>JAHTLZ010000007.1:39777768-39799404 GCA_023846285.1 Phrynocephalus versicolor | reverse complement strand
TTTGATTGACTTATGCGGCAACTGAAGAACCATTATTCTGGGCAATGGGTATGAGTTAGAATGGATCTTTTGTTTCTGCTGCCCTAGTAGAAAAGTAACTGTGGAATCCAAGATATAAAAGTTGTGTTAACTCTAGTGAAACAACTTGAACAGAAGGTTATGGTCATTGTTAGCAAGCATTCTGGAGACTGGAAGAGATGGCAGCAAATGTTGTACTTGATGCAGGTTCTGACCCCACTGGCCATGGAAGCTTAGGGTTCTCTTTACAAGAGAATACGTCTAGTAGGGTCATGATAGGTGCCTCTGAAAGTTCAGTTTTATTGTTAAAGCTTGGACTCTATCTTTGCCTTAGATTAGAATACGTTTTTTAGTCAGCCTACTTTTCCTTTAGTGCCACAGTTTGACTTCTGGAAAAAGTGTTTGGTGATTGCCCAGATCCTTAGGGCATCCATTTTGTCAATAACACTTGCTTACAATCCAAAATGTGCTTAATGGCCTAAAACATTCTTAAATTTATCAGATAGGCAGCAGATCTTCAGTGTCTCAGGCAGAGGTTCTTCCCCAATCTACAACCCAAACATTTAGGTGGAAAACCTCACAACACAATAAGCTATACCAGTGGCAGTTCTCTCTCCCACCAGCTACAGTAGTCCTCTCCTCTTTCTCACATGGCCACCTTAGCCTGGAGTCTGCAGAAGTTACTTATTTGAATTTTGAATTTTCCAGCTAGCTTGACCCAGGAAATCACCTGGGAATTTCTATATGTAGGACATATGGTCTTACCACTGGTCTATTGGTCTTCCTCATGGGGGAAAGTGGCTTTTTAATCATGCAAGGGTTATCTCTTGGGTGCTGCCTGACACATCACAACTTGCTTTGTAAATTTATTATTAATTCTCCAATGCCACAAGAGAAAAAAGTACTGTATTTCTCCATGTATAAGACTGTGCTTTTGTCTAAAATTGTTAGAGTAAAAATTGAGGGTCATCTTGTGTGTGGAGGTAAGCCAAAGAGAGAACCGCATGGTTGCAAAAATGTAATTTGTGTTGGAAAAGCAGGGGTTGTCATATACATTGGGGTGTCTTATAGATGGGAAGCCGGTACTTTAGAAACAAATGTGAGTTAGGGGTTTTAAGTGTCATAAATCACAGGTCTGAATTTAAACTGGGATGAGCAACATGGACTCATTGGTTTCAAGAGGCCATCTGAGGGCCTGAAACTACCAATATGGATAAAGTGCCCAAAACCGTTTTTTTCATTTCTCATAACTGTCAACTGACAAACAATTATAGATTGTAATGCAGGCTTCAGGACAGGTTAATTACGTCATGGGGTTCCACAGGGCTCAATATTATCTCCCATGATGTTTAACATCTACATGGAACCTCTGGGAGAGGTCATCAGGAGGTTTGGGCTGAGCAGTCAGCAATATGCTGACGATACTCAGCTCTACCTCTCATTCTCCACCAATCCAGGTGAGGCGGTTTCTGTTCTGAACTCGTGTCTGGACCAGATAATGGACTGGATGAGGGTTAATAAACTGAAACTCAATCCAGACAAGACAGAAGTGCTGTTAGTGGGTGCTTCGCCAGACAGGTTAGAGGGCCACTTCCCTGTCCTGGATGGGGTTGCACTCCCCCTAAGGGACAGAGTCCATAACTTGGGGTGCTCCTGGACCCCGGTCTAACTCTGGAAGCCCAGGTGGACTCGGTGGCCAGAGGCGCCTTTCTTTAGCTGCAGAATATATATCAGCTGTGCCCCTACCTGGATGAATGGAGCCTCATGACAGTTACGCATGCACTCATAACATCCCATATTGATTACTGCAATGCGCTTTACGTGGGGCTGCCTTTGAAGACGGTCCGTTCAAAATTGTGCTGCGTGGCTGGTGAGTGGCAGGGCTGCCAAGGAACACATCAGGCCGATTCTGTATAACCTGCATTGGTTACCAGTTGCTGCCCGAGCCCAATTCAAAGTGCTTGTTTTGACATATAAAGCCCTAAATGGCTTAGGACCTAGATACCTGAAGGACCGCTTCCTTCCATATGAACCTACCCGGCAATTAAGATCAAGTCAGGGAGCCCTCCTGAAAGAGCCATCCCTCAAGGAGGTAAAAGGGATCGCTTGCAGGAATAGGGCTTTTTCAGCAACTGCCCCCAGACTATGGAATGCCCTCCCAAGTGAGACTCGCCTGGCGCCGACATTGATAACATTTCGACGCCAGGTAAAAACCTTCCTGTTCCAGAAGTTTTTTAACTAATGATTGTGGGTCCTGATGGCAATTTTAGTGTTGTGTTTTTAATGTATCATATTTATTGTATTTATATGTTTTTATCCCATCTTTTTCGGGAGGCCTTTGGCGATGTTTAATTGTTTTTTCTTTTCTTTTTCCCGCCATCCTAACTTGCGCTTCTTTGTTCATCGTTTAGTTGAGGTGCTACCTGGTTTTAATTGTGTTAAGGGTGTTTTATTGGTCTGTTTTATCCGATTAGTCATTGTAATTTTGTTGGCTTTGCTGCCTTTTGTAAGCCGCTTAGAGTACATAGTAGATAAGCGGGGTATAAATACAATAAATAAATAAATAAATAAATAAATAAATGTTCTAATTTTATTGTAATTTTGATGTTTTAATTGTCTATTTTGATTGTGAGCCACCCAGAGACCTTTGGGTAGTGAGCAGCATACAAGCTAAATAAATAAATAAATAAATAAATAAATAAATAAATAAATAAATATCATATAGAGAATTGCCTCTGGTGCCATTTGTTTTATTCTGTCAAATGTGTTACTAGCTTATCGTTTATTTGTAGTTTATTAGTGCATGCTTTATTTATAGTTGTAAACTGCCCAGAAGAGTGCATTGCACTAGCAGAGTGTCATGTAAATCAAATAAATAAGTAAATAAATAATTGAGTCAATTCTATCAGTCTGAAAAGAGGTTGCATCTCTCACATTGAGAACAGTATGGCTATACCAGATAATGTCAGTTGATAGAGAGCATCTTAATTGAATAATGAATATTTTTTGCAAGAGCTGAGAATGTTGAGAATGTTGTCTGTCCTCATGCTTTTCCAGCAGCAACAGAATTAGAGCAGGCAAAATATTTCCATCTGGCTGCACCTGATGAGAAGGGTTGCAGACCAACAAAGTTTATTCCGAATAAAATCTCAGCTTTTAAGGTGCCATAGGGCAGTCTGTTGGTTTGGGGAAGATTAATAGAATCCTTGTGCAAACAGGATTATTTATTTTATTTTGCTTAAAATATTTTACTCCACCTTTCTCCTTGGAAAGGACCCAAGGCAGCTAACAACACTGAAGGACAATATACAAAGTTGGAGAAGAGTATATAACAGCTGCCAAGACGCATTAAAGACTGTATTCAAAATTTAAGAACAATGAATGTGAAGAGGCATTTTACATAATTAAAAAAGCAATATTAATTCTAAGAATAATAAGTGTGAGGGTTCTTCTTTCGCCCAGGTGTCCCACCCTTCTAGCTTCAATGAAGGCACATCTTGATAAGAATAAACTGAACTTTTAATTAGGTACTTCCACAACAACAGAGGTTCTTTTCCTTACAACGGTTTCAACATCTTTAACTTCAGTAACAAAAGGGTTGTTCTTAGACTCATAACTTGGGGTCATTATAGAGAAATCAAGTCCCCCACCTCCACTCGGGGAGAGTTGGCTCCACCACTGTTCTCCCTCTCCTTCTCTGAGAGGCGCGGTTCCCCCACTTGCACCCCAACCTCCGAAGTGAGCTTGGGTCCAGGACGTCTCTGGCGGTGGGATTGGAAGAGATAGTCTTCTCTCAGGGTCAAACCCCTCCCGATACACGGTTTCCTGGTCCTCGCCTCCTCCTCCTTCAGTTTGGCCATCCATTGCTCTAAGGCCAACTGCTTCCTTATCTCTTTTCCCTTCCTGTTGTACTCCCGAGCCTCTCGCTCACCCCAGTACGAGCAGCCTTGTCGATGTGCTCTTTGCCTGTAGCTCTTGGCCTCAGGCCTGGGCATCATCATTTGCTCCCATTGTCCAGTCCAAGGGTTTTCCATCCAAACCCATTCCGTCTGGCGGTAACACACGTGGCTTCCCCTTCTTAAACTCTCCAAACCCCACCTCCACCACCTCTGATTGGAGGGGCTTTCCTGCCGTTTTCTCCAGTCCCTTCTCCTCCTTAACAGGGCCTTTGTATTTTCCCTCCTCTTTCTCCTTGTCCAAGATCTTCAGAGTCTCTAAACTGTTTCCACAGCATTTCCCTCTCCTCGGCCTCTCGCGCAGCTCTGCGCTCCTCCCTCCTCTTCTGTTTTTCAAGCCATTCATCCCTTTCAGCTTCTCGTTGTGCAGGGGTCACTCTCCCACCTTTTGAATATGTCTGAAGATGTTGACGTGTAGTCCACGAAACTTTGCATTAAAACATGAAAGTTAGTCTTGAAGGTACCACATGTTTTGTGTCTTTTGTTATGTTTTGTTTTGTTTTTCTTTGATTTTTGCCTGAAATATCTCTAAGAAGACTTATGTTTTAAGTGCCACAGAATAATAATACTGACAGTAATCTTGGAACTGCAGAACTAGAAGGATCCCCATGGATCAATGAGTCCAACCCCTGTCAAGGAGACAGAGGAGGAAATAAACTCCCCTGTCTGGTTTTACTCAACCACTGAGCTATCCAGTACAACTGACCTATGGTGACCTTTTTCAATATTTATGAGATATTTCCAGAGCAGTTTTATTGTTGCCACTCCCCAGATTCATGAGTTTTCATGGCTAAGTGAGCATTTGTACCCAGGTCTCCTGAATCCCCTTCTGCCACTCTATCCGATGTGGTCACGTGGCGCCTGTGGAACCAGCTGCCCTCTGAGATCTGGCACCCACTTTGCAAGTTTTCAGAAAACAATTAAAGACCTGGCTAGACAGGTTTCCCCTGACTACTGGATCCAGTTGATCAAGTCTTTGAGATTTCTATTCTGTATCTGTGGTTTCCTCTATATTATTTTAGATTTTTGTCACCATTTCTTATTTCTCTTTGATTCAGTTATGCTCATTAGGTTGATTTTTGAATTATATTATGGTTACTGTGTTGATTTTATTTAGTTATATATTATATTCTGTATATTGTAGAATTGTTGTATCATTTGTTTTCACTCTGTCAACTGCTCTGAGTGACCTTTGGTCAGATGGTGTGGTAAATAAAATAAATAAAATAAATAAAATAAAATAAAATAAATAAATAATACATGATACTACATGGGATACATAGAAACAAATACAAATAGTTCATGGGAAAGCAATATGCAAGCAGATTAACAATAGAATAGGACCCCCATATCTTTGAGTGATTGGTTCCGGGAGGCCCTACAGATACTGAAATCCGTGGATAGTAGCAAATGCCCTTTCAGGACCCTCCACCACCAGCCCCCCAATTTTTTTAAAGACACACACACCAGTTCTATCAAGCTAATTACTGTCAGTCCCCTTCCATTTAGGCACCATTATGGAACCACAATACAGGTTTACCACTGGAAGCCTTCCCTTCTGTGCTTCCATATAGCACACGAACAGGAAAGGGCTGGGTGGAGCAGCTTACAGCAGGGCTTCCATACTGGTAGCAGTGATTTGAGTCCCCTAGTAAAACATGCTCATTTTTAAATACAGTAATGTAAGAATTTTCATATTTTTCTCCATTTTACACTGTGCTGTATTGGACTCCTTGATTATTCACTGTTGCTCATCACCAGTACAGTACTGCAGTTCAACTGCTGCACCGCAAGTATCCTGATAAATAGAACAACGCAGAGTGACATAATTCTAGACATAACCCTGTCTTGAGCTAATCTTTGTTTGACTTGGAGAAATTATCTGGTGTGAAGCAAAGCTTCAAATATTTGGGGGATAACTTATAATCAGAGGATTATATCATAGAATCGTAGAGTCATAGAGTTGGAAGAGACTTCAAGGGCCATCCAGTCCAACCCCCTGTCATGCAGGAACCCCCCATCGAAGTATTACCAAAAGATGGGCATCCAGCCCCTGCTTAAAAACCTCCAAAAAGGAGATTCCACCACCCTCCATGATAGGGTATTCCACTGCTAAGCAGCTCTAACCATCATAAAGTTCTTCCTAATGTTCAAATTGAATATCTTTTCCTGTATAGTAGTTTGAAACCATTGCTTCTAGTAGTCCTAGTCTGTGAAGCCACAGAAAACAAACTTGTTCTGTCTTCAATATGACACCCTTTCAGATATTTAAACATGGCTATAATATCCCCTCTCAACCTTATTTTTGTAAGGCTAAACATTCCCAGCTCCCTAAGCCGCTCCTTGTAAGACATAACTGGTCACCCTCCTCCGGACCCACAGAGGTTGTCAACATCCATTTTAAATTGAGGAGTGCAGAACTAGACACAGTACTCCAGGTGGGGTCTGACCAAAGCAAAATAGAATACTATCACCTCCCTTGCTCTAGAAATTATCCTTCCGTTGATGCAACCAAGAATCACCTTGGCTTTCTTGACTGCCGCATCTTGCTGCTGACTCATGCTCAATTTGTGGTCCACCCAGACTCCCAGATCCCTTCCACATGTACTATTGTCCAGCCAGGTATCTTCCATCCTATATCTATTCAATTCATTTTTTTCTGCCTAGGTGTAGGACTCGACATTTCTCTTTGTTGAAATTCATTCCGTTAGCTTTGGCCCAGCACTCTAATCTGTCAAGGTCATTTTGGATTTTCATCCTATCCCAATTTGGTATCGTCTGCAAATTTAATCAGCCAGCTCTCTATTCCTTTATCCAAGTAATTAATAAAGATATTGAATACTACTAGACCCAGAACAGAACCCTGGGGCACCCCACTAGTCACCTCTTTTCATGTTGCAGAGAAGCCATTCATGATCACCTTTGGGTACAATCTGTCAACCAATAACAAATCCACCTAACAGTAGCACTATCTATCCCACCTTCTACTAACTTCTGTGCAGGTATATCAAGATAAGCAACATCCACAGTGTTCCCCTCATCCACCAGGCCTTTAACGCAAATAAAATTAGCTTGGCATGACTTATTTTTAAGAAACCGTGTTGACTTCTTGTAATACAGTGTTACTTGTTAAATAATTACAGACTGCTTAATAATCTGCTCTAGATGTCTGTGAAGATTCTCAGTCATCCAGTTGAGTTTATCTGGAAGTTGAGTTATGGCATTTGTTCTAGAATCTTTCCAGGAATTTATGTCAAGCTGATGGGGGGGGGTAATTATTTGGGTCCTATTTTTTCTCCTTTTTTGAAGATGGGGACATTTGCCCTCCTCCAATCTATGGGGACTTCCACTGTTCTACAGGAATTGTCAGAATATATACACACAGAGTTTACTACAAAAAGCTTGTGCAAAAGTTGTGTTCAAAAGACTCAAATCTGACCTATATCTAGTCTTGTTTTTCACCTCATGTTTTACTCCTCATGTTATCTGTGTTTACTCTTACTTTCCCTATGTACTAATATTTACTTTTTCCATATAGTGTTTGCATTTTCCCTTTATGATCCTTGTGATTATTACAGCAGGTGTAATTTTCAATAGTGTGCTTTTTAGCTTTTGGGGTGGAGTATTTGTACAGTTGTTGCTTCTGCTTGTATTAACTCCTACAGGACTAGCTAAAACCCGCTTCCTACAGTACAAAGCCCAGCATCAATTTAAATACAAAATTTTATTTGCCATATTTAATTGTCCAGGAAATTTTATGACACATAACATTTGTAAGTATTTAACTTGCTAAAAAAAACCTTTGCTTTGTTTCTTTGCAAATCTTCTATGTCAACCTTTCCAAATGCAATTTAAAAATAAGTTGTTAAAATGCTTTGTGACGGCTAACTCATGAGTCAAGTCCCACAGGTGCTGTTTTCCCTTTGGCTTGTTTTCAATGGCGGGGTGGAAGTCAGCTCCACAGGTTGAATATCTGCCTGAAATGAATTTGTTAAAGTGGCTCAAAACTGTGATAGGGTGGAACAAAAAAAATTAGGTCATCAACGTTATCTCTTATAATATTTCCAAAACACGCTACACCTCCTATCCATTTCCCTCTGTTGCCAGGCTTGTACTGTTTTACTTTTCATTTTTTTAAAGAAAAAAATATAGATTAAAAAAATGCTCCAAGGACTAATGTATTTAATACTAGATTAACAATACATTAGTTCCAAACTAGTATGTGTGTGGGGGGGGGCGGAGCTGACACAAAGAAAGGAGCCAATCCAGAGTAGCCTTTGACGATTTTTCATATTTCTGGTCCCATGGGCAACGGAAAGAGGGAAAGGAGGGCGGGACTTATCCCTGTTCGGAGGAGGGGCTCCCGCTTTGGTGCCACTCGTCCTGCAAGAGCGGCGGAGGTGGGTGTGGTGGAGCGCGGTTCTCGCTCTTGCGCGGAAAGGTGCGGATGCCTCTTTTGCAAAACCGGCTGAATAAGACCCCGCTATCGACGTGATGTTCTTGCCCCTGAAACTCATCGCCTGCCCCGATCCAGAACCTGCTCCTTGGGTGGGGTCGGGTGGGGTGGGGTGCGAAATCCCTAGGCTTCGGGATATATTTTGCTCTCATGGTGCTAGTCCTCAGGGAGGTCGTGCATCCCCTTTATGCAAGGGCTCCTCGCCGTTCTGCAAGGGCTTCGAAACGTTGGCGTTTGGGACTCCAACTCCCAGAATCCCCAACAGGCATGGGGATGCGGGGGGAGTCGTTGTGTTTTAAAAAAACGACGTTTCCAAGTTTGGGGATCTCCACCGTTACTCCGCGGAAGTCAGAGCAGTGTTTACCTGGCTCTCACCTTCACTCAAAACCCAAAAAGGTGGTTGAGGCGTAAGAGACGGATATTGCATCAGAATTTACCAAACAAAACTCACCTTATGGATTGTAATTAGGTTTACAGTGGACCCTGGTATAACAAACAGTTTGTATCACATACAATCTGTACAACTTTAAAAAAGTCCGGAGATAGGGGAAATTTGCTTAACATAATCGCCTATGGGGAAAATCTGTTCAACATAAAAATGGTCACGATTAGGGATTACTCTATTTTCAATACATTCCTATAGGAAATTTGTATACAGAAAAATCTGCTTAACATAATTTTATTTGGAACGAATTAATTCCTTTATACAAGGTAACACTGTATATTTCACCCTTTCTTCAGTGAGCCCAGGGTGGTATATGTGGCTTTCTTGCTTGCTTTTCTTTTACCAACTTGGTTTTCTGAGGTTGCTTAATTTGAGTGAGCAACCCTGTTTTATCCTTTAGAACTTTTTAAAATTGATTTTTTTTTATTTATTAAAATTGCTTATGCATGCTCAAAATAACTCTGAAATTGTGCATTTGTGAGGAACTCACTCTGGAACAAGAACAACAACCCATTGCACCAGGTGGTCAGTGAGAGGCTATGGCAACTACAGACCCAAGCTCCCTGTTGCTTTCTGATTTAATGTCGCCATAGCCTTCACAACAAGCATGCCGCTGGTGGAAAAATATTGTTCTTTATTCCTCTTAGAGTAGTCATCCTCAATAATGAAGCATGAGAGGAGTGGGTTGGATGGGTACATAGAGATGTGGGGAGGGGGGAATTGAGCCTCCCCCCCCCAGAAAAATAGAAAGAAAAATGATTATGGAATGTTTTGTCTTAATATGATGAGTAACATATTTTAAGACAATGTGTTCAAATATGTTTCCAAATCATTTCTTAAAAATATGGTAATCAGATGACAGTATTCTGATTTCTGTGCACTGAGGACTTGTCCTAGGTTACAAATTGAACTTGCCAATGCATTTTTCCCTTAGGTGATGAGGGAAGACATGCCCTTAAAAATGAGGGGAAGAAACTGTACTCAGTGGTTGGAAACATAAAGCATGTGTTCAACCATTAAACATTAAAAACATGGTTGCATGCAGGTTTTATCAGACGTCTTCAGACAGGGATGATAAAGCTGCTAGAACTGGAAAACCATTGCCAGTTAGAAGGACCCCCCTATCTGCAGGCTATCACCATGCTCATTTTTTCAGTGAAATCCATTGTATACTCTCTGGAGGTGCTTTCTTATTTGTGATTTGATATGATGGTGTCTCAACTGCCCCTTGCTCTGATTGTGGTGTGAGAAAAAAAAAACTATATTCTAACTTTTGTATACCTAACTCAGGGGTGCCCAAACTTTTTGTAAGGAGGGCCAGATTTGGTGGCTGAGAATGCGTCAGGGGCCGCCGGTTGCTTCACAAGGTTCCCGGTGGTGGCGGTCCACACGCGCGCCCAGCCTCACATGGGTGCCGGTGGCAGCAGCCCATGTGATGGCTGGCTGGCTGGCCGGCCCGCCCAGCCCACAAGCTTCCCGGTGGTGGTGGTGCTGCCCACCCAGCCCCTCAAGATGTCAGTGTTGGCAGAAGATTTTTTAAAAAAAAAAACATGGGGCAAAGGAGGTGGAGGGATGGGCGGGCCAGCCAGCTGCGGGCCACTCAGAATGGCCTGATGGGCCGGATTTGGCCCCCGGGCTGGACTTTGGGCAGGCCTGACCTAACTGCTCTGAAGCAATGGCTATCTCCTGCTTCTAAGCTGTGCTTGTTGCCATTTAGTGGGCCTTTGCTTGCTTTTCCTGCCCAACGGCAATGAGTCCTGCCATTAAGCAGAGAAATAATCATTCACACATCATTATGCTTAGAAGCAAAAATAAAGACCCATGTGTTGTCAGTCTTTATTATTATTTTTATATCTCTTGTTTATGGATTGGGAAGCAAAATGGAACAGGAGGTTACCAAAGAATTGCTTGCCAAACTGTAGTAAATGTTTTCATGCAACCAATTCTAAGCATTCTATACTTGTAGGGCAGTTCTTAGGGCATTTTCTGTACCCCCGCAGTCGTTTCACTTGAAAACTCACTCCTGGTCCCCCCCCCCATGTTACGTAAGAACAGAACATAAGAAGAGCCATGCTGGATCAGGCCAAAGGCCCATCTAGTCCAGCTTCCTGTATCTCACAGTGGCCCCACCAAATGGGCCTGGGAGCGCACGAGACTAGATATCTGTCTCCTGATACCACTCTGCTGCATCTGGCCTTTGAACTACCCCGGTTTTAAGCCTGCGGATTACACATCTCCATCATGGTTTGTAACCTGTGATGGACTTTTTCTCCAGGAATCTGTCCAATCCCCTTTTGAAGGCATCCAGGCCAGATGCCATCACCACATCCTCTGGCAGGGAGTTCCACAGACTAACAACATGCTGGGTAAAAAAAAAATTATCCTCACTCTCCCAACCCTCAATTTGAGTGGATGTCCCCTAGTTCTGATATTTTGTGAGAGGTAGAAGAGCGTCCCTCTATCCACTTTACTCATGCCCTACATTATTTTGTACGTCTCAATCGTATCCCCCCTCAGGCACCTTTTTCAGACTAAATAGCCCCAACTGTTTTAGCCTTTCCTCATAAGAGAGGTGTGCCAGCCCAGTAATCATTTTAGTCGCTCTCTTCTGCACACTTTCCAGTTTCACTATGTCTTTTTTGAGATACGGTGACCAGAATTGTACACAGTATTCCAGGCATCGCCTTACTATTGTACATAATACTCCAGGTGCCGCCTTCCTTGAGTATGGCAATTTAACTTATCCTTGTCAAACAGATAAGACTTATATTTTCTAAAACATTTGTATAAGGAGCAGAGGTGCCCATATCTACACCGTTTTTGTAACCCTACAATTTTGCAATCATGTTGGTTTTTAATGACTTTTATGGTTTTACCATAATAAAAACCTATCTATCTATCTAGACCAGAATGAAAAAGAAATGTGACCTTGAAGCTGTCATTTTGATCAGTTCGTCTTATAAAGGCCTCCAGAAATAAAGCTAATCTAGATAGTGTTAAACTAATCTAGACAGTTTTATTACTAAGGAATCATAAGGAGCAATGTACAGGCATGTAAATAAAGAAATTGCAAGGATGAACAGCTATTCCAGGTAATTCCTGTGGGTGTGGGAAGCAGTCTTGCAAAATCACACTTATACCTCTTGATGGCTAGGAAGCAAAACAGGAACTTTTAAAATGATTTTAGGTGTGAGCTGGTTCGCTTCTTAGGCAACCCCAGTAATCCAAACCCTTTTCTCTTTTACATCCCTTCTGGCAGAGTCTACCTTATTGGTCATACTAGAGTCAAGTGGATAGTATTCAGTTCAAGTCTTTGGATTTCACTCTGGTTTTGTTTGTTTCAACAGTGAGTTACAGCTGGAATGCTGAGTGGACGGGCTCGGGTTAAAGCCCGAGGGCTTTGTAGGGAAGAAGGAACATCTCAAGAGCCCGGTTTTCTCAAAGAGGTATGTTGAAGAAGCTTCTGTTTTTTATACGATTTTATCTTCTCTTAAGTGCATTGGAGTTGAACCTTACGGTTGGCAGCATACCAAAAGCAGATCTTGTGTAGCAGACGGAGGGCCTGTTAAAGCCCAGTAAAACATTAGTTAATTATATATTCTCCCCACAAAATATTGCATAAAGACTGTGTCCGGCTGTAGTACCAAATACAGTAATGCCTCTGATAACGAATTTAATTCATTCTCCGAAGCAATTTGCTATCCGAAAAATTTGTTATCTGAAATGCGGTTTCCCGTAGAAATGAATGGGAAACTGATTAATCAATTCCTGAGGTCTAAAAAAGGCAAAAAAGCTGGGGGGGGTTTCCAGACATCTTTATAAAGAGCACTTTAAAAGCATACAGTGCTGTAACACCACCCCCAGAACACCCCCTGCAGTGCAATGCAAACATGGACAAAATAAAGCAGCCACACTACCCCCAGCCTGTTCTCACCAAAAATGCAATGGGGAAAAATGAAAACATGGACAAACACAAGCAACAAGAGAAGCCCAGCCTGTTCCTGCTTACAGAGCAATGGGAAAGATTGCAAACATGGACAAAAGAAAGCAGCCACACTAGCCCCCAGCCTGTTCCTGCCAAAAATGCAATGAAAAGCAGTGCAAAGATGAATAAAAGCTATCTCCAAAACAAACACCAGGTTGTTCCACTCAAAAGTACAATCGAAACCAATGCAAAAATACAAAAGAAAGCAAGGAAACCTCAGCTCCCTACCTTTCCAAGTTCAAAAGGTCCAAGTCCCTCAGCAAAAATTGTCCAGAATGGCTCCAAGACACAATTTAAAAAGTGCTCCAACTCCTCCCATCCCTCCACAAACTACAGGGCGTGCAATGCATAATGGGTAGACTTTTTCACAAAGCATTATGAAAAAAATGTTATCTGAGGCAACCCATAGGGAAAATTTGTTATCAGAGGCAACCCTATTCCCTGGGAATTTCCTATTGCTATCTGAATTATTCATTAACAGGCACTCATTATCCAAGGTATTACTACAGTATATTCAAATATCTGTCAATCACCTTTACTTGTTTGTTGATGATTGAAAGCTAAAGCTGTCATATTTCAGGCAAATAATAAGATAACAAAATTCAATGGAAAAGTCAGTACAGTAACCCCCCACCGATTGCGGGGGTTAGGGGCCCACCCCACCCGCGATCCATGAAAATCCGCGATATGCGGAAGCGGGTGGGGGGTCCTGGGGGCGAGGGGGGTGATCGGATCGCTCCCCGCCGCCGCCACCACCCACGTGGCTTTAATCCTTTCCAAGTGCATGCTCTTAGGTCGAACTACTCTTAAGTCGGGGTACCTATCTAAATTTTTTTTAAAAAAAGTTTAAAAATAAAAAATATATTTGTAAGTCGAGCAGACCATATCTAAAGTTTGTATAGCAGCAGTTAAAATGTCAGCAATTTTCTGCTCTTAAGTCAAGCTGCTCTTAAGTCGGGGTACCACTGTACTTTTCTGTGGCCATGCCGGTTGCAAGAAGATTGGATGAGCACCAGGAGGTTTCTAGACAGCATGTGTAATATTTAATTCAATGGACAAAATCTTGTTGGCTCATCTGAAGTTGAGTCACGACAGCTGGACTTCTTTTCTTGAGAGATCAAAATGTTTCATTACTCATCCAAGCAGCTTCATCAGTCTGAGGAAAGTTAGTGACGAGTCTTCCAATTTCTAGTTCACCTTGATTTCACATCACCCTGGTCTGAATAAGCTCATAAGTTGGACAATGGCCTGAATAGGCTCGCTAGGTGGACAATGGCCTGAATAGGTTCATAGATGGGCAGTGGTCTGAATAGGCTTGTTAGGTGCGCAATGGCCTAGGGTGCGTGAAAGTCCCACCTATGCTACCTTTCCCAACAACCATTAGGCATGGGTCGTTAGCTATGGCCTTGCTGGTGAATGTGTGACGTGCCATTGTCCAGCTTATGAGCCTATTCAGGCCACAGTGATGTGGAATCAAGGTGAACTATAAATTGGAGAACTCGCTACTAACTTTCCTCAGATTGACGAAGCTCCTTGGATGAGTAGCAAAACGTTTCAATCTCTCAAGAAAAGAAATCCAGTTGCCATGTCTCAAATTCCAGATAAATTCACCTGGATGACTAAGAATCTTCACAGACCTATTGGCACAGTTATGTCAGAGTGAACATATCTAGGCACCAGAAATAATTGCATTATGTAAACTTTCCTATCCCTCTTCGTCTTCTATTTTGTCCTAGGGAAGCCCTTGGGACTTAAGACAGGGAGAAGAAAACTTTTAATTGTAGAACAATTGTCATTGGATTGCTGACACCTAGATTGAGGCCATTGCAGGGGGTCTTTATTTTATTATATTTTATACAGTAGGACCTCTGTATCGACAGGGGATCGGTTCTGCTCTCCCCTCCCGCAGATAGCAAAATGCATGGATAGGAGCAAACACCCTTACTTGAGGATAATAGTGGTGACAGGTGTGGTGGGGTGCCAGGGTGAAAGCTTTCGCCCCAACCCCCAAAGACCCTGGCCAGTGGCAGCAAGTGGAGAAGCAATATTAACAGTGGATCAAACATTGATGCATTCAACAGCCTTCAGATCTTATCACTTCGGACTGTAGAGTTCCGTGTATTAACAAATGGCAGCTGCACATTTTGTACAACACAGAAGTCAAGGGAGAAAATGGAACCTTTAATTTTTACCTGCGTGCTTTTATTTTGTCTGTCATGTCTGTACCAAGGTTTCCTCGAGGAATCATGATGCCCTTGCTCTCCAGAACACGGAAGAAGGTGCTAGTAGCTGTGCAACATCTGGGACGAATCCGCCATCATGTACGTGTGTGAATTAAGGGCAGAATATCTGTTGTTCAAGGATTCTGGTCATCAGAGCCCCATGTAATAGAGTGCTGGGAACTACAGTACTTGTAAAGAGTTTGGTAGCTGGGGACTGATCCAAGCCTCATCCATGTAGTCGCTTAGGACACTAGCATATAGCAGAAGCTATGTCGCTGTGGCCCTGTCTTATGAGCAGTTGTCTTTGCAGAGAGTCACCATGTTTCAGCCCATCAGTAATTTCTTATTTGGCTACTGTGACTAAAATAAATCTTAATTTTGCAAAAGGAGGAAGCATTGTGCTAGAATTCGCTTTAATGAAGAGCAATAAAACCAGTTATCAGTAAATAACATCAAGATCTGGCCTCTACTCTATGAGGTACAGTATATCCAGTAATACCTAACCCCTTTTTGTTATTTTACCATTTCCTTAAGACCTTATGATACAGATCACTCATTGTTTTGAAAGATCTTACCATTTCCCCCCTTTCCTTTTTCAAGATGGCTTTTCGGTTGGACGCTCAGGCTATAAAGTAATGGACAGAGGAGGAAGGCTCCGTTGCAACTTTGAAGACATGGGAATAAATTCCAGGGAGAAAATGGCACATGTTAAGGATTCTAAGACTGGTATAGTTAATGATTCGTTTTCATCTTGAAGGAAATGTATTTTCATGGTAGCATGACAGCAGCATAACTTTTGTTTGATAGCATGCAAACAGTGAATGGCCAGCTCCAACAGTACCCTCTACTCCTGTGCTACAGATGAGAAGTGTGTTGCCGCAGTATGAGAAGTTTATTTTTAAACTATACATAAAACTATACAGCTCTGACCCAATCTTCTCACCATTTCTACTAATTAACTCTCCCTCCTCTTCTTCCTTCTCCTCCCCTCCCCTATCCACCCCCCCAAACTCTGTATACTACAGCCAATGAATATCTGAACTATAGCCAATGAATATCTGGTATGAAATATATATCTCATCTCATATTATATTTCACATCTCATTCTGCTGCTATATGTCTGAAGAAGTGGACGTGTAGTCCACAAAACGTTACATTAAAATATGAAAGTTAGTCCTTAAGGTGCCACATGTTTGTGTCTTTTGTTTTGTTTTGTTTTGTTTTGTTTTTCTTTGATTTTTGCCTGAAATTTTTAAAGGCAGGAGTTGTGAGTTCAGTATTAGAGTAAGCAGTTTTCAGAGGAACAAACACAGAAACCCAGCAAAAATACTTGCTTTTTGTAAGGCTTGAATCGTTCAGGTAGCTCGGGGAATGTTTAGACAGCTATTCAAAGCTGGGAAAGTGAAAGGGCAGGGCAGTTATACCATATCTGTAATGAAAGGAAACCAGAAGTAACCATACGCCTCTACTGTAGCCAAAAACAGTGCAATGCAGAGTCACATGTTTGTTTGTTAGTATCCATTTCCATACTGCCCCCACGAGTGTTGGCTCTCTCTGTGCGGTACACACTGGACAGTAAAACCATACACTAAAATATCATATAGCAAATACAATAAAATAAAAATAAAAAATAAAATAAAAAACCTTGATAGCCGTTGTGATATTTTTGGGCTGTTTGGCTGTGTTCTGGAAGTTTTTCTTCCTGACGTTTCACCAGACTCTGTAGCTAGCATCTTCAGAGGGCAAGGAGCTCAGGGAACTAGGAGTTTTCGCTGTGCTCTGGGGTATAGAGTGAGTGATACTGTGTGGTTTTAAAGTTGTAGGAAAGAGGAAACTTGTCCTATGCAGGAGAATAGGTGTTAGTCTTTGTACAGTAGCCCCCCCCCTCGCCTATTGTAGGAGTTAGAGACCCGACCCGACCCGACCTATGATAACTGAAAATCCGTGATATCCGGACGCAGGGTTGGGATGGCCTTGGGGTTCTGTCTGGGGCACCTTGTACTTACCCCAGGCCTTGCACTGCCCTGAACGGGTCTCCAACAGCCTTCCCGGGACCATCGGAGGCCCCAAAAGTGCTTCTCACCGAACCTGAAGCGACTTCCAGAAAACCGGAAGTGACCTCCGGATCACTAGAAAGCACTTTTGGAGCCTCCGAGGGCCATTCTAGGCATGTCAGAGATCTCAGAAATGCCTCTGGATTGCAGAAAAGCATTTCTGAGTCTTCCAACATGCCCAGAAAGGCCCTCACAGGCCCCAAAAGTGCTTTCTAGTGAGCTGGAGGTTACTTCTGGTTTTCTGGAAAATAAAATATTAAATCTGAAAAAGTAAACATGCAGATGTTAAAAAGGAACAAGCAAATGCCACCCCAAGATGTGGTACACACAAATAATACAATAGTAGAAGGCAACTTCATATAAATTGCTCTTAATTTACTCCTTAAAAAGAGTGGGGGGGGAAGGTGCCTGGCAAACCTCTGGGGGAAGCTTGTTCGACAAGGAAGGGACTATGACTGAAAAAAACTCAGTTCCCAGTGTTTGTTTTTTGGGCCTCCTTGAGCATTATCATTCATAATATCAAGAATGACAAGGATTGTGTGAGATGGGTAGCTGTTTTATGGCTGTTGCAGACATTTGCTCCTTCTCTTCTGTCTCAGTGTGAGATGTAGTGCTCTGTAATGTGGTCAGAGACAAAGATAGTTAAAATGGGAAGGCACTGAGCCGGAAGTTTCGGAATATCCAGTATGTTTTGGTCTGTAAGTATTCAAAGCTCTTCCTCAAGGGGTTAAAGCAGGCATTTCTAAATTTTGGCCCTCCTAATGTTCTGGATCACAACTCCCAGAATTCTAAGCTTAGATTGCCAATGACAAAGGACTGTGAGAGTTGTGGTCCAAAACATCTGGAGGGCTCAAGTTTGGACATGCCTGGGTTAAAGCGAAGCAGTCTACAGAGGTTGCGACTAAAAATCTACAAACCAGTTTACCGACAACAAACAGAGACTTTCATTAAATAAATTCTACAAGCCACTCCTTTTAACCCACTTGAAGAAAGGCTTTTGCAGAGCAAAATACATTATGCCATTATGCTTTAAAAAGGCAGTAGATACAATTTCTTGGCATCCTGAGACCTGTCTTCAGATAAAGAAACAGACATGCATATGTAATGTTTCTAATTTACCTGTGTGTGAAACCTAGCAGTATAGGATGGCCATTTCACAAACCAGGTTCTGTTTATCTGGGAAAAATTACCCTTCACCTCAGACAAGCATCTCACTGAAAATCTGAACTAGTACTTGTTTGTAAGTGCAAGCGTATTTGAAATAATTTTGTTTATTGCAGGCTGTAGTGGTATTCCTGTAAAAATTGTCACCAACCTGTTCAGTTTGGGTCTGCCACGTGAGTGGAAGCTTTACCAGTACCATGTAACATTTGTCCCAGAGCTGGCATCAAGACGCATGCGGACTGCGCTTTTGTTTAGCTGTCCTGAAATCACGGGAATACCCAAAGTGTTTGATGGAGCAATACTGTTTCTTGCGTGTAAACTGGAAAAACAGGTAAAGCACCATATGTCTGATTAAAAAACAAATTGTGGGATTGTTTTAACTATTCAAGGCTTCTCACCATCCTGAGGCTCCCAAAGGCTTTTTCAATGAAGTCAAATAAATCAAATAAAATTCATCAGCACAAACAGGAACCTTAAGGAGTCTTGTAATCTAAAGGTTGGCAATATGATTACACCAGTTAAACCAGTAGGATTTTGCCTATTGACAACTGTGGCACGCAAATCTATGGCACGGGTGCCAAAGGTTGCACGCAGCGCCCTTTCTGTGGGCATGTGACATTGCACCCTCACAGCCATGGCACTTCCCCATGCCGCTCTGGGTATCCCAGAAGGGTAGCACCCCTGCCGTTTGATCCTTGCTTTCCCAAAGAGTAGCACCTGAAACATTTGTAACCGGGGGTATCACTGTATTCAGGTCAAATTGCTGAATTGGCACTTTGCAAAAAATAAGTAGGTTTTGAATCACAGTTTGGGCACTCGGTCTCTAAAAATTTTGCCATCACTGGTCTATCAGGTCCAGATAAAGCTGCAGTTGGTCAAGAATGAAACTAAAAACTTAATTTCTGTACTTACTGTAGTTATTCCCAATTTTTCATCCAATGAGCTGCATATAGCGTACTCTCGGAGGAAAATCAATATAACAGGTAAATTTAAAAAGTAAAATGAACTAATTCTCAACCTTTTATTCTTACCATGCCTATAAATGAAATAAATGTAAGTGGAATCAGCATTGTATAAATTGCATAACAAGCCTCATTGAAGTCTATGGCCCCTTCAAATGTACCAGGGTTTCCCAGGAAGCTATATTCCAAGACAATGGAAGCAGCAATCATTTTTCTCTACCACCATTGCTTTGGCATGGAATCGCCTGGTAGAGCTTTTCCGAATTGTCAAAAGTTTGTTACATGTTGACCCACAGGTGGATAAAATAGATCACTCTGTAACTCGCTGCAAAATATTTCCACAACATTTTACAGCCGAAATTGTACAGATTCGGGCTGACCTGGATGCTGCTATTGATCCGGAGCCTATGAAAAAAAAACCTGTCCCCCTTGCCTGCCCTGTGTTAATGGATGAATTTCAACTCCTACAACCTGAGGATGTGGTCATGAGTCTTGGGGAGATGGGGACCACTGCATGTTTGTTGGACCCTTGCCCTTCGTGGCTCATAAAAGCTGCCAGAGAAGGTCTGGCAGACTGGTTAAGAAGAGTAGTGAATGCCTCCTTGCAACAGGGCAGGATTCCAGCATGCTTGAAGGAGCCAATAGTAAAACTGCTGTTTAAAAAGCCCTCTTTAGATCCAAAAATGCTGAACAATTATCGACTGGTATCTAACATTCCATTCTTGGGTAAAGTACTAAAGCCAGTTGTGGCTTCGTAGCTCCAGAGGTTCCTCAATGAAATAACTATTTGGATCCAACTTAGTCTGGCTTCAGGCCTGGTTATGGGACTGAGACGGTACTGGTTGCCTTGGTAGATGACCTATGCAGGGAAATGGATAGGGGATCTGTGTCCCTTTTGGTCTTACTAGACTTCTCAGCTGCTTTTGACATTATTGACCACAGCATCCTCTTGACTCGTCTCTCTGAAATAGGACTTGGGGGCACTGTCTTACAGTGGCTTCAATCCTTCCTGAAGGAGAGAATGCAGAAGGTGGTGCTAGGGGGGATCAAGGGATAAGGATGCAACCTGTCCTGGATGGGATTACCCCACCCCCCAGTTGAAAAAAGAGGTGCATAGCTTGGGGGTGCTCCTGGACTCATCCTTGAGCCTAGATGCCCAGGTCACAGCTGTGACCAGGAGTGCATTTGCAAAAATAAAACTAGTACAGTGGTACCTTGTATAAAGGAATTAATTCGTTCCAAATGAAATTGTTAAGCAAATTTTCCTTTATACAAATTTCCCATACGAATGCATTGAAAACAGAGTAATCCCATTTTTATGTTGTATGGATTTGCCCCATCGGCGATTCTGTTAAGCAAATTTCCCCTATCTCCAGAATTTTTTATGTTGTACAGATTTTATGTTATATAAACCGTTTGTTATCCACTGTATGCCAGTTATGCCTGTTTCTTGAGAAGCCTGCTCTGGCCACTGTGACACATTACCTAGTGACCTCCCGGCTGTACTACCATAATGCACTCTATATGGGGACACCAATAGAAAGTCTCAGGAAACTTCAACGGGTCCAGAACGCAGCGGCCAGATTGCTGACTGGGGCAGGTTACAGAGATCACATTACACCCCTAGTAAAGGAGTTCCACTGGCTGCCAATCAGCTATCGGGCACAATTCAAAGTGCTGACCTTAACCTATAAAGCACAAAACAGCCTGAGTCCAAGCTACCTCAATAATCGAATATCACAGTCTGAACCAGCTCTGGTGCTAAGGTAATCAGGAGAGGCCTTTCTCTCCATCCCGCCAACTTCACAGGTGCGGCTCGGAAGAACACATGAAAGGGCCTTCTCTGTTGCTGCTCCTAGACTTTGGAACTCCCTCCCACTGGAGGCCAGGACTGCCCCATCTCTGCTGTCTTTCCGGAAGCAGGCAAAGACCTTCCTCTTCAGCCAAGCTTTCCCTGAATGAGGGACTGCCTACTATGTGACTTTATATGGATTACCATTCATGATTGCATTGATTGATTTCATAAGAACACTAGTGTTTTCCATGTTGCTTTTCACCCCTCATAATGGATTTTTCTTTTCTTGCGTGCTCTTTGTAGCTCTAGTGTTACATTTGAATGTAGTAAGAGGCCCCTTCTAATTCCCTGTTCTTAATTGGAATATGTCTTAAATGTTCTGGACTGTATATTATCCCTCAACATTGTAAGCCACCTTGGGTCCTTTTCCAAGGAGAAAAGTGGGGTAAAAATATTCAAAAATAAATAAATAAAAATATGGCCCTCATTGGGAATGGAGGAACTTGAAGAAAGAAAGAAAGAAAAGAAAAGAAAAGAAAGAAAGAAAGAAAGAAAGAAAGAAAGAAAGAAAGAAAGAAA
>JAHTLZ010000007.1:39741369-39777758 GCA_023846285.1 Phrynocephalus versicolor | reverse complement strand
AAAGAAAGAAAGAAAGAAAGAAAGAAAGAAAGAAAGAAAGAAAGAAAGAAAGAAAGAAAGAAAGAAAGACTTGGTTAGAACTCTCTTCCACAACAGCCATGCTATTTGATTGCTAATCGCCTGGGTTTTCTCTGACTGCCATTCCCAGAAACCCTGGCCCAGCATAGTTGGTGGTGAAGGCTTCTGGGAGTTGCAGTCCAGCAACACCTGGGTCACCCAAGTTTGGGAACCACTGGGCTATCTGAACGAACCAAGAAAAAAACATTGCCTGCCGTCATAAGAAGTGCACAACCTCCCCGAGTTAGCAAGTTCCAGAGCCTAGAAGTGAGCAGGAAGGAAGCTTGTCCTCTGCATGGCTATGCCAGAGAGAGGAGGGGTAAATGCAGATGCCCACGGCGTCTGTGGCTGCTCCCCATCCAAAGAAACCATGACTAATTGTGATGTTGAAATCAGATTAACATGGAAGGGAAGAAGTTAAGAATGATGGACATAATAGGTTCAGGTTGTTCCCAACATATTGTGCATGGCTCTTGGCTTTTAGTTCTTGTCTCTATTTCTCACTGTTGTTTCCGGCATTGGATTATATATTAAGGAAGTAAGAATCTTTGTTTAAAACAAAGCTCTTTGTTTTGAAAGATGAGTGTATGGTGAGATGCACATTCCACTGGATTAGCTGAGGTGTCAGGCCTTGATCTCTTGAGTTCTTCAGTTCTTACCGGTGTTATTTTACTTATTGCAAAAACCACATGAAGTCCCTCTGAAGAAACAGAACTGTGAAAAATAAGGGTTTCCCTGTATTCCCCCCAATAATCCACCTAGGTTCAGTGGTAGTCCAACACATACAAAGAGCATCAGGGTAGGAACTGGATTTATTATTGCATATACTTACATGCATATTTTCCATGCAGTGGCTCTCCAGGGCAGTGTTGTTTGTTTGCTTGTTACATATAGTGAAGTGGCCACCGATCTATAGCAAACTTATGAATGTATGAACTTCAAAATACCTTGTACTCCCCAGTCCTGCTCAGCTTTGTAAACTCAAGGCTGTGGATTCGTTTATGGCGTTAGTCCATCTCATATTTCGTGTTCCTTTTTTCCTGCTATTTTCAACTTTTCCTAGCATTGTTACCATTTCCAGGAAGTTTTTATCTTCTCAGGACAGTGACTCTCAGGCAGATCTTTCACATACCTCACAGTCTATTAATTTATCCATTTAACTGGAGCTGGCTGTTCATTGCGCTGAGCTGTGGTTAAGAACATAAGAACAGCCTTGCTGGAACAGGCCACAGCCCATCCCGTCCAGCATTCTGTCTCACACAGTGGCTCATCATTGGCTTCAGGGTATTCCCAAGCAGATGCCTTCAACTGCTTAAGATTTCCTGCAAATGTTATTGGGAAATATCCTGCCTATCTCTCCAACCTGGAGGTTGTCCTTAGGCATCCATAATGATAGCCGTTGATACCCTTGTTTTCCATGAACTTGTCTAATCCTTTCTTAAAACTGTCAAGGCTGGCAGCTGTCACCACTTCTTCTGGCAGGGAGTTCCAGAGACCAGTGATCGTCTGGGTGGAAAAAGTACTTTCTCTTATTTGTTTGAGATCTAGCACCCAAAAGTTTCATGGAGTGCCCCCTAGTTCTCGTGTAGTGCGATAGGGACAACACCTTTTCCTTATCTACTTTGTCCATACCATGTATGATTTTATAAACTTCAATCAGGTCCCCACTTAGGCGCCGTCTTTCATGGGTGAAGAGACCCAGCTGTTGCAGCCTCAGATGGTAAGGAATGTGTTCCTGTCCCCAAATCATTCTGGTTGCCCTCCTCTGCACTGGTTGCTCTCCTTGTTCAGCAGGAAGAGGATCAGGCACTAGATTCCGATCCATGGATCATTCCAAACAAAGTAAATGTTTGGACTAGGGGATTTTGTTTTGTTATAAGTGCATGGTTTCCAGTGTTTTCCCCTGTTTCACACTCTTTCAAGCTGTTTCGTGTTGATTTGATTCTGAATTCCACCCTAAGATGATGTGATTCAGATTGAAATAATATGTTTGGGTTGGTAGCTTATATGGCAGCCGGGTTTGCACGAATGTGGAGATGGTCTGGAGCAGGCAGGTGTTGATATCATCTTTGTGTTCCCTCCTAACCTTTCTGGGGCCACTGCCATTGCCTTAGTAGTTCTGTTGCTCTTCAAGGCCAAGTTGGCATTATAAGCAACTGGGCCTGAATAAAGACCTAGTGTGTTCTCTTGCAAAGATGCATTAGGGTTGGTGGCTAGAGTGTGACGTGTACCAGACTGAGAAGTACCAGCCAGTTAGCCAAGCCAAGGAAGAACAAGCCCCTTTGGTTTGGGCCTCACTCTTCTAGAGGTTGCCTACCGTCTAGTGCAGTGGTTCTCAACCGGTGGGTCCCCAGATGTTCCTGGACTGCAACGCCCAGAAGCCTCCACCACTCACTGTGCTGGAAGGGATTTCTGGGAGTTGCAGTCCAGGAACATCTGGGGACCCACAGGTTGAGAACCACTGGTCTAGTGCTTATAGAAGCTGACACAGCATGGCTTTCTTCCCTTTTGTGACAGATAGATGCATGAGACTTTAGTACGTAGCTTCCCAGATTATTCAATAGGCTTTCTACCACCTGACCATTAGACTCGTAGTGGAAGTCCCAGAGTTTCTGAAATTTTCAGTATAATCCTGCCTTACCAGTCTTATTTCCAACACAGCTGTTGCTCTAAATTGGGGTGGGAAGAGCTTAGGCTTGATGGATCTAGGTTGTGTGTGTGTGTGTGTGTGTGTGTGTGTGTTTTAATTACAACCTTAAGGTTGTTGATTCCATGGCCAAAAAACAAAAATGGCGGCTCAGGGAATCTCTTACCTTCAATTTTAAAGGCCGGAGTGCCTCTGAGAATATTTTTAGCCTAAGGATTTGCTTTTAGTACCAGAACTGTAATCACAAGCCTACTTAGATTCACGCTCTGGTTTTAGTGACAGCAGCTGGACCCTTGGTGGTCAATTCAAAGATAATGCAAGGAGAGCCACCTAACTTATACCTGTATATCTTTTCTCCTTAGGTCACAGAACTTTCATGTGAAACACGGAGAGGTGAGACAGTGAAGATTACTGTTACATTAACCAACCAGCTGCTTCGGAACAATCCTGTGTGCATTCAGTTTTTAAACCTCACCATTAAGAAGTGAGCTTCTTATGTTTTTAAGTGTATTGACCAATAGGACTTGGTGTAAAGCTGAATTAAAAACTATGCAGAAAGCCATATTATGAATCAGAGAGTTTGCGGCTAAAAAAGAGTTATGCTAATATTTTTCTTCTAATTAAATACAGTAGTACCTTGGTTTACGAGCATAATCCGTTCCGTCAGCATGTTTGTAAACCAAAATATTGGTACAGTATTCATAGAGCAAATTTCCCCCATAGGAAATAATAGAAACTCAAATTATTTGATCTGGGGACTGAGTTTCCCTCATTTTCTGTGGGGAAATGTGCTTTGATATACAGTGGTACCTTGTATAAAGGAATTAATTCGTTCCAAATGAAATTATGTTAAGCAAATTTTCCTTTATACAAATTCCCATAGGAATGCATTGAAACCAGAATGATTCCATTTTTATGTTGTACGGATTTTCCCCATAGGCGATTAAATTTCCCCTATCTCTGGAATTTTTTATGTTGTACACATTTTATGTTATACAAGCTGTTTGTTATACAAGGGTCCACTGTATATAGGAGCTGCCAGCCACAACAGCCAGGACCCTGCAGCTAGGGACCTGTGACGAGGTCCGGAGGCCACCATAGGGCCCTGTCAGGCCTGGCGCAGACCCACTGCATGACCTAGGGGTTGTGCAGGGCCTGGTCAGTGCAGGCCCACCGCATGGCCCAGATACCTGTTCGGGGCAGCACCGGGTCTGCGACAAAGAAGGGCTGCCGGCCGCACGGGCCAGGGGTTTCTGCCAAGGGTGGTGGCGGCGGCAGCAGCAGCAGCGAAGTGCTGGTTGTCATCTCCTTCCTCCCTCCCTCACGCCTGGCTCTCCTCTTCCTCCTCCGCCACTGCTGCTGCCATCTTGTGATCCTGCCAGGCAACATCTGCGTGCCATTCCAAGATGGCAGCAGTGACAGTGAGGACGAGGAAGAGGAGAGCTAGGCTGTGTTTGGTTTGCATGTTTCCAGAATTTATTTAAAAATTTATTAAAATTTTGTTCGTTTGCGAAATACTCATAAACCAAGGTACCACTGTATTCTAGTATGAGTGTAGGCCACCCGGTGTCTTGTAGATGACCTGGAAAGCAAGTCTTATAATTCCTGATCATTTGTCAAGAGAGCAAGAGACTTTCAGCTGTTGTAATCCAAAACATGTGAAAGTACCAAGTAGCTTACTGTTTGTTTGTTTGTTTGTTTAGAATATTTTCCCCGCCTTTCTCCTTGGAAAAGGACCAAGGCAGCTTACAATATTGAAGGACAATATACAACCCAGAATATGTTTCATTATGATCTGTGTTAGGTACCCAGACATGATGTTACTAGGTTGTTACTTTGTTGATTAACATGTGGATCAGAATGCAGCTGAATGCAGAATGGGTTTTGTTTTCAAATTCTGGGATTCAGTTACCTGCTCATGAAGCAAACAAAAATGTATAAAGGGTGTATTCTGGGGGTTAAATACACTTAAAATGGTATTTCGATTTACATGTACAATGTTCCCTCTTAATTTTCAATTCTTCTGAGCGGGGCTCCAAGGGGTTCTGCCATGGAGGCAAAGGAACGCATTGTGAAGGGGGACAGAGTCCCACACAATTGCGAAGCTTAGATGGAACCTTGTACAGTACCTTGGTTTATGAGCATAATTCATTCCGGAAACATGCTTGTAAACCAAAGCGCTCATATATCAAAGCAAATTTCCCCATAAGAAATAATGGAAACTCAGATGATTCGTTCTGCGGCCGCACAAACCACATATGTACACACAAAATGCCAAAACTCACAAAAGACATTGGCTAGAAGTCCACGTCCACACCATGGTTTAGGTACCTGGCTGAGGAATGTCCCCTGCTTGGGACTCATAACTAGATTTTACTCTGTGTTTTTAATGTGACAATAACAAAGTGCAATTTGTAGCCCTATACTCGCTTGACTAGCTGCCCCATGACTAGAAATGGTTTGAAAAACAAGAAAGAATGTTGAAAACAAATTAAATAAAATATAAATATAAATAAAAATATACCCCTAACCTGCACTCTCCTTTGAAAATCTTTGTGGCTGGTGCAAGGGAAACCTCCATCCCCCCCCCATGCTTTAGAGCAGTGGTTCCCAACCTAGGGGTCAGGACCCCTTTGGGGGTCGAACAACCATTTCACAGGGACACAAACGCCTTGGGTCTGGAGGAGGGAGGAGGAGGGAGAAAGAGTGAGTTACATCTTGATTGGTTGGAGGGGATGTCAGTCAATGGCACCGGAGGCTGTGATTGGCTGAGGGTGCCTGTAGCTGGAAGTTCTCTATGGCCCCTGCAGCAGTGGCCTGCCAAAGGGGGTTTGTGGCCTCTTCCACACAGGGCAAGGGGTCACCACAACATGAGGAACTGTATTAAAGGGTCGTGGCATTAGGAAGTTTGGGAACCACTGCTTTAGAGGCTTGCCTGAGACTGAAGTTCCAGACAATCACCCACAATCCAGCAGGGTGAGAGAGACAGAGCCATTGCCGCCGCCGGCACGCCATGCAATTGCCCCCGCCCCCCCTACCCGCTTCTGCATATCGTAGATTTTCGTGCATCGCGGGTGGGGTGGGTCCCTAACCCCCGCAATCGGTGGGGGATTACTGTAGTTTGCCGATTATTGCATAAGTTGTAGGGTGATTGCCTATGATTTTATTAAATTAACCTTGCTCAGTTTTGCATAACTTAAAATAGAAAATTTACACATTCCAGCCATGAAACTGTAAATTACTGCAAAGATAAAGTGTAATTACGAGACTGTAGATGCATTTTGAAAATGTACCTTGTATAAAATTATTTTACCTAGAAAATAATGTGTATGCTTCCTGATGTTTGAAAAAAAATGCATTTAATATTTAGGGTTTTGAAAAAGTTATCGATGTATCAGGTTGGACGAAACTTCTACAGCCCTTCAGATCCAGTGGAAATCCCGCAGCACAAGTAAGTTGGCTGCTTCTCTCTTAAATCTAAATTGTCATCTCTTTGGCATCCAAAGTGTTAATGATTAAATTCTGCCCATGGATTTCCTCACAGTATGCTGCTTGGCCCTATAGGTGCTGATGCCCTTCAAAGGCTTCTCTTATTCTAGCCTCGTTCCTGCTCAGAATTTTCTAAAATGGCCTTGCATCCTTGAAAATCATCCTCTGTAATTGCATTTTCTCTGCGGTTTTCAGATCAGGATGTTCAGAGAATCTTGAGAAGCTTCTCTGAAGCTTTTCAGAGCTGGATAGATTGTGGTGACAGAAATGGGCATTTGAACTGTTGCAGCTGAGCACTGCGTTTTGAAGAAGGGTGGGAATTACAAGGTGGCAATCTCTCCTGTTGTTTGAATTTTGTGGAACCAACTCTTTTTGTGTGTATGTGGTAGAGGAACATTTTTTCCATCAGAATGCCCTTTAGAATAGGACTAGAATTTTATTTTTTAAGCGGCATTTTCCTTTCAGCCTTGTTGAGTGGAAACGGGGTGTTTTCATTTGAAAATAAATGCATGGCTGCATATACTTTTCCATACTTAAGCATATACTTTATACCTTCATTATGCCAAAATCCTGTAGTGTAATTAGAGTGCTGGAAGGGAAATGGTGCAACTCACAAAGGCAAATTGCTGCTAATTAACAAGTCCCCAGTTGCATTCCTGGTCACATACATGCCAAGCCACTTGACGAGCATGCAATGAGGAATCCAGAGGGTGACTTGTTAGTAAGTGGACGTTTTTTGCAGTAGAACTGTACAACAGGATTTTGGCCGTAGAATTTTGATTTTGTTAAAATGATATATTTTCTCTCTCTTCTGCTGCCTAAATTTCTATGTGCATGTAGGTGCATGATTGCACTTACAGAGCCTACCACCTGTGTTTTTTTAAATATTTTGCTGTCTGCCATCATGACTTCTTGAGTCTATCCTTCCATAAAGGTATATCTATTACTGTCCGCACCATGCAGTTTCTCTGATAAAAATGCAAAAGGAAAAGAAAGATGCACATACACAGTCCACCAGTCTTTTATCTTCAAATACAAAGCTTACACCCCCTTCACCTTTGTTGGAATGGCAGCAGAGGCATATAGAACAGTTTTTTTTTTGCACTGCCAGAGTTCTCTCCTGTGGAGTGCATGTTTTGAGTCTTCACAGGTTTGACCCTGACATCCAGCTCAATGGACATCTAGCAAATGACAAGGTGTGGGTCTTCACTTTATCTAGCTTCCTTTAAGACCATCATGGTATCCAGTGTTACTGTTTTATAACTTTCAACGGGGAGAAGGGAATCCCCCAGTGTGATGTAATGGATCAAGTGTCAGACTATAGGATGCAGGAGAACAGGGTTCAAATCCATGCTCAACCATGCCCAACCTGGGGGAGTTGAGCTGGTAAAACCACTCCTTAAATATCTCACTTTCCTTGAAAAAGACCTATTAGGGATGCTTATAAGTGCGACCCCACTTGACTGCACAGAACACACACATGGGGAGAAGGCTGAGACTCTTCCATGGTCACGTGGAGCTTCTCAGTCATCCATTGTTCGCCTTTGAACCAGGAAAGAAGATTTTTCCCCCGCTGCTTCTGAAGCCGTACACAGTCTGGATAGGAAATGTATTCAGACAGACCAAATATTGTCTTCTCCTTCTCCTTTCAGACTAACGCTTTGGCCAGGCTTTGCAGTATCTGTGGGACAGTTTGAGAATAAGGTGATGCTGTGCGCAGACGTGAGTCACAAAGTGCTTCGAAACGAGAGTGTCTTGGAATTCATGACCACCCTATACGAAAACGTGGGCAGAGAACGCTTTACGGAAGCATGTGAAAAGGAACTGGTGGGGCTTATTGTTCTGACGAGGTAACGCCCGCTATCTTGGTGATGACAGAATGTTTCAGACAAGTGATTATGTGGAGTTGGCAAAATGAGTCAAGAATTGTAATGCATTATATTACTTTATAATATAGATTTAACGGCTGAATGGGTCTCCTTGTTTTGCAGGACTGACTCTGCATAGAATACCCCATTGGCTTCAGGGCGGGCAGACTTCACAACCATAATATTTTATTATTTTATTTTATTTTATTTATACACCGAGCATCTGGCCACACCATATTTTGGTTTCTTCGGAGAACAATTGGAAATGACATGCACTGGGTGCGCTAGATATTAAATAGGATATCTATAAATGTATCCTGACCCAAGGCCTTTCTTTTTCATGATCAGAACTGAAACAGGCTCACTTTGACATACAAGTTCACTCCTACAGTAACCTCCCGCCGATCGCAGGGGTTAGGGACCCACCCCACCCGTGATCCATGAAAATCCGTGATATGTGGAAGCGGGTGGGCGGAGCGATGAGGGGGCGATCGCGCGCCTGTCGGAGAAGTCTTGGGGTGGTGCGTGCCTGCAGCGGCAGGGGGATCTGACCTCCCGCCGCCGCCCACCCGCACCCCCCCCCCGAGACTTCTCCTCCAGGGCCGTCTCCATTGAAAAGCATTGCCAATGCATTTCAATGGAGAAAATTTTCCCCATTCGAAAACATTGGCTCAATGCTTTCCAGTGGGGAAAATTTCTCCATTGAAATGCATTGGCAATGCTTTTCAATGGAGACGGCCCCATGCGATGACTCCCTGCAATCCTCCCGGGCGGCTCTGAGACTTCCAGGAGGGGCCCAGGGGGTGGGGGTGGGGAGCCATGTGATGGCTCCCCGCCACCCTCCTGGGCGGCTCCATAAAGCCGCAGGGGGGCGGGGAGCGACCTGATCACCCCCCTGCCCCTCCAGCGGCGCAGGTACTGCGATCCCGCGATGTGGTGGGACCGCGGGACCTGAACCACGAAATGGCAGGGGGTGACTGTACCTACTTAACACCGTTACTATACTGCCTAATGTAGGTAGACAGAATCATTTTGTTGCTTGTAGTAAACCATTGGGAGCCAGGAAGACTTACTGTAAATCACTGAGAGATGTACCAGTAGATCTCCATTACTTCCTTCCCACTCCTGACCAAAGGCAGATGAGATAAATGTTGGGAAACAACAGCGCTTTTCTTTTTGCCGAGAAGCAGAACGTCATGTTGATGGAATTTATGGTGTATTTATCTAACTATCATATTGGCGCCTACAAGGCTGATGGACATTTGCAAAATGCTTTAAATAAATAAATACACCCAGGACATATTTGAGGTTAATAAAACAAACCCTCACAGGTGAGTGACAAGTTGTGCTTTTAACTTTCAAGCAAAGAAACTCGTGCTATTGTGTGAGTCACTGTTTTTTGAAGAAAATCATCCATTGGAACATCAGATGAAGTGAGAATTCTTCTGAGTCAGGTTAGGTTTCCAACAAACTTGATTAGCAGTTGGATCTGTTGCATGTGTAATCATTTCAGGTATAACAACAAGACATATCGCGTTGATGACATTGAGTGGTCTGTAAAGCCAACAGATACATTCCAAAAACGAGACGGCAATCAGATCTCTTACAAAGATTACTACAAACAGGTAAATAAGAACTGGGATACAATGAGGAAGCCACTCTTTGTGGTTAAACTGCCATAGCACATAATGCCCTACCGCACTTAGGTTTTGAATCACCTTTTGCTTAAAGTCAAATTGCCTTAAAAATCACTTACTGCATTTCCAATCACTTTTTCCTCAGAGCCCCCTTGGCCACGCCCCTTTTTGGCCACTGTGTCGGGTTTTCTTGCAACGGCCACCAGGGGTGTTGTTTTTTTAAACCAATTCTAGAACGCTTTTTGAAGCAAATTGGCTCAAACTGTGGACACCATGCACCGGTTTTTCCAGGTTTCCCCCTCTGTATGCCTTATCCTGCCATCAGAAAAGCCAAAAAAGAAATCCTCCTGCAGTGTAATCATTTCCGCTGACTTCTATAGTCCTTCCACTTCCTCTTTTGGGTACAATTTTGCTTTTTCCAGTCACAGAAGTAGGCTATTAAAATCAATGTGCCATGTTGTAAGTAATCTAAAGGGAGAACCGGAAAATTAGCTACATTACTTTGAATGGAAGAACAACGGCATGACGTTATCCTAAAAAATAATTTCCGAAATTGAACCAGATAATGGGAAAATGTCGGACTAAATTGGAACAAAAAGTGGTTTAGCAAAGTGCGGACGGGGAAACTGGTTCTTGAGAAAATGCCCAAGTGTGGAATTCTGAATGCTTCAGCGACCACGTGACCGGGGAAGACAAAAGGCGATTCAAAACAAAAAGCGGTTGCTGTTTGAAGTGTGGTAGCATTTGACTATGTAAGAAACGGAAGGAATGATCTTAGTCAAGAAATACGAGGGGAGGGGAATTAAATAATACCTTAGGGATGCAGAATGATCATCACTTATTAGTTTGATGTCCCATGTGGTGTGGTGATGTATGCTTCTTCCCTTCTTTTGCTGCCCTTCAGACAGGAACGGCACTGCCTTCTGAATCTTTAGGTACAATCCAGCTGGGCTAGCACTTGAGTTGTCTTCAGTATGGTAGTGATGGGTTAGTATTGTCCGCCACGTCTGGTTGACTAGCTCAGCAGTCTGAGGACAGCCATAGTGGCATAAACAGCATTGTCCTCCAGTAGGTAAAAGCATCAAGGAAGGTTAGGAAGAACAGTTGTGAGAATGCCACCACTGCCTTTCTCCAGTATCTTACATTAACCCCCCCCCCCCCGCCTAATGACTTTTTTTCCTGTCCGTAACACTTTAGGAGATTGACTTTCTTCTAATTGTATTTTTTCATGAACAGCAGTACGACGTAGACCTGAATGATTTAAACCAGCCAATGCTTGTTAGCCAGTTGAAAATGAAGGGAGGTAGCACCATGGAACGTCGTGTGGTGCATCTGATTCCTGAACTCTGTTACATGACAGGTAAATAAGTGCTCACATCAGAAGCCAGAGCCATTAGAATAGCAGTGTGTTAAGAGTTCTCATTTTAAAGCAGGCATATCCAAACTTCAGCCCTCCTGATGTTTTGGACCACAACTCCCAGAATTCCAAGCCTGTATTTCCAATGGCAAGGGCTGTGGGAGTTGTGGTCCAAAACATCTGAAGGGCCAAAGTTTGGACATGCCTGGCTTAAAGGAAGCAGCTCTGAACATCATTGTGGCTAGCCCTGTGATATTCAGAACCTGTGGGCACATATGCAGCACAAGGGGAATGTAGTGGTTCCTCTGTTTAGTAAACGCTTAGATCAGGCATGTCCAAATTTTGGCGCTCCCACACTCTTTTGTCATTGGCAATCTAAGCTTAGAATTCTGGGTGTTGTGGTCCAAAACATCAGGTGGGGCGAAGTTTGGACATGCCTGGCTTAGACAGTAGTGGCAAACCTTTGGCACGCCAGATGTTTTGGACCACAAAACCCACAGTCCTTTGTCATTGGCAGTCTATGGTTGGAATTCTGGGAGCTGTGGTCCAAAACATCTGGAGTGCCAAAGGTTCACCACCACTGGCTTAGACTTAAAACCACCAGCAGCAGCCCAAGCTGTCACTGCTATCTAATTCCTGCTTGAGGAAGACCCTGCTGTTCCAGCCCTCAGGGCTTGGGCCAAAGCATCCACCCTCCTCGCTCTGGCCTGTCTGCATGGAGGGCAGCCTCAACACACAGCAAAACATCTGCCTTAAATTCCTCACTTAACAACCTGTTCACTTAATGACCCAGTCATAGAGATGGAACTCTGTTGTTAATTAGGAGTGCCCATAGTAATCTCTCTCTTGTGATTCCATAAATTAGGACAATGGTTCCCAAACTTTGGTAATCCAGGTGTTCTTAGACTGCAGTTCCCAGAAACCTTTACCACCAGCTGTGTTAGCTGGAATATCTGGGAGTTGTAGTCCCAGAGCATCTGGGTGACCCAAGATTTGGAACCACTGAGTTGGAGATCACCCTGTTGAAACCAGTGGGATTTTGTCTTCAGTTGATGTGCCCAAAGTATGATAATTTGGTCATTTTAGACTCTAGCCAGAGTTCTGGCTTAATTTGATCTAGAACCCATTTACTTAACTTACTCTCAGCCCTTCATATATGTAAAGATATCTACGTACATGAACACTTTTTTCTTTTTCACTCAGAAAACATTTAACCATACTAATTCCTCTTGGCTCCCACTGTTGTCTGCCATGATGCTGTCTGTAGGTTTACTGTGAACGCCTTGATCAGTTCTTAAGCAATCTGGCCACAAATCTTTGCTTATAATGGAGTATAAACAACATCGCGTGATTGAAATAGTACCGTGGGAGAAGTAAGATGTATTTGCTCCTCTGACCAGTGTTCAAACCTGCTATCATGTTGTCTTTTAAAGCCAGTGGGCACAAAATGGCTTTCCTAGGACATTAAAATCACCGCCTTCGTTCCTTGTCAGGTTTGAGCACTCGTGCAACTTCTGACTTCCGTTTGATGAAGGATCTGGCCCTGGAGACTCACTTGTCCCCAGAGAAAAGACACCAGCGGCTCACTAGACTTGCTGACAACATTCAAAGGTAACTTGATGTAAAACTTGCTTCTACTGGATTGATTTCCTAATTCATGGATCCATCATGGGTGGGCTTGACATTGTTCCTCTCATGCAATATAGGCACTAAAAGACCTGGATTTGTAACTGCTAGATGAAGAGCAGTTTCGCTGTTGGTACAGGCTGCGGATCTGGCTCTTGATGCTTTTTTCTTTCCTGGAGGTCCTCTATAATTATTGTAAATGTGCAGTAGAAAGTTTTTCTACATAATGAATCTTTAAGAAAATAGGTATTATTTCTAGTTGAAGAAGATAGCCTACCCTTTTTGTTAGTACTTCACTGGAGACTAAAACAGCATTTGCCTTTTTTACAGCCACATCACACTGTTAGTTCATATACTGCTTGTGGTCTACAATTCCAAGATCCTTCTCATTACTGCATCCATCATGTTGTAACTGAGTGCTTGTTCCCCCCGCCCCGTGTAGAACTTTCCACTTGTTATTAAATTTCCTTCTTTTGTGTTCAGCCCAGTGCTTGAGCCTATCAAGATCTTTTTGAATGTTTCTTCTAGGATATTGTCTATTCCACCCAGTGTTGTGTCATCTTCAGATAAGCATTTCCTGCATTCCCCATCCAAGTCAAGTGATAAAACAAAATTTCAAAGAGCACCAGGACCAGGACTGAGCCCCGGGGTACTTTACTTGTTATCTCCTCCCAGTTTGAGAAGGGGGTACAGTATTGATAAGCAATCACTGAGTATGGTTCTGTAACCAACTGTAAAGCTGTCAGATCCAGTCCATTCCTAGTTAGTTTGCTAATCAGAATAGTATGAGGTACTTTATCTGACGCATTGCTGAACTCAAGATATAATATGTCGACAGCATCAAGATATATTATGTCAACAGCATTCCCACTGTTTGCCAGCGAGATTACCTGATAAAAATGAGATAAGAGATAAAATGATAAAATGAGATAGGATTAGTCTGGCAGGATTTGTTCTTGACCAATCCATTTTGACTTCTAGCTGTTACTGCATTGTTTTCAAGATGCTTGCACAGTGATTGCTTTATAATTTTCTCCAGAATTTTCCCTTGTCAGGCTGCCTATATGGATTTGAGGTTCCTCTTTTTTGCCCTTTTTGAAGATAGGGACAATGTTATCCCTCATCCAGTCAACTGGTACCACGCCCATCCCCCATAGCAGACAACTGTTCTGAGAGTTCTTTAGTCAGTTCCTTCAATACTGTTGGATGCAGTTCATCCAGCCTAGGAGATATGAACTCATTCAAAGTATGTAGTAAGGTATTCCTTGACTTTGTTTATCAGTCCCATGCTATGATCCTGTTTTCTTCATTTGTACTTCACATTTGCCTGAAGAGTCATAGACTGACTGTATTTGAGGAAAAGACTGAGCTAAAGAAGGAACTGAGCATTTCTACCTTGTGTGTGTGTGTGTGTGTGTGTGCGCGCGCGCACGCATGCATGCACGCACTACCATTTTTCCATCTCCATTACCTAAGCCTCTATTTATTTCCTCTGTCTTTTGCTGTGGACGTATCTGAAGAATTTGTTGTTGTTGTTGTTGCTTTTAGCACCTCTTCCTTACCTTAGCTGATTCTTGGATTTTGCCTTCCTAATGTGATCCCTCCAATTCTTTGCTGGTTGTCTGTATTCTTCCTTTGTGGCTTGACCTTCCTACTGTTTCTTGTACAACTCCTCTTTTGTTTCAAGCCTTCTCTTTGGTGAAGCCACGTTGGTCTTTTTTCTCTGTTCCACATTTTTTCTTGTTGAAATTGTTTGTAGTTTGCCATGACAGTTTCCCCTTTAAAGAACTCCCAGCCCTCTTGGATTATTTTTCCTATTAGGATCTTCTATCATCATACATTATTTATTGTTCTGAGGTTATTAAAACTGGATTTCCTAAAATCCAGCATAGGCATGTGGCTACCCTCTGCTTTGGTTTCCCCGTGAAATCAAAATATTAAGAAAAGTGTTACCTTAGCCCAGAGCTCCATCTACTGCCACTTCCTGAACCATTATGTCAAGAATAATCGTCTCTTTTCTTCCTCCACTTTTTGTAGGAGAAAATTGTCAGCAACCCAAGGCACGAATTTCATAGAAGGGCCATATTTGGCAGAATTTGCCTCCCAATAGATATCAGGATAACTGAGATTTCCCGTAATTGCTACATCATTCGTGTTCAAAATTCTTACAATTTGTTTTTCACACGTTCCATCCACATCTTTTCTTTCAATAGGTGGTTGGTTGATAGTAGATCAAGTACCACAAAGCTTAACAGTGCTAGGGGTGGGCTGTCAGCTATTCAGTTTCTTTTATTTTTTTATTAAAAATTAAAAATACAAGCAAAAATAAACAACATAACAGAGACTGTAAAGGAAAAGTATATAGCTAACAATATAACATGATACATCCATTTAAACAATTCAATAAAATGCAGTGTGCTTCCTTGCTCCACCACAACCATTTGGAGATATAATCAGTTTTCTTTTCCCATACAGAATCCCCCGGTCCTTCCAGAATTGCATTGATTATTGTGAAGGTGCACAACATTTCCCCTTTTTTAGAATATAGTCAATAAATTTATCCCAGATATCTATGAATTTATTTTTATATAACAAACCTTAATTTTAAGATTACATGTCAATTTATCATTAATGGCTATATTCTGAATTTATTTATGCCATTCATTTAATTGGAAATCATATTTTAAAGTGTTCTGCTTATATACCACCCCATACCACTTCAAGAAGTCTCTGGGCGGTTTACAGTTTTTAATTACAGTATGAAGGCTACACATTCTACCCCCCACCCCACCCCGCAAGCTGGGTACTCATTTTACCGACCTCAGAAGGATGGAAGGCTGAGTCAACCATGAGCCTGCTACCTGGGATTGAACCCCTGGTCATGAGCACAGTTTTACCTGCAGTACAGGCAGGCATTTAACCACTGCACCATGGGGCTCCTTACTTTTTGGTGCCTTGCTATTATTAAGCTTGTTGCTGCCAATAAATTTGATGTGATTCTTTTGTTGTCCGTTTCCTTTGTTCCTTATCAAACGTTGATGAAAGTGCTATTTTATGACATGGCTCTATACTTAACATAATTATTTCTTTTATTTCCTTAAATATTAACTGTCAAAATTTTGATATATTTTCTCGTTCCCACCACATATGAAAATAAGTACTTGTGAGAGAGGGGTAGGACCGTCCGCCAGAGAAACAGACAGACCCTGGCGAACAGAGGAACCAGTGAAGCAAGGTGGACTCAAGGAGACATTTAGAGACCCAGAAGAGACTGATAGAAACATTGAGATACTATTGAGAAAGATGGATGCCAAAGTGGAAGGAAAAGAGAGAGATAAAAAGGAGGATGAAGCATTAGAAGGGTATGAGGTAGAAAGGAAGGAAGTAGTAGAAGGGTTCTTTGCAATAGTAGAGGAAGTAGGAAATTGGAATATAAAAGAAAAGGAAATAGAGGAAGTAAAACGTTCCTTAGGAATACAAGTAGAAGGGAAGGTGGTAGAGACACATGGCATAGGAATACAAACAATGGGATTAGGGATTTGGAAAATAAATGTTGGAATACAGGTGGGGGGTAAGGAAGGAGTGATGACTAAGGTGGAGAAACGAGATGTGGGAGCGCAGGTTTGGATACAGAGGCGGGAGGTAGGCATGCAGGTGTGGCCCCAGATGTTTGATGTGGGGGTGCAAGTGGAAAGGTGCGAGACTTTAGAGCACGAGAAGGGAAAGGTGGTTGGAATAACTGTTATAAGGGATCAGGAGGTTCAGACAGAGAGGAGGGTAAAATTGGTGATGGAGAAGACAACACAAACAGAACCTATAATAGAGAAGAGAATTGATGTCGGGTTGCCTCTACCTCCTCCTGATTGGACAAACACACCTTTCCGAGGAATTGCCGGTGGTGGTGTGGGGTGGGTCCTGCAGCATGGATCCCTGGCTTGGGCTGGGAGCATCAAGTAAAGATGGTTCGCCATCACTGCTGCGGCACTCGGTGTGCCGGGCCGCTATTGGCAGCGAGTTTCGTACCCCACAAGTAAAACCGAGCAATCCGTTTATACACGATTTGTTGACTGACAGTTTTCAGCTACCCCGTTTTAATGGAACTTGTCCCTGTTATTCCGAGTTGTCTAATGTTGAAAAGAAAGCACCAGAGCCTGTTGTGTTGAATAATTTTAATAAAAGTTTGTTGAAGTTTGAAGAACTTTAGTGCCTCGAACCATCATTCATCTGTGGAACCGTTAGTAGATCTATGTTAGGCTTGCCGAACAGGTAGACCACGGGCTACTGGTAGCCCGTGAAGGGTTCAAAAGTAGCCTGCCGGCCATCAATTAAAAAAAGTGAGGGGGTGGCAAGAAGTAACAAACTTATTAGTATTGTGATATTATTTGGTGATTTCTGAACATGTTAAACCATTATTTTTGGCTTGATATACTAAATGTAATTTTTATAGTGTATTTCCTCCCCCTCCCCCACACCCTCCCTCCTCTGCCCCCCCAAAAAACCCAATAAAATTACTTAAATGACAAAAAAAAGTGAGGGGGTAAGTTCTCCACCCCTCCCTCCCCCATCCCAAGGACCACCACTGCCCCAGCAAAGTTCTGGGTCTGCCAGCCCACTGTCTCAGCCAAGCAGGGCAGTTCAAGGGCCATGGCACATTGAAATCTGATCCGTCCAGAACATATTAATTGGTTTTCAATGCATTCCTATGGGAAACCGCTGCTCTACTTACAAAAGTTTTTAGTTATTAGCATGTGCTCAGAACAGATAAAATTTGTAAGTGGAGGTTTTAGTGTAGTAGCCCTCAGGCACTTTGGGCTCTGAAAAAGTAGACCTTGGCCTGTTCAAAGTTGAACAGCCCTGACCTATGTGAACCTTCACAGTACTGTACTGAGTTTCAGACAGCATCTCCCATACATCTTAGAAAAATTAATGTCTATAAATTGGTGTAAAGATCTAGTATCTATAATCTAAAAGTATCTATAAATAGATGCTGTTAAGTTTTGCCTGTTGTGCACCTGATTCAGTTGCAGATCCCCCATGAATTCTGGAAGAAGAAAATGTAAAACAGAAAGGATGGGTGTGAGCAGCAGAGGACTAACAGGGACATAGGGATCCCTGTTGGCGGGCCATCTCACCTCTCTACGAAAATGGCTGACCTCCCAACTTCTTGTTTTCCATTTGATCTGGAGGAAACCTTTATTGAGTATGAAAGTGTTAAAAAAAAGGACGTGGTGAAGTGAAGATAATAGCAATCCCTGAGAGAATGGGAATATATTGAGAGGAAGGACCTATGGACTGGGCAGTTAGTTTCTCTGAGAATACACAAAGCTGAGAATGCTAACACAATTGGCCACCTCTCTGTAAACCTTTTTGGGAAGGGAGGCAGAGGTGTTGTCTGACTCAGGAAAAGGCTTCAGGGATCCACCCACCTGCCTCCAAACAGACCTGGCCAGGAACTTGTGAGAGAGCCTCAGAGTCTCATCTATCTCAGTACTGTAAACTATCCTTGTTGCAGAACCCCAATAAACTGGTTTATTGATAGGTGATTGCCTTCAAGACCCAGAGCTGGAACAATAAGCAATAAGGATTGGACCCATGGTAAGAGCTAGAAGTTTTGTTGATGACATCAGTGTCGTAAAGGTCAAGTTGGAAGCTAGAGATGGGTGATTCATATCAGAAGGGGACTGGTTCTGAAATGAAACATGGCAGGACAGCTGGTGTTCAGAACTCATTCCCACCCTCTCGAACAAATACAACCACTGTCTTTCCTTCCTGTAGTTCATGCAGGGTGAAATTCCAACCAGGAAGTAGCCTCCAATTTGTCATCTTCTCCTTTCCCTTGCACTGGCCAATCAGGAGCTGTGCAAGGACATGTATCATCCCCTCTCCCTGTCTGATTGGCCAGTGCCAGGGAGAGGGGAAGATGACGCAGTAAAAGAAGAAAGAAGTTGGAATATGCCCTCTCTAAAAAAAGTATTACATAGCCTTCCAATTAAAATGGGCAATGAAGGTGGGGAAACATCCCACTCCTAAATGGAAAAGCGTAGAAGATGCAATAAATAATCCAGCAGGTTGTTTAGGTATGTTTGAGAGAGATAAAAGACTATTAAAAGACGTTAATGGACCAAGGCAAGTAATGATGGAGATTTTAATAAAGAGAACAAAAATAGGAGGAGCTTCTAATTGGGGCCCAATAGACCAGTTTAATAAAGAGGGGGAGATCTTGTCACAAAAAGATAGAAAGAATTTAAAACAGAAAGAATAATATAAAATTAAGGATTTGCATGATCTAATGCTAGCAGGAGAGGGGGTAAATAAGTTAACAGGGATATTAGGGATTTAAAAATTGATGGTAGAAGAAAGTATGAAAAGGTGATATGAACAATGGTTCCAGTCTCTTATGGGAAAGAAAGATAGGCAATGGGAACTAGTGTATAAGAAATATGAAGAGAAAAGGGTAGGAGCAGGAGCGATTTATAGATATCTGGTCAGTCTGGGAAATCAGACTGAAAATATAATTAAATATAATTGGGAAGAAGATATGGATTTAAATAAAGAAAAGATACCGGCTATATTAAGGGGGATAAGAGAGGTAAAATTGGGAAAAAATAAGGATATGCAATTGAAGGTGTTGCATAAATGGTATTATACCCCACAGAAATTAAATAGAATGGATAATAATATATTGCAATATTGCTGGCATTGTAAAAAAGAAAGGGGTATTTTTGTACACATGATTTGGAAATGTGAGAAAATAAGAAAATTTTGGAAGTAAGTAGAAAATTGGCCATCAGAAATTACAAAGAAAAGGATTGAGGTAAAAATAAATATAATCTTTCATAATTCAATTATTGTGGCGCCATTCTGTCCCTGTCTATTCAGAAATAAGGCCTACAGAGTTCAAGGTGGCCTACTGTCAGAGATTTATGTGTTGGCACACCCTTGTAGTCAGACTGTTTAAACTTGTCTTATAGTTACAACCCCTAGATGGAGTTAAAGAACCATAACAAGTTTTTATGTTGGCTGAAATCCTGTTGTAGCTAGAGGTGCGTTGAATCAGTGGCCATTTGATGAACCATTTCCTCTATAAGTTCCATTACTTCAGTGGTACTATTGTAACTGCAGTGCACGCAACAGAATTCCAGCCACTGAATACTTTTCCTTTCGGTCTGAGATAGCTTTACGGAAATATGTTTGTTACATAAGGCTAGTACATTAAATTATGTTAATAAAAAGAAGCCACATTTTAATCATTCCTTCTCCTAAGTTTCTCTCTGACTGTGATTTGGAGGTTGTCATGACTTTTGGGGCTTTGGATGGAGCTGCTTCTCACAATGATGTTGTGTTGAATCCAAACCAATCTTAGCAAGTTTTCAGCCCAAGTATTCTTGCTGCATGTCTCCCCTATATATTTTACCTTGATTAAACAGCTATGCCAGTGTTGGCGAATCTATGGCACGGGTGCCAAAGGTGCCACTCGGAGCCCTTTCTGTGGGCACCCAACATCGCCCCTTCACAGCCACCTGTATTCAGGTTAAATTGCTGTATTGGCGCTTTGCGAAAAATTAGTAGGTTTTGAATCACCGTCTGGGCACTCGGTCTCTAAAAGGTTCACCATCACTAGACTATGCACTTTTAATTTTTCATTATACTGGAGAAGCATTCAAGCTTTCCCTGTTTTATACTTTGCTATTTCCTGGTCTTAATTTTTTTTGCCCTAGTACTTCATTGTTCGACTTCTTGAGCCAAGAAATTCTTACCCAATTTTTAAATGTTTCTTAAAAAGTTTTAATGTTAACCTGTGATAATTATATCCATTGTTCCATGTAGGTGTATTGCCTCATGCTGCACTGCCCCTTGTATATGGATAAAATTCTTCTCTGGTATTATTGGCCAGTATACTAACAAATTACTTAAGGACATAATAGTAGAATTCCTTTTGCCATCTGTATGGTTGCTCTCTTTGTTGTAGATAGTAAAATACTGTATTATGTGAATATGAAGTTTCAATAAATTACAATTTTTTAAATCTAATCCTTTTAGAGCTTATTTTATTTTTATTGTAGAAATCAGTCAGATTGTTTTTAGAGCTCTGCTTAAATTGTAATTTGTAAAATTGTTCTCCCCTTTATCATTTTACTTCCCTGTGTTTTACCAGGTTTCATTCTGATGGCCTATGGCTAAATATAATTAAAGTTATATGATACTCATTATTCCATGCTTTATATTCTTGAATCAAGAATATAAAGAACCAAGTGTTTTGTATTCTTAATGCCAGTTTTTGAGTTTTGTTGCTTGTTACATTCTTCACCTTTAAAAGAGGACTCCAGACCAAACCATATTTTTTATTGCATGACTATGATTGCACTATTCTTTCATCCAAATACCAAGTTATATTAGTCAATATACTTCATACTTTTGTTTTGAATATTTAACTGCATTTCTTGAGCTGCTTGCTTTTTATTGATACCATTAATTTAGTTTTCTTACTATTCATTTTAGACCATGTTTACTCACTTAACCTTTCACTGTATTGTCTACGTATTTGATTTTGTCGATCGCTTCTCCATTGACGAGGAAGTTTTATCTGTCAAAGTGGCTACTTCCAAATATTGTAGAATGGCCTGGACCACTCATTCATCTCAGACGGGGCAGTTGAGGGTTCCAACACCGAGAGAGGTCTGGAAAACATCAATGAGATATTGGGCCTTTTCTGTAGTGGCACCTCAATTACAGAAGGAAGTAGCGGACACGCCACAGTACACCCGGATTTACAAAAGTCTTCCAGGATCTCACAGTTAGATGGTGTGGCTGAGGTATAATGTGACTGTACTCAGCAGAGTCAGTCCAGAAGCCGCCACATATGTCTGAATTTTAATAATTGCAGTATTTTTCTGTGTATAAGACTATATTTTTGTCTAATATTGTTAGACTAAAAATCGAGGGCCGTCTTATACATGCAAGTAAGCCAACGAGAGAACTGTGTGGTTGTGAAATTGTAATTTTGGGTTGGAAAAGTGGTGGTCGTCTTATACACGGAGGTGTCTTATAGACAGAAAAATACAGTACTCTGTAACAAAGAAGCTCTAATTTCTTAAGGACATCCCGCATGGCCTTAGTAATCCTGGTTGATCTTAAACGATGACTTTGTCCATTTGCTCACTTGCTTATTTACTGTCTCTTCTCTTTTCCTGGGTGCATTGGTTCAACTCCCAAATATTTGATTGGATGCCAGTGGCACCTTCCCCAACATTGGAGGCCTCCGTCTGGGAATTTTGTAATAATTAGCCTCACTATTCACAAATATCATGCTAGCTTGTGTGCCAACCGATGGGGCTAAAGTTCTTTTGTATTCTGTCAGACCCGTGTTACGAACTAGAAGCTCATAAAGTTGTAATTTACTGATTCGTATTTATTTACAGTGACTAAGTCTGGGGTGTCCAAACTTTGGCTCTCCAGATGTTTTGGATCACAGCTCCCAGAATTCCAAGACTGTATTGCCTATGACAAAGGACTGTGGGAATTGTGGCCCAAAACATCTGGAGGGCCGAGGCTTGGACACCACTAAACGAAGTGGATCTATGTTCCATTCTGCCCATGTAACACTGTGGGTACAAATTTTCCTGCAGAAACAAAGATGCGCGCTTAGAACTGGAAAGCTGGGGACTGCAACTTGGATGCCAGGCTTCACTGATTGGTCGTGTGGTTGCTTCAGAAAAAATCTTGATGCAGAATGAGATGGTAGGTATTACATAGAGACTTCCCATTGTTAGTCACATACTTAAATGCGGTTTGCGTTATGAGCGGTTCCAACGCAATTGTATTGCCTTTACATTTGGGTTCTGATCCAGATCCATGTTTAGTCCCACTCGAGCTTCAAGGGGAGCGATTTTTACAGGTGAGAGGGACTCAAGGCTGTCTAGCACACTGACTATGGACCTTCCAGAATCTTAATCCTTTTAATACAGTTAACGTGTGTGTTGCTTAGGATTTAGATACAGTAGCAGCACGTGAAAGGTACATGGGATTACAGGAATGGTTGTGAAGACTTGAGCTCTTCCATGGTCTTTGGAGAAAATCCCACGTCTACCCTTCAAAATTGGTGTTGGCATGCTCAGGAAATCTTACTGTATTTTGTTGCAAATAACAGCTTCAGCTTATGGGGTGGTTCCTGGCAGAACAGAGGAGGGGTTAAACTGCCCTTCTTACTCATCCATCTGTAATTCTGATACTATTTACCTACACAACTGCAACCCACTGCCCACAAAATGTGCACGTTGAGCGCATAAATGCAGTTAATGTGGTGTCTGTTTTGTCCTCACGAGAGGAACTTGGCTTACACTTCATCTAACCTTTTAATTAGCTAAGGGTAATGCTATAAATACGGCTGCTACTGTATCAGTTGCTGAGGACCGCCCCATGTACAACAGTTTGCTTTTTGACCACTCCAGTGCTGCGCATTGGCATCCCCCCCCCAAAAAAAAAATCCAAAATGTTTCGGTTCCATGGGGCTGCTGCCTTTTGTGACTGGCACTTTGATGGCAGAAAGTGTGACAGTCGGAGAAGCAGTGGGTGGGGTTGGGGGTTAGGGTTAGGACAGAAGAACAGAGTGTGGGAGAAGTGAGAAAGCATAGGGCCATGGGGAGAAGCAGGAGACTTAAGGGGATGCAGAGCTAACGAGATGGTAGAGGATGGAGGGGGAAAGGAAGAGGATGTTCAAACTGAGGCTCAACAACTATCTAGGATTTAGACCAGTGGTGGCGACCCTTTGGCGCACCACAACTCCCAGAATTCCAAGCCTGTATTGCCAGTGACAAAGGACTGGGGGAGTTCTGGTCCAAAACATCTGGAGTGCCAAAAGTTCACCTTCTTATCAAAGAGAAAGTAGGGCTTGACTTATAAGGGCTCACTTCCTGAGAGCTTCTTTTATGACCATTGTTGGGGAAACCAATTAAGCTGGAGGTATGGGGTTTGCCACATACCTAAGCACAATCATGTACAGCTTTTCTGTTAAGAAAATTCCTCTGTGCTTAATGAATTGGACTTGTTATTAAATGTGTCTAGAACTGGAAGCTTACCTTCTGGAAAGTGCAATATATTTGATTTCACCCTGGAGGAAAAAATATACTTAAAATGTGAGCATTTTTATAACTAGCTAAAGCAAAGCATGGTGCTTATATACCACCCCATAGCCATTCTGATCCCTGTTTACTAGTACCGTAAATATGCAGGTTACATATTGCTTCCCCCAACAAGCTGGGTACTTATTTTATTGACCTCGGAAGGATGGAAGGCTGAGTCAACCATGAGCCAACTATCTAGGACTGAACCCCAGGCTGTGAGCATAGTTATGGCTGCAGTATCTATTAGGATCTATAAGCCATGAGGATCTATAAGCAAAAATCATGGGGGAGGTTCCTGAGCCATGGTGGTCACCAGAGTCCTAAGGAGCCATTTTGGTGCCTGGCAAGCACCATAAAACTGTGCTTTTTGTTAACCCTTTAATACATAGAAGCAAGTTCATACACAGCCAGAAATGTTACTTGAGGTAGTTCAAGTATGAGAGCGACCAGCATGGTTAAAAATTAGGTGATGCATGATATTTGTTAAACATGCCCCAAAGCTTTTGCTTAACAAAAGTAATTTTATACCTCTATAAACATGTAAATATGCACAGTTGTCGATAATACTAAATCTCTCCAAATCCAAAGAACCAGGAAACTTGTTTTCTGAGCCCAGTGAGGCTCTAGTTGTTTCTTTATTATTCAAACAGTACAAGGTGTCATATCACTAAACATTTTTTAAAATGTTGAGAAGTTTTCAAAAAACAGCAACCAGTGGCAATGTGGCTGGCAAAAAACCCAAAGCAGACTTCCTGTCTGCTGTGCTTTGAAGGCACATATGCTTATCAGCTTGGGAGTCAGTATAAATCCCAATTTGCTATGCCAGGGTTTGTCAACTGAGAAAGATGCCTGTAGTTTTTTGACCTGAGGCAATTATAGATGAAAATATTGAGCTCTCTGCCTTGAAAGCCCTACCTGAAGAGCAAAACCTCTCTTACTAAGTTTTGATCTGCGAGACACAGATCAAAGGAAAAAGAATCCCTTCATTTATCCACACAAAAACTCTGTGAGGTAGGTTGGGATAAAATGTCATCTCTTACCTCTGTTTGCTAGATGGGCAAGGTCTTCTATGGGATGGAAGAGCAGATGGAGTGCTATTTAACTCCTGTTTTTGATATGTTGTAAACCGCCCAGAGTTCCTTTGGGAAGACGGGCAGTATATAGGTCTAATAAATAAATAAATAAATAAATGGAGGTCAAGGAGATGACATCTACGGGTGATAGCTCTTATGTCAGTCAGCTTGGCTGCCACTTCTCCCTGGAAAGTACTAGCTGCTGCCCCCCTCACTTGGCTTTGTGCCCTCTTTGCCCCCAGTCTGCCAGCCACCTGTGAAGCCAACGTAGCCAAGGGTGAAACAAATGTACTGACATTTGTTCCCCTTGAACACAAAGTGTACAGTACTTTGTCCTGAACACACTGTAGCCACCTGCCCACCGTACACCTTTTCAGTGCCCTGGATGGGAAGCAGTTAAACTTGCCTTCTCCCTTGATGCTCAGCACAGTGTAGACCTACCACTAAAATGCTTCTGGGAGGTAAAGTCCTTTTTTGGAAAATTTATTATAAAAGAACCAAAACTGCTCACCAGCCTTGGAGAAGGCCCTTGTTTTTCAAGGTTCTTCCTTCCTTCTCCCCTCACAATGAACTGTTCTCCTCTTATTTATTTATTTATTTATTTATTTATTTATTTATTTATTATATTTTATACCGCCCATATTCCGGACGGAACTCTGGGCGGTTTACAATTTAAAACAAGAAAACAGAAAATAAAACAAGGCAACAGTACTGTATTTGGCGGTTACATCACACCCGTTTTGTCTCTGTTAGTGTTGCGCTTAGAAGGGGTACAAAAAATGTTACTTCACGTCCTTCACGCAACTACTGAAATTTGTTTCAACTATGCCCCTGGAATGGTGCTAAGCACGACAATACTGTACCTGGTGCTGGGATTGGCTTTTCCCTTGTCACTCTTTGTTCCTGCTTTCTGTTCTGAGACAAGACACCGTGTAGTTAACGGCTGTCATGCAACAAAACATTTGTTTCTCTCAGAAAACTGTGTCTGGGTTTTTTCTTTATTTTGACTTTATAGAAGCGAAATATTGAAAAATATTTTTTATGCCCCCTCCCCCCAAAAAAAAAAATGAAAGGAAAAGGGAAGCTGGACAAATTCAGTGTTTGTCACGGTACAGGACCGTGAGGTAACACTTGTCATGAGACAAGTTATCACGACCATGGGAACACTGAAACAGGGACAAAACCATGTGATCGCGACCAACGCTGTCACGGTACAAAACTAGTCACAAAACAAAGAAGGACATGAAGGAACCGCCTTTGGCTACACCTGACATAGAATTTCCTCCCTTGTGTGGCTGCCTTCCATCTGCTTATGGAAAAGCCAGATTTCCTGCTAGAGATGGGCACAAACCACTACCCTGTTTCTCCGAAAAAAAGACCTCCCCCAAAAATAAGCCCTAGCAGGATTTATATGCATTTGTTAAATATAAGCCCTACCCTGATAATAAGATCTAGTGATGGGCGTGCCTATGGTTGTGTGCAGGACTGACATTCAAGCATATTATACTTAATAAAAGTAAGACATCCCCTGAAAATTGTTGGCATAGCAAGGCCTACATCCAAACATATGGCAAAAACCAATCTCACTATGACTCAGCAGTTTGTATCTCTCTTTAAGATCTCACTACTTAAGTAATGGTTCTAGCCCCAAACACACACACTCCTCGGCCACGCCCTGACCTGCCTGATGTTGGTGTCGTTCCAGAGGCACAGAGAGAGTTGTAGAGTTACTCCTGATTTATTGCTATGTAAGCTTGTATTTTACTCTTTTGTACTTATAACAAGCAAGGCAGTATATATATGTGTATAGCTCTTTATCTTCCTTTTATGAGCTTTGCCACAACTGCTGTTGCCTTAATTTTCTATTTTGTGTATTTTCTGTACAGACTTTTAATGAGTGTTTTGTTATTTTCATAGGCAATCCCGTTTACCTTTTCCCCTTAGAATACATAGATAAAATATACTTTTATATACCTTTTGTGTCTACAACTCATCCTTTCAATCAAACTGCAGCATACATTACCAAATAATACACCAAGCTCCCAACGATTCATCAATATATCCCAACAAAAATAAGCCCTAGTGTGTCTTCTTGAGAAAAAATAAATATAAGACAGTGTCTTATTTTCGGGGGAACATGGTAGTTTAGTAGTTCAGCGCAGCCCATTTCCCTGCTGAACAGCTAATCCATGGTTTGGCACCCCACCTCCTCTAGCAGGCACCCATTGGGAGGCAATGCCTGAAGGAGACGGGGGGGGGGGGTTCTGCTGGCAAGGGGATGCCTGTTTGAGTGGGTGGGGCCACTAAACCACAGATCAGCTGGGAAACGACTTGCTGAACCAGTGGTTCGTTCCCATCTCTAGTTCCTGCCCCACAAGGAAACCAAAGCAACTTGATGGAGGATAGCAGGAAGGCAAGCTGAGGGAACCAAGGAGGGATAGTGGTGAAATTTCAAGCAACTTGAAGGTGTTCAAAAGACAGGAAAGTGATTAATGAATTGTTCGCAGAGGACTCTTTGAGCCTTTTCACACGACCCCTAAACTCCGCGGCAAATGGCTCCCAGCTCCGGAGCTTAAAATTGTTTCCCCACCAGCTCCGGAGTTTACAGAAAATTAAGTGCGACCACGCCCACCTAAGCGTGTCCCAGCGCACTTTTCAAGTACCTGCTCTCCAGGGCTGAAGAATTCCTGATGCAGATATAACTTAAGAGTGCCGGGCTCTCCTTGCTTCTGTTTGTTGTTTTTTGCCCCCCCTGCCCCTTTAAGAGCTACTTAAGAGAATGGAATGCTGCCTGGGCAAGAGCAAGATGGCAGAACGGAGTTTTCTTCCTTTTTTTTCTCCCTCCCCTCACGCAGCCAGCAGCCAGGAATGCGGAGGGGGTGGGAACACAGGAACAGCGACAAGCCCCCAAGATCTCTGGTCCGAATTTAAGTGGCCAGCGGATCTTAGGGGTCGTGTGAAAAGGTTCTTCCATAGCAATCCTCATTTTCAGCTTTTTAGTACTCCTAACAGAACATACTCCATCACACAGTCTCCCTCTTATCCTGCTGCAGTATTCCAAAAAAGAAAGGGCAATAAATTGTATTTTAATTCCTTTATTTTTTTACAAAAGAACAGGGGGATTTTTTTTTATCTGTCCATATTGGCTAGGCTACAGCCTTAAAGCACACGAATTAGACAGGTGGAAGCAAGATCTGTTTGAGACCTATGTCTGATTAACTTGCGGATCTGGCATCAAAAGCTACACATCCCATTGCGAAGAAGGGAACACTCCCTTCCTTTGCAAAGTGCGGCATCCCACTTGTGAAAATGAGGACCATGGACAAGGGGGAAAAGGGCATCTGTTTGGCTCCTCTTAAGAACCTGCCTGCTGGGGTGGTCCAAACTCTTGAGCCTCATCAAGAGTTCTGAGTTGCCGCCACCACCGCCGCTTCCCATTTCCTTCAGTTCACCGCTCCCTCCCCATTTTCCTCCAGCAGGCTACTCTGGTGACGACAATGGATAGGTAGGCACCACAATAAATGCCTGTCTGTATGGACAGAAGGGATCTCCAGTGTGGTGTAGTGGATAGAGTGACAGATTAGGACAGTGGTGGTGAACCTCGGGCACTCAGATGTTTTGGACCACAACTCCCGCAGTCCTTTGTCTTTGGCAGCACAAGCTTGGAATTAGAGATGGGCACGAAATGAACAATTTTTCGTTTTCGTTTTTGTTTTTTTCGTTTCGTTACGTAACGAAACGACAAACGAATTTTGTCTCTAAAATGAAACGAAATGAACAGAAACGCTGGAATTTTTGTCGTGCGTTTCGTTTCCGTTACTCCAATATGAGTGAATTGCTTAAAATCCTAAAAAAATAAAAAAATGAAATAAATGGTAACGAAACGAACAAAAACAAAAACGATTATTTTTTTTTTGCAAAAATTCACGAAAAACGGAAACGAACCGAAACGGACACGACAAACGACAAACGAAATGCCATTTTTTTATTTGTGCCCATCTCTACTTGGAATTCTGGGAATTGTAGTCCAAAACATCTGGAGTGCAGAAGGTTCATAACCACAGGGATTAGGATGCAGGAGGTCCCACCCTAGTTACAGACCTGATGGGAGTTGCTGGTATAAGAAGCTTTGGTGGGAAAGGATGTAGATGGGCCTTTGGCCTGATCCAGCATGGCTCTTCTTATGTTCTTATCTCTGCAGTTTAAGACAAGATGGCATCTAACATTTTTGTCAATTCCTAGTTTATAGGCAGTATCCTTGACATAGTTTTCTTATTTTGGAGAAACAAGTTGAATGCTGGAAGGAAAATGCTCGATAACCCCATGGTTTAGGTGTCTGGCTGCGGAGCCAGAGGTTGTGAGTTCAATTCCCCACTGGGCCACCAACACAGGGCTGGGCTTGATGACCCATTGGGTCCCTTCCAGCTCTGCAGTTCTGATTTTGTAATATATTTTGTAAAATGAATAGAATAAACCAAATATATTGGTTTATTTGCTTCTTCTTTATTTTCCGTCCAACAGTGTATGCCAATGAATGCTGGTGACTGGCTCAGAGATATGCGGAATATGAAGATAATTGGAGGGCCGCATCTGGAGAAGTGGATTGTGGTGTCCAACAGCAGGAACTTTGAGGCAGCTCACAGCCTTGTGAGCTGCATGAGAAGAGTGGGCGCTCCTATGGGTTTTCACCTCGAATATCCCAGATTGTGAGATATATTAATCTACAAGCTTCCTTTTCTTTTTTTTACACCATTCCTCAGGGTCTCTTCATACATTACTGCCTTTGTGAGGCGTGCATGCGAGATGATTAAGCATGCACAACAAAGCTAAATGTGACAAACATGCCTTGAGAACTCATTGTGGAATCAGTATCAGCGGGCATCTTTCTGTCTGTGGTACAGCTGGTAACAGATCCCTGCATAATGTATGAAATGGCCTTTATCTGAGCATTTTCCTTTGTTCTTTGTATGTTAGTCACAACAAGGGGTGATACCAGGCAGCTGTTGTATGCACGGTGGCAGCTTGACGTGGCTGTTCATCATTGCTCTGTGCCAGTGGCAAGTCAGTAAAACATCGCTGCTGGTATTTGGGCTTCTTGCACAGTAGTGCCATAACACACTTAGGAGTGGTGCGTGGAAAGCCTGATCATGGGCAGAACTCTTGCTTCATATTGACAGTCAACATTCCAAAAGAGAGCAACTAAAATGATTACTGGGCTGGGGCACCTCCCTTATGAGGAAAGGCTAAAACATTTGGGGCTCTTTAGTCTGGAAAAAAGGCGCCTGAGGTGGGGACATGATTGAGATGTACAAAATAATGCAGGGCATGAGTAAAATGGATAGAGGGAAGCTCTTCTCCCTCTATCAAAATACCAGAACAAAGGGACATACACTCAAATTGAGGGCTGGGAGAGTAAGAACAGACAAAAGAAAATATGTTTTCACCCAGCGCGTTGTTAGTCTGTGGAACTCCCTGCCACAGGAGGTGGTGATGGCATCTGTCCTGGATGCCTTCAAAAGGCGATTGGACAGATTCCTGGAGGAAAAGTCCATCACAGGTTACAAACCATGATGGAGATGTGTCATCTCCAGGCTTAAACCCGGGGTACTTCCAGCAGGGCTCTTCTTATGTTCTTATGTTCTCATGCCTATAGAACTCAGACATGATTCCTGTGCTTTCTCCAACTGGAGCTTTTGGGTCTTCGTTGTCCCAGGTAATAAAAACAATAACCAAAAAGCCTGAGTAAGGCAACAGAGCATCAAAAAAGCATGGGTAGGTCACAGCTGCATCCAGTCTCAAATTTAGCATTCTTTCCCCAAGAACCCAGGGGTATATTGTGTTCTGACCAACGTGCGTCTTGCAAAATTTATCATACCTCATGTTTCACAGTGTGCTCTATTTGTTTTTGGCCTGCAGTGTACAAGTACAAGATAGCTCCATGGCATTTGTGCAAGCATTGAAACACCATGTGAATCCTGAGCTACAGCTGGTGAGTCCCAAGGGTTGATAAGCAATACTTTTCAAATGTGCTTGAAGAGACACTTGCTACCTCCTAATATTCAAGCATGCTAGGAGGAAGGTCCTTTCCAGAGAGACGGTAGAATAAGCTGTTACATATGCATGTATGCACACACATATCCAAATATAAGGGCTGTATGACTGCGTTTTGGGCCCGCCTTGTCAGAAAGTGTTCCATTTCACCTACCCTTGATAGGAAGCTAGCTTCCTGACTTCCCAGAGCTCTCATTCCTAAAGTGGCCACTACTGCCTGTTTACCTGGCAGAACACAGAGTGGACTTGGTATTACACCTAACAAGCGGGACATGGAATTAAAAGCTGTATTAATATGAAGTGCAGGATATATGAAAGAATAAAAAGCTGTATTAATATGAAAACCTGCATACTATGAAGTGCCATTGTTCAGGATTCTAGCTACTTTCCATTCCACCCATGTCTCCCCGGTGGCATTCTCAGCCACTGAGTGCTTTTAGCCTTTGTTGTATTCTCTCTTTCAAGGTCCCCCCCAAATATTTGTTTATTTCTGTAAAAATTCTGGTTCAGCTAATGCCTTCATTTGATTTGCAGATGGTTGTCCGTTTAGCTATGCGAGCAAGAAAACTCACAGTCAGTGAGTGCAGCTACATAGCCAAATATCACGAAATTTGCTCCACTTAGAAAATGGGTGAATACAAAGAACTTTTTTTTTTACTGACTACATAATGCAAAGGCTGATTTAAATTGTCCACATTGGGGGGGGGGGGGTCCCAAAGCAGCTTTCCCCCTGTCCTCTGCTGCTGGGCAGGGATTTTTACTTTTTCAAGCTGAAACAATTCTCTAAATGCCTTTCTCTGTGCATTTAGTTGTGATGCATTCTGGTAAAGATTAGGGACCATGTCTGTATGTGGTGTTTCAGGCCTGGGGAAGGGCATACAAAAGCAAAACACCATGACGTTGATGGGGAAGATTTGGTTCTCGTCCTGAATCCTGTCAGACTGTGTGGAAGGCCCTTTTGCTATGAAGCGAAAGCTTTGTGCTATTAATTACTTAATTAAGCACAATTAATTACTTAATTAAGTGTTTTTAAAATCGCCTTCCACTCTATTACTCTTTTCCCTTACTTTCATTCATGCATGCTGAAGTTATACCGTCTTTTTTCACTTGTGGTTTTAAGCTACTGTATTGGTATAATAAATTGTGACCAGAGATTAGATTAATTCCTGCATGCATTACTTGAAAGAAAGGGAAAAGATTAACGGTTGGGAGGGGCAAGATGGTGAGTCCTGTTATGGAATCATTCTGACATGAATTATGACGTAAACTTTGGATGTCCTGTACTCTTTGACTATTAAGTACCTTTCCCTGTTATCTTTCTGTAGAAAAGCTTTTGAGAAATGTGGTAGTCTGAAGTTTTAAATGAGAAATTGATAGCATAAGTGAACCATAAAAGGGTCAACAGAAGTGGGACCAGAGGAAGGAAGAAAAGGGGTGACTTTGGGTTGGAAGATGGCTCACAACACATCTAGTATGAAGGGCGAACTCCTGAAACAGTCTGCAGCCCCTCTGTGACCACTGATTGCAATTTCCAGTGCAATACAAGCTGTGTGAATCAAATCCAGTGTAATCTAAATATCAGAAAATGGGAATCCATTCCTGACATATAATATCCCTGTCCAAAGTAAAACCTGAATTTCATGCCACTGAAAAACCAAATCCCTGGACTTGAATGAAATCTGCATCTGAAGTAACTTGCACACTTAAAGCAACCCCCAAGGTTCCAGCACAGCGTATAATACCACTCTATTCTGCTCTGGTCAGACCCCACCTGGAGTCCTGTGTCCAGTTCTGTCCACCTCAATTTAAAAAGGATGTTGACAACCTCGAGTGGGTACAGAGGAAGGCGACCAGGATGGTTGAAGGTCTGGAAGAAATGTCTTATGAGGAACGGCTTAGGGAACTGGGAGTGTTTAGCCTTTCAATAAGATGGCTGGGGGGGGGGAGGATATGATACGTAGCTATGTTTAAATATTTGAAAAGATGTCATATTGAAGAGGGAACAGGTTCTTTTCCATGGCTTCAGAGACTAGGACTCGGGGCAATGGTTTCAAACTACAGGAAAAGAGATTCCATTTGAACATTAGGAAGATCTTCACAACGGTTAGAGCTGTTTGGCAGGGGAATATGCTGCCACAAAGGAGGGTGGTGGAGTCTCCTTCTTGGGAGGTTTTTAAGCAGATGCTGGATGACCATCTGTCGGAGATACTGTGATGGGGGTTCCTGCATGGCAGGGGGTTGGACTGGATGGCCCTTGAGGTCTCTTCCAACTCTGTGATTCCATGATTCTATAACCTGTCTCAGTGATGGTTTCCCATTTGTAGGTCCTGTGTGTGCTGCCTTCCAGTCAAAAGGACACTTATGACGCTGTGAAGAAGTTCCTGAGTCTCGAACGGCCTGTTCCGAGCCAGTGTGTACTTGCTCGCACCCTGAGCAAGCAAGGGATGATGATGAGTGTGGCTACCAAAATTGCTCTGCAGGTTTCCTGTAAGCTTGGAGGGGCCTTGTGGGCCGTCGAGATACCAGTAAGTGGTTCTGTTTATCACTTGGGTTATTTTTCCCTCCCCTTCCCTTCCCAAAAAGGAACAGAGTAAAGGCATATCAACACATAAACTCTTTGACTACGGATCCACTCTTTGTCTATGGCAGGGCTATCCAACTTTGAACAGGCCGAGGTCTACTTTTTCTGGCCCAAAGTGCCTGAGGGCTACTACACTAATACCTCTACTTACGAATTTTATCCATTCCAAGCACATGCTCGTAAGTAAAAAAAATTGTAAGTAGAGCAGCGGTTTCCCATAGGCATGCATTGAAATATGTTCCCTTTGGAATGGATTGATTTTCAATGCATTCCTATGGGAAAGTTGACCATGCACACACTTCCCTTGCACCCGCTCGATCATCTGGCCAGTGGGGGCGGGGAGCAGGGGACCACACCATGGCCCTTGAACTGCCCCACTCGGCTGAGACAGTGGGGCTGGCGACCCAGAACTTTGCTGGGGCAGTGGGGGTCCTTGGGGTGGGGGAGGGAGGGGTGGAGAACTTATCCCCTCACTTTTTTATTGGTGGCCAGCGGGCTACTTTTGAACCCTTCGCAGGCTACCAGTAGCCCACGGTCTACCTGTTGGGCAGACCTGGTCTATGGGAAGGGCCAGGAGCCTTCTCATGTGTAGATATTTGAGCTTGGTTTTAAAGGCCAGGCCTTGTAAAGGGAACCAGATGGCCACTGCCTCTGAGAGTGCTCATGGGATGTCCGCGTGTTATGAGGATGGACAAAGAAACTGGGGAAAGGAATGAGGTCAGCAAGCAGGGCAACGGAAGGAGGAAGCAGTGAGGAACAACAGCAAATGTTCTCGGTTAGTCCTGGCACTGCTTTCCTAACTACCATAAATACCTGACCACATTGCGTCAGACCAAAGGGCACATCTTAATACGGCGTTCTGTTTGCACAGGGGCCAAACATCAGCCTCTGTAAAAACCCATTAGCTGTTGCAACTGGTCTCAAGATAGTAGTACTCCTAGTAGGAGTACTAGTACCAGAGTACTGTGCAGTAATTAAACTCAGGAGATTCAAATTTCTTGTGCTCCAACCAGCAAAATTTGCTAGGAATTCGCCCAGACAGAATTCTGGGAGCTGCAGCAAAGAAATCTTAATTCCACAGAGGAGATTTTCGTCGTTCATACATGGGTCTTAAGCCTGTGGAGCAACTACCATTTGCTGATAAGGAAGAAGGATGGCTGGGAATAGTGAAGTTTCATCGGAGCTGCAAAGGATTCTGTAATGGGTAGTTTCTTGAGAGGCATTTTATATGGAGCCTAATGGACAGAGAGACTAGCCATCCCATGATCCCTTGAAGTGCTCCTGACTACCAGTCATAGAAGAGTTTTTCATCACTCGCATTTGGTTAAGTCTCCACAGCCATCAGCACGCGTGTGCGCGCACGCACACACACACACACACACACACACACACACACACACACACACACACAATCTATCTATCTATCTATCTATCTATCTATCTATCTATCTATCTATCTATCTGGTTGCAGCTCCCAGAATTCTGGAGGTTGCAGTACAAGAAATCCAAAAGTCCTACACTTGGTAGTCATGATGACTTCTAGCCACTGGTAAATTTATTCACATAATGCAACCCCAGGTGCACAGATTATTTTTATCATGTAGTTCAGAAGGCATGCCCCAAGATCCCCTGTTGTTTTAAATGGTAGGGCATCATGGCTAATGCCACAGCTGTAGAGCAATCACAGCGTTTTCTCTGTTGGTAAATCCATTTGCTGTCTTTTCAACAGCTGAAATCACTCATGGTAATTGGCATTGACATCGGCAAAGATGCCCTCTCCAGAGAAACCTCAGTTGTTGGATTCGTAGCCAGCACGGATGCCTCAATAACTAAGTAAGCATTTTCCCCCAACCCCTATAAATACAGTACTTTTAGAAGAGTTCTATATATGTCAAATCTTACCATGGCAGCTCTGTTGGGCTTCACTGAAGGCAGCAGAGAACCATTTAGACCAAGAGAGAGAAGGGTGGACAAAATTCATAGGCTTTGGGGGTGGTCTGTGTTCCTGCCCCTCCCATCACCTACTATGGGCTACACCACCCCAGAAATGGGCAGAGATCCTCCCAACTCCTACAATGAAAGCTGAGGTCTTCTTGTGTTGAAAATATTTATTTATTTATTTGTTTGTTTGTTTGTTTATTTATTTATTTATATTTTAATCCTGCCTTTCTCCTTGGAAAAGGACCCAAGGTGGCTTACAAAATAGGCTCTCTTTAGAGGGAAATATGTAAGGGGAGGTTTCTCATTTGGAAGACCTGGGGTGCAGAAGTCATCTTACAGAGAGCTCTGTTAAGCCTATTGCTATAACTGTGTAACAGCGCAAACCAGCTTTCCTTTTGTTCTCTGTCAGGTGGTATTCTCACTGTGTTCTGCAACATGGAGGAACAAGCACTGCGGATTGTTTAAAAGTCTGCATGCAGGGTAGGTGTAGCGTATAAAGCAATCTTAATATAATGTATGAAAATCTACTCCTAACCCTTTTTCACAGTAGTGCTCAGTTATTCGGGGTGGCACGTGTTTTCCATGCGGGTGCAAGGCAGACGGGGGATTTGCAGAGAGAATTGGCAGAGGGTGCGTAATCTTTCGGCTTCCCAAGTGTTTCCTTCACCTAACCAGGACCAGAAGTCGATGTTACACTGAATGTAACAATGCTCCCTCGAGTTCGGATCTATCTGATTGCAAAAGCACACGAGTTCAGACAGCTTGCATTTATCCAGCTTTGTTTCAGCCAATGAGTCTTGCTGGTCCTGCCACGGTCAACAGGTAGCCCCTCCTCTACCCCCTTATACTTCACATCCTTCTCGCTGCAGTTCGCGGCCCCGCTGGAGACCGGTTCGAAGGAACGAAACCTCACGTCCTTGTGGGGTCAATCCGAGTTTGAAG
>JAHTLZ010000007.1:39726055-39741359 GCA_023846285.1 Phrynocephalus versicolor | reverse complement strand
GCTGCTGCTTCTTCCAGCACTGCTGCTATCTTAAGGGTTATCTCCTCTACGTGCAATCCAGGTTGAGGGCTGCTGGCCTTGTCTCTGTCATTGCCCCACCAACAGTGTAGGCATGGCACTAGCCCTGGATGTTGGTGCTTTCCCTCTTCTATTTATTTATTTATTTATTTATTTATTTATTTATTTATTTATTTATTTATTTATTTATTTATTTAAATTTACATATTGTACCCATTAGTGCCGCAGTACTACTCTGGGCAGTCCACATTAAAATACATAGTCATGATAAAAATAATGCACTAAAACCATACAACAAACAATCTACAAGAGAACGAAAGGCATCCGAACAAATACAGAACTAAACAAAAACAAATCATGGAAATAAGGATGACACTGGATGGAGATGTAAAATCAACCTTGGCTCAACTAGGGTCAGAGTGGAGGGTCTCCCTTAGGTATTTGTATTTTGTACCAAGACTCCTTTCAGGGGTCTTTCTATGGTAATGTAATCCCATTCCCTTCCGGGTACTGGGTCTTGCTCCTTGTCCCCTACCACATTATACATGTCACCTGAACTCCTTCTGGCCACTCCTCAGTCTCCCTCCTCTTCTCTGAGTACAGTTGCCCTCCCCCATCTCTCTGCCCCCCTCTGACTTGCTTTATACCTCCCTTAGTGCACCCTTGATACACTAGGACTCCACATCTGCCCGATTGGCATCTGTGGTTTCATTGGAAGCTTTTCAATTCGCTTTCCCTATATTGGGCCAACTACATGAGTCAGTTCTGCATGTCTTGCTTGCTTGTCTGTAGGTGCTCTAAACCAGTGGCAGAAGTATAATGGGGAGCTACCTGCACGAATCGTTCTGTATCGTGATGGCGTTGGAGATGGTCAGCTGAAGATGGTGGTTGACTATGAAGTCCCACAACTACTGAGCATCCTTAATGAATGCAGTGGTAGTTTCAGGTAAGTCTGTGAAGGTTCTCAGTCATCCAGGTGAGGTGATCTGGAAGTTGAGTCATGGCGACTGGACTTCTTGTGAGATCGAAACATTTCACTCCTCATCCAAGTAGCTTCGTCTGTCTAAGGAAGGTTGGTGCAGGGCCTCCAATGTATAGTTCACCTTGGTTTCATGCCCCCCTGGTCTGAGTAAACTTGCTAGGTGGACAGTGGCCTGAATGGGCTTGTTAGGTGGACGACGGCCTGAATAGGCTTGTTAATGTACAGTGGCCTTTCATTCCTTACATGGCTGGGATGCCTGAAAACCTTAAAAGGATTATTGGCAAACACCACATACCTGTTTACTTCAAACCCACAAACACACTAAGGGAGAGATTCATCCACCCAAAACACCCAACCCCCAAACACAATAGGAGTAATGTAGTACAGTGACCCCCCACACACACACACACCTATTGCAGGGGTTAGGGATCCAGAGCCAACCCGCGATAATTGAAAATCCGCAATATGCGGATGCAGGTCAGGTCAGCCCGGTGCTACCCCAAATGGGCCTGTGAGGGTCTTCCTGGGCCTTCTGGAGGCCCCTAAAGGGCCTCCCTCTGAACAGGAAGTGACTTCCGGAAAACTGAAAGTGATATCTGGAGCACCAAAAATAATTTCTGAGGCCTCCAAGGGACTTCCCCCCCCCCACAGGTGGGCTTTTTTCATTTACTGTAGTCCCGCAATATAGCGGGACCGCAGTATATGAACCGTGAAAGGGCGAGGGACCACTGTATACATCAGGGCTGCCCAAACTTTTTGTAAGGAGGGCCAGATTTGGTGGCTGAGAATGTGTCAGGGGCCGGTTGCTCCCCGACCCTGCCACCCCACTGCAAGCCCCACCCACTGACCCATAAGCCCCACCCACTGACCCCTTACAACCCCACCCACAGGAGGGAAGGCGGGGATCAAGAGAGGGAGGGAGGAAGGTGGAAACCAAGAGAGGAAGGAAGGAAGGTGGGGAACAATGAAGGGAGGGAGGGAGGAAGGTGGGGACCAAGGGAGGGAGGAAAGAAGGAAGGTGGGGACCAAAGGAAGCACAGGGAGCCGTGGCCACAGGTGGAAGAGGTGATCTGTGTGACCTTGCACCCTCCCCAAGCTCCCCAGCGGTGGCGACAGCTCTCCCGCCAGCTCACCCCAAAGCTCCTTGGCGGTGGTAGAGGCCCACTGGCCTGCCCACCCCAAACTTTCCCCTGCGGTGCTGGTGGCGGCAGACCGCCCGTCCGCCCAAGCTTCCCAGCTGTGTCAGTGTTGGCAGAAGATTTTAAAAAAACATGGGGCGAAAGAGGGGAAGGAGGGGCGGGCCAGCCCGCCATGGGCCACTCAGAATGGCCTGACGGGCCGGATTTGGCCCCTGGGCCGGACTTTGGGCAGGCCTGGTATATGTGGTCCAATGCAATGAGGAGTGTGGAGAGCTCTACACTGGAGAAACCAAACAGCCACTAAACAAGAGGAGTATTGCCCAGCTCAGGACCAGAACCAGCAGCGTACCTCCAGTTGAAGGATAAAGGACACTCATTAAAAGACGAGGATGTACACACATTAAGCTGAGAAGATAGGTGGTTTGAGAGAGGGGTCAGTGTACCTGGATTCCCCAGCTAGCTACCCAGGGAATGAGTTATTTAATCTCTACCCAGGTATCCTCCCTGCAATAAATCAACCACAGCTGAATAATGCAGGGTCCTGGAGACTAAAGCCCTGTGAGTTTGTCGGTGAACTCATAGCCTGTTTGCTGTGACTTACCAAGAATACTTTCAAGGTATTTCACCGTCTTCGTAATTAAAGATATATTTAATAAAAACACAAAATATTACTTCTCTCTAAAACATAACAAAGAATGACTCCTACTTTAATTTTCACGAGGCCTTGAGGCAGAGGGCCTCTCTATCCCTAACCTACATCTTTACATTGAAAGTTTTCTTCATGTGCAGCCATAAAATCCTCTCCAAAAAAAAAATCTTCTCCCCTCAGACTGTTCACAAGCATGGGGATAGACAGTCACATGTTACGTATAGACCAATTAGGTTTCACTTGCTTCTGGCTGGTATCTTCACTGGCTTTTGTTTACACAGACACTGAGATAACGGTTAACCACAGAACTAGCTTGCACATTAATATTCTCCATGTTTACATTTGGCCTAAGATAACAGGCTTCATTACTTCTAAAATCCGTCACACCCCAAATCTCGTTCATCCAAAAGACCCGACCCCCAAATATAAGAGGAGTAATGTAGTATATGTGGTCCAATGCAGTGAGGAGTGTGTAGAGCTCTACAATGGAGAAACCAAAAAGCCACTAAACAGGATTGCCCAGTACAGGAAGGGCAGCAGCTCAGGAGGACTAGAAACAGCAGTGTAACTTCAGTTGAAGGATGTACACATATTAGGCTGAGAAGATAGGTGGTTTGAGAGGGGTCAGGGAAGCCATTTATGTATTTATTAAAAACCCCTCTCTCAACAGAGGTAGGGACTCGGACAGTCTGTCTGCAACTTATCCTGCTGCCCTTTCATCGATCCCCAGACAAATCAGAAGCACTTCACACCTCCATCGGGAACGCCATGTCTAATGACCCATACTTAATGGGTCTTGGGAAGGGTTTCATAGGTGGGACTTTAACACACCCCAGGCCATTATCCATCTAAGGAGCCTATTCAGGCCATCATCCACCTGACCAGCCTATTCAGGCCACCTAACGAGCCTATTCAGACCAGGGTGGCATGAAACCAAGGTGAACTATAAATTGGAGGCCTCACACCAACTTTCCTTTGACTGACAAAGCTGCTTGGATGAGGAGGAAATGTTTCAATCTCACAAGAGAAGAAGTCCGGTTGCCATGACTCCATTGCTGGATAATCTCAGGTAAATAAGTTCTGTTTTGCCATGTGTTTTACCCAGGACTTTGTTCAAAATGTCACAAGTGCCCTGTGTGATTTTTATCTACAGTTTGGAGAGAATGACAGGGGCCATCCTCACCTAGAAGCGGTGCCAAATGTAGGACTGAAAATGGAAAAATAGTGTGGGCTGATGATAAGAAAGGAAGGTTGCTTGAGCCTAAGCACCCCCAGTTACCCATTTTTTATTAGAAAGTGTGGTAGAACAACATATGTATCTCGTGGCGATGCCATCCCCCCTTCGAGATCTATCCCTGCACGAAAAATGTGAAACAGCCATGAAAGCAAGATTTGCTCTGTACCCAAAGCTCCCATTTAGCAGAGGAAGTGAAAAGCAAGCAAGCAAGTATCCAATTACGTGTTCACTGTCTTTGTGTATTTCCTTTCTGATCAGAAGGCCCAAGCTGTCCATGATAGTGGTCAAGAAGAAAACCCTTTGTCGCTTTTTCACCGAAGCCAATGGGACCCTGCAAAATCCTCCCGCTGGGACAGTTATTGATTCAGAGGCCACCCGACCTGAATGGCAAGTATATATTGGCACAGGAGTGAAAGAAGGAAACAGCTTTTGGTCACCTTAATAGGAGATTGTCACTTTATTAAGCAGCTGGTTTCCTTCAGATCTGATCCATAAAGACTCCCTATCCTCAAGGCTACTTGTTTTATTTGATTTGTTTGATCAGCTTATTGGCTGTGCTTGCTAGAATGGTCTATCTGACAGTTAGAATTGCCTTTGAATAACCAGGCACGATGATAACTGAGAATACTTTTTTATATCTGATATGTATGAAGGATGATGGGTCACCTCAGTGGAAGTTAAAAGCAGTGAGGTTCCACTGACCACTGAGCTGTACCTGGAGTCAGTACTTGCTCGGTGGGTCAGTGTGCTAAACAGTGGGAAAAACTTCCATTAAGATCCTTCTCCTGACACCCTTGAGCCAGTTTGCTTCTCTTGGTGTCCCAAGGGAGAAACATCGGCCAAAAACAATGCCAGGGCAAGAGCAGTTTATCATTATCCTACTGGCAGTTCATAGTATAGAGTGCTCCATATCTGCTTTGATTCAGATTACTATGGCGGTTACTTTACGTCCTTCTTTGTTCTGCGACTAGTTTTGTACAATGACAGTGTTGGTCACGATCACATGGTTTTGTCCCTGTTTCAGTGTTTCCATGGTCATGATAACTTGTCTCGTGACAAATATTACCTCACGGTCTTGTACCGTGACAAACACTGAATTTGTCTAGTTTGCATTTTCCTTTTGGGGGGGGGGGGGGGCTTAAAAAATTCTTTTTCGATATTTCGCTTCTGAAAAGTCAAAATTTTTTAAAAAACGGACACAGTTTTCTGAGAGAAACAAATGTTTTGTTGTGTGACAGTCGTTACTACACGGTGTCTTGTCTCAGAACAGAAAGCCGGGAACAAATAGTGACAAGGGAAAACCCTACCCCGGCACCAGGTACAGGATTGTCGCACTTAGCACCCGTTCCAGGCACATGGTCGAGACAAATTTCAGTAGTTGCACAACGGACGTGAAGTAATATTTTTTTTAACCGCTCCTAAGCGCAACACTAACAGAGACAAAATGGATGTGAAATAACCGCCTTATTAGAGGATTACAGCTCCCAGATATGTAGTCATGCCTAGACGTTTAAAAGGAAAAACGATCTCAATTGGATAAAAATGTAGGTAGCAAATCCTCCCCAGGTGGATTTGGGGAGAATTGTTTTTTTTTAATCCTCACATTCCTTTGCCTCAAAGCACCATATCCCCTCACCCCACCCCCACTCTCTAATCTACCTCACAGATATAATAAAGGCTAGTGTTTGTGGACAGGGGGAGACCAAGAGGCCTGTGTGTTTTAAATTCACACTATCTGCCTCAAGAGTGGAGTTGAGCCAACTATATGCCTTATATTGTAAGAGAGGTCAACAAATAGTGGGACTCTGTGCAATCTCTCCCCTGATTCTAATTCTGAGTCTTGCCCAACAGGTACGACTTTTTCTTGATCAGCCAGTTTGCTCGCCAGGGTACTGTCAACCCTACATACTACAATGTGGTATACGATGACAATGGATTAAAGCCGGACCATATGCAGCGCCTTACATACAAGCTGTGCCACCTCTACTACAATTGGACCGTAAGTGCCACAGTTTCAGTCAGTGTTCTTAAGGGTCAGTCACACACACACTCAAAAACACACAATATGTATACTGTAGCACATGGTATTAAAGCAGACCTGTCAAGTGTCCCGATTTGGGTGGGACATTCACGTTTTCTAGCCCTTGTCCCACCATCTTCCTGGTGGGATGGTGGGGGTGCGGGCGCAGGAATCTGTCCAGTCCCCTTTTGAAGGCGTCCAGGCCAGATGCCATCACCACATCTTGTGGCAGGGAGTTCCACAGACTAACAACACACTGGGTAAAAAATATTTTCTTTTGGCTGTTCTCACTCTCCCAAACCTCAATTTGAGTGGATGTCCCCTAGTTCTGGTATTTTGAGAGGGAGAAGAGCGTCCCTCTATCCACTTTACTTATGCCCTGCATTATTTTGTACGTCTCAGTCGTATCAGGATTCTTCTTCGACCCTAGCTGGAGAATCCTGCTGCTTGTTTGTGGTCTCCCATTCAAATATTAAGCAGCATTAATATTGCATAGTTCCCTAAACCAAACAGAATTAAACCCTTTCAGGGGCTGCAGTAATGGAAGACCATGCTGGTCAAGAATTTGTGCACTACTTCATATGTTATGAAGCATCTTCCAGCCGCTAACAGCGGAACTGCATTTCTGATCTAAATGCCTCTTGTTTTCTTTCTAGGGTCTAATCAGAGTCCCAGCTGTGGTCCAGTACGCGAGTAAACTGTCATTCCTGGTGGGTCAGAGTGTCCACCAGGAACCAAGCCTAGAACTTTCCGATAAATTGTTTTATTTATAATGGTGACAGTGGGGGTTTTGTTTGTTTGTTTGTTTTTGATAGGGGAGAAGTTGACTTGTTTGTATGTAGCATTAGCATCATACAGTCATACAGACAGTAAAACAGTAATGAAAAAGATAAGAAGGAAAATAACATGTTGAATGTAAAGTATGTTTAGTCTGTCTTGCAAAAAAATCTGTAAGCATGTTTGCATTTTCCTGCTTTCTTTAAATATGTGTATTCTGTAATTTAAAAGTCGCAGATTCATAATTTTAGATGGTTAGTTAGTTCTCCTTGTTGGCAAATAACAATAAGTAATAAATGTTTACAAATTTGTCAGTGTTGGTTTCTCTTTCGAGGCCTTTCTTTCATTCAAGGAAATTTTCTATATTTGAAACCATAGAATCATAGCGTAATTAAGTTGGAAGGGGCCCACACAGGGCCATTGAGTTCAACTCCCTTGCTGAATGCAGTTCTCATAGATGGTAGTCCAGTTTTGTCAGCCCGAATCTGAGTTTCCATTTTCAGCCAAAATCTGGCTTTCTGTAGTCCATTATTCTATGTCCACTCTGGGATGATCGGGAACAGATCCTGTCCTTCTTCTGTATAAGAGCTATCATATTTCCCCTCGATCGTCTTTTATCAAAGCTAAGCACGCCCAATTCGTCCAGTCTTTCCTCATAGGGCTTGGTTTCCAGTCCCTGATCATCCTTGCTGCCCTTCTGTGAATTTATACCAATTTGTTGTCAGCTGTCTTAACCTGTGGTGTCCAGAGCTGGACGCAGTAGCTGAGGTCTAACCAGTGTCGAATAGAGGGGGAGACTCGTATCTCACAGGACATGGAGGCTATACTTCTGTTATTACAGTGGTACCTTGTATAAAGGAATCAATTTGTTCCAAATGAAATTATGTTAAGCAAATTTTCCTTTATACAAATTTCCCATAGGAATGCATTGGAAACAGAGTAATCTCATTTTTATGTTGTACGGATTCGCCTCATAGGTGATTCTGTTAAGCAAATTTCCCCTATCTCCGGAATTTTATGTTATACAAACTGTTATACGAGGATCCACTGTATTTTTATTTTGTATGGCATTAGAGAATATAGTACAGCATAATTGCTCGTGTTTAATTTCAGTGTTCATACCAATTCTTCTAGCTGGGAAATCCTTGTGAGGTCCAGCAGCTGAAATGTGAAGACTACCACATTACTACACCCCATAGTTCGGCCTTTTAAAAGGAATAACATACGCTGTCTCCACCCATGGAGCTAAAAATAATGTTGCAGTCATTTAGGTTAGCATCATATATAGACCATATTAACAGTTTACCCCTTAATTTTTATGGTTTGATTTGTCTGAGGAAAGTTGGTGGGAGGCTTCCAGTTTATAGTTCACCTTGGTTTCACCCTCACCCTGGTATGAATAAGCTCTTAAATGGACAATGGCCTGGGGTGTGTGAAAGTCCCATCCACTTCCCTCAGACTGAAGAAGCTACTTGGATGAGAAGTGAAATGTTTCGATCCCACAAGAATAGAAGTCCAGCTACTAGGAGTCATCTTCCGGATAAGGTGTTTTGTTGTTGTCAATTCATTTTTTCCATTAAGAGCAGCACCCTCTAGGAATTTTTTGAAAGCCACAAAGCAGCATTTTGGCAGCATTTACGCCCTCCTAACAAAACTCTCAAATTTTAAATATTTTATAGCAGACCTTGTTGATGAAAAGCATATTTCCTATCAAATATGTTTCCGTATTGCTGGAATGCTATCAGGCAGTGTCCCTCTGGAGATTCTGTTTGAACTCAGCATTCTAAATGAAGCCACCATAATTAAAGGTTTATATATAGATCTAACATTTACTTGTCCGAAGCTTTGAACATTTCTTTGAAAGGTCAGGTTTCATTTCATATCAAGACATGGTATGTTGGCTTGCTGCTCCCATTGTTCCTTGATGGATTTTCCCACTTCTCAGAGATAATCCTTAACATTTAAATAATTCTTGAAGCATGATACAGTGTTTCATGCAAATCATTTTAATAATCCTCAAAGCAGCTCTGTACGTCGAATGAATTAATACAATGCAATATTCCAATATTGGGGGAAGAGCATTGTGGTTGAGAAAGCATGGCCATCTAGTGGTCTCTGAATATATAAACAATACTTTGGTCTATGAGCATAATCTGTTCCGGAGTGGGCATGGATGGAAAACCCTGAGATGCAGAAGTGGGAACGAAAGATGCTCCCAAAAGAAAAGGCTGAGAGGAGAAGAAATAAAGGTGAGAGAGAAGAGTGTTCTTACTGGGGTGAGAGAGGCTAGTGAGTGGGGAAAATCTGAGGGAAGAGAGAGCCTTGGGAGTGAGCAGAGAGAGAAGGATCAAAGTTGCTGGGAACAATGGATCGGAAGTCAGAAACAGAACTGGAAGGGGAAGTAGGAGCTGAGAGCTACCCCCTTGAAACCTAGGATTGGAGACGGGAAACACCTTGGGATGATGAGTACGATCCATTGAGATTATCTTCTTCTGTGACCTCTCCTGAGGACCCTTGGTTTGGTTTGGTCCACAAGGAAGAGACCAGTTTGTTACCAGGGACAGTTCCAATGGACACTAAAAAAAAAAAACATTTTTAACCCCAGTTAACTGTTGGACAGAACCACTCAAACCTGTTGACACTCCACTCTTTCATGATTCTGTTGAAATCAAACCCCTGTTTGATAAACCTCTTTCAGTCTCTTTGTCCCAAGAGAGAGATAGGCCAGACACAAGCAAGAACCCTCAGAGTCGTGTAAAAGGATACTGAGATGATGCAATATGTAAAAGCTACATCACGGGGCGACAAACATAAGTAAATCATACAGAGATGATACCTCTAGAGTCGGAGATGACTAGCACCCATGTGTGTGGTGGTGGGACCTTTATCTTTTACAGTGAAAGCTTCCTTAGCCAAATCCACCAGGAAGTCATTCTTCATGCGTGGGTGTGGGTGTTGTGTCGTTACAGTCGTGACCGACTCTTCATGACCCCATGTCCATGGAGTTTTCTTGGCAGGAATACTGGAGTGGCTTGCCCGTTCCTACTCCAGGCGCCTACAGCACCTGGTATTCCCTGGTGGTCTCCCATCCAAGTACTAACCAGGGCCGACCCTGCTTAGCTTCCGAAATCAGGCGAGATCGGATGTGCTCAGGGCATCTAGGCAGCTCATGTGTGGGAGGAAAGATAATTCTCAGAAGTAACAAAAGTGGTGTGACAGGGCACAATTTTTTCTTCTCTCCATAATCTATTGGTTTACTAATAGACTGATGCCCCAAACAACTGGACAAAATGCAGACCTGCATCTCCTGTAGGAATGGAGAAGAAGATGTGACTCCTGATGTTGGCACTGCAGATCTCACCATCCGTAGCCAGCATTGTCAATAGTGAGGGATGATGGGGAACCATTTGCTAATCTGAAAGAACATACCTCCATGCACCTTAAGCAAACTAAGGACATGCTGAGGACCTCAACAAGGGAAAGGAGCACTACAGAGCTTCTTTCAGTGCCAGAGTTACCATGGACCATGGTGCAGATGGTGGAGCCTCTTTAACAAGCCACATCTGCCCATCCAAAGTTCTCAGCTCTACCCTTTTTTCCCTCCAGGAAAACCACTTCTCTACCTAAAGCAATTATGAAACAGTACAAATTAACACCTAGCAAGAAAACTCATGTTTTGAGTGAAATGATGACTCGCCCCCATTCTCAATTGGTGTCTGTTTGTTTTTTGCTTCTGTGTTTCAAAAGCATGAAAGTGCAAATAGATAAATAGGTACCGCTGTAAAAAGCAGGAAGGTAAACAGTGTTCTGTGCACAGAAATGTGTTTGGCCATGCCAGCCACACAGCGACGGACTTGCACAACACTGGCTCTTTGGTTTAGAAACCGAGATGAGCGCTGCCACTAGAGTCAGACACAACTAGCACACGTGTGGGGGAACCTTTACCTTTTTACCTTTGGGAAGTTGGGTGGCAATTAGGATAAAAAGAGCTGCCAGCCTTTGAAACCCATGGTCTCTGCCATATTAAGTGCAAGTCAAACAAATAATAACCATAGTTAAAATGCCTCAAAGTGTGTGTGTGTGTGTGTGTGTGTGTGTGTTAAATTCTTGTTGAGTTTTTCAGTTTACAAATTCTGACAAAAATCTGTCTACATTAAGCAACGCTTGAAGGAGTAAGATTTGGCTGGAAGCTGGTAATTTGAATGATTTTACACATGAGGTGTGCTTTTTCTTTTATTTTCCTTTATTTTTGCCACATGCTACACAATTAAATTGCCATGTTTTCGTGCATCCAATGCACATATTATGTTGTTCTTTTCAAGCCGCGGGACCTGCCATGTGTTATATTTGTTGTAAAGAGTATTATAACCTTTTCCGTACTTAGGGGCGGCCCCTAAAATCTTTATCTAGCCTTGGCTAGCTGTCATGGGCAGTAAAATAACTGAGGAAAGGGCCATCACATATCTAGTGAGGACTAAATGGAGGGCTTTTGGTGTGGCTGCTCCCAGACCAATTGAATTATCTTCTTTGGATGGTGTGCCTGGCCAGTTTCCTCCTTATATTAGTAATTGAAAACCTCTCTCTTCAGAGATGCTCTGGAGCAGTAGTTCTCAGCCTGTAGGTCCCCAGATGTTCCTGGACTGCAGTTCCCAGAAATCTTAGCTAGCTTACCTAGTGATGAAGACTTCTGGGAGTTGCAGTCCAGGACCATCTAGGGACCCACAGGTTAAGAACCACTGCTCTGGACTCGGATTCAGCTGGCAACTGAGATGTGGAGGTTTAGTAAGCTTTTAAAAATGTAATTGTTATATAACGTTTTATATAATGTTTTAAAAATATTGGCATGTTATAGTTTGATTTTTTTAATTGGTATATTTTAATTATGTGTGGATTTTAAAACATTTGTGAGTTCCCACAAGGGAGAAAGAAAGGGTTGAAATTAAATGAAGGGGTAAAATAAACCTAGTAGTTGATTTCTGAGTAATTTGCCGAAGATTAGCAAGTATTTTGGACGCCTAGTTTTAACAAAAGCTGCAACAACTCAAAACTCCCTGTTGTCTAAGGGTGTGACAGCATCAGCATGAATCACAATATCTTTTGTCACAACATTTCACACAAAAACCCTCGGTTATTTCTGCACCAGTGTCTACACCTGCCCTCCAGCTGATTCTGTTCAATCTGCACCCACAGCCTTTCCTTTGCTAGCTACTATCTTCCTGTCAGTCCTTGGCTTTTTTTCCTTTTATGGTCTGCCATCAAGCTACTGGAACTGTTAAAATAGTTGCATGGGGGTAGGAAAAATTCTCTATGCATGTACTAAAATACACAGATAACATGAAAGCATAATGGGCTCAAGGTATAGGAAGCCAAATTTAGGCTGAATATCAGGAAAAAACTTCTTAACTGTTAGCTCAGTGCAACAATTTGTCCTTTTTAAAAAAAATCTGTGCTGTGTTTAAAAAAACAAAAAAAAAACAAAAAAACTTCACGTCCATTCTTGTCCCGGGAGGAAGATTGTTGCGTGTTGATGTCGGTTGCGGTCACATGGTCTTCTTGCAGTTCTGTCCCTGTTCCCGTGTACGCACGGGCGTGATTGATGATACTGGCATGACCGTTTCCGCATGTCCTCGTTCCATGATGAGATGTGAAATTCCATGCCTTTGTTCTCCTTTTTTTTTCGGCCCAACCATCCGTTTTTCGATATTTTGATTCTCCGAAGCCTTGCCTTCAATGCGTTACAGAGCTACGTTTGAGGCATTTGTCTTTTAATCTCTCTGCACTGCATTGCTGACTTCATAGGGCAGGGATGGCAAACCTTTTTGCCACCGAGTGCCCAAACTCGGCGGCGGTGGTGGTGGTCGAGGTCGGCGGCAGCGCGGGGGGAAGGGGGCGAAGGCAGCAAGGGTGACGAAGGGGGTGGGGTCAGGGTCATTGTTGTCGGCAATGGGAGGGGCAGGGATGGCGGCAGTGATGGCAGCGGAGGCGGGGTCAGGTCAGCGGCGGCAGGGGCTGCAAGGGCGATGGTGATGGGGATGGCGGCGGTGGGGGGTTGGGATCGGCGGCAGCAGGGGGTCAAGGGTGGGGCGAGGTCGAGGGCAGCAAGGGTGATGGGGTCAGGGTTATCGGCAGCGGCGGCAGGGATGGCGTTGGTGATGGCAGCGGGATTGGCGGAGGCGGGATCAGGGGTGGACGGGGGTGGCGGCAAGGGCGGTTACGGCAATGGCGATGGCAGGGTTGGCCTGGCACCCAACATGCTCCCTCCCCCCCCACTTCCCGCTCCACAAATTCCTCATGGCTGGTCCAGCGGAGGGGGAAGTGGGGGGGCAAGGAGCATGTCGCGTGCCAGGCGAAAGCTCTTTCTGTGCCACCTTTGGCACGCGTGCCGTAGATTCGCCATCCCTGCCATAGGGAATGTACTGGCGAATGGCACTTCGCACTCCTGCCACTAGATGGAGAATGGCACGTTGTGTGACAAGCCTTACCACACGGGCACTCGTATCGGAAGGAGAAGTGTGATGAGCAGATTCCCGAGGCCAGGGAAGTTAATCTCTCATCCTGCTTAGATCGCAGTTCAGGGGGCGTGGTCGGGACGAACTCCCCTCATCCCGCAATGGACGTGCGGTTAGATTTCTTTGTACCGGTCCCCAGCGGGACCGCGAACAGCGATAAGATGGATGTGAAGTATCAGCGGGAGAAAGATCATAGGTGTGGTTTGTTCTCACTGTCCCAAAACATCACACCCCAACTTACTACACCACCCAAAAAAGTTCCTTTTGTAGAATGAAACAAATGATCACACAGACAAAATACTATTTAAATATATATAAAGTAAATGTGTTTGGTGGCTCTCAGAATAAAGTCTTAGCAGGCAGTAAAAAAGGACAGGTTAATTCACATTGACCTTCATGTTGCCGTTGAAAAATACCTCACATTCATCCATGCTGATTCTAGAGAAAATTGCGAATTATTGTCCAATGTAGTTGTTGCTAAAACTACCAAATTAAAGAATGCTTAGAAGTGGATTTTTGCATGGAAGTGAAACAATCTCTATTCAGTTCCACCTCTTTGAACATATTTCTGAGACTTAGCATTCTTGATCTGAGTGTATGGTTTTTGCATCAAGTTCTGATTGAGTTCATTAGATTAAAGCAGATCTCACAAGCTTGAGGCACAGCTCAGTGCCTCTGCAAGATACAAATGCTCCATGTATCAACAGACAGTAAATAACCCGCTTCTCGGCATTTGGAAGGCTCTTTTTGGATTTCTTATATTTCTCTGTTCAGCTTGGTGTGTATTAATGACACCGTTATAAGGCCATAATAGTGAGGAACACAAACACTACCACAGATGGATCTGGACTCATTCTTCAGTATTTCCCCATCTCCTCCACCTTTCCAGCTGCAGTGATTTAATTTTTCAGACTTAATTATATGACTCTAGACAATAAATGCATACAGGTATTTCAGATACTCCCAGTTTTTTTGCTGGGAGACCTGGAGGTGTCTTTTCAAGTGCTTTGAAAACGCAGGAGCAGCTGAATTCCAGTCCTTTCCCTTCGAGAGCCTTAAGCAAGTCCAGGCAACAACTACATACTTGAGAGAGAGTCATCACCGGAAGAAGGAAAAAAAGTGTTCTCCAAAGGACAACTCTTGGGCTTCTTACTGCGTCAAGAAGAAGCAAGTCGAGAGAGATCAGGTAAGTTTTCTCTTCGATATTTGATGTTTATTGGGAGAGTGTCTCATTTTTTTACATTTTGGCAGCAATATTTATTGTTGATGTGGAGGAAGACACAGGGAAATTTGTTGCCTTGCTTTCTGGAAGGCTTTCGAAGGAAACATGTGAGGGAAATATATTGTGCAATGCCCTGCTTGTGGGATTTGTCTGTTCCTTAGTATTTGTGACTGTGCTGGAGCAAGAATCTTGTTTGAGGAGTTATGGTTGCTTTTTCCACACCCTTCGAGTAGGGTGCAGCTTCCAGCTGGGTACAGGAACAGGCAGACCCGTCGTGATTAATTTGATTAATCGTTCCAGGGCATAGGGGGAAAAAAGCTCTACTACGGAATCTTATTTTAATGCCTGGAACATGATCCTTGCCGTTCTGAAAAGGAGCCATCCTCTATCTGCGCGGGCCAGAACTGAGGAAAACTGAGGGCAGAACTTTTGTGGAGAGCCCCCACAGATAATGCGGGCTTTCCTATTCAGATGGGTCACTGTTCCATTATTTTTCCCCTCGTCCCGCCATCCGCTTACCAGCTCAGCTAGTGAGGTGCTCTGTTGCTGAGCCCCTCATATGTTTTTATGCCAAGGGTGCTTATTTGTTACATTTGTTTAAATTTGTCGTGTCTGCTCTTTGTATTGTATTTTAGCTGAATTGATCAGCCCATTGTAAGCCGCCCAGAGTTCATACGGGAAGATGGGCGGGGTAGAAATTTAATAATAAATAAATAAATAAATAAATAAATAAATAAATAAATAAATAAAT
>JAHTLZ010000007.1:39710225-39726045 GCA_023846285.1 Phrynocephalus versicolor | reverse complement strand
AATAAATAAATAAATAAATAAATAAATAAATAAATAAATAAATAAATAACAGACAACAATGAGGTTGGAACCAGTATTCAGCCCTTCTTTGTAGCCCTTGACTGAACATGGTTAAGAATACCTATGGACAATGGGACCCTTCGGGGGCTATTTCTCTCAGGCAGTGAACAGCCCCTTCCGTAGCATAGGAAATACGCCTCTGGACCACAGTGGCTGGGGCAAATGAACAGGCCTGTTGTCTCATGTCTTGGCCATGTGACGCCCATAGGCATGTGGGTGGATATTGTGGGAACAGGATCCTGGACTTGATAGGCCTGTGGTTTGATCCAGCGTGGTTCTTCCCGTATTCTTACGATTGAACCGGGAGTACAGGTGGCAAGCCCTAGTAGTACAAAAGAGGCCTTCCCACTGGACAGAGGAATAGAGAAGGGGAGCTGCTTCAAATATGAGGGGTTTTTTTAAAAAAATGTTTATTTTTAAATTTATATGAGGCTTTTGGTGACAGCAGTGACAAGACAGGTTGTCCCAGAAAGCCTCAAGCTCTTTAAAGCGGCAAGAGTTCAAACAAACACCTTGAACTGTGACAGTGCGGCAGATTGCCCCTCATGCTGGGCTTTCAATGATGGAAGCCATCAGATTCCAACAGTCCAAGACTTGGCAGTCTATGGGGACCCCTGTGTATAGCTCCATATTGCCCCAGCTGAAGGTCCTGGATACTCTTCAAGGATGGCCCCAGGTAGAGTTCACTGCCCTAGCCAAGATGTCATATAACGGAGGGACAGATGACTTTGGTGAGTCAGGTCAATTTGAGAAAGGTCCAGGCTGACACACTAACGTGAACTCCTCGGACCAGCTGTCCCCAGGGAGTGTAAAATGAAGGAGTCATGCCAGCTTATGAACCTGACCTGCTGAAGGCAAGACAGAAGAGGCAAGAGAGCAAACCACAACCATGGTTTTCAACGCACAATGCCACTTCTTTAGAAATTGCTTTGAGGAGTTGGTAATTATAATGATAATGGTGGCAAGGTTAATTTTAACTAAAGAATGGAAATCCAATAGTCAAATAACATTTGAGGAATTGTGTAAGTAGAGTGTTATGGAATATGGCTATTAATGATAAATTGACAACCTCGAGCAGGTACAGAGGAGGGCGACCAGGATGGTTGAAGGTCTGGAAGACATGTCTTATGAGGAATGGCTTATGGAACTGGGAATGTTTACCCTCTCAAAAAGAAGGCTGAGGGGGAGATATGATAGCTATGTTTAAATATTTGAAAGGATGTCATATTGAAGAGGGGATGGGTTTGTTTTCCATGGCTTCAGAGACTAGGACTCGGGGCAATGGTTTCAAACTACATGAAAAGAGATTCCTTTTGAACATGAGGAAGAACTTCCTGACGGTTAGAGCTGTTCAGCAGTGGAATATGCTGCCACAGAGGGTGGTGGAGTCTCCTTCTTTGGAGGTTTTTAAGCAGAGGCTGGATGGCCATCTGTCGGAAATACTGTGTTTGGGGGGTTCCTGCATGGCAGGGGGTTGGACTGGATGGCCCTTGAGGTCTCTTCCAACTCTATGTTTCTCTGATTCTCTGATTCTCTGATGTTAAAATTAGGAAGGGAGTGGGAAAAATCTAATGATTTTAATGGGATATGGGATAAAGTGTTGGCATATGTATTTCAAAAAAGTAAAGGGTACACACCAGCAGACGACTCATTGTATTTTTGGAGAGAAATGGGATGATCAATTTCTTAAGATTTGTAAGCTTGGTCTAAGTCCGAAGCAGGAGGTGGGTTACACCGGGCTTGTTTTATTTTGTTTTGTTTTGTTAAGATCAATTTATTTGCCCTTCCTTCTATATATGCTGTTTGATTCTGTTTTAGGTTTTGCATTGTAGTTTTTATTAAATTAAATAATAAATAAATAAATAAGAAATTACTTTGAGAACAAGAATATCTCTGAACGTTCTGTGCACTTTTCAAAATCCTTTTCAGGATGTGATGGGAGTTGACTGCCTGCTCACGTTTCCCCAGAAATCCTCCCAGCTTGCTCTTGGAAAAATAAGTGAAACAGAACTTGGTAGCGCCAAACAAGCTCACACATGCCCATACAAAAGGGCCTATGCCCCAGTCTCCCAGTTGTGTCAGTGATCTGTGGCACAGTGATGGTTTGAAGCGGGGTGGGGCGGAGAGAAAAAGCAATTAGCAATATCTCTGTATCATTTAGCAACAGCTCCCAAGGCTGACTGCGAGGAGGCAATTTAGGGTGTAACCCTTACATGCTTATCTAGAAGAAGCCCCAATGAAATAAGCGAGACTTCATTGTAAGTAAAGGTGTACAAGTATACAAGTAAAGCTGTACAAGTAAAGGTGTACACTTGTTCTCCACCATGATCACTTAACTACTGCTCCCATCATCCCTTACCAGCATGGCAATCAACTAACAGAGCATATGAAGTCGCTACAAAGAATGTTGCAACTTCATAGATATCTGGCATTGGATCAAAACCTTACACATGAGAAATACTTGCCTTTCTTTTCCTAGTGGTTTCTGACAGTCTTTCTTTACCACTGACTGATCGACCGTGAAGACTGGACTACAGTAACTAGATGTTACTCTGAAGCAGAGCTTGGAAGCTTTCATCCTACAAAAACTACAAGGGTGGGGGGGGGGCGCCCAGCCTCTTGGCACAGTGGTTAAAATGTTATACTGCAGCTGTAACTGTACTCACAATCTGGAGTTCAATCCCAGGTAGCCAGCTCAAATTTCATTCAGCTTTCCATCCTTCCGAGGTCAGTAAAATGAGTACCCAGCTTGCTGAGGGTGGCAATGTGTAGCCTCCATAATTAAATTGTAAACTGCCCAGAGAGGGCTTTAAGCGCTATGGGGCAATATATAAGCAACACATTTTGCTTTGATTTATGGCAAGGGAAGGATTAAATGACCCTCCTCGACCTTTCCTGTTGTCTTGGGGAAATCTCCCTCAATCTTAGTTTTAATTTAGTTTAACTTAGACGGTTACTTCACGTCCCTCTCATTGCGGTTCACAGTCACGCTTGGGACCGGTACGAGAAAATGTTACTTCATCTCCATTGTGTGATGGCAGTATTTCATCCCGACCATGCCCCCTGAACTGGGATTTAAGCGTGATGAGCCATACCTCTCCCTGATGTCGGGAATTATCTTGTCTCAGTTCCTATTTCGAGACAAGTGCCCATGAAGTAAGGCTTGTCACACAACGTATGCATTCTCCATCTAGTGGCAGGAGTGCAAAGTTGCATTCTCCAGTACAATCCCAATGGCGTAAACAATGCATCGCAGAGAGATAAGAAGGCATAAAACCTCGAACTTTGCTGCTTAACGCATGAAAGGCAAAGTTACGGAGAATCGAAATATCGAGAAACGGAAGGTCGGACCAAAAGGGGGGGGGGGACAAAGGCGGGGAAGTAAAGATATTGTCACGAAACAAGGCGTGATGTAACAGTCATCACGATACCATCAACCACATCCATAGGTAAACGGAAACAGGGACAGAACCAGGACAAGACCACGTGACCGTGAACAATGTTATCAAGAAACGAACGTAATCTCGGAACGAGGAAGGACGTGAAGTAACTGCCATAATGGCTGAATAGCTCAATGGCTCAGGCCTTAGGCTACAGAGCCATCACCTGGTGGTTCAGTTCCCCGTGGACGGGGGCCGGAATGCATGATCCACAGGGTCCCTTCCAGCTTTGCTGTTCAATGGCTATTTTTTAACCCAACATAGTTGCTAGCCATGAATTTAAAGAAAAGGACAGTCTGTTCTAACCCCTGGCTTTTTTAATATGTTTGCTAACGACGAGAGAATCACATGAATGTTCATATGGCATTTTCACAATTAAACAAGGCAGACTAGTCTGCTCGAAGCTAGAGGGTGGGGCAAAGCTGATGCCTGCGTTGGCTTTTAATTTGCTGGCATTAAGCACTATTTGTCGTTATCAGATGTGGGGGGGGGAGAGATGACAGGAAGCTATGAAGGCAATTAGGGAATTTTCTGTGTCCTCAGATCTCAGACACGACCTTCAACAAAGCGTTGTAACAGCATGGTGTGCTCCTACTCAGGGTAGCAGCTCACTTCCTGATGCCCTTTCACAGGATATGCCATTCTGTTTTCTCTGCTTAATCTTGGTTTCCTGTCCCCTAAGTTAATCATGATCCTATACCGCTAAACATCCTACGTTCCCACATCTCAAAATGATCTGCTAATTGATTTGTAATATTGGGAACAGAATTTAGAAAATCACTTGTTGATCAGATATGGATTACAGTGTGGTCCTTTAGAAGCTAACTACTCTTAATAGGTGCAAGAAAGGAATTATATTTACAATATTTTAAACAGACTAATAGTTACTTCTAGTTACTTTTTAAAATCAGAATGCAAGAGGCCAGTGACATTGGTTGTGCTTTGTCAGTCAGGATTCTGTTGATGATTTACACATACACAAGTTAAACCCTGTCATGTACTACATCAAATTGTCACTAATTGATATTAGTAATGAGAGAAGTAGTAATTTTAAGGACTGAGAAACTAAGTGCCATTGAGTGAAGAAATGGTAACACTGGTCTACCCACTTGTAATTCCCTTTCCCCCCTCCCCTCTGGGGTATAAAGTGATTGAGACTGTGGTTTTAAAGTTTCCTCTTTCCCACAACTTTAAAACCCCACAGTTTCACTTACTCTATGCCGCAGAGCACAGAGAGAACTCCTAGTTCCCTGAGCTCTTTGCCCTCTGAAGATGCCAGCCAGAGAGTCTGGCAAAACGTCAGGAAGAAAAACTTCCAGAACACAGCGTAACAGCCCGAAAAACTCACAACAGCTATGAGAGAGGATTCCTGAGAAGGTAGCCATCACTAAAAGATATGCAGATGAGGATCAAGTCTCCCCTCTTTTCCTATTTGCTTGATTTCTCTGTCTCTCTTATTATCTCTTCCATTTTTGTTACGATAGATTAACTCCATCCCCGGGGGGGGGGGGAATCTGTTGAACACCATGTATTGCCGTAAAATTAATCAGGAAACACAATGGGCATGTACATGAGATCTTAGCTGTATGCACCATGTGTTTGTCACCATTATGTAAGTAATACAGCTACAGATGTTCTTTGCAGTTAGGGGCTCTGGGTTTCTGGCTAGTAGGCACATCTTTTTTAAAATTGATCTCTGGAGAGTGGAGTTCCATACATGCTGAAACAAGACAAATAAATTTTCAGTGTGACTGATAGTGATGCATCTAGTGTGTGGATTAAACAGCTGGTTTTATTTTCTCTTCTTTTTCTTTCTAAATCAGAAGGATATCCATGCTTATCAAGCTATACAGACTTTGGTACATGGATAACGATGAAAAGGTTCTCTGGATTTTGAGACATGGCAACTGGACTTCTTTTCTTGAGAGACTGAAACGTTTCACTGCTCATCCAAACCCCTTCGACTGAACCAAGCTGTTTGGATGAGCAGCAAAACGTTTCAATCTCTCGAGAAAAGAAGTCCAGTTGCCCTGACTCAACTTCCAGATAAACTCACCTGGATGACTGAGAATCTTCACAGACGATGAAAAGGTTGTTTGCTTGCCCCCCTGGAATCTAAAAATTATGGGTTACTTTGATGGTTGAAAAAGTAGGTTTTATTGGCTTCACAAATACAGCATTTTCCCACCTCTAAGATGCCCCCATGTAGAAGACAACCCTCACTTTTCCATCCCACAATTACAGTTTCACAACCGTGCAATTCTTTCCTGGGTTTACTTCCATGAATAAGACAGCCCTCAATTGTCAGTCTATTTTAGACAAAAATATAGTCTTATACACTGGGAAATGTTGTGAATAGGTATCCAATCCTAGTTACTGTTAACTGATGCCAGAGCCTCCTGGTTCAATATGAAGGAGTTTGTGTTTTAATCATGTCAGAAAGCCAGGAACAAGTGAAAGACTTGCTAGGTGCATGCGCTTATGCCCATCATAAGTCAATGAGGAGGGTGGAGCATCAACCTGTGACTCACTCACGAGAATTCGTGTTGCTTGCATATTCTTGTGTGAAGCACACATATTATTTGGCAATTGCTTTACAAGGGGCCACCCTTCATCATGGATATCACCTCCCAAGTCTCTCAAGATTTGGCCCTGGAACCTTAGGGAATGGGTAGATGCTGTCCTGACCTGTAAATGTCTATGGTAATCTGAAAAATAAATTGTCACAAGAGTTGATGAACCAGAAACTGGTGATCAGCAGTTTAATAAACAGTCTAATAGTACAGTATAAGCAGGTAATTTTTGAAGCAAATGTTTGAAATATATATTGAACATTAGACTTTGTCTGAAAAGCCGGGCTGTATTTTTTCCTCTTTACTGTGGAAACTTAAATAAAATAAAATTATTTATTTATTTATTTATTTATTTATTTATTTATTTATTTATATACCACCCGTCTTTCCGAAAGAACTCCGGGCGGTTAACAAAAGGGATAAGAATGATCCCATTACATCATCACTACAAAAATAGAAATAAAAAGATAAAGAATTTAAAAAAAAAGAAACAGGACAAAAGAATACAGAGTCTTGGGCAAGACGGCGGCTCAGAGGAAGGAAGTGGGGAAAAGAAAAAGAAAAAAAAAGATTAATAAAATAAAAGGTGGCATGCTTTCACTTAAAATAGTCTAGGCAGCCTGTAAGGTCTTGTGCTGTTGAGATTTAATTTTTTTAAAACCTCATAATCCTCTGCTATGAGGGAATCGGCTTCTGGTATTCTCCAAGAAGCTAGACAGACAACAATGAGTGAGCATCCAGAGTTCTTTAGGCGCAGCAAGAGATTTACAAGGCTGGGGTCTAGTCCCATGATTCTTCCTGCTTCTCACCAGCTGGTCTCAACCTATCCCCATTTCTTTCCTCTGGTAATGTGCAAACCTGGCCAATGGCATGACCCCTAATGAAATTCTGGCACAGCTGTTCCGATCTGGGGAATACAGGCCAGAGGCAGATTGTTTTAAACTGAAGACTTTCCAGGCCAAAAAGCTTAGCTGACCTTTGTTCCCTGGCATTTGGTTCTTAAAGATTAGAGGATTTAGAAAAATGCAGCTGGAATAGTAATTCACACACAGCAGAATTTTTTGTGCAGATTAAAGAAAAAGCAAATGGTGGGGAAAGGGAGAAGGAAGTGCATAATTTCACTGATTGCTTGGTTGGACCAGCAAAGGGACGAATCGTGGACTGTACTGCGCTTGAGATTAAAATGCAGAGCACATTTTAGGAGTACTTGACTGGTTGTACAGTAATTAAGTCCTTTCTCCAGTAATGAGGACATAACTAAGTTGCATTACAATTTACAATACACTACTTCACTGCCTTTACAAAGCAAGTACCGGTATGCAGCTTTGTATAGACACAGTTATAGTTAACTTTTTATAGTTACAGTTACAGCCTCACTAAATGGTGGACGAGGAGATTAGCAAATGGTTTTAAGTACCCTACTGGCTTGTGCTGTGTCTTGTGTTCTGTTGTGTGTGCCCTCTGGTGTTGCAGACAGAATTGGTTGACTGAGGACGTGGTCACACCACCAAAATGTCTTCTACTTAGGCGCCATTGAGTTTGCATCTTAAATCTGCGGTCACATGATGCACAGCCATTACTGAACCTTTTACTTCGCTACCATGCCAACTTCACATTAATTTCTGCCTGTCTGGAGGTGTCTGCTTTTTTTCTTCTAGTCATGTTGCGAAACATTTAATTCTCTTACAGTTTGTGTGTGTCTGCACAGCCGTATCAATTTTTTTCTGAGGGAAAGTCACCATGGAAGGTAGCCACCATGGCTCATTCTGCTATCTCTAATTTAAAAAAAAACTTCCATGGCTAGAATGTTGGTGCATTGGAAAAATTATGTCATCAGCCTCTGTGCTTCAAAGCACCGGCACTGAAGAGAAAAGTGGACCCACTGAGTATCTGTTGGTGATGTAATGGTATAATGAAATGTGTTTGTAAAAGAAAATTAACATTTGGGCCCCAGTGGCATAATAAAACCAGAAGATAAATATTCTGATAACAAATAATAGTCTGCCATAATGCATCAGATTTCAGAAAATGTCCTGGAACCCCCAAAACACGCCAGGATGCACATCTTGGTATATATGCCATGTGACCACAAAGCAATACAAGTAAAGAATAAGAAGTCTCTGTAGCAGAAGAGAACATTTTGCTGGTGTGACCATGGCCTGGGATTTCTACTGCATGTGTGATCAGTCCTATCAAGTGTCTGGACAGCAGAGTGAATATCTATCAAGGTAAACAAAAGGTGCTGGTAGGGAACCTTAGTCCTTTAAAATGGCTTCCTCAAACAGTCACTCTCCAGGTGTGTTCCAGGTGTGTTGGGTTACAACTCCCATTATCCTTGGTCAAACTAGCTGGGAATAATGAAGCTGCCATCCAGCCCATCCTTGATAAATGTTTATTTAAAGGTCTTAACATTTGTGCTGGGTACTGTATGAAACAATGTGAAAGTGTTTGGCATAAGATATTTTAGAGAGAACAAGAAAGAATGTGCCCTTATAAGCATTGGCAGTTTTTAATTATTTCCTTCTAGAAAGGACCATAATGTGGCTAAAGGGGTCCATAGTGCTTTTAGCAATAAGTGGGCTCTGAAAACCCCATAATTCCCACGTCTTGACTGAATCTGTCTCTCCTCCACCCCACAGTTCTATAAAACTTTCAACTTCAGTCTTCCCTGGTTGGGAGAATATGTGAAATGCGTGCACACGCGCGCGCACGCACGCACGCACGCACACACACACACACACACACACACACACACAGAGTCATTTCTTCCTGCCTGCTGCGATTTGGCTTCATAAATTTTGTGGAGGGTTTTTGCTTTCTGAATTGTTGGCAGGCAACTCACAGACAGCAACAAAGCCAGGCGCTTTTGTGACAGCACTTGAAATAATTTTGCTGTAGAGGAGCTGGGGATTTTAATATATGTTGGATTTTGATCAGCAAGGGACAAGTGGCTGGCGGGGGGATCTTAGGATGTTCCAGCTGCACAGAGAGACTATGGCCGTCACTTCACGAGGCTCCTCGCTTCGGAGCGTCATTGCCTTCGATCTGAATTCGAAGGCGATCACGTGGTCTCCCTTCGCCCCCACCCCCTTTCCTATGTACTCACGCGGGCAGCTTTTCCGTTCGAATCTAGAATGACCTCACGAGCTCCATTCGCATCCAAAAACTCATGTTCTTTGTCCGTTTCCCGCGATCTCCGCTTTTTTTAAAAAAAAAGGAAACGGTGTATCGATGCATCGATGCTTGGCTGTCAGTTACGGCGAAGCGCTGTAAATGTGTGACTCTTTGCTTCATAATTATTACTTATATTATAATTTCCATTGGGGGGCTCCTAAAACTGCTGTTCCCCATCATGGTCACTAGGTGGGCTATCGCACAACGATTGTACTTCTTCTTTCAAAGGTCCTCCAGGACACTGGAGTAACCCCCTCCTTACTCCCTAGAGTATACACCAAGCCTCTTCCGCCTTCTTTCTGCCATTCTCCCGGTACCATGCCTCCATCGCGTTCTTCAGCCCGCCTGCAGAAACTCCATAGGTATACTCCATACATTATTGCTGTGTTGCACAATGTAAATTCTTTGTTGAGCACTGTAGCTTTGTTATTTCTGAGAAAGGGAAGACGAGTTTTCCGACGCCGAGTGCTATTTGGCGAGGCGTTGAGGGCATGCAACGCTTTGATATGGGTTACTTCGGCTTGGATGAAAAGCTCGCCTCGAGAGAAGCTTTTCTGGTGTTACCCAGGACGTTCTCAGTGGTTTCACGAGACGGTGCTTCAGCTTTGGGACGATCGCCAGTGGTTACAAAACTTCCGTATGACTAGAAGAACACTTTTTTGGGTGGCCGAAAAGCTGCGTCCGTTTCTGATGCGCAGGGACACAGTTATGCGCTCAGCTGTCCCAGTGGAAGAGAGAGTGGCAATCGGCGTGTATTTTTTGGCAAGCCGTTCTTGCTACAGAACCATCGCTCTAGTATTCCAGAAAGGAAGCTCAACTGTTGCAAGCATTGCAATCGAGGTTTGCCTTGCAATGGAACACGTTCTTCTTAAGGAAGAGGTCCGCCTGCCTGACTTCAATAAGGTAACCTGCTTTCGGTCATCCCAGTCTTTACTTGTATTCTGAACCATCGCCTTTACGGTTTAGGAAATTAATGATTCTTTATGTTTTTTTTCTCTGTTTCTACAGATGACATCATCTATGAAAATCTTCGGGTTCCCACATGCTATAGGTTGTATCGACGGAACGCACATTCCGATAAGCCCCCCGAAATTGCAGGGGCCTGCTTACTTTAACAGGAAATCATTTCATTCTGTATTGCTTCAGGCGGCTTGCGACGGAGAGGGACTTTTTTTCTCTATGTTGACTGGTCATTCAGGTGTTAATCATGATGCCCATGTGTTCAGATCATCTATGCTTTTTAGTCGGATGGAGGAAGGCACCCTTATACCTGGCAGTCCTATGTTCCACTATGCAGGGGTGTCAATTCCTCCCATTATATTAGGGGATGGTGCCTATCCATTGTGTAAGTGGCTAATGAAGCCCTTTGCTGTTGCTAGAAATGACAGGGAGCGCCACTTCAATAAGGTTTTTAATCGCTCAAGATGCGTCGTGGAGAGAGCATTTGGGCGGCTGAAGGCCAGATTCAGACGTTTGTCTGTTAGGATTGAGGCTCACATTGAGAACGTGAATTCAATTATTGCTTCTGCTGTGATTCTACACAATATATGTGAACGTGAAAACCATGACATACTTGATGATGAACAACATTCCATACCCCCACCTGAACCACAGGATGAGTGTGAACTAAGTGATTACCAGAGATCTGGAACTGCACGTGCAGAGGCTGAGGCCGTTCGTAATGCTATTGCGGAGTACCTGTTTATCCATGTGAAGTAACATGGGCGCAAAATAAAAAGTTCATCTACTCTATTTTTCTATTTTATGTTACACTATCATTTGCGGTGGAATTGTGTGGCTGTACAGTATGGGTTACTCCTGTTTAATTCCTTCTGTTAATAAATGTTTCTATTTAATTTGCATTATTTTCCTTTAAATTAGGTGAGAAACACCATTAGGTTTTGCTAAGTACTACACCGCCTATGCAAAAAGCATGGCTGACAGGGGTATTTGCTTCAAGATCATACAATGAACAGTAATATACCTTGCAAAAAAACAATGGACTGGACTAAATTAATAGCAGTTTCTGAACGCATACCACCCAAAAAAAATAATGCCTTTACTAAGAGTGTATCTGCCCTGTTGTCTGTCAGATAAGTACTTTAGAAGACATGCCTTTCAGAGAGGCCCCCCTTTTAAGAAAACAACATTCCGATGTTGTTTTCTTATAACACCTCCCTCTTGAAATGCAGGGTACTGCTGCCAGAGTAGACTTGAGAAGGAAGTATCAAATTACAGTTCCCTCTGGAAGCATTTTATGGCATAATGGCTCTGAAGGAGAGGCAAAAATAAACTGCTTGTGTTGTCTTTAGCCACATAAGGAACCAAATCGCATATTTTTCATCCTTTGCTGTTAGCTTTTGAGGAATAAATCAGTTCATAATGCATTACAATCCATTTCTAGGTTATAAAGTGCATTATTCTTTGCACTTACCACACATTACTAACAATTTCTCTGGGTTAACAGTGTTACCAACAATCATTGCACTTAACCAAATCAGATTCCTGTACTAAGAGGAGCATTATGATACTATCAGGATCATACTATTAAAATAAATAATCATGCTACCCAAAATATACCTTCTAAAATGACATTTGTAAGAAATGCAGCCTATTTAGCAGGCTCGTTGTAAAACGTTTCCTAAAAAAGTTTTCCTGGAAGCTTTGAAAATAGAAAGGAGGCCCCTTCCAAGCTAAAACTTAGTGGCAGTACATTACACATGATTTTTCCTGAGTCAACAGTACAATTTTCATACTTTTTAAAAGACTATTCTGCACACAAGTTCAAATTGTCGCATCAGAGTTTGTTCAGTAACCGCTGCCATGCATAATAAGGGAAAAATTGATCACATGTTCACCATCCTCACAATGCTCCCTCATACCTGCAGAAAAAAACTCTAAATGCTGCTGTGCTCTGCAATTTGGAGTCATAAATAACTGCAGAACACAGTGTCAATCGCTTACTTTGCATTAATACATTAGGTAGGCACTCATTTCCAGACCACCATTGTACCAAAATGGATAAGATGGGAAGATTTACTTGCTGTGCTATTGCACATATACCAGCAAATAACATACTTCCTTCAATTAAGTCAGCAGTACTTTGTTTAGGCAAACCGAAAGTTAATGAAACATTTCTACACCACATCCTAGCCAGCTGAGACACAGGGCAGGGGGCCCCTTTGTAATCAATCACCCATCCCCCTTTACAAATTGAGATCACCTTTCTGTTGAAATGCTAATAAAGGGAGCCAAAAGGTGCAAGGGAAGGAAGTTAGCATTCAGGCAAGTGAGTTTAGTTGCTGGTGTCATTTGAAACAGAGGGCTTTTCCTAGGAAAAAAAATCAATAAGGGAGCCATAGGGATGGATTCTGAGGACAATTCAGAGAATTGCACAGCCAGTTCTGTTCAATCCAAAATTAAGAGAGGGGTTATCTGGGGAAACGAGGAGACTTCAGCCTTAATTAAGGTTTGGGGCGAGGCAGAGATAAAATATGCCTTGTCTTCCCTCAAAAGGAATATTGAAATATATGAGGTTATTTCAAAAGAATTACGAAAAATTGGATTTTTTAGATCAGGTACCGAATGTAGAACTAAATGCAAATCGCTTCGAAAACTGTACAAACAGGCTGTTATTCAAAACAGTACTTCTGGAGCGGGGCGTGCAAAATTTATTTGGTACGAAGAAATGGCAAATATTTTCCGAACGGACACCTCAATTCACCCATTGCGGACAACCGAGAGCGAGTCCAGCGGGAGCACTGGTAAGTATTGACAATGTACCATTGAATATATATTGTACAATACGTCTCGTTTCCTGTATTAAATACAAGAATATGATGTTATTTATAGTAACTCAACTGCTATACCAAAGTTCAGACATTTGTTTTCAGAACACGTTGTGTCCTTCGATAAACCGAAACAACGAAGGAACGGGATTAGTTGTAAATCTCTCAGATTTACGGGGGGATGCGTTTAATTTCCGTCTCATATATTTATTTCGTTCTTTTATTAACAAACTTTGCATTAATGCATCGATGTATCGGTATTTCTCTATTATTACAGATATTACATATGTTATTAAAAGTATCCGCAATGTAATTTACTAAGGAAATTTTGTATCTCCGCATCCAGGAGATATTCGATGCATCGATTAACAGTTGAGATATGAGCAGAGAGTTCAATAGACTTTTTCTTTATTAAAAATGCCGTTTCCTTTGCTGAAAGGATATGCATCCTTTTTTAAGTGTAGCGGTTCTGAACGGTGGACATTCACTTTATTTTACCGGAAACTTATACTTTCATTGATTCGGGCAAAAAATATAGGCGGGGCGGGACATGCTTCACAAGTAACCAATCATGTAACCTTAACCATTATGTGCTCCGGAAACTAAAAGACTGCTTCCTGTCCTTTGCCTTCTGGTGTGTTGCAAAGCGAGGGACATATGGCAACTTAAATTCCTCTTCTCACATGCAGCAACCACGGAGGCAATGCCTGGTGTTAGCGAAAATGCCGGATCACAGTCCCTCTTCGATGACAGTGAAGGCATGAACCAAAGCTACGTGGCTTCGGAAGCTTCAGCAATGGGTAAGGAAGACTTATAAAGTTATGCTTGAAGGCCATGTTTTCCAAACGTCCTGTTGTTGGTTTAGTAGGAATATCATGTTAATGATATCCTTACAAACCATACCAGTGTAAGCTTAACATAAATAAAATAAAGTACTGCCTCTTAAATAAATTATGTCAATTTCAGACTACCAATCTACTGACGGATGTGAACCATCCACTTCTGGCTGTTCTTCTTCCCAGAGTCCACAAGCAATTTTAACTGAACGGCGTGGTAAAAAAGGTATGTTATTTGCTGATTTTTAAATTGTAAACCAAACAAGAATAAATTGCCTTCATTAACCACTCTACTGCTACTGGTTAATTTTGCCAAAATAAACTATTTGGTAACTAATAAAACACTGAGCTATTACAACTCCAGTACTTTTATATCTGGAGCAAATAGCTGTGGGGTTTTCTCTGTAAACACAACTATTACATTTAATGCATTAACATGCTTGAATTATTAACATCTATGTTTTTAAATACTATATGAATTTTGTTTTAATGTTTCTTAACTATTATGTAAATGTATAATCCGTTAGGGAGTTCACTGTGATTTTGACCTAACACCTCATTTAAACACAGCTAAAAATTATGTTTTATATTCCCCTTATTTATTTCAGACCCAGTGGAAACAACAAACTATGAAGCCACGCTTGATCCAGCAACCAGGCTTGCATTACTAAGGAAAAGGAAGCAGAGATCTACTGCAGCAGCACGCCTGGACAACACTCTAAATGGTTTTGTGGACTGGGTAAAGTCTTCAGATGACAGGAAAGAGTCTACACTAAATGCTTGGAACCACCAGGATATGATGTTCCAGAAGCAGGTTATTGACAATCTAAGGGTGGCTTCAGATTCTCTTGCTAGACTAACCCAATTTTTAACAAACTCAGGGACTAAAAAAAGGGTTTACATGGAAGGAGAAACATCAAATATAGGTCAACACACTAAAAATCAATGTAAAGTCATGCTCTCCAATGGTTCCCCAAACACTGATAATGTAGAGAACAGTGATTCTGATGGAGATTCAACTGGGACCACAGGGTCAGGAACAGCCTCCGAGCTGGAGAGTGACACTGAATGCTCAGTATCGCTCCTGCCCTCTAGGTCTTCAGCTTCCAATGTTTCCCTTGGAAAACCAAAAAAAGGAGCAACAGATCAGGGAGGTAAACAAGGGGAAAAGCTACTGCAGGGCCAAAAAAAAAGCCCAATGACTAGTACTCAGAAGCAGGGAGCAGTAGAACCTGAGTTCCCAGTGTCACCGTACCTAATTGTTAAGCAGGAGAGTGCTACTGAGAACATTGGTTCCAGAAAGTTAACCCCACCCAAAAGAAGACGTATCAAGAAAAAAATATTTTCACCCTAGTTGATTATTTTATCTACTTTGAAGTAATAAAATAGAACGCCATAGTTGGGAGTAGGGACAGAATACCCAGACCCTGGTTTTTAAATGAGAACTGCTGAAGTGCTTCACATTTAAAGCAAGTTCACTTACAGTAAAACCAAAATCAGCAGTACAACAATAATCTAGCAAATATATACTTTTGTGTTTGTTTTTAGCTTTAATTATTAAGCCTTTCTCTGATGTTTACAGTACAGGTGTATGCTCTGTAAGGAATGTATTTCTAGGATATTTTAAATCAGTGGGTATTCTCCCCCTTCACTCACGCAAAATACACTAACCCAGACAACAGAAGAAACAGAAACAGAGATGATTTTTTTAACAAACTTTTTATTTCTATCCACTCTTTAGGTAAAGTATAGGTATGTGCAGTTTACTTTTATTTGGAGTACTTAAAAGTAAACTTTTTAAGAGGAGAAACTGCCCTCTACCTGTTCTACATTTGGATGCTGGTCTCCAATGTAGGAAACAGTGGTCTGTGCTCTTTTACAAGACAACAAAACTTATACTTTAAAAGCACAGATAAGCTAGAAAGTACTTTTAAGTTATTTGCTCTAAA
>JAHTLZ010000007.1:39693239-39708019 GCA_023846285.1 Phrynocephalus versicolor | reverse complement strand
ATAGATAGATAGATAGATAGATAGATAGATAGATAGATAGATAGATATCCATCTCCTATGGTTTTAGCCTTAGCTAGACAGAGCAAAGCCTTCCAGCAGCTTACAAGCACATTCCCCACCACTCTGTGTATATGTGTGTATGTAGATATATACAAAGTGGTACCTTGTATAAAGGAATTAATTTGTTCCAAACGAAATTATGTTAAGCAAATTTTCCTTTACACACATTTCCCATAGGATTGCATTGAAAACAGAGTAATCCCCAATCGCGACCATTTTTATGTTGTACAGATTCACCCCATAGACGATTCTGTTCAGCAAATTTCCCCTATATCCAGAATGTTCTGCTTATATACTGTCCCATACCACTTCAAGTAGTCTCTGGGCGGTTTACAGTTTAATAACAGTATGCAGGCTACACATTGCCCCTCCAGCAAGCTGGGTACTCATTTTATAGACCTCTCTTTGCAATCTGCAGTTTTAGATATTTGGAATGTTAGATGTGCATCAGTAAGATTTCGGACATATGTAATCTGTTATATTATCTTAGTTTTAATGTGAATTATTAGCTGTCTGGTTGAATTAATGAGGAAGGAAAAATAAATCAAGTAAATAATATTGTGTGATATAATTAATGTAATATAAATCTGTATTTTCTATAGCAGATATAATCATAATTATTTTCTGTAGCTGATATAAATATAATTCTGTATAATTCTGTAGCAGACCCCACCACTAAGCAAGACAGGCGCTAAGAAAAAAGAAGAATATAAATCTGTATTTCATCGGATCAGTTGTTGTTGAAAAACATCATAGTTAACAATAGGTATACAGTGGACCCTTGTATAACAAATTGTTTGTATAACATAAAATCTGTACAACATAAAAAATTCCGGAGATAGGGGAAATTTGCTTTACAGAATTGTCTATGGAGCGAATCCATACAACATAATTAGAGATTACTCTGTTTTCAATGCATTCCTATGGGAAATTTGTATAAAGGAAAATTTGCTTAACATAATTTCATTTGGAACAAAATAATTCCTTTATACAAGGTACTTAAAGGAGGAGCTGCAGAAATATTACTGCAAGGGGGGGGGGAATCATAAATATATCACAATATTTCAATTTCTATCTCAACCTTTCGTTGTTTCATAGCCCAGACATAGATAGTCGCCATGATTAATGGTATGTTGTGGTGTTTGCTTTGTTTTTGGAAGGAGCTGCTGTCTGTTTCTACGCATTCATACTCCAGAAATATGGACTTGAACGAAGACTGGAACTTGGATTATATCAACTGGTTGTCTCACAGTGGGATCCTTCATTTTGTCAGTGCACTAAGTGGTATGTATATGGTTTGGTGTTTGCTTTTTTAAAGGTGGATGTTACATTTGACCCATTTCTCAATTCCCAAGAGTCTGCAGTGAGTTCAGGAGGTCACGTAGATTGGAGTAAATTAGAAGGAAGAAGAGAGATAAATGTGTTAGTGAGTGAGTTCGTTCCTAGAGAAATGTGTACCTGTTCCTTCCCAGGTGGATTCTGATAAAAGATGTGTGCTCCCAATGACAGTAGGTGAGATAAGAACATAAGAACATAAGAAGAGCCATGCTGGATCAGGCCAAAGGCCCATCTAGTCCAGCTTCCTGTATCTCACAGCGGCCCCACCAGATGCATTTGGGAGTGCATGAGACTAGATATCTGTCTCCTGATACCACTCCCCTGCATCTGGCCATTGAAGTAACCCGGTTTAAAGCCTGGAGATTACACATCTCCATCATGGTTTGTAACCTGTGATGGACTTTTCCTCCAGGAATCTGTCCAATCCCCTTTTGAAGGCATCCAGGCCAGATGCCATCACCACATCCTCCAGGACACCTGCCTAGTACAATAGTGCTTGTCTTGCTACAATCATTATTTCATCAAGTAATAGGATCATTACTCAACTACCACTAATACATGAAGTTTGACAGGTGTGAAGGTCTGTTTGTAATGAAAGTGAACTGGGACAGGAACCCGAGGTTCTCATAAGACGCACACTGCACTGCAGTAGGAAAAACTGTGTTAATAGGCACACCGAGAGGGAATAGTCTTGATTATTTTAGATGTATACAATGCTGTGAGTGGACTTGTATTAGGTTTCCCATTGCCATTATTGCCCATATTTTCCCTAGTTGTCAGCAGCAGAAAGCATAAACTAAACCATCAACTATATAAATAACAATCATGTGTCATAAAAGTCAAATCTGATTTATGGCAAAACTTTTCAGGGTTTTCCAAGTAGAGAATATGGAGAAGTGGATTCCTCCTTCTGCCTCCCCTCCCCTCGCCACCCCACTTCTGGACTGTGCCCAAGGCTACATAGGCTGCATGTCTGTACTCTCAGGAGGCAAGAGTGGGAAATTTAACTCCCTACCAAATACCTATACCACAAAGCTATCCAGCCAGCTTCCATAAACCATGGATAAATACAAATATGCTGGCTGAGGGATTCTGAGAGTTGTTTTTTAAAAAAAGTTACTTTCCAAACTTGGATATCTAACATGCTGCACTGTGCAGTATACAGTGTATTAGAGCAACCATCAGCTTCAACTGGTCCTCTTTATCATGATGTTGCATGCCTGAAGATCCAGCAAATGCTGCCTTTGATTATTTATTCACAATTTCTTAAATCTACTGCTTTTGAAGAAACAGGTAACTTTGTATTCTTCCTGACCATCCTCTGTTTTTCACATAAGCTCTGTTGTAGACCTCTTCCCTCTCATTAACCTGGGTATTACATGACATTCCCGGTTCAGACATGAGAGGCCAGAAACTCTGCATCAGAACTGGCAGCATGTAACACGAGAGTTAAGGTTGAGGAGCACATAGCCATGGTTATGAAGCTGTGGATGAAATGTAGTTTGGTTGCAAAATCTCATGCAACCTTGAAGTTAACTGAAGGACAGTGATGTAGACAGGTAGGAGATTTCCAGATGTCTTGGGGTAAGAGGGTTCCTGAATTTGCTTCTAGGATATCAGAGGGGGCCCTGCAGTCCAAAACATCTTGATTTTTGTGTCCTTCAAAGGTTCTCCAGGATCTATTTGTGTCATTTGGCACATTTAAAGTGCCTACGCCATGTTTTAGGGCTGTGGAAACCAAGAAGAGAACAGGAGAGTTCTGAAATGGACTGCTCCCCAAGCATGCAGCAAAAAGGCCAGCTAAGGCCATATAAGCCTTTTTTGAGATCCTAAGGTCAGAGAGTGGTCACAAACTGGGACCACAGTGAAGGCTCTGAGGAGCCATGAATCCAGTCAGCCGCACTTTGTCCATCAAAGAGCTATTTCATAGAGTAGTTGAAAGCATAAGCAACTCATGGATGTGGGGAATGGAATGAAATAATTTTATTTATTTGATTATTTTTATTTATCATATTTATACCCCACCAATCTGAGCAGAAAATATCAGGACCATTTTGGGATAAGACATCATCTTGTTCAGACCATGAGCCCTTCCCAATCATGAAGAAAAAGGTGTGCCGGTGTAGCAGTGTAAACATAAGGATGGGAAAGCTCCACATGTATTGAAGTAAAAGGAAAGGAAAAAAAGAATGAAAATTAACATTCCACCAGAACCACTCTATTTTCCCAGAGAAAAAGAGCCCACAAATCTCTGTGGGATATGTGGGCTGTTGCTGTGACTATGCTGTAAATGCTAAGAACCTTGGCATTTTGCAGACTTAATGCAATTTACTTCTAGTCATTACATGTATAATATAAGAATAACATTCCTAAAACATAGCTTTTTAAAAAAAAAATGATGGAGAGTTGAGGCCTATTACGTTGGCAGAATGTGCCTGCTTCGGTTGCCTAGCAACCAGCGTGAGGCAGGCTGGATGGGAAGAAGGGGATGGTGTTGACACAGAAGAGGTAGCTGTGTCACTTCGGGTGGGTGTACGGTTGGAATGCTCCATTCCGTCGGTCGCTTCTCTGAACGCCATGGGCAGCTTAACAGGTGGCAAACTTTGGCCTCGGGAAATGGAAGAGGATGGGACCAAGGATGCATTGCCAAAATAAGGAGGTGAGGATGAACAATGATTCTGCATAATCTCGTCATCGCTGAGTTAGCCTTCGGGACGTGACCTGTGCAAAGTTTGTGGGTTGATGAGAACCAATGATGTTGTTATTATGCAACCAAGCATTATTTGCTGAAAGTTAGCTTTGATGAGGATGGGAAGAGGCAGGAGAAAATGTTGAATTTAGGGACAGGATCACCCTAGTCAGTATAAACTTAGTACAGTGGTACCTTGTATAAAGGAATTAATTCGTTCCAAATGAAATTATGTTAAGCAAATTTTCCTTTATACAAATTTCCCATAGGAATGCATTGAAAGCAAAGTAATCCCATTTTTATGTTGTACGGATTTGTCCCATAGGTGATTATGTTAAGGAAATTTCCCTTATCTCTGGAATTTTTTTATGTTGTACAAATTTTATGTTATACAAACTGTTTGTTATACAAGGGTCCACTGTACCTGGATAAGTCCTTGGAAGACTGCCACTCTAAATCAATTAAGACAGTGTGATTTCTTAATTTGCATACTAAAACCAGCTAGTGTTTCAGAAAAAAAATATTTGCTTTTCTTATCTCAGAGACAGAGATTTCCAAAGATATCCCCCAGATTTTGGGTGCCCATCAGTCTGGTAAGTAAATGCAGAGTGTATTGTCTATTCACAATGTTTTAATTCATCTATTTTATGGAGCACCAGAACTGTATTTAATCTAATCTCACAACTGCAATACTGCAGAGCAAGAAGGGATCCTGTGGATCATCAAGTTCAGCCCTTTACAAGGAGGCACTGTGGGGAATTGAACTCCCAACCTCGGGCTCCTGCAGCCAGATACTTAAACCTCTGAGCTATCCAACAGTTCAGTTTAGTTCAGATTTTGGTTGCATTAATTACATTTTTGAAAATGGGGTAACTTCTAGCTGTGTTGTCTTGTGTCCTATGCTGTATCAGTAGCTTCTTTAAAAAAATGGTTATATTGCTGTGATATATTTCCACCTCTGTGCATGGTGATTCTTCCAATTAATTCCATGTGATGAAGATTTAACATGAAGCCAGCTTTTCTAAAGAGGCCATGACTGCAGAACTGTCACTTGCTTGAGCATCTAGTGCCAGGGGAATCTCAGATCCAGACTTTAAATGTTGTCAACTCAAAACAGGGAGAAACTTCAGTGAGCCATACTTTCCATTTCTGTTGGAAAGCAAGCAAGCTGCAGCCCAGGAACAATACTGTACTAACTTGCAGGTTCAGATGGATTACCTGAGCATCCTTTTCCCTTTGTAAAGGGATCGCTTCCACACTTCGTCCCAAGGAAGAAATCTGGTTGTTTATGACAGAATTCACTGGTGATAGAAAAGGTGACAGAAGTCCAGGTTTTAGCTAACTAAGGCCGTTACTTCACGAGGCTCCTCGCTTCGGAGCGTCATTGCCTTCGATCTGAATTCGAAGGCGATCACGTGGTCTCCCTTCGCCCCCACCCCCTTTCCTATGTACTCACGCGGGCAGCTTTTCCGTTCGAATCTAGAATGACCTCACGAGCTCCATTCGCATCCAACCACTCATGTTCTTTGCCCGTTTCCCGCGATCTCCGCTTTTTTAAAAAAAAAAGGAAACGGTGTATCGATGCATCGATGCTTGGCTGTCAGTTACGGCGAAGCGCTGTAAATGTGTGACTCTTTGCTTCATAATTATTACTTATATTATAATTTCCATTGGGGGGGCTCCTACAACTGCTGTTCCCCATCATGGTCACTAGGTGGGCTATCGCACAACGATTGTACTTCTTCGTTCAAAGGTCCTCCAGGACACTGGAGTAACCCCCTCCTTACTCCCTAGAGTAGACACCAAGCCTCTTCCGCCTTCTTTCTGCCATTCTCCCGGTACCATGCCTCCATCGCGTTCTTCTGCCCGCCTGCAGAAACTCCATAGGTATACTCCATACATTATTGCTGTGTTGCACAATGTCAACTCTTTGTTGAGCACTGTAGCTTTGTTACTTCTGAGAAAGGGAAGACGCGTTTTTCGACGCAGAGTGCTATTTGGCGAGGCGTTGAGGGCATGCAACGCTTTGATATGGGTTACTTCGGCTTGGATGAGAAGCTCGCCTCGAGAGAAGCTTTTCTGGTGTTACCCAGGACGTTCTCAGTGGTTTCACGACACGGTGCTTCAGCTTTGGGACGATCGCCAGTGGTTACAAAACTTCCGTATGACTAGAAGAACACTTTTTTGGGTGGCAGACAAGCTGCGTCCGTTTCTGATGCGCAGGGACACAGTTATGCGCTCAGCTGTCCCAGTGGAAGAGAGAGTGGCAATCGGCGTGTATTTTTTGGCAAGCCGTTCTTGCTACAGAACCATCGCTCTAGTATTCCAGAAAGGAAGCTCAACTGTTGCAAGCATTGCAATCGAGGTTTGCCTTGCAATGGAACACGTTCTTCTTAAGGAAGAGGTCCGCCTGCCTGACTTCAATAAGGTAACCTGCTTTCGGTCATCCCAGTCTTTACTTGTGTTCTGAACCAGCGCCTTTACGGTTTAGGAAATTAATGATTCTTAATTTTTTTTCTCTGTTTCTACAGATGACATCATCTATGAAAATCTTCGGGTTCCCACATGCTATAGGTTGTATCGACGGAACGCACATTCCGATAAGCCCCCCGAAATTGCAGGGGCCTGCTTACTTTAACAGGAAATCATTCCATTCTGTATTGCTTCAGGCTGCTTGCGACGGAGAGGGAATTTTTTTCTCTATGTTGACTGGTCATTCAGGTGTTAATCATGATGCCCATGTGTTCAGATCATCTATGCTTTTTAGTAGGATGGAGGAAGGAACCCTAATACCTGGCAGTCCTATGTTCCACTATGCAGGGGTGTCAATACCTCCCATTATATTAGGGGATGGTGCCTATCCATTGTGTAAGTGGCTAATGAAGCCCTTTGCTGTTACTAGAAATGACAGGGAGCGCCACTTCAATAAGGTTTTTAATCGCTCAAGATGCGTCGTGGAGAGAGCATTTGGGCGCTTGAAGGCCAGATTCAGACGTCTGTCTGTTAGGATTGAGGCTCACATAGAGAACGTTAATTCAATTATTGCCTCTGCTGTGATTCTACACAATATATGTGAACGAGAAAACCATGACATACTTGATGATGAACAACATTCCATACCCCCACCTGAACCACAGGAGGAGTGTGAAATAAATGACTACCACAGATCTGGAACTGCACGTGCAGAGGCTGAGGCGGTTCGTAATGCTATTGCGGAGTACCTGTTTACCCATGTGAAGTGACATGGGCGCAAAATAATAAGTTCATGTACTCTACCTCACTATTTTATGTTACACTTTCATTTGCAGTAGAATTGTGAGGCTTTACATTATTGGTTACTCCTGTAAAATTCCTTCCGTTAATAAATGTTTCTATTTGATTTGCAGTACTTTCCTTTAACTTAAGTGCGAAACACCAGTAGGTTTGGCAAACTACTACACCGGCTATGCAAAAAGAATGCCTGACAGGGGTATTTGCTTCAAGGTTACACAATAATCAGTAATAAACCTAGCAAAAAAACCAAGGCACTGGACCAAATTGATAGCAGTTTCTGAACGCATAACATCGAAAAACAAATAATGCCTTGACTAAGGGATCATCTGCCCTGTTGTATGTCACTTTAGAAAACATGCCTTTCAGAGAGGCCCCCCTTATAAGAAAACATTCCGATGTTTTATTCTTGTAACACCTCCCTCTTCATATGCAGAGTACGGCTGCCAGAGTAAACTTAAGAAGGAAGTATCACATTACAGTTCCCACTGCAAGCATTTTATGGCCTAATGGCTCTGAAGGAAAGCCAAAAATAAACTGTTTGTGTTGCCTTTAGCCAGCTTGGGAAACTAATCGCATATTTTTTATCCATTGCTGTTAGCTTCTGAGGAATAAATCAGTTTATAATGCATTACAATGAATTCCTTGGTTTTACAGTGTATTTTTCTTTACACTTACCGCACAATACTATTAATTGCTTTGGGTTAACAGAACACAGTGTCAATAGCATACTTTGCATTAATACATTATTTCGGTACTCATTCCTAGACCAACATGATACCAAGACTGGAAAGATGTGAAACTTTTCTTGCTGTGCTATGGCAAGTAAACCAGCAAAAAACAAACTTACTTCCATTGAGTCAGCAGTACTTTGCATAGGCAAAACGAAAGTTAATGAAACATTTCGGCACCACATCCTAGCCAGCTGAGACACAGGACAGGGGGGCCCTTTGTAATCAATCACCCATCCCCCTTCCCAAATTGAGATCACCTTTCTGTTGAAATGCTAATAAAGGGAGCCAAAAGGTGCAAGGGAAGGAAGTTAGCACTCAGGCAACTGAGTGCAGTTGCTGGTGTCCTTTCAAACAGAAGGATTTCCCTAGAAAAATAATTTAACAAGGCAGCTATAGGGATGGATTCTGAGGAGAACTCAGAGAATTGCACAGCCAGTTCTGTTCATTCCAAAATTAAGAGAGGGGTTATTTGGGGAAACGAGGAGACTGCAGCCTTAATTAAGGTTTGGGGTGAGGCGGAGATAAAATATGCTTTGTCTTCCCTCAAAAGGAATATTGAAATCTATGAGGTGATTTCAAAAGAATTGCGAAAGATTGGATTTTTTAGATCTGGAACGGAATGTAGAACTAAATGCAAATCGCTTCGAAAACTGTACAAACAGGCTGTACTTCAAAACAGTACTTCTGGAGCTGGGCGTGCAAAATTTATTTGGTACGAAGAAATGGCAAACATTTTTCGAACAGACACCTCAATTCACCCATTGCGGACAACCGAGAGCGAGTCCAGCGGGAGCACTGGTAAGTATTGACTAAGTTCCATTTTATATATACCGAAAAATACGTCACGTTCCCTGTATTTCACAGAGAAATATTATGTTACTAATAGTAACTCTATTAATATACCCAAGTACAGTTACTTGGTTTCAGAACACGTTGAGTGTTTCGATAAAACGAAACACCGAGGGAACGGGAATACTTGTAAATCTTTCGAATATATTGAGGGATGACTTTTATTTCCCTATTATATATTGATTTCGTTGTTGGATAAACAAACATTGAAAAACTGCATCGATGTACCGGTATTTCTTTATTATTACGGAGATTACATATGTAATTAAAAGTATCCGATTTGTAATGCTACACCTTAGTACAGACATTTGTTTTCAGAACTCGTTGTGTCCTTCGATAAACCGAAGCAACTAGGGAACGGGATGACTTGTAAATCTTTCAGATTTATGGACGGATGCGTTTAATTTCCCTCTCATAAATTTATTTCGGATTTTGATTTACAAACATTGAAGAAGTGCATCGATGTATCGGTATTTCTTTATTATTAAAGAGATTACATATGTAATTAAAAGTATCCGAATTGTAATTTACTTATGATACATTGTATCTCCACATCCCAGAGATATTCGATGCATCGAAAAACGACCGAGATAAAAGCAGGAAGTAAAGTAGACATATTTATCTTTATTATAAATGAAGTTTGCTTTGTTGTAAGATTATGAATCCATTTTGAAGTATACCGGATCTAAAATTTCCTTGATACGGGCAAAAAATAAGTAGGGGCGGGACATGCCTCAGAAGTACCCAATCATGTTACCTTAACAATTATGTGCTCCGGAAACTAAAAGACTGCTTCCTGTGCGTTGCATTATGGTGTGTAGCAACGCGAGGGAAGTACAGTAACTTATATTCCTCTTCCCACATGCAGCAACCACGGAGACAATGCCTGGAGTTAGCGATAATGGCGGATCACAGTCCCTCTTCGATGAGAGTGAAGGCATGAACCAAAGCTACGTGGCTTCGGAAGCTTCAGGAATGGGTGAGGAACACTTTTAAAGTTATGCTAGCAGGGCTGGCCATTTTATCAAAACGTCTACTAGTCGGATTATTAGGAATGTCATGTAAATCATATCCTTACAGACCATGGTAATGTATTTTAAACATAAACAATGTAAATTACTGCCTTTTAAATAAATTATTTTAATTTCAGAATACCAATCAACAGACGGTTGTGAACCATCCACATCTGGCTGTTCTTCTTCCCAGAGTCCCCAAACAATATTACCTGAACGGCTTGGTAAAAAAGGTATGTTCATTTCCGATCTAGAGATTTTAAACCTTTATAGAAATAATTACCTTTATTAACCGGACTACTATCACTGAGTGATTATGCACACCTAAACGATTAGGTGAGTAATAAAACACTGAGCTATTAAAACTAACTTAATTTGAATAATTGAGCAAGCTGCCGTGCGGTTTACTCTGTAAATACTAATATTACATTAAAATACTTTAAATTCTTGAATTATTAACATCTCTGATGTTAAATATTTTTTTTAAATTTTCAATATACAGATTTTATAATGGATAATTTTGTACACTGCATAACAATTAATGTTAAATTATCCTTATTAACTACAGACTCTGCGGGAACAACAAACTATGAAGCCACGCTTGATCCTGCAACCAGACTTGCATTACTAAGGAAAAGGAAGCAGAGATCAACAGCAGCAGCACGCCTGGACAACACACTTACTGGTTTTGTGGACTGGGTTAAGGCTTCGGACGATAGAAAAGAATCTACACTAAATTCTTGGAACCACCAGGATATGATGTTCCAGAAACAGGTTATTGACAATCTAAGGGTGGCTTCAGATTCACTTGCTAAACTAACCCAATTTTTAACCAATCAAGGGGCAAAAAAAAAGGTTAACATGGAAGGAGAAAAAAACCATAATGAACAACACACTAAGAACCAGACAGAAATCCTGCTCTCTAATGGTTCCCCAAACACTGATCATGTACAGAACAGTGATTCTGATGGTGATACAACGGGGACCAGTGGCTCAGAAACTGCCTCTGAGCAGGAGAGTGATACTGAATGCTCAGTATCACTCCTGCCCTCTACGTCTTCAGGTTCCCTTATTTCTTTTGGTAAACCAAAAAAGGGAGCAACAGTTCAGGGAAGCAAACCAGGGGAAAAAATTATGCAGGACCACAAGAAAAGACCAATGACTAGTACTCAGAAACAGGGAGCAGTAGAACCACATTTCCCTGTGTCACCGTATTTGATTGTAAAGCAGGAAAGTGGTAGTGAAAACATTGTGCCCAGAAAATTAACCACACCAAAAAGAAGACGTATCAAGAAGAAAATATTTTCACCCTAGTTGCTTACTTATTCTATTTTGAGTAAATATGTGAACATGCCAAGCTTGGGAGTAGGGACAGAACACCCAGGCCATGATTTTTAATGGGAAAATTGCTGAAGTGCTTCACATTTGAAGCAAATTCAGTTACAATTAAAAGCAATAACTGCAGGAAAACACTAATCTACCTCTGTAAGGCATGATTTTCAAGGAAATTTAAATTCACTGTGTATTCTCCCCCTCAACTTATCCATAATGAACTAACCCAGAGTACATAAGAAACAGAAACTTTGATGATTTTTTTAAAAAACTGTTTTATTTCTATCAACTGAATAGGCAAAGTATAGGTTTGTGCACTTTTATGTTATTTTGAGTACTATAAAGTAAGATTTATGAGAGGAGGAGCTGCCCTCTACTAGTTCTAACAATGAATGCTGCTCTCCTGTGCAGGTAACACTGGCCTGTGGTCTTTTACAAGACAAAAAGACTAATACTTTCACAGCACATAAAAGCTGTAAAGTACTTTTAAGGCAGTGGCTATTAGAAGAAATAATGTACATTGCTAATCAGATTGCTCAACAGATTAATATATTCATTCCAACTATAACCTAAGAGACTAGGATTTTCAGTGGTTTTCTGTGTCCAGGTTAAAGGAATTACGTGTGAGGCTTCATATTCTTCGGCCTCATACATACAGAAACCTTTTTTAAAAAATACAACTAGAACAGCATGTTAATTGCTTCAATTAGTACCGTATCATGTCTTAAAATTGCTCAAAGTGCACAAAGTAGAACACCAGAAAACTAAAAGTATTCAGCCGTTATATTTTCTTAGGAGATTATTTATAAATAAAACTTGTAAATATTGCTAACTCAGTAACATTAAGGCACAAAAGGATAACCCCAGGGAACGTTGCTGGGTACAACATCAGTCCTTTAACACGTGAGTCAATGGAATATTTTGGCACAGGAGAACCAGTGTACATCCCCTAAATTGTCCAATAACCCCAAAAAAAGGCTTCATCGCCTTCGGCGTCTTCTCCTTGCTGGAGGTGCTCCTCTGTTTCCTGCAAGCACGATTTCTTCAAGAGCAGCTATCCTCTCTATTGCCTCTTGAAGAGCAGCAACCCAGTTCTGATGTTCTGCGCGGGTCACTGGTTGCTGCATAATGTCCAGCGGTTGATCCTCTTGTAGTTCTGAAAAGAAGAAAAAGATGTTTATCTTTTGTAAATTAACGGTCTATTATGTGTACACACCTTAGTGAGGCCCACAAATGACTTTTACACACCTTCATTCTCAACCTGCTGTTCCTGAACGTTGCCTGGAACATTCGCCAATCCCTGTTCTTCGTGACCTGCACCTTGATTTGCTTCCCCTTGACCCTCATGGACCACTGGTGGTTGGAAATCATGGGCCATTGCCTGTTCCTCGTCCTCATCTGTGTCATTGGCCTGCTGCTCCAAATCTTCCCTTCTGTTTGGGTGCCTTGGAGGCCTTAGAGCACCACCCCTGTTGCCATGCCTCCTTCCTGGTCCAGCTCCTATTGAGACATAAGTGGGAAATAGTTTTATATTTCTATTGTTCACTGCAACTCTAAGATGTCCTTGTCAGAAGTTTTATTTCTATATATCTGTTCTAAAGCTTTGTTGTTTCTCCTTTTTATCCAGGATATTTACTAGAGGGTAACAGTTTTAAAGGGAATGTTTTTAAATGTCACTTCAGCTATTTATTGGGAGCAGACCATCTTTTAATATTTTAGCCTGCTTTGCCGTTTGCTGATCTAGAGTTTCAGCATAATTACATCAAATCTATACTTTAAACCAAATTATATTGGCCCTTAATACTTCTCAGATTACACTTTTAGATATTTAAACATGTCATACGTAATTCAAAAGTAGTAACGTTTTTAAAAGAAAGTTTGTATAACTTACCCAAAGGAAAAAGATGTTGAGGGTCAGGCCTTCCAGCTTGATTCCACAATTCCAATAATTGAGGCCAAAAAGCTGTTTGCTGTTCCTCTGCTGCATTCTCTCCAAAATAAAACAATGCCCTATTGAAATTTTGTCTAATAATTTTAAATTTAGATCTAATTTGGTTGGCATTCCGGGCATAGTTTAGCCTTGCCAGTTCTCTAGCAGCCTGTCTGAAAGCCTGCTGGTTTCCTCTTTGGTGGAGATGAAACAGAACTGGGCCCATTTCATTGTCAATAAAGAAATCCAGCAGACTGGACACCTCCGCCTCCGTCCAGAACCGGCCCCTCCCTCCCTCCATCTCCAAAGAAAAGGCCTGGTTATCTTCTGACAAGAAAAATAATTTTTTCCCTGCACAACTGCTCTCTAAGTAACTCCTAACTCTCCACGAGTGGCTGGGAAAAGTTGAGGGGTTCTTATAAGGTTTGTCCTAGGGATCCAGCACATTTCTCTGGAAAATGAAACTAATTTTAACCAATAGGATTAAGGGTCACCGTAGAGTTCACTTGCCAGGTGCCTAGCAGTATGTTTATCTGGCCCTTTACATTGGTAACTTAAATTACTGCAATAATGTACCTGGGGTTGTGATTTAAAAATATGCATTTGTCCTATGGCAAGGAATATTAGTAGATTTTACAATGCTTTTGTTTAAGAATACTTTTATTTAGCAGGCACAGTTAACTGTGCTATTTTGCAGAGCTCATGCAAAACACCTACAAATAGATCAGTTCAACCCAGCAACGTTGGTTGAAGGTCAGGAATGGAAACATTTTCTAGCTAGGGCTAAGAGTTGGCCATTGTTCCTGGAGGAAAATGGGTGGAGTTTGTAATTGGCAGGCTCCAAGAAGGCCAGCACCTGCCTGCAGATAGCGAGGCTCTTTTGTTCGGAGCCTGATGGCCAGAGAAAGGTGAAAAGTTCATGGCTCAGGACTGACCATAACGAACAATCTTGGAATGTACCACTTATAATGTTGATCACTATTGGGGATGTTTATTTGTTGTTATAGTTCGTTGTTACAGTTATATTTTGTATTATTGCATTAAATGGTTATCACAATAAAGTTACAACATTCATGAAACGATAAGCACATGGAGTGTTTGTTTGAAAAGTTTTATCAGTAGCTGCTGTTATAATCAGCACTATGGAATATTCCTGATCTGCTGAAAGGGAAGCATACTCATATCAGCTTTTCGATACAGCGGTTTCAAAATGTCCGCATAAAAAATGATTAGCTGTACCGAACCAGGACATTAGTATAACCTTTGAGTTCTACAACTACAATAGTGTTTTTAAATATTATTTTGCCCTAAAGAATGGGGGGAGATCCAGCAATGGTTTTCCTATGGCCAATGCTATTAATTCTTCGTCTGCAGGGAGGATGGGGCAGTTTGTATTTTTGGCAGTGAACCCATATCCGCGCTGCCCGTGTTCCAAGCATTAAAAAAGGAGTTTCGATTCATCGGCGGAGAGACGTCAACAGCAATAAATTCTTTGCCTGCAGTCTTAATTGCCGTTCTGGGGGGGGTTATTCGGGGTGAGAGGAGCGGGGGAAGATCCACCAGCG
>JAHTLZ010000007.1:39654911-39691495 GCA_023846285.1 Phrynocephalus versicolor | reverse complement strand
GTTATGTTATGTTATGTTATGTTATGTTATGTTATGTTATGTTATGTTATACCACATTTCACAACTTTGATACACAATTTGCACTTAAACCATACCAGATACTGTACCTAATACAGTTTGTAAAAACACACAATGATAGAGCAACTAGCTAGGAAAACTGTCCCAGCTTGAGCTGAATTCAGCTAGGATAGTGAGACAGTTTGAATGGCATCTCAACTGATGTTTCTGTCCACATGGGGACATTTTGCTTGTCCCTGGCAGTCTCTCGGCAAGAAGCCACATCTGCCTCAAATTGCTGCAGTTGCCACAGGGTTTGCTGGTTGCCCATCCTCCTCGGGTGCCCTTCCTGCTCTCTTTTAAAGGGATGGTAGTGAATGAAGTAAGTACTGTATTACTGAATGGTGTACCCTTAAACGGGATAGGAAAAAGTAACTGGCTATTTAGGGAAAATGCAAGTTTTGGTCTGTTAAAGACCTGTTTGGCTAGTTTCCCTCTCGGGGTGGAGGACAGTCCAGCTTTAATCCCAGTTTGCCATACAAGGCTTGCCTTCACGGCACCACAATTCTGTCATGTTTAATCTGAGCCCTGTACATTTACATGTTTCCGATCCATTTTTTGCCTCCTTGAGGCTAGCTGTGTGCGCCGCCATGACAACACTTGGATAAAAACAGCATGAAAACCACAGCCGATCCTGGGAGCACAAATAGAGACCTCAATACCAAGTTCTAGCTTCATGATGTACCTTTGACTTGCTGTGTGCCTTCCTGAATGTTTTGGGATGATATGACAATACAGTATGTTGGAAAGAATTACCGTAATCCCACCCCCACTGCCACTGCCTGCAAGCATTGGCAGGTGAGTTAACACATCACATCGTATGTCACACACACACACACACACACACACACACAGAGAGAGAGAGAGAGAGAGAGAGAGAGAGAGAGAGAGAGAGAGAGAGAGGGGGGGGGGCATGGAGACACTGATGGAGAAGCCCATGGCATCACCAGCCAATCTCTTTAACATTCCTACTTGAGAATGGTAGACAATAAGCAGCCAATCAAAAGTCCAAAGAAGGGGTGTGATTGTGAAGTGTAAAACTAGCGTGGAAAGTGCATATTGAAGAGCAAGACTAGTGTGGAAAAGGGATACAGTAAGTCATGATAGGAACCCCAAGGGAAGGAAACTAGGATATGTCAAGAAGTGATGCAGTAACGGCCAGCATCTGTTTCCTTCCGTGGTTCCTCCCACCTGTTGTCCCTTCCTTTTGCCTAGGCATAAAGAACATTTGCACGTGGGATTTTTTGAAAAAGTAGCATGTCAGCTAGGGAACACAAATATCTGTCTTATAAACTGTCAGTCCTAATTTAACTGAAGTCGCATGCTTTCTAAGTTCCCAGAAAAGGTTTAATACAGTACAGTATATGCATTTTCTGTTAAGAAGACTGCTTCCAGCTGCCCTAGTAATGCTTCTTGTTAAGTTTAGCAAATCTTGTAAGAGCTATACAATATTTAGTTGGGGCCCTGCTTTTCTTAGGTCACAATTCCTATAAGTTTTAGCCAGCACAGCCAATGTCCAGGGCTACTGGGAGTGATAATCCAAGAATATCTGGGATATCCTTGAGATGAGGGTGAAAACACCACATTGCTCCTTCCCATCTTTTGGCAGTAAAAGTGCATGTTTGGAACTGTTACTTTTTCAGACAGCAGTTTGCACACTCACACCCAGCCAGCAAGTCCATTAGTGGTTTCAAGAGAAATCTGGGAGTTGATGTCCAGCAAAGTAAACTTTCTGAGCTCTAATGAAAATATTGTTTCTGAGTTTTGAATTTCTGGTTCTAATTCCTCTTAGCGGCACAGCAGAAGTGCAGAGATGTAGAGAACAGAATAGGTTCAAGTTCCCCAGAGAGATCCACCCGTTTTCTCATTAAGCTGGCACTTATGGTCTCAAAAACTCACTCTGAGACAGATCAAGTTAAACAGATCAAATACCAAACTTACAAAATACAGCTGCTTTCAGGCTCAGAATTCAACAGACTCACCATGTCCAAGAGAGGGGAGAAAAGAACTCAGCAAACGGTGGGGGTGGGGGTGTCTTTAAATTCAGACACAGGAAGGAATTACTGGTTCGTGCAGGATAGATTGGCAGACACCCCAACCCAGATAACTTCCTCCCAGGTATGCTAAAGGCAACCTGTGAGGTTGCAAAAGAAAAAAAGCACACCCTTTAACAAATACATTTGAAGCAAATTAAACAACAATTTGCCTTTTCATGTATCCCTACCCCTAGAGAGAGAGACACCTCTCCTTTGCTAATCTGGAAGGTGTACAGGTAGCACTTGCATGGTGTGTGATCCTGCTTACCTTACACTGAACCACTCAGGGCAGCCAAAAGTCATGATTCTGAGGACTCATCCTAACCCAGTAATGGCGAACCTTTTAGAGACTGAGTGCCCAAACTGTAATTCAAAACCCACTAATTTTTCACAATTTTTCACCCTGCCAACTGCTCAGAGTGACCTCGCTGCCAGGTGGGTGGTAAAAAAATCCAACAAACAAACAAACAAACAAACACAGCCATTTAACCTGAATACAGGTGGCTGTGAAGGGGTGACATCGGGTGCCCACAGAAAGGGCTCTGAGTGCCACCTTTGGCACCCGTGCCATAGGTTCGCCAACACTGTCCTAACCTAAGGCAGGCAGCCACAGTGCAAATAGCTTCAGTTAGTGTTCTAGATCCAGGATGGAGGTCCTTTCAAGCATGGGTGGGTCTGGAGCTGAGGAAGAACATACCTGAACAGCAGTGTCAGGGCACACATGTGAATGGAGCCACAGCACAGACGCTTGTGACATGTGTCAAAGCTTTAGTGATGCCTGCATGCGCTGTCGCTGTGTCATAATCACAGCCAGGAATCCCGTTCCATTTGATGTTCTTTAACAACAAAATCCCCATGCTGTTTGCCCAGATTACTGAGTGGCCATCCAGCTGTGAGAAGTGGCTCCCCCCCCTCTCGTTCTGACCTCATCAGAGCGTGGAATGAATCCAAGGAGCCAGAGAGCTCTGCCTTACAGCATCCTCTTGTCAGGAACAACAGAGGTCAGATCATTCAAGGAGAGCATCCAAATAGAGAAAGCAGATGTGCGGTGACTTTTTTTGCAGGGCTCTTTCCAGCTGTAGTACTGTACATTGGAAAAGGCACATGGGGGAGTGGATTTGTTATAAATAGGAGAAGATACATCAGGGAAATCAGTCTAAGTCCTGTATTACTATCATCCCCCTAGGAGAGATTGCACTGTGCTGATTAATTTTAGGAGTTGCACGCAAGATTCCTTTGTTTCTAGCACCAGATTGACATAAGTGTGGGCCATGCTGCAGCAAGAATTTGCTGTGAACCCTTCTTCTAGATGGAACTTAGGTAATGGCTGTCAGCCAGTGTTTCTGAGACAGGGAGCTGCTTCTGTTCATATTCTTTTGGCAGATCCGTTGCTCTAAGCTTAAGACATCCCACAAAGAAAAGCTGTGTTTCAGGGCAAGTGAAAAAAAAATGAATTTTCTTTTTGAAGAATAGGATTGGAAGGTGGTGAATGCCGCCCCCCCCACTTCCTAAGTGATAAAACAGTATTTTAAGGTCAAGCACCAAAATATTTTAGGCTGGGGAAGAGAGACGTTTTTGTTGTAAACAATCCAACAGGTCCCTACTATTGCAATGAATGCCAAAGGAAATATCTGATAGCTGCTACCTCAGGAAGCGCCAACAAATGTTTGCAGCTTTTCCCTAGGGTTGTCGCCAGCTACCATACCTTGTGAATATTCCACAACTACTGAGCATGCTCAGTGGTGCAATTGAAGCTGCCTAAGTGATTGTGGGTCACCCTGTCTCAACCTTGTGATCCACCTCGCAGGGTTCTTGTGAGAATAAACTGAATGACGTGAGAGATAAAATGGAAGATATAATTCCCAAGAGACACTAACGAATCTGTTGTTTATGTGAACGAAAGTAGATTGATAAGAAGTTGAACGAAATGTTAGCAAATAGAGTGTCTAGCAACTCTTGTTTTTAATTTTTATTGTATGATAGTAATTAAATAAAATTATATAAAAAACAACCCCCCAAAGGAAGAAACGGTAATAAAATATGGACTGTTTTCAAAGAGGAAGCAAGCCACTCAGACAAAAGAAACACGACACCCACAAAAGACGTGTTTTGTGTGTGTGTGTGTGTAACACGCGTGCCACGTGCTCAAGGCATTGCAAGCCTCGGGGCGGGGGGGGGGAAGCGGCTTGCCCGGCGCAAGGTCCGGCCTCGCCGCTCGCGCCTTTTCCCGCCTCTTTCCGCCGCCGAAGGTGTCGCCTTTCCCAGCTCCGCCCTGGCCTCCCTATCGGCGGCGCTAGGACCCGGCAGCCACTCCGCCGCCCCTCCCGCCCCCCCCCCGACCTCTTGGGGCTGGCGTGGGTTTGCCCGCACCGCGCGTGTGGGTTGACGCGGCGGAGCGGCTCGAGTTACGCGGAGCCATCGCAGCCCCTTCGCCGCCGCCGCCGCCGCCGCCGCCGCCGCCTTCCAGGGACCGGGCTTGTGTCTGGGGCGGAGGAGGAGGAGGAGGAGGAACGAGGATCTGGACTGGAAAGAGACAGATCGGAAGCCAGCCCGCTGGCTTGCAGCGCTGCCGGGGAGGGGGAATCGATGGGCCAATCTTAGGACCCGGAGAAGTTGCTATGATTTGGGCAGTAGGTAAAAAAAGAAAAAGAAAAAAGCTCTCGGGCATTCCGTTCATTCCAGCGGGAGAAGTGGGGCTTGCTTTGCCTTTATTTATTTATTTTTAAAATGCCTGTTGCCTTCCCTTCGTTTTTGCTTGGGGGGTGGGTGGGTTAGGGATGCCCTTTGGCAAAGCGACGCCGCCTGTCAAAGATGGGAAGTTGCTCCCCCCCCCCTGGCACGCCTGGGACTGGCTAAATCGCTTTGCTTCACTCCCTTCCCCTTCTTTTTTTGGGGTGGTGGTGGAGCGGAATTTGCTGGGCTGGGCGGCTGGGGGTGGTGGTGGAAAAGCTCGAGAACCAGGGGTGTTGGTCGTGATGATGGTGGTTTGGGGAACCCCCCCCCCGCAAACAAACTTCGGAACCAAGGAGGGAACCGATCGCCAGCTTTGACCGTGCATTTGTTTCTCAAAAGAAAGAAGGGAGATAAATCCCATTTGTTGCGACCGCAGCATCTTGACCGGGAGGGAGGAAGTCCTGAGTTGCATGCCAATTTTAGGCTTTCCTCCTAGCGCCCCGCTCACCAGCACGGATGTTCACCGAGGTCTGAACTGCGAAAGGGTTATTTATACCCTGGAAGGCGTTTTTAACATATGGTGCAAGAATCTGAGGTGGTTGGGTTTTGGTGTGTGTGTGTTTTGCTCCCCTTATAGCTTTTCAGAAAAGGCTTTGCGAAAAGGTGGAGAGAATCCCCTCCATTGTAACAGGAAAAGTTGGATGTCTTCCTAATTCTTCATCTTACAGGACAAATAAGCAATGCATGAGATGGAGGGAAAGAGGGCGGTTTGTCTCTGAATGTAGAATGTAGTATTTTTCTTCTTCCCAGAAATGGTGTTGTCACATGTTAGCAAGAAAGTAGTGGACAGGGGTGGAATATTAAATTGTGCATTGAAAATGTTCTTGAAAGACAGTTTTTCCGTCCCTCCTGTCGCTATAGGGGAGATTCCCTTAAGCATTTGCAGGGTGGTTTAGCTTCTCCTCCCTTGCTGCACCGAGATGCATTTTACGTTTTCAGAAATAACAGAATACCCCTCTGCACTTCAAAAAAAATGTTATTAATTTGCAGGATTGATTCTTTGATCCCAAATTCACAATGCAGGCCTGCATGGGTCTGCTTAGAATTAAGCCTCGTTGACATTGGTGGAATATACCGTCAGGTAAATGAGTACGGGGTAGCAGCCACTGGTCTCTTTTTGGGGGGGGGTGAGGACAGTTTTGTTGCCTTTTAAACTAGGATGAGAGGGAGTTCAAGGTAAGGTGGTCACTTTCTATCCCTGCACTGGACTTTAAAGAGATTTCTGACAAGGTGAGGATTACGTCCTGGCGTAAGAAAAGGCAATTCTAGGGCCCGGTTCTTAGAATAGCTAGGTCAGCTGCTTAACTCCTGACAAAGCTTGGGAATTATCAGCCCTTCCAAGAGGAGTCGTGCTTTCTCTTCTACCAGCTTTTTTTTTATTGTGGGTGTGATTTGAATCTAGGAATGTGCAATCAGTGATTGGAAATAACCTCTTCCTCCACACCGCATATATTCCAGAGGCTCACCTGTGGTATTCAGAGCAAGTGCTGCACCCATGCTTTGAATGATGATAAACTTGTTCAAGATCTGGGCCTCCAATTCTTTTTGTTGGACTACAGTTCCCATCTTGTCGCCATGTACTTATCAAGTTGGTTTGAATATGCGAATTAGTGATCTCCAAAAAGTCCTGTCATCATCTCTTGCAAATTCAAGACTGTGGGTGCCTTAGTGAGACAAACTATCTTTCTTTTTTGATTATACTCGTTTGTTGTTGCCTTCAGTTTTCCCTGGGAATCTTGTTTTCTCATGATGTACCCAAAAGGGGTACAGCTTACATTTTAGTCCTCTTTGCTTTTAGAGAGAATTCTGGCTTGATTTGATCTAGAACTAATTTCACAGCTCATGTGTATCATATTTTCCCCCTCTCAGCTTTTTCACAATTCCCATCACTGCAAGCCATCTACCAAGCTAAACCGTTCGGAGTTCAGCAGCAAGTAGAGGGCCACACATTTTTATGCTGCTAATAGGATATATATCCAGTGGGCTTTATCCTGAAGTAAAAAAGATTTGAATGTTGTTACTGAATAATATATCCTAAATAATTTATTATCACTATGTATTGCGTTGCAGAGGAGTGTTGTGCATATTCTGCCTAAGACCTGCCCTCTTTATAGGCTAAAAGCAGTTGAGTTCTTACAAGTTACAGTAGACCCTCGTATAACAAGCAGATTGTTTAATAGAAAATCTGCTTAAAGGAAAAAATTCCGGAGATAGGGGGAAATTGCTTAACAGAATCGCCTATGGGGCGAATCCGTACAACAGAAAAATGGTCGCGATTAGGGATTAATCCGTTTTCATTGCATTCCTATGGGAAATTTGTACAAAGGAAAATTCGCTTGACAGAATTTCATTTGGAACGAATTAATTCTTTTATACAAGGTACCACTGTACGTATATAGCTTTGGCCTTAGAATTAATTACTGTACTTACTTTTATGTAGCTCAGTTGAAATCAGGAACCATGTGAATTGATAGATGAACAAAAGTTTCATTTTGTGTGTCTGTGTGCAGTGTTAATTTTCGCTACCTTCTGTTATCGGAACACTTAATGCTGTTTTCCTGTGTCTTGTACTAATGGGGCGCCCACATTAAACTCTCATATGATACTACTGAAAGCAGAACTCGTATCAACACAGAATGGATTTTAAAACAGTATAATTTCAAGCTAGTCGTCCAGTTTACAAAACGTAATGGGAATTTAAACAGGGAACAGAAATAATATATGAATAACCTGTTAAATTCAAAATCTTTTCAGTTGCTGTCTAAAAGCATTCTGAATAATTTCTCTCAATTAAGGCCTCAATACCTAAGACGATTGCTCATGATTGCAGTACATTTATAAGGAACATTTCACATTTTAAACTCTGAAATGAATGATGATTACAGCATTGCATGTTTCCTCTGCAGTGTTTACTTGTAATGTTTCTAGAAGATATGATTCATGTGGGTGTTGGATAGATGAGTAGGATATACTGTAATTATTCATTGATTTCATATTGCTGGAAAATTGTAGTCTGATGGGTATTTGGCTTGTTAAACATCAGTAAAAATGTATCATTTTTATCAGAACAGCAAAAATGCATTTTCAGAACCTTTATATTTATGAGATATCTATTATTATTTTGAAACAAATAACCAATTTTAATAAATTAGTAGGTCTGTGCAGAATTTCTATAAATGTGAATAATTTGTCTGAGCACTTTCTTTGCGTTTTATCCTGAAACAACTCATATGAGAAAAGAGTTACAAAATATTTTTTCTATAATGATTTTTTTTAAAGTAAAGCAAAGTAGCACTGGTGCCTAAGGACCAAATAGCCCATTTTTAAAAATAGGGTGCTGTGGAAGCCTATATAGCATTTGTGGAATTATAGTACTGTATATTATTTGATCAAAATCAAATAATAATAAATAAGCTGTCACTTGACATTGGTTGGTTGTTGGATGATGGTGAGAACTCTCACTGATTGCAAGAAGTAAAAATAATTGATTTTTCAATGAGGGATTTATAGGCAAATTATCCCTGATTTTATAAAAGGTGCCTTTAATAATCCCTTCCGTAACCTGGGATAATTGAGCTGAATTGGATTCTGGTTTTATCAACTCCAGGCAGTATGGTGGGTTTTGTAGTCCATTGCAGATGAAGGGCATCAATAGGAAAAGGCTGTTCTACAAAAGTTGCTCTCAAGCTTGGGTCCCTGGGTGTTTTTGGATGACATCTGGGGGCCCCCAAATTTGAGAACCACTGTTCTAAAGAGAATGTCAGATTGTGCTCTAGAATCTATTATTCTGCATCACAGAAGTATAATGAATAATCTGGGTGTTACATGGAAGAGCTGTTCCTCCATGAAATAAGCTACCTTTTCATGCAGGAGTTACCTCTACTCAACAATAATCATCATCAACAACAGCAGCTAGCAGATTAAAAGAAACAGTATTTTTTAATCCACTGGAGGACCGTCAAAATTCAGACAACCAGTACAGGACTAGACAGTTCAGTGTAATGATATAGGATAAAACATCTTCTTTTGTTCAAATGTTTACATCCAAAATGCATTTATTACACATTCCATATGGCACCATTGTTCTTCTGTGACACTTGAGTGAGCAGTTATGTGTTACAATACCTCTTGTATGCTAAAAGCACACAATTAAAATTAAATTAAATGTTAGAAATCTTGGCTTCCTGTAGTTGCTCCAACTAACAGCAAGGTAGGGGGGTTTAAATTCTGGCTGGCCTATAAAATTCCAGCCTAGACTCCACCCTGCCTATGGGGGTGGTATGTGATTAGACCAGTTCAGATGACTTGGTGCTTGTTTAAGGATAAGTAACATTTCAGGCACACTCTTGTTTGTAACTGACATACTTGCTACAAAATGAGGTGTGACTTAATGGTCAAGACCCAAAGTGGTAATAGGATCTTCTCCCTCCTGCAAAGTGCCATTGGGGTGGGGATGATGCTTTCCAAGAGTGCAGGACAGCTGGATTATAAGTCACCTCTTGAACATTGCATTATGACACTTAGGTTTCTCAAACCACTGATTGTTGATGGCTACAGAAGTAATCTTTTCCCACCTGGCTGGCACAGTGAAGAATCAAGCTACCAAGCTTTGACCCCACAGCAGATTTTGAATTCAACTAACGATCCAGTCATCTCCTTGAAAAATGCAGGTGTAATAACTTTGAACTGTAGAATTTGAGCTATAGGATTCCCATAGCTGGCTGTTGGCAGCTGTGAATTTTGGGAATTGTGATCTATAATCTTGTGCTCTATCTGTGTGTAGATCAGAGCCTACTTAATAGTGTAGTCCTAGCATGCTTGTGTTGTATCATTACAGTCGTGACCGACTTTTTGTGACCCCATGTCCATGGAGTTTTCTTGGCAGGAATACTGGAGTGGCTTGCCAGTTCCTACTCCAGTCGCCTACAGCACCTGGTATTCCCTGGTGGTCTCCCATCCAAGTACTAACCAGGGCCGACCCTGCTTAGCTTCCGAAATCAAGCGAGATCAGATGTGCTTAGGGCACCTAGCATGCTTATTCAGAAATAAATAATAATGAATGATTATTTGACTTTCCGGCCTATGGCTGCCAGTGCAAGGGTTTCAGAATCTGTAGCCATAGGCTGGTTTCCTATAGAATACTCATTGTTTTCTATAGAATACTCAGAAACCGTTTGCCATTCCCTTCTTATGGGGATATTCTGGGACTGGGCCACTTGCCCAACAATTCTGCTGATTTTTCTGCTGGGAGGCAGGGTGAAGAAATGACTTTCCAGTCTCTGAACCAGGTACCCAACTCCCTGAGTTATCCCACCAGCTGTCGCTCAGAAAGAAGTGTCATAGATTTCAGTGAGATTTGTTCACAGGTAAGGATGGCAGCCTTGGTCGCCTTATCTGTGCTTTAAAGAAGTGATGGGGGGGGAGGATGTATTTTTAGTACCAGCTGTCCAGATTTGGAAGTCTGCAATCCCTGAGGATTGCCAGTTTCTTTCATATAATAAGTCTTGCAAAGGGCAAGGAACACATAGTAGTGACCTTGAAGTGTACTTCGATTTGTCTGTTTTTAAAACATTTAAAAATTGCCTTGGCATTTTGCTTTTTAAAGCCTGCTATCCATCTTTGGTATCTCATCCCATGTAGTGACTTGAGCAACAACATTCAGATCATCTGGGCACGCTGCTGAGCTGGGAGAGAACAGCTTGATTGCCATGGGAAATAAACGTAGCATTAAAAGCTTCCCGGAGCCCAAAATATACTCCCACGGAGTGTGCTCCCTGCTGTGCATCTATATGATTCACTGCTCAGTCCCTGTCTTGCAAGAAGATAAGAACGTAGGAATAGCAATGTTGGAGTAGATAAAAGCCCGCTTGTTCCATCATCCTGCTTCTCACAGAGTTTATGCGAAACCTGCAGGCTAGACACTAGGGTAGCTTCCCATTCCCTAGTGATTGCATTTAGAGGAACGTTGTTTCTGGTACTGTAGATAATATGTAGGCATAATAACTACTGTTATTATACTGTTTATGGCTTCTGTAAAAGCTGTTCAAGTATCAACTACGTCTTGTGGTGGGGAGTTTGTCAGTTTTAACTAGGTGCTGTATGGAGTCATAATTTCTTTTGTCACTCCACAGTCTCTATCATCCATGTGTGTGTGTGTGTTGCATCATTACAGTTTTTACCGACTCTTTGTGACCCCATGTCCATGGAGTTTTCTTGGCAGGAATACTGGAGTGGTTTGCCAGTTGCATGGGGAGAAATGCTCTCCGGCGGGCCACCTGGAGGCCAGCCACCCAGCAGCATCCGGAGCTCAGCCTCCCGCCGCTGGAAATGAAAAAAATAATTTCCCTTGGGAACAGATCCAAGGCCGAACAGCGCCAGGGAAGAGCCCACGCAACCGTCAGACCACGGGAGACACCAACAGACCCGTTGGGGGAATGGGAACGGCTGTTCTGGCTCGGGCAGGGCTGTGGATGACCTTGCTATGCAGATGGAGAAGAAACCCAAAGAAGAAACCCAACTGTGCCCACGTGTTCTTCCAAGAGCCAAACACAGGAGTGCCTCAAGGTAGTGGTAAGACAGCCGGCATTGGGAGACAGGCGGGTCTCCCAATGGGTCAGATCCAACCCAATGCCTGGCCATAGAATTATAGAATAATTGAGTTGGAAGGACTTACAAGACCATTGAGTCCAACCTCCTGCTCAGTGCAGGAATCAAATTCCAAGAAGATCTGACATATGGTTGTCTAATTTTCCCTTGAATGCCTGTAGTATTGGAGAGCTCGCCGTCTCCTGAGGTAATTGTTTCATTGTCATAGCACCCTAACAATTAGGAATTACAGTATAAGCAGCGGCATCATGGACATAGATACCGATGGGGTGGACACCCCAGGGAATCCTGCAACAAAATGGTCTTTCCAAAAGGACTGTGTAAACACGTGAACATCAAGGGGCAGGCGGGCTCCCTGATGCGATGGATCCAACCCAATGACTCAGCCAGAGCACTGCTTGTGTAATCAATAAAAGTTGTGGCCTGGAGATTCCCAATTATAATGGTCATGTCGGGTTATTACATGATACACTAGGAAATAAAAGGCTCAGCTATTGACAACAACCAGATTCAAAAAGATCTGACATGTGGTTATCTAATTTTCCTTTGAATGCCTGTAGTATTGGAGAGCTCACTGCCTCTTGAGGTAATTGTTTGCTTGTCATACCACTCTAACAGTCAGGAAGTTTTTCCTGATACTCAACCTAAAGTTAGCTGCCTGACTTTAGGTTGCCCCGCACTCTGGGATGATTGAGATGAGATCCTGCCCCTCCTCTCTATGACTACCTTTCAAGTATTTGAAAAATATTATCATATCTCCGCTCAGTCTTCTTTCCTTAAGGCTAAAGTGTCCATTTTTCCAATCTTTCCTCAGAGGGCTTGGCTTCTAGTCCCTAATTCAGTTTCATTGGTTGAATGAACATTCTTTCTCTACTTAAAGAAGGATAGAGAAACTGCTTTTCCACCTTGTCCACACAATGTATTTTTTAAACCTTCATTTCATTCTCCCAGCAAATTCAAAACATTACCCATAGGGGAGCTGCTTCCAGCCTCTTGATCATCTAATGGTGTCCTTTTCTGCCCTCTTCTATTTTATTTCAGTGTCAGGACTGCCTAATCCTTCTTTACTATGAGGTGAGAGGAGAGCAGTCAGGCAGACCATAGTTGCCTGCCTTCAGAGGAAGCCAACTTTTTAGATCTCAGTATAAAGCAGACCTGCTTCCTCTGGGTTGGCTTTGGAAAAAGTTTGGTCTTTGGATTGCATGCAGGTTGGGCGTTTGGGGAATTATAATACAGAAATAAGTTCCAAGCTTTAAGTTTAGGAGGCATGCATGCCAAGATCTCATTGACTTATCTAAAAGCACCAAGATGGATTCCTCTGAGGACTGTGAATCATCCTGACCTTACATACACATATAGAATCATAACTCCTCAGGGTTCATTTGAGAAGTTTGCTTTCCAGTACTTGATTTTTTTAAAAAGCATTTTTCTAAAAATGTATGTGTAGACATCATGGGGTTGGCATTGGGTGGGTGGGGTGTCCTGTTTCAAAATGGTGCTCCACAGATCCCATTAGGCAGAGCAACCTTGACCAAAGCACAGTCTTACCTTGCCTGACCTTGCAGAGTTTGAAGAGGATAGAAATGAAATAATCCCATGTAGGCTCACCTGGACTGCTTGCAAGCTTATGCGGGAGCATGATATCATGTGATGTAAATACCATGTTTTCCATATGCAGTATAATTATTTTATTTATTTTAGAGTATTTTTACCCCGCCTTTCTCCTTGGAAAAGGAGCCAAGACAACCCCACTTTTCCAACCCAAAATTATAGTTTTGCAACTGCTCAGTTCTCTCCTCAGCTTACTTCTGTGTATAAGACGACCCTCAATTTTTAGTCTGACAATTTTAGACAAAAATATAGTCTTAGACATCAAAACATATTGCACTTTTATCTAAAACCATTGGGCATCTTGGTAAGGATGATCTGTGTTAGGGCAGAATGCTGGAGGCAGAATAGTAACCGGATGTGGGACCCTGACATCAGTTTTCCCAGACCTGTGGAATTGGTGGTGTTAAAAAAAATCTACTCTTTTTATTGATCATTTGGAAGAAGGTATAAAATAACCTTGTCTCTTTGACCTGCCTTTCAGTTAGCAAGTTCATTTGCTTAGTGATCTTTGTTTTGCTCTTTTTCTGCAGAGCTTTTGACTTAATTGTCAGATTTTGTGGGGATTTTATACAGTGGCTTTACATGGGGGAAAAGATGAGGGCAGAAGCACTGTTTATATTTGTGGCTTAGGTGACAAAATACCTTGAGAAAGCCCTATTAGGAGAGTAACTACTGTAATAGAGAAATAGTAATAATAATAATGAGGGGCAAGTACTATCATAATACTGTATATAAATTGGATAGCTCAGTGGTTTAGATATCTGACCACGGAGCTAGACCTTGGGAATTCTGCTCACCTCTTTGCCCCCCTAACGGGCTAGACTCCATCCAAAAGAGCTCTTCCAGCTGTGCAATTCTTTAATGGAAGGTTGAACACCGCAGTGCATATTATGTAAAAATTACGTTTCACAGGTTTCTTTGGTATATTTTGAACTGCAACTCTGTCATACCATACCAGCCAGTAGTCTGACGTGATAGGAATTATAATCCAACATTTGTAAAAGGTGGTATATACTTATACTGTACTGCAAGGTGCTCCGAATTCCCTAAAGATTTTTTGTCTTTTGGCACTCTGTTCCTAAATTCTGCACCATGTTATATTCAGCCATCTGAACAATGTAATCAATTTAATACCTTTTTTTAATTTGCTTTAAAACACTTGCTGGTTGTGTAACAGTACCCCCCCGGTCTATCGCAGGGGTTAGGGACCCGACCTGACCCGCGATCATTGAAAATCTGTGATATGCAGATGCAGGTCGGGTCGGACCTGGGACCCCCACAATTTTAAAAATGTCATTAAGCAACGGAGCCAAGCACTTGGCTCCATTGCTTAAAGACATTTTAAACATCGCGTGTCACTCCTCCATGCCCAGGGGGTCGGGAGAAGCAGTGAGTGATGCCTTCATGGAGGCAAGCCCTGGGTTCCAGCTGATTGGCGCTGGGGTGGGGGAGAAAAACCTTTCGTTTCCCCACCCCAGCGCCAATCAGCTGGAGCCCGGGGCTTGGGGAAGTGGGGGAAGGTTTAAAAAGCCCAGGCTTTTAAAACCTTTCCCCCCTCCCTCAAGCCCTTTCGGGGTACTGCGATATAGCGGGACTGCAGTATATGAACCATAAAAGGGCGGGGGACCACTGTATTCTTAAAACAGAATCCTGAAAGCAAACACATATTGGCCGGCCACATTAAAACACATACAAACCTGTTTAGGCAACATCTGTACAGTATCTTTTTCAATAATAGCAGGTCCCGAATCCCTTTCGAGTTGGAATGATTATCCAGTACTTCTCTTCTTCTCTTTGTATCTGCACAGCAAGCATGGTGTGGTTTGCATAAGAAAAACCACACACTGGTGTTAACAACTATCAGTCTAATTGTAGGAACAATTCTAAGTAAATGATCCTAAAAGGTCTTTCTTTGGCAGACAGCCTAGAAAAAGAGGGAGAACAGAGCCGGAAAATTGTGTGTTGACTGCTCTAAATACCAAACATTCAAGAGGGATTATCTTCTGTTATTTACTTTTCAGAGTTGTTTTGGGTTGGAATCTGCAAATGAGGTTAAAGGGAACATAAGCTGTAGTTCCATTACAAAGAAAACTAGTGGAATTCCCATGCATGAGTTTAAGAGTACTGGTACAGACTGCATGCAGAGAGATGTGGGAAGTGATCTCGTGGTAGCAAAAGTGGGATCCGTTATTAATAGGCAGAGTGCAATTCGTTTAATCAAGGCCTTTTAAATCAAAGGGTTTGATCTTGGGTAAATCGTAAGGCGGCTCTTTGGCAAAGTTCTTGGGGATGGCAGCCTGTTTAATCAAATACACTCCATTTTCTCCCAAATCAAGGAGTCTTGTGAACATAATTTAAGTGGGTGTGGAATTGTAGTTGGTAGTATTAGGAGAAAATGAAATGCAACCCCCCCCCAAAAAAAAACACTGAATAGTACTTCATTGGACTTTAAGTGCAGCAGCTTTGTTGGAAAGATACCATCGGTAATCACAACAACAATGCCAGAAGCAGGCTTTAAAAATCAGTATTTTAAATCATGATTCCCATTTATGTCTACTGTAATATTCTCTTCCGTGTTTCCCCGAAAATAAGACACTGTCTTGTATTTATTTTTTCTCAAGAAGACACACTAGGGCTTATTTTCAGGGGATGTCTTACTTTTATTAAGTATAATATGCTTGAATGTCAGCCCGGCACACAACCATAGCCACGCCCATCACTAGGTCTTATTATCAGGGTAGGGCTTATATTTAACAAATGCATAGAAATCCTGCTAGGTCTTATTTTTTGGGGAGGTCTTATTTTAGGGGAAACAGGGTACCTGCAATTCTCCACATCAGCAAGTAGTTGGTCTTTCCCATCATCTGCTATCTGATCTTTTTTTTTAAACTGCACATACCAGAGATTGGGTGTAGTTAGTTATTATAAAAGCAAAAAGCATGCTGTTTGTACAGTATACCACCCCTTAGTGCTTAAAGCACTGTCTGGGTGGTTTATAAGTAATTATGCAGGCTACAAATTGACACAGACACCCCACAGCAAGCTGGGTACTCACGTTACCTACCTCAGATGTATGGAAGTCTGAGCCAGCTACTTGGGATTGAACCCTGGGTTGTGAGGACAGTTTTGGTTGCAGTATAGCCATTGCTCAGACCTGACTACCTTTAGGAAAGCTTTAAAGACCTTGCTTTTTCGTGAGGCGTTTGATGACTTTTAATTTTCTTTTTTTTCCCCTTTCCCCACCATCTGTCTTTTTGCCTTTTATATTATGAGGTTCTATTGTTTAAATTGTCTTAAATTGTTTATTGTTTGTTTACATGATTTGTTGTTTTCTTTTTCTGTTGTGAACCGCCCGGACTTCCTTCGGAAAGACGGGCGGTATATAAGCCATAAAATAAATAAATAAATAAATAAAATTGAGCCACTGCACCACAAGGCTCCTAAAAATTAAGCTGTTAAGGCAGGAGTGTCCAAACTTTTTGCAAGGGGGGACAGATTTGGAGAGGTGAAAATGTGTGGGGGCCGAACATTCAGCCTGAAAGCGGGGAGAAAGGGCATGGTCTGTGCGCATTTGCAACAGCCACAAATGATCTGGTTTCAAGGTGCCCAAGGGCCCAGGAATCAGCCCAGGCACACCAAAGACGCACCACTGCTTGGATATGCTGCCTTCCCTCACAAGGAGGTGGGGAACACTCTGCAGCAACGGAGCCAGGAGCAGGTAGACAGGGTGGGTGGCTGAGGGGATGGACGGAGGCAGGGAGGACAGGCAAACCATAAAACTGCAAGCTGGTGTCTCTAGCAACACAGGGAAGGGCCGGCCAGCAGGGATGAATGACAAGCTGAGCCGGTAGGGAGAGGAAGTTGAGGGCCACTCAAAATTTTTAATTTTGAATGGGGCCGCATTTGGCCCCCGGGCCGGCCTTTGGACACGCCCGTGTTAAGGGTTTACATCTAAATTGATGTTGTACAGTCTGAAGAACCATGATGGTGGTGTAGGCATCTGGCTATGGAGCCAGGGTTTGGGAGTTAAATTCCCCACTGGGCCTCCTTATCAGGGACTGTACTCCGTGATCCATTGGGTCCCTTCCCACTCTGCAATTCTAAGATAATGATCTCAGGAGGAACCTGCCTTTTGGACCACAAGATGCTTATGCTCTAAAGCAAAATAAAGCATTTGAGCTGAAGAGTATGTCTCTTCCTTCCTCTGAATGTACTCAAGACACTGAGACAGTGTAGTTTTCTACCACGTATCTACTAGTCTTTTGTGCTTCAAGGGGTAAAATATTGAGTAGCGTTCCAGTGCAAGTACTAAGGATGTTCAGAGGCAAGAATTGGTACTTGCTAGACTGAACCATCTTATTGTCTCCATGGAAAGTAAACATTCATGTTCTTTTGCTGATATTACTGCTTTTTAAAATAGTGCAGTACAGTACTTCCAGTGGACCTGATAGGTTATGTCATTTATATTGTTGTGTTGCACAGAGAGTGGGTTTTAAGGCAATGGCCACTTCAGGTAGTAGTGGCTGTGATCAGGGAGAGCCTAGAGCAGTGGTGGCGAACCTTCAGCACTCCAGATGTTTTGGACTACAACTCCCATAATTCCAAGCTAGTATTGCCAATGACAAAGGTCTGCCGGAGTTGTAGTCCAAAACATATGGAGTGCCGAAGGTTCACCACCACTGGCCTAGGAGTTCTGCAGTGTGTTGGGCAGAGGTTGAAAGCATTTTCTCCTGTTTTTTTTTTTTAAACCACATTTCCCTGAATTCAGGGGACTGGGATGTTATTTTCAACAACTGTGGTGGCAGCATGTAAGCTGGGATCCGAAGCTACTGTTTTGATTCTAATGATTTGATTTTCATTTGTTACCCTTTGGATCTGAAAAGAGGTTGTGACTCAGTGGATCTAAATAGGGAAAAAAATGGTCAGTAAGACTGAAGTCCCCAATGGCTAGTCAGATGTATCTGGGAAGCCCACAAACAGAGTAGAGGAGCAGTAACTTTTTTCTAAATTGCTGGTCCTAGTAGTAAGTATTTACTGTACAACACATTCTTCCCTTAATCTTGGCATCAGGTTATCACCAAGGATAGCCTCAGTTTCCATGAATTGTGTAGTATGCCATTCCCCATTGAGGGCCAGAGCTCAAAACATTACTTTTGTCAAACGGCATGTCGCACGCATTACTTGCTACTTTTAGACAGCCGAATCACTGTTACTGCTATCATTTCTCCAGTTGCACAAGTTATTCATTATGTTGGATGTGATTATCATAGTGCCTTGATGCTACTGAAAGGTTAGAAATAGAGATGGGCATGAAACGCCAAAATGGCAGTCGTTTCCGTTATTCGGCCCCTGGTCCCCCGCTTCGTTCCGTTACCATGATTCAGGCCCCTGGGCCCCGCTTCGTTTCCTTTTTTTTCGGTTTTCGGAACAGCTGCGGGGAGCCCTCCCGGGGCCAGGCGCCTCCTGAGCCTGCGGCATGCGGGCCGGGAGAGTGTTCCTGCAGCTGCAGGGAGTCCTCCCGGGGCCGGGGGCTGCCGGAGCGCCGTGGAAATCACTGGAGAGGAGAGTGTGCAAGGCCGGATCGCAGCCCCCTCTTGCTGCCCCTCCGCCTCAGTGGCAAACAAAAAAAGCCTCCACGGGGCCAAACCCGGATGTGAACCTGAACTTCCGGGTTACGCGGGGCTTGTCTTTGAGCAGACAGCCCGAGCAGGGGTCACCGCCGGCAAGGAGGAACCCGGGAGTCCAGGACGGCCACTGCCTCCCAAGGCTCAGCCCGCGCCTGGCCAGCAGCTTTCCTTGACCGGTCCCACTCTCCCCACAAAGCCTCCGAGAGGCCCCCGGTGGCGGTGGCGATGGCGGCGTTTTCAGGAAGGCTGACCTTTCTCCATTTTTAATTGTTTTTTTTTCACGCCGACCACATGGCTGCACTACAGCTGAAGCGCGGCAGTAGGCTTTTTTCCCTCTTCCTGGTTGCTAACTCGCTGCCATCCCTGAAGGACTTCCGGGCCAGCACCAGGTAGGAGACATCTCCGCCCCCCACATTACCGAACAGAACCCAACCGAACCCAGTTTTCTCGGTTCTGTTCAGTTCGTGTAAAATTTGCCCCTAGGGTCATTATTTGTTCCGTTACCTAACGGAACGGATAACGGTAACGGAAAATTGGTCGTTTTGTGCCCATCTCTAGTTAGAAAACACATTGTACAGTATATGGATATATTATCTAGATCCCTCTAGTGGCCAATTCTGTTATTGTACCTTGGAGATACAGTAAGGTAAAGGTAAAGGTTCCCCCCGCACATGCGTGCTAGTCGTGTCCGACTCTAGGGGCAGTGCTCATCTCCATATTCAAGCTGGAAGAGCCAGTGTTGTGCAAGTCCATGGCCATGTGGCCGGCATGGCTGCAAGGAAACACTGTTTTTACCTTCCTGCCTTTTACGGCGGTACCTATTTATCTACTTGCATTTTACATGCTTTCGAACTGCTAGGTTGGCAGGAGCTGGAGTGAACAGCGGGAGCTCGCTCCACTGCGTGACACCTGGGATTCAAACCACCGAGCTGCTGACTTTGAAGTCAACAGTTTTCGGAGCCTTAGTCCACTGAGCCACCACACACCTTGGAGATACAGTAACTGTAGTGTAAACATTCAGGAGATAGCACTGAAAAATATTTCCCTTAATGATTGATAAAAACGCAAGATTGTAAATTAGAGTGGTACGTTGAAGCTAATTAAGAAATCACCAGTTGTATTCCTCATTGCTTGATAACTCAGTGTTAGGTGTTTGTCTGTGGGCCTATATGTTAGGAGTTCAATTCCCCCCTGTGCCTCCTTGACACGGGCCGAACTTGATGAGCCATTGAGTCCCTTCCAGCTTTGCAGTTCTAAGATATTCTAAGATTGGCATGGCACATGATGTATGCACAATGTCTCTCATACTAGTGGCAATTAGCTGCTGTGATTTATGATGTTGCACTCGTAGTGGTAAACATAAGTAATAGAATTCTACCACAGCTTTGGATTTGAGGATAGAACCCAATGTTTAGACCAGTGGTGGCAAACCTTTTAGAGACCCGAGTGCCTACAAACCAATTCAAAACCCACTAATTTTTCGCAAAGTGTCAATACGACAATTTAACCTGAATACAGGGGGCTGTGAAGGGGCGGTGTCGGGTGCCCACAGAAAGGGCTCCAAGTGCCACCTTTGGCACCCGTGCCATAGGTTCGCCAACACTGGTTTAGACCAAGTAGACAATCTGAGTAGTTCTGATTTCAATCCAAAACCAGGATGCAAGAAACAGTTCTAATCCCAGTATATGCTAGAAAGTTTATTTACTTGGTATTTTGATCTTTCTTGCCCAATTGCACTCTGCATTTCCAACATGATTTTAGCCAGTGGTATTTAAATTGAACCTCCCCACCCCACCCCGTACATCTGAAAAAAGATCTCCCTCTTAGATAAATGTTGGAATTATCTCTTCAAGACTGGGTCTAATCTGCAATGTGTTTCTTTTTATTTCGTTACTTTTGCAGATGAATTGAGCCACATCTAACTCAGTTTATTCCTATGATCATATAATTATAATTAACAGAGAACAGACTGAGAAACAGATTTAGCTGGCTTTTGGAAGAAAATGCTGAGCAGTTAATTGCTCTCAAGAAAATTGCTTTCATGCAGTAGTTCCACAAATGGACCTTGAACAGCCCGTAGATAGCTGAAGCAGTTTGGGTACCTGATATAGAACATTGAAACAGCCTCTCCTCTTCATACACTAATTAACAGGGGATGCAATTAGGTTTGGGCACATCTGTCAGTTTTGGTGGCGCTCCATTTCTGTTTTCTGATCTAAAGTTTCTTCCCTTCTGTTTCCATATCTCTTTAATTTCCTCTTTTTAAAGGACTCCGCTGCAGTACTATCTGTACACATTTCTATGTGGCTTTCTGCAGACTTTTGTTCACGGTTTTGCTTAAAATGCCTAAGTTTGACTCCTGTTACATGCCCGTAGTGGCCTAACTCCATTGGCGTAGGTTGCTGTGGTGAATTGTTACAAGATAAGAAGTCAAGACAGGTGTTTGTTATCACATTCTAGGTAACACATCTAGTGTGTGATAACAGATGCCAGGTTTGTAAGTTGCAGTGATTCACTGCTGCTGTACTGGTGGAAGTTACATCATGGCTATGGATATAACAGATTCTGTCTTCTGTGTTTTGTCTGTTTGTGTGATGGCAGATTTTGCTGGTATAATACATTTATGCTTTGTATTTTTCATCACCATACATGTTTCTCTGTGTATCTTACCCTTATGTACCTTTCCCTTATATATACATTTTGCTTCCTTGCCAGACTTGAGGGCCACATGACAAAACAAGTGTGCTTTGGTTCACACATTGGTTCAGAACATGGTAATTAACAAATAAATCTTCCCCCTCCCCAATTATAGATCTGGAAGGGTTCCCATGGATCATTGTATTCGGCCCCTGACAGTGCAGGAAATCCACACCAAAGGGTCCCTGTTAGGTGGCCATCCAGCATCTGCTCAGAAATCTCCAGTTGAAGGAGAGTCCATCACCCTCTGAGGCAGCTGACTTCATTCACAGGTGGCTTTCACTGTTTGGAAGTTCTTCCTAATGTTTAGTTGAAATCTCCTTTCTTGTAACTTGAACACATTATTTCTAGTCCCATCCTTTTGAGCTGCAAAAAACAAGCTGGCTCCATTTTCCATGTAACAGCCCTTCAAATACTATACTTGATTTCAGATCACCTCTCAGCTTCTCAGGGCTCAACATGCAGAGTTCCATCAGTTCATACAGCCTGGTTTTCAAACCTTCTGCCATTCTGCTTACCCTCCTCTGGACATGTTGCAGCTTCTTAATTGGCCTGTACTATAACTTCAGTTGATGTGGACACTATACATCCATTGAGCACCCTAGTCCATTGGTACCTTGAGTTAAGAAATTAATCTGTTCCGAATGCATTTTCTTAACTCGAAATTTTATTAACTCGAAATGCAGTTTCCCATAGGAATGCATTGGAGATGGGTTAATTTGTTCCAGAGGCTAGAAAAGATACAAAACCACCCAGTTTTTGTGCAAAACTCTTTATAAAGTGCACTTTAAAGGCATGCAATGTGCATGTTTAAAAATTTGATGTGTGCTGTTTGAAATGTTTATTCTGGATCAGTCATGTCCCTGTACAGTGTGCAACTGTGCATGCCTTTAAAGTGCACTTTATAAAGAGTTTTGCACAAAAAACTGGGTGTTTTTCTTTTTTCTAGCCTCCAGAATGAATTAATCTGTTTCCAATGCATTCTTGTGGGAAATCGCTTTCGAGATAATGAATTTTTTATTTTTCGTATACCCATGGATTTCTATTCATAGCTGCAGCGTTTTTTAATTTAGGGCATTCATAACTCAAGGTACCACTGTAGTGTATAGCATTTTCCCTTATCAGTGCTGCCTCATCATAATGTGAACTCATGCTTATCTCTAAGATGTCTAGATCCATTTTTACATGTTTCATTCCAAGCCAGCTTCCATTCATTCTCTATTTGTATATCTGATTTTTTTCTGCCTAAGTTAAGCACTTGGCATTTTGCTGAAACTTACTTTGTTTCTACTGGCCCACTTCTCTAATCTGATAAGCTCATTCTGAAACCTGATTCTGTCCCTAATGTATTACCAACCTCTCCAAGATTGGAGTCATCTGTGAATTTAATGAACATCCTTTCTGCACTCTCATCCAAGTGCTTAATGCCTGTGGCTATGTACATAACATAATGCTTCAGACATTGGTATGAAATGTGTTGTTAAGGGCCTTTCAGGGGTACGGACTTGAACATGGTTAAATTTGCAACAACCTGTAAAAAGAGGGCAGGTTGGATAGTGAACCATTTGTTTCTTTATAAGTGAGTTGCATTGAATAGTTTGGGCAATTGATTGAGCTGTGATTATTTCTTCCAAGTAAGACCTAGTTGATCCATAGCCGAGTATGGCCAAAGGATGCTAAGTGTCCCAAGGCTGTAGATGCCCCATCTGTCACCCAAAAGAAAATCCTAATAGAAAGAATATGAGTCAACTTCAGCTGGATTTACTTTTGTCTCTCCATAGCTCAGAGACAGAAAATTAAGAAACTGGACTGCGTGACAGAGACCCATATAAATGCAAGGCATTCTTTGCTTTTGTCCAGTACTGTACAAGATTCCAGAATTGAGTTTGTATGGATTTTGCAGGAAGTCTTGGTAAATATGTAGACATCACATGTCATCTTAATAGTAACAATCCTATTGAAAAACCACTTTCCCCTTCCTTGTTTTGTTTTGTTTTTGAGAGGGGGAGGTTGGAATAATCAGAAATTGATTTATACAAGTTTCCAGGTTGACTCTTAACCTGTGCCCCCTTAATTCTTCATCAAGTTGATTGCTGACTTGACTACTGGGTTATATTCAGTGCTTGATAGCTTGGCAATTCTTACTGCAAAATGCACAGTCTGATTCAGTTGAGAAATGTTCCCCGTGACCTTTAAGTGTCAGTGAAATAAATGAATCCATGAAAACAATGCTTTCTCAAGAAGATGCCTGGATTTGGTGTAAGGCAGGTATATGTGCTGGACAGAACAATCATGGCATGGTCTTAAAGAGCTGGGGGGGGGAATAACAACGTGTCAGCTGTATGGAAAGACTGGCTATTCACTGTGTACTGGAATTCATAAGGATTTCTCCATATAAATTGTTGCTTACGAATCAAATTGTGTTTGGATGCCAAAACTGAAAAGGGAAAGTAAAAGCAAACCAAAGAAGTGATTGGATATATCATATATCTTGTCGGCTACCTAGGAAGCTTTTATTGCGGAAGGTGAGATACAAACAGTTTAAATCAATGAAGTGTGTGCTTTTCTTACTATTGCTGATTTTGTCTTTGAGGGTCAGGCAAGAGATATGATTGTCTATGTCAGAACAGGAGTGATCAACTGTGGGGATCAATGTGCTATTTTTGTTTTTGCCTACAGTTCCATCGCTCTTAGCCAGAATAGTCAAGGATAATGGGAGCTTTAGTCCAAAAGCATCTGGAGGGCCACAGTTGCCCGTCTCTCATCTATGGCTCAGCATTACTACAGCAATAACTATTACTATGACAGCTATTGTTTTTTAGTAACACAGGCTTATTCTTCCATTTTCTACAGTGATTTCAAGGCACTATGAAGGGCTCTTTCTCCCCTCATTGTACCGTTGCATCCACCTTGTGGTTGGTTTGGCCTCCAATGGTCCCTGTGCGTGGAATGTTAGGTCAGGCTGAGAGAAAATGAATGGCTAGACCAGTGGTTCTCAACCCGTGGGTCCCCAAATGTTCTTGGACTGCAACTCCCAGAAACCCCTTCCAGCACAGTGAGTGTTGGAGGCTTCTGGGAGTTGTAGTCCAGGAACACCTGGGGACCCACAGGTTGAGAAACACTGGGCTAGACATTGTTCAGTGAGTTTCTTAGTGACCTGAACGAGACCCACAACCCAGCACTCCATTTGCTACACCACATTGGCTTTCATGGTTAGTTACAGGCAGTCCTCAGTTAACAACGGAGTTCTGTTCCAACAGTTAGATCATTAAGTGAATCGGTTGTTAAGTGAGGAGCTTCAGGCGGGTGTCTTGTGGTCGATTGAGGCTGCCCTCCTTGCAAGCAGGCCAGAGTGAGGAGGCTTTCTGGGAGGCTATGGGAGAAGCAGAAAAAAAAGGAGGAAAATATAGAGATGGAAGTGGCCGATGCTCCACCCAGTTCAGGACATTCTGCTCCCTAGAGGAGGCATTGTGACGCTCGAAGCAACACCTGTCTCTTGGAAGCAAAAGAGGAGAAGGAATGCATAGGAGAGATGCTGCAACCCTGCTGCTGGTTGTAAGTCTGAGTGGTCATTAAACAGGTAGGTTGTTAAGTGAGGAATGGCTGTATTAGTAATATGAATTAATGAATCGTGTTCGTTATTAGTTCACTGTCTCATTTGTTCCTTTGGAAGGAGCCCCTGCATTATCCACCACAGGGCTGTGAAATGCTTCAGATGTGGTCAGGCTGTGGCTGCCATCAGCTCTAGTCAGCCTAGAAGATGATGAGAAATGCCGGAAGCTGTAATTCAATAGCATCTTTAGGGCCATATGCTTCCCACTCTTAATCTTGGATGACAGTTAAGAAGTTATTCCTCCATGCATTTGCAGGGTGATTATTCAGTTTATTAGTCAGTAATGTGAATTTTTACCTCTGGGAGGATTAAAATGGTTTTTAAGTCGTTACAATGCCAGATGCTGTCCTGGTTTTTTTCCCCCTTTAAAAAAAATTTTGGCAGTGGGATTTCCTGCTGCTTTGTACTGATGTGGTCTGTATCACCATGCTTAGAGGTAGTTGACTCCACTGACCGCCAGATGTTGGAAGAAGTGGCTGTTATCATCAGCCTTTGTCTTCTTGCTTTGGAAGATGCATCAGACAAGAGAGACCTTGTTTCAACCAGCAGGGTTTTTTTAAATAAGTGTTTCTAGACTAAATATGTCAATTTCCTCCACTCCTATTTATTCAAAATCCTCAAGTCTACAGTCAGGATATTGTCTGCGTTGAGTGGGGAAACCTTTGTGACATGTAGGCTTTTCATTTAATTTATCTGACATCAAAAAGAAAGAAAGAAGAACACCTAATTTATATGATATACAGAGGAAAGTATGCATGCAGTTGTTGTGCCTGAGAAAATATGGATGGTTCAGACCGGTGACATACTGTACTCTGGTGGCCTCCACAGTCCAGAGAGGCAGTTAATAATACATTTTAAAAGAAGCACATTGCCTAATGTAGTGGTCCCCAACTTTATCTCACCCATGTGTTCTTGGATTGCAGTTCTCAGAAGCCTTTACCACCTGCTTTGCTGGTTAGGGTTTCTGGGGGTTGCAGTCCAAGAACACCTGGGTGACCCAGAGTTGGCCTTATCTGCATACTAGATATAGTGGGCTAACCAAAAGTAAAAAAAAAAGTAGGTTTTTTTTTTTTTTAGTATATGACTCTCAGGATCCCCAAAAAAGCATTACTGGTAAACACCTGCCAGTTTTCTGTTCTTCCTGGTGAAGTAGTTTGGTGTTCTGCTTTCCAGAATTGGTCCTGATTTACGACTAATGCAGTCATTAAATTGTGCATGCACTTACATAGTGTTTTTTTAAAAAAGGAAACCTCTCTCTTCTCTCTTCTCTCTTCTCTCTCTCTCTCTCTCTCTCTCTCTCTCTCTCTCTCTCTGTGTGTGTGTGTGTGTGTGTGTGAGAGAGAGAGAGAGAGAGAGAGAGAGAGAGATTAGGGCAGTGTTGGGGAGGGGCATTAATCCTTTGCTTCTATTTGCACTAATGTCCCCCATTCTCCATGGCTGTTTGCATCAGGTCGATATTTCCCTTTGGTGCCAAGATGCACTGGAAGCCTCTGAGATTGTCCTAAATGGATTGGGGGACATGGAGCAGAGTGACTGGCAAGGGCAGGGTGTGCGTGGCAAAAACAGGGAAAGCTGTGATCAAGCTCAGGGTGAACAGACTGAATGCTATTTGCTGCACTGAAACTAAAACATAGCTCCTGGGTTTGCATTCTTCTGTTTGTGGCCCTTTGCCAAGGGCTGAACTTTAAAATCAAAGCTGTTATCTCTTCCATGCAAACCAGAGAATGTTGTCTGTGTAACCTCCATTCTAGACTTTATTATTCCACAGACTGAAATACAGTGTTAGTTAACAGTGAAAATAATGGAAGGGGGCATATTCTGCAAAGGACTTTCGGGAGAGTGGTTTAAATAATGCAATCAGAACTTGATTTTGGAAATTGGGACTTGTGAGACAATGCCAGTGTCCTTCCTTTTGCATTTTCTGGTTTATAAAATTGTTGACATAGAGATCTTGGATCTAAAATATATTGTAACCTATAAATATAACTGAAAGATAAATATAGTCTAAAGACATCTTCACAAGTGATGCAAACAGTGTCTTCTTGTCATACCTTTACAAAATAGATAAATTTGGTTAGGATAAGGCAGTGATGGTGAACCTTTTAAAGATCGAGTGCCGAAACTGCAGTTCAAAACCCACTTATTTTTTTGCAAAGTGCCAATACGGTAATTTAACCTGAACACAGTGGTACCCCAGATTACAAATGCTTTGGATGCTATCCTTTGGGGAAACAAGCATCAAAGAGCAGGCTTTTGAATTTCCCGTGGCCACAGCATCCTTGCCGGATGAAGGGGACACAGCGAGCCCCGGTTTACTTTCCAGATGTAGCTGGAGTGTAAACTGGGGCTACAAATGAGCCCGCAAACCTCTGCCTCCCCTTCACCCGGCTCTCTGCACGGAGCACAGTGGTGTGCTCCTAGCGGAGGGGGAAGTGCAGTGGCTGTGAGGGGGTGATGTTGCGTGCCCACAGAAAGGGCTCCGTGTGCCAACTTTGGCACCCGTGCCATAGATTCGCCAACACTGCATAAACAATTGAAGATAGTACTGTTTAGATATACATTACAGTCTGGTATGCTGGTTTGACAGCCGCGGACAGAAAGACTTTACAGAGGGGTAGTGAACACGGCACAAAACATCATTGGCTGTCCCCTGAGTCCACTGTGTGACATCGCCAGGGACCGCTGTCTTAGGAGAGCAAGGAAAATCATCAGGGATGACTCACACCTCGGTCAGCACTTCTTTACTCTCCTACCCTCGGGTAGGAGATACAAAAGTATAGCAAGCCGTGTGTGTGTGTGTGTGTGTTGTGTCGTTACAGTCGTGACCGACTCTTGGTGACTCCATATCCATGGAGTTTTCTTGGCAGGAGTACTGGAGTGGTTTGCCAGTTCCTACTCCAGGAGCCTACAACACCTGGTATTCCCTGGTGGTCTCCCATCCAAGTACTAACCAGGGCCGACCCTGCTTAGCTTCCGAAATCAGGCAAGACCAGATGTGTTTAGGACATCTCCAACAGGCTAAAAAACAGTTTTTATCCGTGGGCTGTTCGACTATTAAACGAGATGTGATAACTCGTGATAGACTTGTGGGGCTGGCGAGTTGTGCAGCAAGCACACAGTGTGAAATCAGACTGAATGGCTTTTTAGTGGAATGGTGTTGGGGGGGGAGGGAGAGAGGCTCAGCCAGTTTCACTGTACACTGGTTGTACAATGATAATAAAGGTTATTATTATATTATTATTATATTATACTGTACATGCACTATTTGTTTATTGGGTTCTCTCTCTCTACATAAATGGGGAAACACTAACATCTAAAATTGGATGATCTAGGCATTGCACATATGTTTTTTGTATGTAGGCCTACATTAGTAGACCTTGGAAAAAAAACTGGGGAGGCAAATGCTAGCCCCAGAGTCCTCCAGCTTGCACCTCTATAGCCAGCCTGGCTTAGGGGTATTTTGGAAGCTGTAAATTAAAAATACTATTCCATGGGTTTGGTATTAGATGTGTTTATATCCCTACCCTTTCCTATAATAACATGCAAAGTGGTGTACCTAATTCTTTGCATGTGTGTGTTGTGTGCTGTCAAATTTGAAACTTATAGTGACCCTAATAGGGCTTTCAAGGTAAGTGATATATTTATGGAGTGGTTTTACCTTGGGTAACCCAAGTGTTCTCCGGCTGTAATTCCCAGAAGCCTGCAGCATCAGCTGTGCTGGTTAGTTTTTGTGGGAATTGCTGTCCAAGAACGCTTAGATTACCCAAGGCTGGGAACCACTGTTGTATAAGACAGATCTTTTAAAGGACGCTTTTGGATAGAAGACTCCTAGTGCTGCCAATCAAAATCAATTGGGTACTTTACTCTTTCTTTTCTTCACTAAGATTTTTTTTCTGATAAGAAAAAAGAGGGAAAATGTTATTGTTTGGACAGGAGGGCTAATAACTTGAAGGATCTGGGAGTTCTTTAGACTACCAATAAAACTGCAGGAATGAGCAAGGCCAATTCCAGATTTCTTACTGTTGGTCGGTTATTCTGGTAACTGTAGTCCAAATAAAGGAACATTTCAACTTGATGTATGTATGCTCATGGTCCCTAGGGCAGCTCTCTCCATTCTGCTGCCCTTCACGTACTTCAGCTCCCATCATCCCCATCAAGGATAGCCAATGATGGGGTTTAGACTGCCTGGATTAGCTTGAGGAAATCTGCCCTGGGACAACATTTCTACTGTTGTTCTGTGACATGCATCCAATGTGAAGTGCCCTTCTTACTACATGAAAGTGCATTTTCTTACACAGTCACACATATAGGTAGATGTTTTAAAAGGTGTGACCCACTAAGAATTGTGTACTCACTGTATCTTTTTTCGGGCTGTCTTTATTCATATGGTTATGTCTAAGTCTTAACATAGTTTGGAGGCAACGAGCTTGACTCGGCACAGGGAAAATGTTTTTCATGTGGATGGTTTATTTACAAATACTTTTTCAAAAATTTTTTATTGTTCTTGCTTTTCTGGCAGGGTCCCCATCAATCTGCTACGCTTCCAGTACTCCTGTCCCGTTACTGGAAGAAAGCAGCTGTCTTAATGTTGAACCCCAGTTGTTTGACAGCAGGCAAGATGGTTCCGCGTTAATGGTTGAGGTGGCTGGCGATACTGAAGGTGAGTGTTTTGTGCTTGTGTAATTAAATTCTGGCTCAGCTTTTCACGGCCAATCCTATCAGTGTCAGCAAGGCACAGTTGTGCTGGCTGGGGACCGAGGCAGTGAAAACAAAATCTGCCTGAAGAGCAACTGCATGGAGGTTCTCATCTAGTGACCTTCTCTACTGCTCTTATTCCTTTCTTGCTGTCTTTTCTTCAGCAGTGAGTTCCTTTGGGATAAGGTGGGAGGGTACCGTAGGGCAGACCACGGTGACTGAGTGCCTCAGAAAACAGATCCTAGGGCAGTGATGGCGAGCCTTTTAGAGACCAAGTGCCCAAACTGTGAATCAAAACCCACTAATTTTTCACAATGTGCCAATACAGTGATTTAACCTGAATACAGGTGGTTGTGAAGGGGCGATGTCAGGTGCCCACACCTTTGGCACCTGTGCCACAGGTTCGCCATCACTGTCCTAGACCTAGCGGATGAGGAAGAGTCATAAGTGTGTGCTGTTCATTGCCAGCAACCACTGTAGGAACGTCTTTCTCTCACAGATAGCAGGGTTCGAACTTGGCCTACTCTAGGCCCTGAAGTCTTCAAGCCAACTCTCAGGTAAACACACCTGAGGAGTGGATCTGGCAGGTGGACCTCTCAGAATGAGGAATTCTGGGCTTTGGACAGAGGGGAGAATGACACATGCCTAATAGAGTCACAACCTGCCCTCTAGTCCTAAAAAAGCGTTCTGCCCTTACATGCATGAAAAATATCCATCATTGATATAAGATTTAGTTTTCCTATCTTTTTGGCTTCTATGCGTAGGATGGAGGGGCTGCCATTTTGTTCTATGCCTTGGTCAGCAAAGCATATTGGATCTTAATTTTCTTGCTTATATGAACTAGTTGTAAGTAAAGCATGGGAAAATTACTTATGGGGGCCATGCCTTCCAAAATCCCCGTAGTCCGTCTCTGTTGCTGTGAGGTAAATCTAATCAGAAATGTGGTGAATTTGTTCACTGCCAACCGGTGACTTTGTGCGGTTGGTGTGGGATTGCAAAATCAAAGGGTCAGTAGCATAACGAAGCAGGCCAAGTAGCCATTCTTAAAAGGTATGGACTGATTCCGACCTTTGCGTCCCCATTTTTTCTTCTCCTTCTCCCCAACAGAAGACCTTCCTTGCCACTTCCACCCACCAAACTTCCTCCAGGTCTCAGAGGTGGAAATGAGAGGTTCGGAAGACGTTGCGCCTGGCACCGTGTTACAGCACTTGATCCAGGAGCTGCGCTATGGCAACCCAAACGAGAACATGAACCTGCTGGCCATCCAGCAGCAGGCCACCGGGAGCGCAGGGCCAGCCAACTCCGCTGCCACTGCCCTCTCTTCTTCCACAGAGAACCTGGTGCCGGAAGACCCACAAATGGTCCAGGATTCAGCCCGCCAGGAACCTCAGGGCCAGGAGCACCAAGGGGATAGTTCTGTGATGGAGAAGCAGTCCAGAGGCTCCCAGCCTCAGCAAAACAACGAGGAACTCCCGACGTATGAAGAAGCCAAAGCCCAGTCTCAGTTTTTCAGGGGTCAGCAGCCGCCCAGCGCTGTGGGGCCTGGATTCTACATGTCCGGAACCTCCTGCCCAAAATCTAGAACAGAAGGGAGGCCGACGTTGGCCCGTGCCAACAGTGGGCAGGCCCACAAAGATGAAGCGCTGAAGGAGCTCAAGCAAGGCCACGTCCGCTCCTTGAGTGAAAGGATCATGCAACTGTCGTTGGAGAGAAATGGCGCCAAACAGCAACCCCTCACCTCATGGAGAAGTAAAGGCCTCAAACCTGCGGGGCTGAACTCTGCCCAGGCTCCTAGTAAAGGCATGGATCCAAGAGGGCCACCACCTGACTACCCATTCAAAAACAAGCAGGTGGTCTCTCCCCTGGGCAAATCTCAGGAACACGGGGCGTTTTTTAATGACCCACCTTCCGGAATGATCCAGGAAGCCATGAATCCGTCGTATTCTGCTCCACAGCCAACAAGGACTGAAGTTGCTATGGTCCGCTACCAAGCTCCCCCAGAATATGGTGTGACCAGGTAATTAAAAATCTTGGCTGTCTTACCACACTTAAAAAAAAAATCTGAAGGATTTTAGAGAAATCCAAGCTAGGCTTTCTAATACCAGAACTAGGGGACATCCACTCAAATTGAGGGCTGGGAGAGTAAGAACAGACAAAAGAAAATATGTTTTTACCCAGCGTGGTGTTAGCCTGTGGAACTCCCTGCCACAGGAGGTGGTGATGGCATCTGGCCTGGATGCCTTCGAAAGGGGATTGGACAGATTCCTGGAGGAAAAGTCCATCACGGGTTACAAACCATGATGGAGACGTGTAATCTCCAGGCTTAAAAACAAGGAATTTCAAGAGCCAGATGCAGGGGAGTACAGTAGTATCAGGAGAAAGGTATTTAGTCTTGTGTGCTCCCAGATGCATTTGGTGGGGCCACTGTGAGGTACAGGAAGCTGGATTAGATTGGCCTTCCTCCTGATCCAGTATGGCTCTTCTTATGTTCTTATATGTTATTATGAATTGGACATTATTAGTGGAGCTGCTGCTCTTTGTATTCATGTGCATGTGTTGGAAAAGATGTGAAGCGCATCTACTTTCACAATGCTTCCCCCGACCCCCTTAACATGTTCCTGAGGAGTGTATATCTCTATGATGTGACACTAGAAAACAAAGTGATGAATATGTGTCTGTGAGAGAAAGTGAAACAGGAATTTTCAGTATTACTGTACTTCCTAAAATAATATGTGGGCATCATATACAATACATATTGGGCAAAATTCAAAGAGGCAGAAAAAGGGGAGGAAACATGTGGCACCTTAAAGACTATTAAATTTTAATGTAAGCTTTCGGGAACAAGTCCACCTCATCAGACATATAAGGGAGGGGGGATGAAATCCATGTCTGACAAAGTGGACTTGGCGATGAAAGCTTACATTAAAATGTACTAGTCAGTCTTTAAGAAGCCACATGCTTTTTAATTTTGTCTGTTATGTTTTGTTTTGTTTCTTTGGATTATGCCTGATATGCTTGCACGGACTAGCATGGCTGCCTCTTCTAAATACTGTATACCTGTACTGTACTACCAAGTGAGATTTGGCTAGCAGAGTCCTTGCCAGCTTTCAGGAAAGCCTTAAAAACATGGCTTTTTAAAGACCATTTTGGTGATCGCTAACTGTATGTTTGTCTGCCCAGCTGTTTGCCCGCCCTCTTGCCTCGCCAGATGTATCTATGGTTTTGTTTTCAATATTGAGATGTTTTATTCTTTTTATTGGCTTTGTATTTCCGCATTTTCCTATTCATGTGTTTACTCACCGCCCAGAGTTCCCTTTGGGAAAGTTGACACAGTTAGTAAGTGTAATAATAAATAAATACATAAATACATAAATACAAATACTTTCACACTGAGCGAGTGAACCCTGCCACCTGTGAAGTGAGAGTGAGCTTAACACACAGGCACTGAAGATCACACACAATGCAATCAAACTTTTGTTCTGCTTCAACTTAAAGTTGCTTCTCCACCTGGGGAAGCATAGCAGTGCTCTGAGGATCTGGGGGTCTTGGTGGACCACAAATTGAACATGAGTCAGCAGTGTGATGCGGCGGCCAGGAAAGCCAATGCAATTCTTGGTTGCATCAACAGAACCATAGTGTCTAGATCAGGCCTGCCCAAAGTCCGGCCAAATCCGGCCCGTCAGGCCATTCTGAGTGACCCGCGGATGGCTGGCCTACTCCTCCCTCCCCCTCCTTCGCCCCATGTTTTTTTAAACAGGCTCCCTGTGCTTCCTTTGGTCCCCACCTCCCTCCCTCCCTCCCTCCCTCCCTTGTTCCCCACCTTCCTTCCTCCCTCCCTTGGTTTCTACCTTTCCCCCTCCCTCCCTTGGTCCCCGCCTTCCTTCCTGCGGGTGGGGTTGCAAGGGGTCAGTGGGTGGGGCTTGCAGTGGGGTGGCAGGGTCGGGGAGCAACTGGCCCCTGACACATTCTCAGCCACCAAATCTGGCCCTCCTTACAAAAAGTTTGGGCACCCCTGGTCTAGATCAAGGGAAGTGATAGTACCACTCTATTCTGCTGTGGTCAGACCCCACCTGGAGTACTGTGTCCAGTTCTGTGCGCTCCAATTTAAAAAAAGGATATTGACAACCTCAAGAAGGTACAGAGGAGAGAGACCAGGATGATTGAAGGTCTGGAAGAAATGTCTTATGAGGAACGGCTTAGGGAACTGGGAATGTTTAGCCTTTCCCAAAAAAAAAAAAAAAAAAAAGGCTATGGGGGATATGATAGCTATGTTTAAATACTGTATTTGAAAGGATGTCATATCGAAGAGGGGGCTGGCTTGTTTTCCACTAGGACTCGGGGCAATGGTTTCAAACTACAGGAAAAGGGATTCCATTTGAACATTAGGAAGAACTTCCTGCAGTTAGAGCTGTCCGACAGTGGAATAGGCTGCCACGGAGGGTGGTGGAGTCTCCTTTGGTGGTTTTTAAGCAGAGGCCAACTGTCGGAAATATTGTGATGGGGTTCCTACATGACAGGGGGTTGGACTGGATGGCCCTTGAGGTCTCTTCCAACTCTACAATTTTATGATTCTATGAGGATACTGGCAACATCAATTGAGTACGGCAACCTGACGGCTGTCATATGGGTCCCCAAGCTCTTAATTATGCGCTGCTTCAGGCATGCCCAGATACTCCTTCTGCCATTACCAAATGCCTTCTGGTTGATCCCCGACTGCTTTCCTGTAGGATCATTTTTTATCCTGTTGCTGCCTGACGGCAAAGAAAGAGCACTCTTATGTGCCAAGGCAGATTAAGGAGGACCAGGAGAGAAGGCTGTGTGTGCCATCTCAGTGAGAAAGAATGGTTGCTGTGCAGGCACATAATATAATCTACCCTCTCTGAACCAGGATAACTTGCAGCTCTCAGTGACTGATGTGTTGTGCCCTCACAGTCTCTGTGAAGCTGCTGGTGGAAATCATCCTGAGGTACAGGTAATCATCGTTTGAATTGTCCAAGACAGCTCTGCCTGTTGTTTCTGCCGGCTAAGGAAGCAGTAGAACACCCTGAACAAATGTGTAAAGACAATCTTATTTATTTGTTTGCTTGTTTGTTTCATTGCATTTATAGTCCAGTTTTCACCCCAAAATAGCATTCAGGCAGGGCTGCAGTATTTTTGTTAAGAACTGTCAGTGAGAGGTCTCCAGTATTGTCCTGTCCTCAGTTTTGCTCAGCTCTTGCACACTCAAGTCTGTGGTTTCTTTAGGCCAGGCATGTCCAAACCTCAGCCCTCCAGATGTTTTGGACCGCCATTGGCAATCTAAGCTTAGAATTCTGGGAGTTGTGGTCCAAAACATCAGGAGGGCCAAAGTTTGGACTTGCCTGCTTTAGGCAGTCAGTGCATCTCATACATGGTCTTCTTTTCCTGTCGCCTTCTATCTTTCCCAGCATTTCTGTCCTCTCCAGATAATCCTGCCTTCTCATATGCCCCAAATAGGACAGCCTCAGCTTCAAATGTTTTGCCGCCAGAAAGAGTTCAGGCTTGGTTTGAACTAGGACCCATTCATTCATCTTCCTGGCAGTCCAGGGTATCTCCAAGGCTCTCCTCCAGTACCACATTTCAAACGAATCATTTCCCCTTCTGTCTTTCTTAAGTGTCCATCTTTCATATCCATACATGGTGAGATCAGAGATGGATGGTGACCACCATCTTTTTACTGGCATGAGATTACCATAAAGCTGAATTAAAGTGGAATTCAAGCACAGAACAAGATGACATCATTGAAAAAAAATCTAATTTGAAACATATTGACAAAATAAACTGAGAGAGAATATGACACCCACCTGGTTAAAAAAAAACAAACCAACTTTTCCCAACAACCAGATAGCTGCCAGAAAGCCAAAAGCATGATAAAAAGATGGCTGACATGAATTAAGAAAGAGTGTGTTTGTGTGTGTGTGTGTGTGTGAGAGAGAGAGAGAGAGAGAGATCCAACCTCCTGAGAGAATGTGACAGCTCATTCCACATACCAGGAACTCTTCATTCCCTCCTCAGAATTTATAATAATGTAGAGATCCCCCAGTGTGGAGGCAGCACTCCTGTTTAGATCAATCCTATCTTGAATGTCTGGATAAGGCTCAAATTTCTATCTCGGTTGCCCTCATAAATTTAATTATGTCAAGAGAGGAAGATATTGGTTACCAGACAGCCTTTTCATCAGCTTCCGCTGATCTCTGGAGGTCAGACTTTGCAATCAGAAGATGGCAAAACATTGTTCCTATGGAAACACCTTCTTTAAAACTGCCTTTCATCTCGATGATCTGCTACCCAGCGAAAAAAAAATTAAAACCTGATTTGCTGTTTGTAAAGCTGTGAAACTTTCAGTGGATAATTAAACATCTTTATTTCTGAAGGCAACTCTGGTTTGAATTTGAAAGCTGTGGTTGCTGCTTCTGCCCATTGTAGCTGGGACTTGCAGTGGAGAAAGCAGACGCTACTTCAGTCATTTATGCAGCAGTCCTTTTAGAGATAGTTTGCTGGTAATAACTACTGCAAAAGATATCTCTGCTCGCTGATCAGTAGGAGCCAAGCATCTGGAGGAGAGACCGCTGCTTTGATACTAGCAGTATTGTTGGCAGTGTACTTATCATTGCTGATATGCATGAGAATTTCTTAATGCTGAAGTCCTAATGCATTCAATATATGTTTAATATATTCAATTGCTTCTCTTGTAATACTCTTTTATTCTAGCCTGCAAGGCACTTGGTCGTAGTTGTTGTGTGTCTAGGAAAGGGTAATATTAAGTCTTAACTTGTTGTTGAAACTCTACCTCCCTGTGCACCTAATGGCAAGCCTTTACTCGGGACAACTTATAACATAAAACTTATTTATTTATTTATTTATTTATTTATTTATTTATTTATTTATTTA
>JAHTLZ010000007.1:39560629-39653673 GCA_023846285.1 Phrynocephalus versicolor | reverse complement strand
ACACACACACACACACACACACACACACACACACACACACACACACATTCTAACTGTGGCTTTCCTGGCCAAGCCTTAACCGCTTGGGTTAAATTACAAAATAGTCTTTAAATTTGTATGAAAATATGATAGAATATACACTGTACAGGTTTTCATTTTGAATTCTTATCTTTAATCATAACTCTAGAAAATCCATCTGGCATGTTTTATGCTGGTACCTTTCTCCTTGCTACACTTCTGGTTTTTTGCTTGGTAACTTACAGTCATATCTGGATTAGAATGAATTTAAAACGATATTGTCAAGTCATACTAGACTGCCTTGCTTCTACCTTTTTCATCAGATGAAAGTGTATTGTCCTCACGTGTGTTTTTTTTTTCCTGCTCAACAGCTGCTATTCAGTGGTAGACTGCAAATGAATATGGAGGCTTTATTAAGCTCACATGTGCCACTAAAGCAGCAGGCTGTTGGATTCTTTCAATGTTGGGTGAGAAATAGGCAAGATTGTTTTTTTTTAAAAAAAATCCTGAAATTCTAGTGTTCTACACACAAGTGTTTTAAAGGGTTGGAAACACTCGTGGTGCAGTGGATAAATGCCTGTATTGCAGGTAATACTGTGCTCGCGACCCGAGGTTCAATACCAAGTAGCAGGCTCATGGTTGACTCAGCCTTCCATCCTTCCGAGGTTGGTAAAATGAGTACCCAGCTTGCTTCCGGGGGGGGGGGCATTGTGTACCCTGCATACTGTAATTAAAAATTGTAAACCACCGAGAGACTACTTGAAGTGGTATGGGGTGGTATATAAGCAGAACACTTTGCTTTGCTTTTTATTCAGTATATTTTAAGTTGTCTTTCCACCTCTCCTTGCTGTATATTTTAATGTACATTCAAACTAAATTGTAAAAAATTGTACATTGTAAAAAAGGGACCCAGAAAACTGTTTTGCTTGAGGATGGTGGAGTCTCCTTCTTTGGAGGTTTTGAAGCAGAGGTTGGAGGCCATCTGTCGGGCATCCTGTGAAGGAGGTTCCTGCATGGCAGGGGGTTGGACTGGGTGGCCCTTGAGGTCTCTTCCAATTCTGTGATTCTATGATTGACTAATCCTCATCACCATCTTGGAATAGCTGAGCTAGAAGGTACCATGTGGATCATCAAGTCCCGCCCTAGTCAAGGAAGCCCAGTGGGGAACTGAACTCTCAATCTCTGGCTCTGTGGCCAGATGCCTAAACCAGTGGTGTCCAAACTTTGGCACTCCAGATGTTTTAGACCACAACTCCCATAGTCCTTTGTCATTGGCAATACAGGCTTGGAGTTCTGGGAGTTGCGGTCCAGAACATCTCAAGGGCTGAAGTTTGGACCTCCCTGGCCTAAACCGTGAGCAATCCAGCAGTGTGACACTCAACCTGTTGCTTGTGTATTTGCTCTTCATTTGAAGGAAATGGATACCAACTCACTCTTCGGCAAGCAAAAAATGGCAATAAACTCGCTGCTAGTAGCATCATTTCCATAGGATAAGTTGCCTCTCATTGATGGGAATGGACATTATTTATTTTTAAATAGGGGTTGAATGGTGGCTGGATGCCTTCCATGACCCAAAGAATGTGTTCTTTCCCAAGTTGGCTTGGCTTGCCACTGTGAAGGCACATCCAGCGCCTTGTGAGAGCAGGCTGAAGCTCTTCCTTCTGCAGAGTTATGTACACAGTGAGAGGGGAAAACTTCAAAGGCAAGCCTAAGAGGAATGAGGCTCGTAAACAAGGGAAGAAAGGCTTTCTTTCCTGTGGAAAAACATGTTTAACTGCCACATTTCAGAATGAGCAACACAAGACTCTTAAGATGCATTTTTCTAAAGGAATACAGTCATTTAAGTTTGTGTCTACTTCTTGCTTAGCTTATACAGATTCAGAACTTGGTGAGATTCCTTTTTGGACTGCAAATCCTCCAATTTGAATGAATTCTTGCCATTCATATAGTGATTTTTCTAAGCTTTATGTAGGATATTTGGTACCAACTTTTAAGATATTTTGGTGCTGGCTTGGGAACAGATTTATTTTCACATTAGAATGTCTTTCCTTCCTTCCTTCCTTCCTTCCTTCCTTCCTTCCTTCCTTCCTTCCTTCCTTCCTTCCTTCCTTCCTTTGATCAGTTACTAAATATAACAGGCTACGTGGATCCTGCAGTTGCACACACGCATGAAAAGTACAAAATGTGGCCTTTAGTTGCAGAGAGGATTACCGTGTCCTACTTTAGAAAGGACAGCTTTTGTTTGAAGGAATCCACTCTTTGAAAGGCTATCTGGTCCCTGTCCGGTTTAAAGGTAAAGGACCAGAACAAGTGGAACAAGAGCCTTCAGGTGAGCCATGCACAGAAAGCACCTGTGCTATAAATAGGCACCCAGGTCAGCTCGACACAGTCTTCTTCACTGTGATAATATGATATATCCTCAGTTCTCTTAATGCCTAGAGACACTTCATTCAGTTGGTTCAATTGATTTATGCCCCAGTTTTCTCCTGGCAAGGGGATTTGGGATGACATAAAATATTATTAAATGTGCATTTAAATTATGTATAGATGCATATTTAGAAATATTTTCAAGAAAATGGATTCTACAATTGGAGTGGCCACTTACCCATTATCCAAAAAGAAAAGAAAAAAGGAAATTCAACACTTAAAAAAAAGAGGGCAGTGAGTTGTGTCGCATCTGTGTACAGTATACTGATTTATATGTGTCAATCCACACTTAGAAATATTGTTATACACCTTTCGGTCCTCTTACTGGGAGAAAAATGGGGCATAAATAAACTGAATGAAATGATGCAAATTACCTAAATCTAGACTTTAATAGAAGAAACAGGATCTATCACATCATCGCAGTAGAGAAGGCTGCAGCCATCTGGTGTGTGTGCTGGTCAGTATGCCTTGGATTTCTGGATCTGTACAAAGGAGGAGGAGAAACCAGTTGTCTCACAATTGTTGCTCCAGAGATATGCTTAAAGGTAGTATGGGTAATTCTTGTGGATATTTCCGCAGCTGGAGCGGTTGCTGAACAAGATTTGTAATACTCAATGAGAGTAATTCAGGCGTGTCCAAACTTCGGCCCTTCAGATGTTTTGGACCACAACTCTCACTCCTTTGTCATTGGCTTTCTAACCTTAGAATTCTAGGAGTTGTGGTCCAAAACATCAGGAGGGCCGAAGTTTGGACATGCCTGACCTAATTCATCAGTTCTGGATATGGAATTTAAGAGTGGCAAATGTTGCTCATCTACCACAAAGCTTAAGTTTGTGTGGCTGCCTTGGCAGGCCCTTTATTCATTATGTATAATGTTGGTCTCCCTTTCTTTCATGAGATAGCTGCAAATTTTGTATGTCATGAAAAACAGCAGACAGTTAGGTATTTAATGCTGTGATGCTTTGACCGGCAGGCAAGGAGCTTGTGAAATTATCTGCCTTATTCGCCACTGTAGCTTATCTCAGGGCTTTTCAACTTTGAAGAGGCCGAGGTCTACTTTTTCCAGCCCAAAGTGCCTGAGGGCTACTACACTAAAACCTCTACTTACGAATTTTATCCATTCTGAGCGCATGCTCATAAGTAAAAAAAATTGTGAGTAGACCAGCGGTTTCCCATAGGAGTGCATTGAAAACCAATTAATCCATTCTGGAGAGAACAGATTTCAATGCACCATGGCCCTTGAACTGCCCCGCTCAGTTGAGACAGTGGACTGGCAGACCCAGAACTTTGCTGGGGCAGTGGTGGTCCTTGCGATGGGGGAGGGAAGGGTGTAGAACGTATTCCCTCACTGTTTTATTGATCGCTGGTGGGCTACTTTTGAACCTTTCGCGAGCTACTGGTAGCCTGCGGTCTACCTGTTGTGCAGGCCTGGCTTAGCCGGTGTTATTTACTTGGTGAGGCAAGTTGGTGGATGTTTACAGCTTTGCCTCAAGCGGCAAAATGTCTTGGGCCAGTACAGCCTGCCAGCATCAGGTGTATGAGGCTATGAAGTCTATGAGGCCATATTATGTATTGTTACTGTGGTAATAACATATAGAATGTATTTATTTTTATTTATTTATTTACCAGATTTTTTAGCCGCCCCACAACCAAGAGGTCTCTGGGCAGCATACAACAAGTATTAAAAACTATAAAACAATAAAATTATTAAAACTATAAAATACAATACAATTAAAACAACATACAATACCATTGTACAACTCTGCTGCTCATGTGTCCAGCCGAGTAATCTAATTAAAATGCTGGCCAAAGAAGAAAGCCTTTGCCTAGCGCCGAAAAGCCAAAAGTGTTGGCGCCATGCGGATCTCCATAGGGAGGGAATTCCAGAGTTGGGGGGCAACCGCCGAGAAGGCCCTGCTTCGACATGCCACCCCCCTTATCTCTTTGAGGGATGGCACCTTCAGCAGGGCCTCCAGGCCTGATCTTAGAGTACAGGCAGGCTCATATGGAAGAAGGCGGTCCTTTAGGTAGCCAGGTCCTAAGCTGGCTACAGTCTCATATCTCTGTGTTATTCACATCCTTCCTCTCTTGGACATCCGTTGTTTGATTAATCATTGCCTTCTGGCTTTTCTGTCTCTAGTCGTCAGTGCCCGCCGTCTTTTTCCCCAATGCCAACACAGCAGCAGCAGCAGCACAGCCCAATGTCCTCACAGGCCTCCTCGCTGAGTGGCCCGTTGCACTCCTCCTCTTTGCCGCCTCTCTCAATGGCCACGGCGTCCCAGTCCTTGCCCGCCACTCCGCCCAGCCAACAGCAGCAGCAGCAGCAGCAGCAGCTCACCCCAGATGCCTTCACCATCGTGCAGCGAGCTCAGCAAATGGTGGAGATGCTCTCGGAAGACAACGAGGCCCTGCAGAAGGAGCTGGAGGGCTACTACGAAAAAGCAGACAAGCTTCAGAAGGTACGGTGGCGTGGCAGAGAGAGGTGGGCCTTTGCTGCTGCCCCCGTGATCCAGCACATATTTTGCATGCAGGAGTCAGTCCTATGCATAGCTGTCGTGTTTTTCCAAGCGCCGCGCGGGACGGGAGGAGGGAGGTATAATGTGTGTGCGCATGCACATACAAAAATACGAAACTCCATAGGCACACGTGCACCTCCCACCACACGGCCACGCCAGGGGAGGAGGAGGAGGAGGAGGGAGAGCAGCCAGCAGTGTCGGGCTGGGCTTCGCCAGCTTTTCGGGTGGGGGGAGCTCTCGTCGGCTGCTGGAGGAGTCAATGCTGCCAGTCAAACTTCAAACCCACAATCACCAGCCAAGCACCTTGCACCGGCAGACCCAAAACGGTCACCAGGGACAACAGTGTGAGGCCGGTGGGCGAGTGAGCGCTCCCCCTGCGCCTGCACTCTGCCCCCTCACTTGCTCCTCATTCTCCTCTTCTGCTGCCGCTCTGCCACCACCGCCCGGGACATTTCCGGGAAAAGAAATGTTCTGAGAAGACGGCTGGACAAAAGCTAGAAAACGTGAATGCCCCACACAAATCAAGACTCTTGGCAGGTCAGGTCCTATGCTAAGTCCCTGGTGTCGCTAGGTAGGGTAGGAAAGAATATTCTCCAAAACCCTGGAGAGCTGCTTTTTAGTCAGGTTGGCAATATTGAGTCTGATGATCTGTCTCAGTATAAAGCCATTTCCTATGTTGCTGTTTGCTGTCTGGAGGAGTTGATCAGTTAGCAGGGTAGAAAGAAGAGTGCTGCCTACTTCAAGTTTCCCTACCCTTGTATGTTCCAGCTGTTCTTGACTTTAATATCCATCAGTCCCAATCACAGTTCCTTTTAGTCAAGGATGCTGGTCTCTAAAAGTTGGACCAGGGCAGGGCTCATCGTATTTCAGGTTTACAAAAGGTATACACAAAGAATAAAAGAATTTTGATCCCATGCATTTGTTCCAAAGAACAGACCAGAATTCACAGTCCTCCTCCTCTTCTGGTTACTGCAGTCTTTATTTTGGTAGTCTAAATTTAAGATGGGAGAGAGACCCTTTTTTGTTCGCTCCTATTCTTGGTGGTCCATTACAGATCATTCAGGATTTACCCGTAGATGTCAGTCTACTTGGCCAGTATAGATTGGGATCTACCCTCTGGTCCAGAAGGTGAGGAATCAAAGAAGGTCTAAATCGTAATGGATCTAATCCTGCATAGTAAAACATAGGAAATTGGCAGACAGAAACTCACTTTATGCATTCTCTTTGGTCTCAGGGGTCCCTTTCCTCCTTGTATATTTGAATGTGGTTATTCCATGTGATAAAAATTCTTCCTTGGAATATTATTCTCATATGTGATGGTGGTAAGGAGGAGAATATCTGATGGATGTGCAGCAGAATTGAAGCTAAATTTATTGCAGTGCTGTTGTGTGGAGCTTGAACTGCCTTCCCATCTGGTAGTGTTTTTCCAGGGCTGGCCTTATTGTAGTCCAGCCTGCTATGTTTATACAGCCGTGATTTATTCCTTGCCAAAAAGGGGGTCCCCAGCTTTTGTCGGCATGATTTCCTTTCCTGAATTAACTAGCAGGGGTTTTACTTTGTCGGCTTGTCTGCCGTCGTCTTGAATTGTCGCTTCTTAGCTGTCTAGGAAATGCCCACTTGCATTTTTTCATTGCACGTGTCTGCACAAAATTTTGCTGCATATCTCCCCTCCCTATTCAAAAGCCTTAAGAAGGGACTGGGTTGGAAATGGGTTTCCTTTTTGGGGATGAGGTTTCCTTTTGTACTCTGTTGGATCAGCTCAGCAAAATGTTCCAGGGCTTTATGATTTGGTAATTTTTCACTTGGGCTTTGATTTTTGACAATTAGACATCCCTCCTCCCACCCTGCTGACCCTCCCAAAGGTGTTCCCCTGGGGGAAATGAGCCCTTCAAATTAAATCAGTTATTTCCAGTGATCTGAACTGGTTTATACCAGCAGAACTGCAGAAACAGAATTTTGCCCACAAGGAAAGAAATCACAGTGTAACTCGTCATTATCTCTTGCGATTCCCAACACCTGCTTGGCCATCTCCCAAAGCATTGGTTCTAATCTCGTCCCTTCCAGCACATGGCTTCTAAGCACAGAGGCCTTTTGAGCATTACCTGGAGTTGCCAGAATTTGGGATTTTTTTTTTCAGATAGAAAAACATGCTGTGCCCCAAGAGCCAATGTTATAATTGAGGCTTTCTGCACTGAATGGTCAACCGATGGCTCTCAGCCATCGTGGGATTATGGACGTCTGCAGAGGAGTTCCACTCGGGTGTCATGGTGGGAGAATTCTTCCTGCAGAATTGTGCTAGTATGAAAGTTGGCACTTGTTTCTGGCCGCCGCACAAAAACTCTCTTTCAGAAGTTTTCAGGCCAGCAACTGACGAGCGTCCCTCTCCAGCCCTCAATGGAATGTCTGTTTCTGTGTCGTTCTTTTCAGTTTGAATTAGAAATCCAAAAGATTTCGGAGGCTTACGAGGACCTGGTGAAGACGACCACCAAGAGAGAGTCCTTGGACAAAGCCATGCGAAACAAACTTGAAGGGGAGATCCGAAGGCTCCATGATTTCAACAGGGACTTGCGTGGTACGTCGTTTTTACGACAGTCTTCTCGTTGGGTCACTGCACTGGTATCTTGCTTCTAAACACATTCTGTAGCCACCTCAGAAGCTGGAGAAGCAGTTTCTCAAACAGACTTGCGGGGAATTATTTATTGTAAGTTGTGCCCCCCCCAAGAATTTTCTGCACCTGGCTGGAAAGGAAAAAGGACTTGCTTCCTGCCCTGTAACTTGGCCAAGATGGTGTCCTCACCAGTGGCCCTTGGGTTTAATACTTGGCTACATTTTAGCTTGGTGGAATGAAGCCTGAACAATTTACACTCCTGGCTGTTTGATTCCTGGCTGGAGAATAGTTCCGATGAAAGGGATCTGGGAGTCTTGGTGGACCACAAATTGAACATGAGTCAGCAGTGTGATGCGGTGGCCAGGAAAGCCAATGCGATTCTTGGTTGCATCAGCAGAAGCATAGTGTCTAGATCAAGGGAAGTGATAGTACCACTCTATTCTGCTCTGGTCAGACCCCACCTGGAGTACTGTGTCCAGTTCTGCGCTCCTCAATTTAAAAAAGATGCTGACAACCTCAAGCCATGTCCAGAGGAGGGCAAAAAGGATGGTTGAAGGTCTGGAAGAAATGTCTTAAGAGGAGCGGCTTAGGGATCAGGGAATGTTTAGTCTTACAAAGAGAACACTGAGAGGGGATATGATAGCCATGTTTAAATATCTGAAAGGATGTCATATCGAAGGCTGGCTTGTTTTCCATGGCTTCTGAGACTAGGACGTGGGGCAATGGTTTCAAATTTTAGGAAAAGAGATTCCTTTTGGAAAATTAGGAAGAACTTCATGACAGTTAGAGCTGTTCAGCAGTGGATTATGCTGCCACGAAGGGTGATGGAGTCTCCTTCTTTGGAGGTTTTTAAGCAGGGGCTGGGTGGCCACCTGTCGGGGGTACTTTGATTGGGGTTCCTGCATGGCAAGGGGTTGGACTGGATGGCCCTTGAGGTCTCTTCCAGCTCTGTGATTCTATGATTCTTTCTCTACTGGAAACATTAGATTCTGTTACAGCTGCCTGCAGTTATCCCTTTTATCCAAACAAGAACTGTGGTTAGCTATAACTATGCTTTATGCTAGGTTGGGCAACTTAGGTTGTTCAAATATTTTTGAATATTGTTTCCTCAACACATCCCTTTGCTGATTAGGGCCAACTGCACTTGTAGGCCAAAACATCCAGAGAGCAAAATCTTCCCTTCCCTGCTTTAGCAGAGAGAAGCCAGGGTTGTAAACAAAAGTCTTCCTTGTACACAGCCTTTTTCTCCAGTTCTCAAGATGCTTTGGTCTTCAAGTCCCCTAACCCTTCCCTCGTGGTGTTGAAGTCCAAAGCATCTGGAGGCCATCAGGTTGGAGAAGGTTGCCAAAACCATATAGCCACAGCTTCCCAATATAAGAAGTCCTCTAAAAGCTACGGTCGAGGGAACCCAAAGATACAACCTTTGTGCCTTGTGCACATAATTCTAAATCTCAATTTGTTATTATTTGTAATCAGGCCACTAAAAGCAACCTCTAGGTCTTGGATTATTCTTCCATACATGGATGGGCTTTGCCGCGTTTGGGGTTGGGGCAACCCATTCAGACCTACCACCCTCAGGTGCACATTTAATGGTCGAAAAGACAGTTTTTGGGTAGCTTCTCCTGAGCTATGGGATTCTCTTCGAATGGGGGCTTCCTTTCTCTTGTATGCAAAGAGTTCCTGCAAAGACCCCGTTCCAGCTGTAGTGGATGCTGTCATTATATGATGTGAGGATTCAGAGTTGCTGTCAACAGTCACTTTCTTGGAAAGAGCAAAGCTTTCCATCAGTTCATCTCAGATAAGGCTTTTCTGGGTAGACAACCTGAGGAAGACCCATAAATCTTCCACAAGAGGCAGGGCCTTCTTTGCCGTGACTAGTCTATCCTCATAGGGTATTTGTACACAACCCCTAAACTCCGCCGCAAATGGCTCCCAGCTCCGGAGCTTAAAATTGTTTCCCCACCAGCTCCGGAGTTTACAGAAAATTAAGTGTGGCCACGCCCACCTAAGCGCGTCCCAGCGCACTTTTCAGGTACCTGCTCTTGGAGGGTGAAAAATCCCAGATCCGGATGTAAAGGAGTGAGTGCCAGGCTCTCCTCGCTTCTGTTTGTTGTTGTTTTTTTTGCCTCCCGCCCCTTTAAGAGAAGGAATCAGGACGACGACGGGGCTTGGCTTGGACCGGCAAACAGAGGAGAGCCTGCATTCTTTTGTCCCCTTTTTTCTCCCTCCCCTCACGCAGACAGGATCAAGGAAGTGCGGAGGGGTGGGGACGCAGGAAGAGCAACGAACCCGAAGATCTCTGGTCCGAATTTAAGTGGCCAGCGGATCTTAGGGGTCGTGTGAAAAGGCCCATAGAAACAGGTGGGCCCCTCCCTGTTAACATTTAAGAGGTGATTGAAGGCTTGGCTGTTTTGAGGGGCTTTCCACTCTGACCCAGTAGAGTTGAGGTGATCTTACACTTCCGTCCAGCCACTGCTATTTGTATCCGTTGTTTTCATATTATTATTATTATTGCAGATCTATTACTCTGGTGCCCTTTGTTGTTAATGTCATTTGGTTGTTATATGGCTTTACTACGCTGATTCTTTGGGCTGTGTGTTTTAGTGTGAACCACCCAGCGTAGTGAGTGCTGCAGCACTAATGGGAGTGGTATATTAAGTTTAAATAATAAAATAAATAAATAAATTCCTTTCTGAAGAGCACAGTAGTCTGTTCTTATATAATTTTGGCTCTGCTGGACCTGTTTTAGATAATAAGGCATTTTATTTCAGCACCAGATGCGATTATCTGCAATTCCAGGGAGTCAGAGTTACCCTGGGAAGGGATGAACACAATGTTTCAGTGAAAGGAGATTTTGCCTAAATATTAGAAAGAACTTCTTGAAAGTGAGAACTGTTTGGCCATGGAATGGACTACTTCAGATGTGGTATATTCTTTTACACTGGTGGTTTTTAAGCAAAGGTTGGATACTTGATCTGCTGGTTTCAGGTTGGACTCGGTGACACTGAGATCCTTTCCAGCTCTACACTTGTAGTATTCTGTGAAAAATGCAGACTGGCCATCTTTTCTCTTTCCACACACCCCACATTCTGTTTTTGTTTTTGTTGTGTTTATATGCCCCCTCTTCTGCTTCATTCTGAGGTTCTCTCTCTATATCTCAAGACTGCATCTCCCTTTATGAGCATGTTAAGATGATCAAGTCTGCAAGTCTGATGTAGGTACACAGGAGAGGGCCTTCTCTGTTGCTGCTCCCATACTTTGGAATTCCCTTCCACTGGAGGCCAAGATGGCTCCCATCTCTCCTTCTACAAGCAAGCAAATTCAGTGGTACCTTGTATAAAGGAATTAATTCATTCCAAATGAAATTCTGTTAAGCAAAATTTCCTTTATACGAATTTCCCATAGGAGTGCATTGAAAACGGAGTAATCCCTAATCGCGACCATTTTTATGTTGTACGGATTCGCCCCATAGGCAATTCTGTTAAGCAAATTTCCCCTATCTCTGGAATTTTTTATGTTGTACAGATTTTATGTTATATAAACCGTTTGTTATACGAGGCTCCACTGTACTTTTTTCTTCAGGCAAACCTTCCCCAAGTGACCGGTTGCCTGGGGGGGGGAATCAATTTTTGCACCTTATTGAGATTTGATGGTGTTTTGGGGTTGTTTGTTTTTTAAAGCATGGTATGTGCTTTTATTATTTGTATTTATATAATTGTTGTTTTAGCTTTATTTTGTAAGCCACCTTGGGTCCTTTTAAGGGGAATTATTTTGGAGAGAGGGAGGGGGAGAGAGGGAGAGAGGGAGGGAGGGAGGGAGGGAGGGAAAGAGAGAGAGAGAGAGAGAGAGAGAGAGAGAGAGAGAGAGAGAGACAGACAGACAGACAGACAGACAGACAGACAGACAGACAGACAGACAGACAGACAGACCAGCTATCCGTTTGCATACATCTTTTGTGAAGGTGGCAGTCTGTTTCACACACACTTGCTTGTCTTTTTCAACTCTTTCCTCTTTCTTTTTAGAGCGATTAGAGACTGCTAACAGGCAGCTAGCTAGCAGAGAGTTTGAGAGCCAGGAAGATAAGGTGACAGAAAATCTCTATGCTTCTCAGAGTAAGTATGTCGATCGTGATTGAAAACACATATATACATGCATCATTTTGTGTCTTGTGTGTGTCTTCTTAACAACTTTCAACCAACCTGTCTTGTATGTTGAAACCATTAAGGTGGAGATGGTGCTGGTGGGCAATAGCAATGCTTAGAATGAATACAGTATTTTTCTGTGTATAAGACTGCATTTTTGTCTGAAGGGGGTGGGGAACCATTTTTTGGTAGAGTCTGTATTCCTTCAGATGAGTGCTGGGTGGGATCAGTGATAAAGTAGGCAGGGCCAAAACCCAGAGTGGGCAAGATCAGAGATGGGACACATTGGCTCGGTATAGAAAAAAAGGGAAAGAGAGAGAGGCATACAGATGTCGTCCTTGTCATATGTGTCAAAAATTCTATGCAGCAGCTCCGCATTTGGGTGACTGAGTGGGATGGAAGGAGTAGGTCTTGGCGAGAGACATTGCTTGGGTAAAAATGCCAGAATCCCAGACTAAGTATATTTGTACACGACCCCTAAACTCCGCCGCAAATGGCTCCCAGCTCCGGAGCTTAAAATTGTTTCCCCACCAGCTCTGGAGTTTACAGATATTTAAGTGTGACCACGCCCACCTAAGCGCGTCCCAGCGCACTTTTCAGGTACCTGCTCTCCGGAGGTGAAAATTCCTGATGCGGATATAACGTAGTGACTGCCGGGCTCTCCTTGCTTCTGTTTGTTCTTTTTTTGCCCCCTGCCCCTTTAAGAGATCTGAATGCAGTGCCGTGACGGCAGAACGGAGGTGAGTGGCATTCTTTTCTTCCTTTTTTTCTCCCTCCCCTCACGCAGCCAGCAGCCAGGAGTGCGGAGGGGTTGGGAACGCAGGAAGAGCGACAAGCCCCTAAGATCTCTGGTCCAAATTTAAGTGGCCAGCGGATCTTAGTGATCGTGTGAAAAGGCCTTAAGATGGCTAGATGGCACACCTAGTCCCCATCTCTGATCTAACAAGAACAGAAAAGCACCTTTCTGGGTCCGTCTGGCTCAGCTTCTGAAACACTTCTGTGAAACCTGATCAGTTATGAATGAACTAGTGTTCAGTTAAAAGGTTCTAGGTAGTAATTTTTGGCTTAGATTTGTGGGTTGCGAAAAGACCAAATAGAAACTGGTTAATTAATTCATTTTAATGGGCCGCCCGGTTCAGTTGTTGAAGTAGGGAAAATCTCCCCACAACAGTCTGAAGCTCTTCTGAGCATATAGTAGGTATATTTCCATATGATTCAGGAACAAAATTCAAAAAGGTCTTGGTAGACTCCAGCACTGCGCTGAAAACAACAGAATGAAATTTAACAGGGATAAGTGCAAAGTTTTACACTTAAGAGAAAGAAACCAAATGCACAACTACAAGATAAGGAATGCTTGGCTCAGTAATGCCACCTGTGAGAAGGACCTTGGAATTGTTGTTAATAACAAGCTGAATATGGTGCAATGCAGCTGTAAAAAAGACAGGTGCTATTTCAGGCTGTATTAATGGAAATCTAGTTTCCATGTCTGGTGAAATGCTAGTTCCTCTCTATTCAGCGTTGGTTAGTTCTTATCTTGAGTATGGTGTCCAGTTCTGGACACTGTATTTCAAGAAGGATGCTGACATACTGGAACAGGGATGATTAGGGGACTGGAAACCAAGCCCTGTGAGGAAGACTGAAAGACCTGGGCGTATTTAGCCTAGAGAAAAGAAGACTGAGGGGAATACTACTTTTCAAATGCTTAAAACATATTCATACAGAGAAAGGGTCAGGAATAGAGATGGGCACGAAACGAAAAAAAATTGTTTCGTTTGATAATGAAATGAAAAACGAAAACTGATTTTAAAAAGAAACAAAAAATAGATATTTTTATTTCACTTCGTTTTTCGTTTCCCAGCAGTCGGGCACATTGGGGGGGGAGAGCGCAGGGTTTTAAAACTTTTTTTTTTTTTGCCCCTGAAGCAAGTGGTGATGGCCGCAGCCGCCACTTGCTTCAGAGACTAAAAAAAAGTTTTTAAAACCCCAGACTTCCCCCCCCACATGCCCAATTGGGGGGAAGTGTGGGTTTTTTAAAGTTTTATTTAGCCCCCGAAGCAAGCGGAGGCTGTATTCAACTTCTCCTAGTGTGCAAAACTATATATTATGCCAGTTCAATGCAGAAATATCCTGTGTTCAGTCCTGGTTCTTTCCAGTGAAAACAGCTCAGGTTTCAGGGCCTGGAAAGACCTCCGAGAACTTGGATATTTGCTGTAGGCTGGATTATAGGGTTGCATGTGAAAAGTATAAAACAGGGATCCTTCTAAACTTGAGGAGGCATGTGCTCAATTGCCATATCTGTGCACCCTCGAGACAATCTTAATGTAGCTCTCAAGAGCTTCCATGTACCACAAATCTTGAGCACAGGTAGTGTTCCCGTGTGTTCTGTAAGGCCCTTAGTTTGCTGTCCCAGGCATGCCTTAAAAACAGGAAGTTCATCATGACTGTAAAATGGCAAGGTATTTTTGTGGGCCCCATTGCTGTTCATTTGCTTGTGGGTTGGCAGCACTCCAGAAGTAAAAAAACGCCCCATAAATCCACATTTTTTCCCCCTTCTGAAAGGAACTTTGTGCAGAAGTTTACTCTGCCACCTTCATGGACTGTGAAAAGCCACAGCTGTAGCTATGTAGCAGATTTTGGCAGCAAAACCTGTGGGTGGCTGCCAGCTTTCTGCAGTGACGATGCCACCCGTGGTGGGTTCAGTGAGAGGTCCGGTGTTATCCTTGAATGTTGCCTCCTCTTTACTTATGCAACTGGCACTTGGATGGGCTCACACCCTGACCAAGCCGTCTCTACTGAGACATTTCCGGGCCATGTTTCACGCTGTCCCAAGCTAGGAAAAAGGGGTCTGTGACAAACAGCTGATCCGAGACATGGTTCTCGCAAAGCAGCCATGGCTTCAGCTCAAGGCAGGATTGTCTGGCTGTTAGTTTCTTGGCTGACCCCAGAGAGTGGTGAAATACGCTTGTTTACACTGACTGGGAAAAAAAAGCGTCAACACTGTCAAAAAACAAAGCCTAGCTGCAGCTATCAATTCACAAGGCATGAACAAATAATAGTTCCTTGAGACAGGATTGTATAAAAAGACAGGCATTATTTGTCATCTGGACCAGACAGCCAAAGGCTACAAATAAGAACGGAGGCATTTCCAAGAACAGAAAAAGGCTTATCCAGGGCCTCCTCAAGCAGGTCATGTTTATTTATAAGTAAGATACCTATGTCAAGTGCTGGGCGTTGATCACTTACATAAACAGTAGGCCTTGAAGTTGGGAAGCCACACGTCCTAGAGCGTCTGCTAAGATCTCTTTAGAGCAAGTACGATTTTGTGTGCGATGATGACAATCCAATGCAATCTCCTGGAGACTCTTTTCTAGCAATAGGTGACTGGAACGTTATATATGGCAGGCTAAGGAAAATACTTGTGTCTTGTCAATTGTTGTGTTGGCCTTTTGGCTTGAATCTTATTAGTTTAAACCTTATTGGTGGAAATAATACTGTGACATGGCTAATTGCAGCTAATTGTGCAGTGCCAGGGGCATGTCTTTATTGTACATGACTAGGCACATGACTAAGACATGCCCAAGTCCCTTGTCAATGAGTCGTGGAAAGTTATGAAAACCTCCCTTGAACTAGGACTGTAGGTGTTTGTTAGATAACTTTGAGGCAAATCTATGTACTCAGCCGTGAAGATGTTTTTCATGCCACTTTTGGGGGGCAAGACAGTGCCTCATTTGAAAAGGCATGTTACCCAAAACCAGGATTCTCTCTCTTTAATTCCTTTTTTGGGCATCATACTTCAGGAAGCTCTGTGTGTGTGTGTGTGTGTGTGTGTGTGTGTGTGTTGTGTCATTACAGTCATGACCAGCTCTTCGTGACTCCATGTCCATTGAGTTTTCTTGGCAGGAGTACTGGAGTGGTTTGCCAGTTCCTACTCCAGACGCCTACAGCACCTGGTATTCCCTGGTGGTCTCCCATCCAAGTACTAACCAGGGCCGACCCTGCTTAGCTTCCGAAATCAGGCGAGATCGGATGTGCTTAGGGCATCTAGGCAGCTTTCAGGAAGCTACTCCTCTCCGAAGCGACTTGGAGCTTTCAGGGTGTCTCTTTCTGTACACCCCTTTCTCACTAAAGGGTGCAGATACCTGTTGCCCCAAGACTAACACCCTTTGCTTTTAAGCACTCACATTGGCCTCTCCTAGCTTCATGCTAGAAATGTTTAGAGGGCCAAATTGTGTACTCCTTGTTTCTTCTTCACGGCATCTGTGAATGCACAAGTGGATTTTGATATACACAAGCTCACTATGAAATAAATCTGTTAGTCTTTCAATTGACACCCTGTTTTTCTTTTCTCCTGTTTTGGGCCGCTATTCAAATTTGCCACTGGAGTAGGAACTGGCAAACCACTCCAGTATTCCTGCCAAGAAAACTCCATGGGCATGGAGTCACGAAGAGTCGGTCATGACTGTAACGACACAACACACACACACACATACATTCAAATTTGCCAGCATGCAGAGCCACCGTTGCTCATCTCTGCTGTAACTCATCCCATGCAACCATGTGCTCCCATCCCATAATGCTACTATATTTAACAGTAGAGAGATCTTTCTGATTAGGACTGTGCCGTCACTGTGCAGGGAGGGCCTGTGCCACTTCGTTCCAGATGGTTTTTATGAGCAAAGCACATTTCCTTTTCCAGGATCCCTTGATATTTTCAGAAGCACCTATTTGTAACAAACGTTGGGGACCTAAATTTCGTCAGAGTTCGCTTTTTTTTTAATGTGTTTGACTTAAACTGATTTTTAGAAGGGCATCAAAATCCCTTCCAGCATGGTAAATTGTTTTTGAGCACAATTGTGAGATGCTTTGTTCCATGACATATTTGCAGTAGAAGAGCCTGCCCTAGCTGGAATTCTCACAGAAGCGTTGGACTAAACTCCTATCATGAATCGGCAGCAGCATGACTGCCTTGCTAGCTAGAATGCAGTGGACAGTAGTGTTGGGAAAGGTGGAAAGCAGCAGGAAAAGGGAAGACCAAATACGAGATAGACTGACTCTCTAAGGAAGCCACAGGGTTGAGTTTGCAATGGCTGAGCAGAATTATTGAGGACAGGACATTTGGGGGATCACTCATTCATAGTATTGGCATAAGTTGTAGGTGAATTGACAGCATTTAACAACATTGTGGTCTAACACATCTGGCCCATACCAGATTGGCCCCAGGATATGGTAGGGGGATTATATGACTTTTAGGTGGATTACCCTGCATAAACACCAGTGTTTTCCATGTTAGTTTCCGTCCCTCATAATGGAACTTTTTTCATTTCACATGCTCTTTGTAGCTTTAATGTTAACTTTGAATGTTTAAGATGCCTCTTCTAATTTCCTGTTCCTAATTTGAGTACAGTAAGACCTAGGTACACTGGGGATTGGTTCCAGGCCTTCACGTGGATAACAAAAACTGCGGATAAGAGAGAATGCCAAACAAACCCTAAAACTGCTCTTTTCTGACAGCAGCTTGTTTTACAGGTGCTGTTTTGCGACAGTAGCTTGCTTTGTGGCTGCTCTACTTGTGAAAGTAGCTTGCTTTACAGCTGCTGTTTGTGCTCAATTATTTATTTTAATTTTTTTCCTCTGCCAGCTGTGGATAACTGAATTAGTAAATAAATAAATAAATAAATAAATAAATAAATAAATAAATAAAATTGAAATGAAGGGAAAAACATGTTCGGGTATGTGATTTGATATATAGACAGCCAATGCACACAATAAAAGCAACGGCCTGATGCCACTGCAGAAGACCAGGGATAAGGGAAGAAACTTGTTGGGTCACATAGAGAGCAAGGCGGTAGCTCCCAGTTACTCGTGCTTATTGTCTTGTTGAGTCATCTTTCACTTTGTCCAGATCCAGAGGCCTCTAAATAAATGTCTGTTTCCCCCTCAGTAGGCAGAAATGTCTGGCAAGCCCACAGCTCATTCAAGCTATTGTTACTATTAGAGGTGGACCCAAAGCCGTTCATTCCGAAAACGGTTCATTCCCCTTTGTCAAAAATCTTTAGGAATTTTGACCAAGCAGAACGAACCGCATTGTGCCCATCTCTAGTTAATACGCACCATCGAGTCATTTCCAAGTTACTGTGGATCTGTGCGTTAATGACCTCCAGAAGGTGCTGACTAGCAGTGCTGCTCATTTAAAGCTGTGGCTTCCTATGCTGAATAAATCTGTCCCATGTTTGCGTCTTCATGAGATCCCTTCTGGGATTTCTGGCAACAGCTGAAGCGATGCACATGCCTGTTTGTTTTGATGATTCATGACAAAGCTCACATGAATGGCTCAGAGCTAAAAATAGCACAGAAACACCCAGCAGAAAAGGATGTTGGTACTAGCAAGGCATCTCTAGTATCAATAGCTGGTGTGAAAGAGCAATCGCCTGGGAGCAGTTGACAGACATAACTGTACAATTTTGTGAGGTCTTTGGCTTGAGAAATTTTCTTGTTTGCATGTCACAATTTTTGTTACGCATTCCTACGCACCCCCTGGTGGGATTTTTTTTTTAAAAAAAGTACAGTGGTACCTTGTATAAAGGAATTAATTTCTATGATTCTATGATTCTATGATAATTTGTTCCAAATGAAATTATGTTAAGCAAATTTTCCTTTATACAAATTTCCCATAGGAATGCATTGAAAACAGGAGTTTATGTACAGATTTTATGTTATACAAGCCATTTGTTATACAAGGGTCCACTGTATTTTTAATAAAGAGTAATGGTGTAGCAGATAGTACTGAATAGAACAGTGGAGGTGAACCTCCGACATTCCATATGTTTTGGACCACAACTCCCAGAATTCTGCACCTAGATTGACAATGACAAAGGACTGTGGGAGATGTGGTCCGAAACATCTGGAGTGCTGAAGGTTCACCACCACTGGGCTAGGACTTAGGAGGCCTGGCTCCAAATCTCCGCTCGGTCACGATAACTCACTGGGTTTGTACAACTAGCAAAGCAACGTCTAGAGAATGTTTCACTTACCTTGAAAGGGTTGGTATAAATTGGTTCCATGGTTGGATCATGGTCAAATGCAGCAGCTAAGCCTCAAGATGGATATTTTTAAGCCGTCACTAAAAACATGGTTCTAGACGAGGCAGGTATTTTCAGAGCTGTTAACAACAAGCCAACAGACCCACCATCTTATTTTCATTATGAACTCATTCTGTAACATTGCTTGATAATTTAATTGTGTCATTGTTGATTGTATCCAATCGCTTATATTGAATTTATTGTACACTTATGTTTTAACTGTTTTGGTTGTTGTAAACTGACCAAAGCGGCCATGTTGCCGGATGGGCAGTATAGTAATTAAATAAAACAAAAACAAAAATCTCGAAAGACTTCTAATTGCTTTCCTTTGTCACTGGGTATGACATAAGAAGTGGAGGACCTTCTTAGGAAACAAGCTTTTTTCCTGCACTGTAATTTCAAAATGGGTTACAGTAATAGCAGGACAGTATTTTACTGTAATAAGAATGCAGAAATACTTCATGTTTCAAAAGAAAAAAGAAAAAAGTTACAGTATCTCTCAATTTTTTCTATAAGGAACGCAAGACTACATATGTGATTTCCCTTTTCTCCCCACCACCACCAGTGGGATTTCAGAATCAAGTGGGGATTTCTGGAGCTCATTGCATAGTACTACACACTATGCTGACATGTGTTTGTTTACCTTACTGTATTTTTTGCCACCTTCATTCCAGAGAATTTTTAAAGCGAAGTATATGGTTCTCCTCTTATCCCACAGCAACCATGTGAGGTGGGTTAGGCTGCAAGGGAGGGGCTGGTCCAAGTGTGTGTTTGTGGGAGGGGGAATCTTGAGTCTCATTCTCTCTAGCCTCTGCTCCCAACTTGAAGCATTGCATCGCACAAGGGCTTGGTATGTGCCTCGGCGACATGGCGTGGAGCTTGGGCATCGTTCTGATGCACCTCGCGGTGCTCTCTGCCTGCCTTCCAGATAAAGAGTACCTGAAAGAGAAAGAGAAGCTGGAGATGGACCTGGCGGCCATGCGCCTGACCAGTGAGGAGCAGCGAAGGCACATTGAAATCCTGGACCAGGCTCTGAACAGTGCGCAAGCCAAAGTCCTCAGGCTAGAAGAAGAGGTGAGGAGAGGCATAGCTAGGGTTTGGAGCACCCCGGGGACAAAGTCAGTTTTTGCACCCCCTCCTGCCCCCCAACTGCATCTCATGCACCGAGCAAGGGGTGCCCGATCCTGGGGGAACAGTGGGGGAGGGGGAGAAGGGTCTTTCTTTCTCATGCCCTCTTCGGGGGAGGGGTCTCCCAGACAAGGCTCCGTAGCATGCTTCCCCCTCCTCCTTTCCCCTCTGCTAAGGCTTGGCAATCATTAGCCCAGAGAAGGAGGAGAGGGAAGCAGGCGATGAGATTTTTTTTCCAAGCACTACTTCCGTCGCATGCTTCCCTCTCCTCCTTTCCCAGGGCTAACAATCAACAAACATTAGTGGGGGTGGGGGAAAGGATGGGGGAAGAAATCAATGGAGGTGCTGCTTGGGCTAAAAAGACATCACCTGCTTCCCTCTCCTCCTTTCCCGCCCGACTAAGGATCACCAAGCCATAGCAGGGTGAAAAAGGAGGACTGCTGGTGGGATGGCTCATGACTCCCTCCTCCTGCTCTCCCTCCAGGCGCCCCCAGATTGCTGTGTTTCCTGGGGCTGCTGTAAGTCTATATCAAAAGCAGAGGATTGAATTTCACATCCCAGTCCTTCAAACAAAGGGGCATATGTCATGCACACCCACCCACACTGCCTCTTTGTGTGGCTCTTCTTTGAAACAAACAGGTTTCTGTTTGGCCAGTATATTCTCCATTTGAGGATTGGGGTATAATTTAGTAAACCCACTCAGTATAGCCAGTCAGATTCACCTCCAGGCAAACAAGCATATTGCCACGTTCGGACTTTTGGTGCTTGCCTTGAAGAAGTGGAATTTCTCCACGAAAGCTTGCAATGTGTTTTTTTAATACGTGTAATAAAAAATAAATTTCCTGTAGCCTAGTCTTGGCATTTGCATTTTGTAATGGCCACACAACCCTCTGCTTTTATTTCAGTGAGCTCTAGAAGCTGGTGGCTGACCTCTGCACAGTCTTTGTTGTGTGATGAACGCACACGGCAGAGCTCTCCTCACTGAGAGGGCTAAATCGTGGGTGTCATGAAAGGCCAGCAAGTGCTAATTAGTCAATTAGTGTTTGTCGGGTTGGTTTCATTGACTGCCAGTGAAGGAAGGGGGAAAGGCACTTGTGGGGAGTATTGTGTCACTGTAATTTGGCTTTGGATAGCGTATATCATGCTTGAGTGAGGGTGTGAGCCTCACTTTTCTGCTCTGCCTTGGGCTTAGAATGGCTTAGTTGGCTCTCTTTGCATTAGAGAATCATAGAACCATGGAATAGTGAAGTTGGACAGAGGTCTACAAGGCCATCAAGTCCAACCCCTTGCTCAATGCAGGAATACAAATCACGGGATAATCTGTCCAGGTTTTTCTCGAATGCCTCCAGTGTTGGAGCACTTCCCACCTCTTGAGGTCATTGGTTCTATTGCCGTACTGCTTAAACAGTTAGGACAGGCATGTCCAAAGTCAGGCCCGGGGGCCAAATGCGGCCCGTTTTCAAGTTTAGAGTGGCCCGCAGCATCTTCCCCCCACCGGCTCAGCCTGGACACACATCCCCACCAATTGGCCCTTCCCCATACTGGATGGAGATGTCAGCTTGCAGTTTTATGGTTTGCTCCCCCCCACCTCTGTCCACCCCCCCAGCCACCTGCCCAGCCAACCTTCCCCCAGCTCCATTGCTGCAGCATCCTCCCTGCCTCCTTGCATGTTATAAAGACTTATCCAAAGTTCGGCCTGGGGGCGAAACGTGTCTGAATGGTCGCCCCCCCCCACATTTTTACCTCATCCAATCTGGCCCTCCTTGCGAAAAGTTTGAACACCCCTGAGTTAGGAAGTTTTTCTTGTTATTCAGCTGAAAGCTGGGCTCCCTTAACTTGAGCCCATTGTTGTGTGTCCTGCACTCTGGGACAAATCGGGAACAGGTCCTGGCCCTCCACAGCCCTTCACATATTTGAAAAGTGCTATCATATTGCTCCTCATTCTTTTTCCCACTAGGCTAAACACCCCCAGTTCTATCAGTCTTCCCCCCCACAGGGCTTTGTTTCCTGCCGTTGTGGTTACCCCCTCTCTCCCGACACTGCGCATCTCCGCTCAAGGTGAGGTGTTGTATTCTGTGGCACCTTCCCACTCTGGGATCCTGTTCTTGCGCCCACAGCTGCGGAAAAAGCAAGCTCATGTCGAGAAGGTAGAGAAGCTCCAGCAGGCACTGACTCAGCTTCAGGCGGCCTACGAGAAACGAGAGCAGATGGAACACCGGCTCCGCACGAGGCTGGAAAGAGAGGTGGAGACTCTGAGGCTGCAGCAGGTAAAGCCGAGCCGGGCGTCCCGGAAACTGTATGTTTTCCTGAGGTATTCCGAGACCGTTGGGTTTAAAACCATAACAGCCCATGTTGGGTGGGGGGGTTGCAGAATTCTTCAACTACCTGCCTTCTGCCATGCTGGATGGGGGATTCTGGGAGATGTAGTCCCCCAGATAATTTTTCCACTCACTGGTTCTAAATGCACAGATTTGTGTGTCAGAGCTTGAATTTCTTTTATTTACTGTATTTATTTATTGTATGTTTATCCCACTCATCTGGCCTAATGGCCACCCTGGGTAGCTCACAACAGAGGTAATTAGGTACAAATAATAATTCTTTTTTCCCAAAAAATTTCAAGCAAAGCCAAGTGGCTTACAATTTTAGTTATGCAGGCTGTGCATTGCCCCCATCCTGCAGCAAGCTGGGTACATAGTTTACCAACCTTTGAAGGATGGAAGGCTGAGTCAACCTTGAGCCAGCTGCCTGAATTCATTGGGATCGAATGCAGATTGTGAGCAGAGTTTTGACTGCTACATTACTGCAGTATAACCACTGCTCCACGAGACATCATAATTTAAAAGCAAAATATATATATACCACCCCATATCACTTCAAGTAGTCTCTGGGCGGTTTACAGTTTTTATTTACAGAATGCAGACTACACATTGCACACACCCCCCAACAAGATGGGTACTCATTTTACTGACCTCGGAAGGATGGAAGGCTGAGTCGGCCATGAGCCCGCTACCTGGGATTGAACCCCAGGTCGTGAGCACAGTTTTACCTGCAGTACAGGCATTTAACCACTGCACCACGCGGCTCCTGGAGCAAGAGTAACCAACCTACATTATACCAAGAGCATGAGATAACATCACTATTTTTCCCTCGTAGCCCATGGCCTTATTAAATGGCAGAAGTGGAATATTATGTGACATAATTATTGATTTGTACAGCTGAATGAAAAACATTCAGAGTCTTTTAAAAATTTATAGAAAGTTACTTTTAGTTACTTTTGAGGGATAGGAAACTCAATTATTGAGTTGTACTACTGAATGAAAAACATTCAGAGTCTTTTAAAATGTATAGAAAAGTTACTTTTAGTTACTTTTGAGGGACAGGAAAGCAAAGAGGTACTTTTCAAAATTGCAAGTGGGATTTTAAATACAGTGGTGCCTTGTATAAAGGAATTAATTCATTCCAAATAAAATTATGTTAAGCAAATTTTCCTTTACACAAATTTCCCATAGGAATGCTTTGAAACAGTGTAATCCCTAATCGCGACCATTTTATGTTGTACGGATTCGCTCCATAGGCGATCCTGTTAACAAATTTCTCCGGAATTTTTTATGTTGTACAAATTTTATGTTATACAAACCGTATGTTATAAAAAGGGTCGACTGTAACTTCTTGGCCAGGGGCCTTAGAACTGCAAGTGTAATTAATTGCTTTTGTCATATAATTTCCATCCTCTCTCATGCCATAAAATAAAAATAGTACCCAGACATCTGGTGAAGGAGTTCATCACCCTTTGACAGAGCTTATGTTCGGTCTATTTCAGGCTTGTCCAAAGTACATCTTCTGTTTGGTTGGAATTTCTCTCACGGCAAACAAAACTGCCCTCCTGGATGGAAATTATTGTAGGACACCTTATATTTCCAGGAATATATTTAGGAACATGAGGACTTTCCATACCTTCAAAAACAGCAACAGACCGTAGTGTGATCTCAAATGCATGACTGCGCACAAGCCTTAGATACTTGTGCTTGTTTATCTTCTTCTCTCTTCTTCCACATGCTAGGGGGAGAAGAGTAGAATTTTATAATGCTAATCAGCAGGAAATTGTATTTGTTTACAATTTTCATTTGAACCTGAAAAATTGTAGTTTCCTTAACTATGGTTTTCTCAATATTTGATTCCGTAGGACCAGGCCTACACTTAGGCAGAGCAAAACAATCACACCAGACAGTACTTACTTACTGTTTATTTGTCAGTTGTTTGTGTGTTTGTTTATATGCCAGCCCATAGTTCCTGGAGCACTCTCTGGGTGGTTTGCCGCATAATTAGGCAAGGAACATGTGCCCCCCCCCCAAGAGAGGTACTCAGTTTACCAAGGTTTGAAGAATGGAAAGCCAAGTCATCTTTGAGCCGGCTTCCTGAGCCAACTGGGATCGAACTCAGGTTGTGAGCAGAGGCTTGATTGAAGTACTGCAGTTTAACCACTAACCCATGGGGTTTGCATGCGCTGCTGGTGGGTTGGGGTGGAATGGCAGCAGAGGGCTTTGTGTGCCATATGGTCTGACCTGTGCCCTGTCGGCCATCTGGTTGCCCTCAAGGGTGGTAATAACAAAACTGTCTTATCAGCAGTACCGAAGTGGGATTTGATGCCTTGATCTGGATCCCTGCATTGAACAAGGGGTTGAATTTGATGGCCTTATAGGCCCCCTCCAACTCCAACTACATGCGTCTATGAAGCAATGAGATTTAATTTGCCAGTTTCGTCAACTCCTGTACCTAGAAAGGAAAGGGAGTGCCATCTTGTCCTTGATTTCAATTCATGTGTTGGCTGGCCCTCTGATGTGGCAGACTCAGTACACCAGGGTTCCAGAACACCCCAGAGTCACAGGGCTCCATTTGCTCTCAGCAGAGTGTCTTTCCACATACTCTGATCCTTTAAAGCAGGCATGTCCAAACTTCGGCCCTCCAGATGTTTTGGACCACAACTCCCACAGTCCTTTGTCATTGGCAATCTAAGCTTGGAATTCTGGGAGTTGTGGTCCAAAACATCAGGAGGGCCAAAGTTTGGACATGCCTGCTTTAAAGCAGTGTACTCCACCTGTGGGTCCCCAGATGTTTCTGGACAGCAACTCCCAGAAGTCTTCATCAGTAGCTGAGCTGGCCAGGATTTCTGGGAGTTGCAGTCCAGGAACATCTGGGGACCCACAAGTTGAGAACCACTGCTTTCAAAGCAACCCACCTTGAGGTTTTTCACCACATGCCCGGGAAGTGCAGATAACCTTTGCTGTTAACATACAATTCAGTGTCTTCAGTCAGTGACACAAGAGAACATTCCATACAACCTGAATGTCCAGGAAGAAAGACACATGGGAAAGTATTTCTGGTTCACTAGTCAAGGCATGGTGAGATGCTGGTGGTACATAAATAGAAGAGCATTTAAATAGCAGCTTCAGAATTTGTCTGCCGGGAGGATATGGGTATCTATCATCACGAGATCAGAGGCAGTCCTCATTCCAGCATTCTGCATATTAAATGGCATCCAACAAAGTAAGGCAACCTCACCCAGTGAGGGCAGGCCCTGATCCAAGTAAAGTGAGCCATGATTTATTGGGCAATCCTATATTGGTCTACTTGGGAGTAAGACCTATGCGATTCAGCAAACCATTGTGCTGGTGAGGGCTGCTTGCCTAAGCAGGAGTGGGGCCACAGAAAAGGGAGATTTGGTCTCCCCACCCCACCCCTTGCATTGGTTCCAGTGGGAGCAGGGACACCTTTGGTAATCTAATAGCAAAATTATAGTCTCTTAGAGTCCGAAGAGAAGATGTTTGGCTGCTCCAGCATGGCTATTCTTGCGCTGCATTTAGGGTGAAGATCTTTCACTGTGTCTTTACTACAGAGACAAGGGAACTACCAGGCTACCACCCTACCCGAGTACAATGTGCCTGCCTTAATTGAGTTAGTGCGGGAGAAGGAGGAGAGGATTCTCGCTCTGGAAGCGGACATGACTAAATGGGAGCAGAAATATCTGGAGGAGAGCGCAATTCGTCACTTTGCCATGAATGCTGCAGTCATCGCTCCAACTGAAAAGTAAGGCACAGGGATAAGAGTCCCACAATTGCAATAGCGTCTGTAATTGTACCTTTTTCACCACTTGAGGGAGCACTGTTTCTAGCGGTGGCATCAGCATCTTATGTAGTGATGGCCTTACCCCAGGCTAAGGCAGTTTTCCTGCTCTCTTTCACCAAATAGAAGGTTTCTTCGTTGTAAAGTCTTTCCTCTTCCTAGGGATACCTCAGCCACAAGTCACTCTCGGAATGGCAGCTACAGTGAGAGTTCCCCGGAGGTCCGGATGTGGCAGGAAGAGGAGGAGATCATGCAAGCTAATCGGCGGTGTCAGGACATGGAATACACGTAAGAGATAGGTGCTCCTGTGGCATCTGCATGATGCTATGTGGGGCGGTGGCTTCTTGCACTTCTTGATTAGAGATGGGCACAATCCATGGTCTGGCCTGGTTCAGCACAGTGATCGCACCGGTGTTCTGTGAGTGCCACACACATCCTTCCCCACCTGCTCCCGGGGACGGCCACCTTACCAGCAGCAGTGTGCTTCCCTCCTGTGCTGCCTCTGGCAGCCACACGCTCAAATGAGACAGGCAGGCTTGGGAAGTCCACCGCACTGCCTCTGAGTGGGTAATCACCCAGTGAGGTGGAGGAGGGGAAACCTGCTGCTGCCATTGAGTGGTCGACCGCCTGGAAGAGGCAGAGGAGAAAAGCAGGCTGCTCCCAGTGAGTGGGCAATTGCCCAGAGGAGAGGATAGAGGGAAGTTTGCAGCACCCCTGGAACACATGGTGCAGGCGCCATGCAGAACCAAGCCGAACTGAGACTCCTGCCCATCTAGATATGTCCTCAGTTATACCATTTGGTGGTGCGTGGCGGCTCAGTGGGCTAGAGTACTGAAAACCGTTGGCTGCAAAGTTGGCAGCTCAGCGGTTCGAATCCCAGTTGCCACGCAGTAGAGTGAGCTCCCGCTGTTGACCCCAGCTCCTGCCTATCTAGCAGTGTGAAAACATGTAAATGCAAGTAGATAAATAGGTCCCGCTATAAAAAGTGGGAAGTTACACAGTGTTCCATGCGCAGAAATGCATTCAGCCGTGCCAGCCACATGGCCATGGACTTGCATAACACTGGCTCTTTGGCTTAGAAAGATGAGCACTGCCCCTAGAGTCAGACATGACTAGCACACATGTGCGGGGGTAACCTTTACCTTTTATACCATGTAACCCAAAGGAAACAACCCGAGGCCTAGGCTCACACATGTTCTCCCATGGCCTTATGTATGACCCCATAGGTGCTCTGATGTCTCCTGTTCTGGAATGCTCCGCCTCTGGACAGATTCTGAATGCTTTCCTATGGATCGTCCCCTCTTTTTTCCTGTCAGCAAAGAAACATCAATTGCAGAGAAGGCTTCCCTCCTCACACTTTTACCCTCCTGTGGGGATTAGGGATGGAAAACTAGACCAGACCTAGCCAGCTGCTCCCAGCATTTATCCCTCATGCAGTATGAAGGGGCCGCCGTTCCCAAATAGAAAGGCAATAAATTCATATTTTATTTAAAAGGGAGCAGATTTCTTCCGTTTTACTGAATAAGCAATTGGTTGCAATTGACAAATGTTTGTTTGGATGGAATCCATTAGTGGTTTCCCAGCTAGAGTAGCTCGGCCTGATAACTGGGCCCTTACATCCAGGGCAACTTAACAAAACCCATTCATTCGGTGAATCTACCAGGGTTGGGATGGATAACTGGATTTGGTGCTTTTCTATATATAGCGCACTAGCTTGTTCTTCTTCGTGGCATCTGTGAATGCACAGAATTGGGATGTTCCTGTGTGCCTGTGCAGGATTGCCGGAAAGTTTTCAAGCTGTTTGGTCCTACGGGACCTCCTCCTTCCAGCGTGCATGCCCCCAGTCTCCCGCGCTTTAGCATCTCAGTTCCTTTTTCCCACCGCTGCTAACAGTCGCGTTTTTCCTCAGCTGTGTTTTCTGCCAGTGAGCCTGGTGGCGGATGGGAGATCTGAGCCTAGATCTCCCACTTCCTGACCCGTTAGTGCAACTACTGACCACCCGGGTTATCAGAATGTCCTTTCTCTGTAACAGATGCTAAGGAAGTCAAAAGTGACTTTGTACCCTCTTGATAACATAAGAAGAGCCATGCTGGATCAGGCCAAAGGCCCATCTAGTCCAGCTTCCTGTATCTCACAGTGGCCCCACCAAATGCCTATGGGAGCCCATGAGACTAGATATCTGTCTCTTGATACTACTCCCCTGCATCTGGCCCTTGAAGTACCCTGGTTTTAAGCCTGGAGATGACACATCTCCATCATGGTTTGTAACCTGCGATGGACGTTTCCTCCAGGAATCTGTCCAATCCCTTTTTGAAGGCATCCAGGCCAGATGCCATCACCACACCCTGTGGCAGGGAGGTCCACAGACTAACAACGCACTGGGTGAAAAAATATTTTATTTTGTCTGTTCTTACTTTCCTAGCCCTCCATTTGAGTGGATGCCCCCTAGTTCTGGTATTTTGTGAGAGGGAGAAGAACGTCCCTCTATCCACTTTACTCATGCCCTGCATTATTTTGTATGTCTCAATCATATCCCCCCTCAGGCACCTATTTTCCAGACTAAAGAGCCCCAAATGATTTAGCCTTTCCCCATAAGGGCAGTGCCCCAGCCCACTAATCATTTTAGTCACTCTCTTCTGCACCTTTTCCAGTTCCACTATGTCTTTTTTGAGATGCGGTGACCAGAATTGTACACAATATTCTAGGTGCGGCCTTACTATCGTCTTCTACAATGGCATTATAATGTTGGCTGTTTTATTTTCAATCCCCTTTTTGAGAATCCCTGGAATGGAATTGGCCTTCTTCAGCGCTGCCACACATTGGGTAGGCACCTTCATTGAGCTGTCCACCAGCACACCAAGATCTCTTTCACGGATAGCTCAGAGCACATGAGCCGATAGATAAAGTTTTGATTTTTTTTGCCCCAATATGCATTACTTTACATTTTCCTACATTAAAACGCATTAGCATTGGGATGTATAGGAAATGAATGCCAGCAGCAGCAGTGGCCAGTGTCAGTTATGTCCGTCAGAGGCGCAAAACCAAGCCAAGCAGCTAACAGCGGAGCCGAAAAGCAAAGCAAAGCATTTTTCATGTCTCTTTTCCTCTCGCTTCTAAAAGATTTTCACCCGCTTGTTCCATAGGATAAAGAACCTGCATGCCAAAATCATTGAGAAAGATGCTATGATCAAAGTCTTGCAGCAGCGGTCCAGAAAGGATGCCGTCAAAGCAGAGGCGGCAAGTTTGCGTCCTGCTCGGTCGGTCCCGTCAATTGCCGCAACCGCAGGGGCCCACTCGCGACAGACCTCTCTCACCAGCAACCAGCTGGCCGAGGAGAAGAAGGAGGACAAACCCTGGAAAGGGAGCTTTGGTGAGTTTAAGGGCATAGTGGGCCATGCCCATGCTGGAGGAGTCGGAGGCAGCCGGAGGCAGCCGGCTCTTCCTGATTGAGACGTACAAAATAATGCAGGGCACAAGTAAAGTGGATAGAGGGACGCTCTTCTCCCTCTCACAAAATACCAGAACTAGAGGACATCCACTCAAATTGAGGAGTGGGAGAATAAGAACAGACAAAAGAAAATATTTTTTTCACCCAGCGCGTTGTTAGTCTATGGAACTCCCTGCCACAGGATGTGGTGATGGCACCTGGCCTGGATGCCTTCAAAAGGGGATTGGACGGATTCCTGGAGGAAAAGTCCATCACAGGTTACAGACCATGATGGAGATGTGTAATCTCCAGGCTTAAAACCAGGGTACTTCAAGGGCCAGATGCAGGGGAGTGGTATCAAGAGACAGATATCTAGTCTCGTGCGCTCCCATAGGCATTTGGTGGGGCCACTGTGAGATACAGGAAGCTGGACTAGATGGGCCTTTGGCCTGATCCAGCATGGCTCTTCTTATGTTCTCATGTTAATCATAATAATTTTAGAACTGGAAGGGACCCTCGGGATCATCAAGTCCATCCCCTGTTGAGTAGGCACAGTGGGGGAATCAAACTCGCAATATCTGGCTCCACAGCCAGATACCTCAACCACTCAGCCATAACACTGCCTGATGCAGGTGGATAGGCTGGCTGGTTTTTGCTGGCTCATACTGCGGTTCTTCAAGGTTTGACTGACTAGATGATATGTCTGTGAAGATTCTCAGTCATCCAGGTGAGTTTACCTGGAAGTTGAGTCAGGACAACTGGACTTTTTTTCCCTGTGAGATTGAAACGTTCTGCAGCTCATCCAAGCAGCTTTGTCAGTCTAAGGAAGGTTAGTGGCGAGTAGCGATGGGCACCCAACGAAAAATGGACAAAGTTATCCTGCCCGTAGGGCTAGCGTGAGACTCCATTCCTTCCTAGATAGATTGGACACTTCTCTCAGACGAGTTGCATTGCATTCCTTTTTCCAAATTTATTTTCTAGAATGTTTATAAACATTCTGTACCATCACAACAGGTTAGCCTGTTTCTATCCACAGCTTCAGTGCTGCAGGGGAACAAGGTTGGCCAGTTTTGCAGGCCTGTCCCTTTATTAACAATTTCCTGTATATTCCAAAGGACAAGCAGACAATTTCAGTGGCTCTGTCATTTTCAGCATGAACTGCTTAGGTGGGAAATTCTTCTTCAACAGATATGTAGTATGTGGGAAGAACAGCGTATATGGCTTGTAGTTTGCAGAGTGTGTTTTTTAAATTCCCACGCCCCTACATTGCTGTACCACTTTCAGCTCAACAACAATACAATAAAACCGGATTTTAAACTGTTTTGTATTTTCTCCATCACTCTCTTCTTCAAGGGTTGCTTTTAGGGAAGGACAACCATGAGCAGTCGTCCACGCCATCACTGCCTCCTCCAGCTCCTGGGCCTTCTTTGCCCTCTGCCATGTCGTCGTGGCCAGTGCCTGTCTGCCATGCAAGAATGGGCAGCAAAGACAACAGCACTCAGACCGACAAAGGCACTGAACTTTTCTGGCCAAATGCATCCGCTTCGTTTCCAGGCAGAGGGAAATTGGGCAGCACTCCGGGTGGCAGTCCTGCCCTAAGGCACACCACTGGCAGAAGCCTTGGGGAAAGACTAGGTAAGTCATTCCATCTTTGCTGACATCACTGGCACAGGTATTCTGGTGGGTAGCGGGAGGGTGTAGAGTTCTGGTGTATAGGATTGAATATTGCCGGAAAGAAAGAAAGAAAGAAAGAAAGAAAGAAAGAAAGAAAGAAAGAAAGAAAGAAAGAAAGAAAGAAAAGATTTTTTTAAAAAAATGTTTATTTATTTACTCAAAATATTGCCCATATTGTTCTGACGCTAAAGTTCAAACAGTATTTTTCCTTATTTTTTGTGCATTTTTGGCCAGCCTGCTTTTGTTTCACCAATACCTTTAATACTTGGTTTCATGTTAAATTGCCATGATATTAAAACAAATTCTCACTTTTAAATTGGGAGAATAAGAGATAAGTTGTAAATAAAAGAACTGTAATGTTTTCCCTAGACTAGAGCTTAGAAAACAGTCAAGTTTCCAACAATCAAAACAGCTGGCAGGAAAGACATGAAAATAGTCTTTTCCTATCAGCCCTCCTCTGATTACCTGTTTTCAACTTAACTGGATATCATACAAGAAATGTTAGCATATATTAAGAGTTAGGAGTTTATTTTTTTGTTTATTTTGAATATTTTTACCCCACCTTTCTCCTTGGAAAAGGACCCAAGGTGTCTTACAATAATGAGAGACAATATACGGCCCAGAACATTTAAGACATATTCAAGTTAAGAACAGGGAATTAGAAGAGACATCTTAAAATATTAAAAGGTAACATTAAACCTACAAAGAGCATGCCAAAAAAATACATTATGACAGGTGGAAAGTACAGTAGCATGGAAAACACCGGTGTTCTTATGAAATCCATCTATGTAATCATGCATGGTAATTCATATAAAAGCCACATAATAGGCAATCTCTTATTCAGGGAAAGCTTGCCTGAAAAGGAAAGTCTGTGCCTGCTTCCGGAAAGACAGCAGAGGTGGAGCAGTCCTGGCCTCCAGTGGGAGGGAGTTCCAAAGTTTGGGAGCAGCCACAGAGAAGGCCCTTTCATGTGTTCTTATGAGACCCACCTGTGAAGGTGGCGGGATGGAGAGAAAGGCCTCTCCTGATGATCTTAGCTGGTTCATACTGCGAGATTCGATCATTGTAGATTGAACCCAGGTCATTTTGTGCTTTGTAGGTTAAGTTCAGCACTTTGAATTGTGCCCGATAGCTGATTGGCAGCCAGTGGAGCTGTTTTAGTAGGAGTGTACTGTGATGTGATCTCTGTAACCTGCCCCAGTCAGCAATCTGGCTGCTGTATTTTGGACCCGTTGAAGTTTCCTGAGACTTTCCATCGGTAGCCCCATGTAGAGCGCATTACAGTAGTCCAGCCGGGATGTCACTAGGGCAGATGTCACAGTGCCCAGAGCAGGTTTCTCTAGAAATGAGTGTAACTGGCGTACTAGTTTTAATTGTGCAAATGCGCTCCTGGCCACCGCTGTGACCTGGGCATCTAGGCTCAAGGATGAGTCCAGGAGCACCCCCAAAGTACGCACTTCTTTTTTCAATGGGGTGTGTGTGTGTGTGTGTGCAGTAATCCCATCCAGTACAGATTGCATCCCTATCGCTTGATATCCCTTTCGACTGACTGGCTAGGGCTGTATCTTTTAGATTCTAGTTCGAATTAGCATTAAATTTGTATGCATTTCCTGAACTCACTGAGGATTCCAGAAACTCCACATCCTCCGACCAGGACCAGGACCCATCTGTCAACAACCCAGTGCTGTAGATCCATTCTGTGGCTTGGCATCTTGGTTCACTGAAAAACAGCACGGGGCAGTTCTTGTCCCAGTTAATGATACTGGCTGGGACAAAAAAGGACTTGGATGGCAAAAAGCAATAGATTTTTAGAACAATTTTTATCCCAGGCTATTTTGTCTGTTTAAAAACAAGCACACACAAACACCTGTGCTGCTTATATACCGCTCCATAAAGCTAGACGCATTCTCTGGGCAGTTTGCAAATTAATTATGCAGGCTACACATTGCCCTTCTCCCTGGTGAGCTGGGTAGTCACTTGGTCAACCTTGGAAGGATGAGTCAGCCTCAAGCCAATTACCTGGGATTGAACCTCTGGCTGTGAGCACAGTTTTGGCTTCAGTGCAGCAGTTTGACTACTGTGCCACAAGAACTTAGGCTGCTTTCACACAACCCCTAAAATCCGCTGGCAACTTAAATTTGGATCCTCCCCAACCAGAGATCATGTGGTTTTTGTTCTGCTTCCTGTGTTCCCACCCTCCCGCACTCTGATTCTATTGCTTCTGTCTGCTGTGAGGGGAGGGAGGAAAAAAATGCAGGCTCACCTCCGCCTGCCGTGGCAGCAGCTAGTTGTAGTAGGACAGGAAGCCCGTTAGGTATTCCTGTCTGTTAAAAGGGGGGTGGACAACAAAAACAAACAGAAGGCAGAGGAGAGCCAGGCATTCACAGCTTTAAAATCCGCATCGGAAATATTTTTACCTCCTCCAGACCAGGTACTTGTAAAATGCGCTGGGGCGCGCTTAAGTGGGCGTGGTCATACTTTATTTTTGTTTTTTAAAGTCCACTGCTGGTGGGAAAACAATTTTATGCTCTGTACCTGCGAGCATTTTGCAGGGGATTTTAGGGGTCGTGTGAAAGCATCCTAAGTGAGCAGTGGTTGGAATTTGTAGAATTCTACCTTTCACTTATAGCCTGGTGAAATGCCTGGTTTTGTTTGAATCCTTAGAAAATGTGGTCCTTCAGGGGGTGGGTGGGTTGGAATTTGCGACCATGAATGTTCCCTGAGGGTTGAGTCACCTTTGTGTTAAACAACAGCAGATATCTGGGCGAAAGATTTGTAGTCTGCAAGCATCATCCATGTTAGCACGCTCAGATCCACATATCCTAATTTGTCATTCTTTTTCTACAGAGACATCTCCCTGTCCCTCCCATGGGAAACTACCTGACAGCAAAGGCCGGGTCAGCAGTCTGCTTCACAAAGCCGAATTCCCAGATCCAGATATGATGGAGGTCCTGATCTGAAGCGAGGCAGTTTCTCTATTTTTTTTTAAATGCAAGTGCTCCTGAACTCCTTGGTTGGGTGCTACTGCTGCTGCTGCCACTGCCATTGTTTCCACGCAAAACATGGGGACTTGTAGAGGGTGACGTGAAGTTGGACCAAGAAAGTTTGAAGCCAGAAGGAAATCTGGGATAAATCTGACTTTTTGAATTAAAAGGGTTTGGTTTGTGGGGGAGGGATCCAAGATAGGTCATTTGGAGTGTCTGCTACATATTTGTCGTGCGGATGTTGGGTCAAGAGGACTGTCACTTTGAAAAGGGAGCTGTAAGACATAGGAACAAAACTTTGTTTTCTGTTGCGAGAGAAAGAATATCTTTGGAATTGTTAGCCGCTGCGCCATATACTTTCCCGAGACAGTCAAGATGGCATCGTTGCTTGCTTAGATCCGTTGTTCTCCATGTGAAAGCTCTTGTACTTCACTCACAGGACTTCCAGATAACTCAAGTTTTAAATATTATCTTACTACCCTTTTAATGTTTTTTTGTTTGGCTTATTTTTGTCCTCCGTTGGCATCTAAAGTTTCAAGACATTTATTTTTATCTTAGATAATTTTTACCCCGCCTTTCTCCTTGAAAAAGGAGGCTTATGTTTGCCATTGGGTACAGTCTTGGGAAACATGCCACCTTTTCCCCAGCTTTCTACCACTGACCATCTGTACAGTATTTATTATTTGTTCAGTAACAGCAGTCCGGTTTGTGCCATTCAGATCTCGGGACCGCAAGAATGTTAACCTCACCCACAAGAATGTTTGACAGCTTTCTCCCACATGCCACCGCTGTCCAGATAACATAACCCTGTCCCTGGGCTCTTCAAGTGTCATGGCAAAGGCGGGTTGGATTTGTATTCTTGCACATCTGGAAAGACCCTGGCTTGGGAAAGCTTGGCTTTGAATTAGACATCCAGAGCATAAAGAAATATTACAGTGGAGACTTGATCTCCTTCCAGAAGAGTATCTGTGCAGATCTGCCAGGGAAAGACACAAAGCAACTAAGTAGCTGCACCAAGAGTGCTGCTGCAGCACCTTAGGGCCTGTTTTAACCATAACTTTAAGTGAGCCAAAGCCAATTGCTTGGAAGCATAATGGGTTGCGTTTCCAAAGTTGAGACCATGGACATATCTAGGCTTGCACTGTCCGTCCCGTTCCAAGCGGCTGGGTGAAGTCTTAGGAAAGGCCGTTCCCTGACCTTCTGATAGAGCTCGTCAAGAATGCTCATTAAAAAGCCTGGCATTGAATTTTTAATGGAAAGGCTCCCATAAGATGGGGGGGTCGCCCAGTAGGCGTGAGACACCCCAGCCTTGGAGAGCTGTTAATGATCAAAGAAAGCACTGCCAGACTGAAGGGATGGTGGAGCAAGGCATCTTCCTGGGACCTGGAGACCTGTTGGGGCAAAGCAGGTTTCTCATCTGCAGTTCTAGGCGAAAAGCCTTCCTTAGTCCCTCCTGTCCCCACACTGTCTGTTCTCTCTGTTCTAATTCCTGTTGGCCTGCCGGCACCCCTGACTGCAAGTGGAGAAGCTGCCGTCCTCCTGCGTTGTTGGTCTACAAACAAAGTTCAGGAGAGCAGCTTTTCTTGAGATTGCAGCCTCCGGAATTCACTAGTCAACCCAGGCAGTGGCCATGCTGACCCACTGGTTCTGGACGTTGTAGTCCAAAGAGGTAAGGTTGCCAAGCTCTGACTACTATTCCCATTGTCCCTCACCTTTGGCCATGCAGCCCAGGTCTAGACTACTGTACTCAGTGCTTCCCCATAAGTAGATCTGCTCAAAGGGGCACCCCGTTGCTGCTTGGTGTGAAAACCTAAGGGCCATTGCTCACAGGTAAGGCTGTCGACCAGGAGATTCCATCCTGCAGCCAAACACAAATGGCCAGTTTCCCCAGGCCTGCTTGTTCTTGGCTTAGGTTTGCTTTTGTTTTCAAACCCAGGTATAAAATAGACCTAGGTGTTATTTTCTCTGAAGATGCCGCTGCTTGGTCCTTTCCCAATCACTGTTTTGCATTGTCTGGCTGATGTTGACGGCAGAAACCCAGTTGTAGAAACAAGCTTTCAGGAGACCTGTTTTCTCCCACTGACTGCCCTCCGGATGTTTTGAACATTCAGCCTCTCACTATGATAACCATGATCTGGAATTATGGGGACCATGACCTAAACCATGCGGGTGGGCATCAGCTTGAGGATGACTGTCATTCGTTCTTGAAAACAATGTCCAAATCAGGTCCCAGATGGAGAAAGATAATAGTTTGGGGTTTCACAGAAGAAGGAGTACGGTGTTCTTCTTTACCGAATGAAACCAACCCACGTCCTTTGGTCCTTCCTGCAACTCCTTTTAAAGGTGATCATCCCAAATCCAATCTCACTGGTTTTCCATTGCTGTTTCCTTATGGTATTGCCAATATAAACCATACTGAAGTGTTCCCTGGGTTTTAATGGTACCTGTCTCAACTTAGCTAAGTCACGTGTGGTTGGTTTTCATTTTAAAATGCCAAAAAAAGTTATCCAGCACCAAGACATGGGTGTTGTTGTTTTCTTCTGGAGTCTAGTGTGTGTGTGTTGCACCATTACAGTCGTGACCGACCCTTCGTGACTCCACGTCCATGGAGTTTTCTTGGCAGGAATACTGGAGTGGTTTGCCATTTCCTACTCCAGGCACCTGGTATTCCCTGGTGGTCTCCCATCCAAGTACTAACCAGGGCCGACCCTGCTTAGCTTCCGAAATCAGGCGAGATCGGATGTACTTAGGACATCTAAGCAGCTTCTGGAGTCTAGAGATGTGTGCTTTTCTCTGCAAACAAATTGGGCCAGAAACGTGCTAATCTCAGGTTTAAGCCAAAGTTAAGGATGGTCTGAGACACATCTTTGTTCTGGAGGTACATGCACATTTCTTTTGAGTCACATTTATATCTGACAGATTGTGCAGGTTTTTGAAGCCACACAGAAACCAGTTGAACCTATAGGCCAGAAATGAACGCAAGATCATTGTGCACCTCTTAACAACTGTATTGCTGGATTTCTATGACAAGAACTATCCTGCGCTGCCCATATTTAATAGGTTCCTTGTTGCATGACTCTGGGTGGAAGCTACAAGTTCTAACTTCCCACGTTACAGTGGGTGTCAATGTGTAGTTGCTTTTCAGTGTTAATTTATAATCTGGCCCCACTAAGCATCTCCATTAAAACTAGGTATTTAGTTTTGTCAGTAGATACCCTACATTTGCGTTCTCCTTTTCCCTACGTGTCAACTGCTTTAATAAAGAGCACAATGTACAATTCACAGCAGCTTATGTATTACAAAATATTACAGGCTTCAGCTTTCTGTATTGTACAAGTGGCTTGAAAAAAATTAGAAAGTTTAGAAATATCTTGAACATTTAAAAACAAGATTTCAGTCATGTGCAATATACATGTGTGTGTAAACCAGCTTCAGCCTTTCTTTATATTACTAGGGATTACTTCTGTGCATCACCGGGTGGGTGATGGATGCTGTGTCTTGAAATACTAATGCACATTGTTTAGCCAGTGCAGTGGTGTCTTGGACCATATAAACAAGTAGTAGGGAAATATAGCCAAATCGTACATGAATCTTTTAAAATGCGGTGGCCAAGATCATATGAATAAGCTACACCAGTGTATGTGTAATGGTATAAATAAGAGTAGTGAATTGTCAAATGTGGTGGTATGTATGGTGTAATGGAGTAGGACTCAGGAGACCTAGGTTCGATCCCCTGCCTCTGCCATAAAAACTCACTGAATGGTGGAAGTGGTAACCCCACTCATAGACTAGTGAAGCTGGGAGGGGCTTATAAGGTCATCATGTCCAACCTCTTGTTCAAGACAGGAACGCAAATCAAAGGAGATCTGCTAGGTGGCTGTCTAAATTCCTCCATAAATGCAGTAGGACCCCTGCATCCACAAGATCAGAATCTACTGGTTCACTTATCCACAGAGCAAAAATACAAAAAAAAAAAACCCTAAGAAAATTCTAGAAATATGGTATATATTTGTAAAGTTGTTGTTACCAGAACTGGCCATTAGAGGAAGCCAGAGACTTACACTATGTATAGCATTTGCTATAATCTGTGTTTTTCAGCATCTTGGTGGGGGGGGGGGGGCTTGGAAGCTTGCAGCCCTCCCCACAGATGCTGTGCACCGCCTACTTTGGAAATCCTTTTCTGGATGCTACATGTCCATTCTGGCTTGACGGCCCATAATAACTACAAGGAGGCACTGCTTGTACCGTATTTCTCTTTGCACACGAATCGTACAAATTTTGGTTGCCCGTGAGAAATACAGCTGGCAGCAACAGACTGCTGGGATTCATGCTGTGCGCTTAGGCTGGAATATATAAGCCATAGGATTCAGCCAGTGAGTGGGATCCATGCTGAGTTAGCTGCATTGGGTTCCCTCTGAAATCAATGGACCTTGGCTGGTTCGGGAGGGCTAAATTTTTGTATTGGTTTCAATAGGACCCAGGTTCTGTGAAGTCGCCAACACAGTACAGATCATGCCCAGCGATGCTGCGTGTGCCACCCCAAGGTAGTGGTCAGCTCTTGCCAGCTCCACAACACACTACCGTGCCATATACATGATGCTTACTTACCTCTGGGAACGTGGCCCACCTCTGAATCACACAAGGATGTTTGCCATTTGCACAAATATCTCAGAGCTTGAATATGGTTGTAAATTACTGTGTTACCAATAACATGTTATATTATGGGAAGTGGGCACAATAGCAATTTATTTTCTTTCTTTCTTTCTTTCTTTCTTTCTTTCTTTCTTTCTTTCTTTCTTTCTTTCTTTCTTTCTTTCTTTCTTTCTTTCTTTCTTTCTTTTTTTCTTTCAACCAAAGGCAAGGGTTGCTTCCCCCAGCGTAACACATAACATTGACTTCTTACTTTTTCTCAGTATTTTTTGCGGACTGAAAAGCTTTTTAAGGTTATTCTGTTCTAATGAGCGATTTCTTACATACTGAAGTAGACCTTTCATTCTTCCAAACATGGAACTAGGAAGGAAGGAATAATTTAAATAATAGGTAATGCTGATGACAACAAATTACTGTGCAGAAGAATCTTGCACTGAGTTTCCCAACTTGATAGAGGAGTCTGGCATAACAGACGAGGTCAGCTTTTGTATGCCGTTTATTTTCCTCAGTAGGAAGGATGTGTTTTAAAAATACAACATTGGAAGCAATTTGCATCACATTCCCTTCACTATGGACAAATATATTTTATTGGTTCAGTAGTTTGATGCTAAGTGTTCTGTATGCTTCTTTAACAGATTGCCTAATAATATGCCTTTGCTAGCACTGCTTTTCCTGCAAATGTGTGTCCTGTAGGGGCTCGGGTTCATGTGTTCACGTCTTAATGAAATATGGGGAAATAAGCTTCCCGGAGACTGACGTGGGTGCCAGTTCCTGGCACAACTAGACAAAAGAAAGCCCTGTTTCTAGCTGTTCGGAGAGGAATTAGTTCAGAACAGGAGTGTTATTTGTTCTCTCTAGAATGGGTTGGCCAATGGGTGGCCCTGTAGAAATTGTTTGGTGGCAACGTTTATCAGCATAGCCAGAGATTCAGCACATCTGCAGGGCAATTGTCCTCATCCTTACTCTAGCCAAAACTGCTCAGCATTGGACAGTGCTGGATGAGTGAGCAGCAGCCAGATTAAGAATATAAGAACATAAGAACAGCCTTGCTGGAACAGGCCACTGCCCATTCTGTCCAGCTTTCTGTCTCACAAAGCTGACTATAAGATGGAGGACTTGCACTAGCTGTATTCAGACCGATGAAGCTGTTTGGATGAACAGCAAAACGTTTCTATCTCTCAAAAAAGAAATCCAGTAGCCATGACTCAACTTCCAGACTCACACAATGTGGCTCACCATTTGCTTCAGGGTATTCCCAAGCAGATGTCTTCACCTACTTACGATTCCCTGCAAATGGCATTGAGAGATATCCTGCCTCAATCTTGAACCCAAAGGTTGGAGAGATTAAGGCAGCAGCTAACCTGGAATGGTCATTTCAAGGTAAGGCTAATTCTTGCTATTTAGAGGCTGGCATCTACTGTGGTCGCCAAGAGGTGTTTCCGTGTGATGCACTGTTACAGAGCAAGTCTCTGAACTAAAAAGGTGTGTGCCACTATTTGGTCAGGAGCAGTGCTATGATTTGTAGATTTTAGGGAGGATTAGCTGCCACCTGCTCCCCTCCCTCATACTCAAGGTATTAGATTAAAATTACACACTAATTCCATGTCTTATAACACCCCCCCCATTTGCATACAGAAGGCAATAGACTTTGCTACAGATTTTTTAATGCAAGCAAACGGCAGGTACCTTTCACATTTCTAGCCAGATTTATAGGATGGCAAATTCCAACAAAACGGGCTGTACCTTATTGTTGCGTAAGACTGTCCTCCGGATCACCCCAAGCGAAAGCACAGCATCTGTAAAATACTGCTATTAGTAAAATATTAGCCTGTACCAAAATGGTGTTTTCTTTTTGTTCTGCCAATACCTTGAATTTGTGTGCTACAGTGTTGTGCTATATGACTCGTATGTTGTGTGGCTGTATTCCACATTACCTGGTTGTCAGGCCCTGTCTCCCACCCCCACCCCGAATCCAACCCATTCTCTCCCTGTTGTGCAGAAAGCTTGTTGCGGAAGGTTGTGTTACTGGAATGTGTTGGTACAACCATGAGGAAACACGACGAGAATGCAAAGCTCTCACAAAAATGTGACAACCTTGGCCATCCAAAGAGGTGTTTTGTTTTTCCTTTTGTTTTCTGTTGCTTAGATTTGTGCCTTAATATTGTATATACTGTATTAAATCTGTATGACCTTGAGCCTTCCCTGCCCTTGTCTTTTCCGTGTCTGATGCATCAGAAAGAAGGTGGATTGTTCCGGTGATTTCTTTGTACTGTACTACAGAGACACCTCAAGATTTAAGTTGTTGGTTTTTAAAATAATCTTAGAATTGCATAGCTAGACGAGACTGTATGGATCATTGAGTCCAGGAGGCTGAGTGAGGAATCGAACCCACAACCTTTGGCTCCCCAGTCAGAGACTGAAGCCACTGAGCTATCCAGCAGTTCATCCTCATCATCTTCATCTGCACAGTGTCCCTATGGAGTACAACCCTTGTCAGGGAGGGACCATGCAGAATTATAATCCCAACCCAGATACCTGAACCACTGATCTATCATTTTGCTGCCTAGCTATACTCTTAGCATAGAAGGCCTAGGAAAGCATTGTTGGTTTATTTAAACAAACAAGCCAGAGTAGTCCCTCAAAGGAACTTTTGTAAGGTACAATTCACATTGTCAGTGACCGTACCTTTTTTCCTTCTTAGAGCAGGCATGGTCTAGGAACAAGGAGATTTAACAACAGGCTGCTGCCTGTTTCAAAATGAACTGGAAAAAGGCTGGAGCTTTTCTAGACGTACGTCTTGGTAAACCATGATGGCAGCTACAGAGCGTGCCGTTTCCAAGTGCCTTGCTACATTCCTGACTGACTGATCCGCGCCACCTGCTCCGCTCTTTTTCCTTCCTCTTTGATCCACCAGCTTTGGAGGGGACATTTGTTTGGAGGGAGGGACACAGAGATGCCAGAAATACCAGCCAGGGCCCTGCTGTCCATCCGTGTTTGTTTGCATTGCAAAGAAGGCCCAGCTAGCTGCCTTTCCAAGTGATGCAACTTGTTCTCCTATTCAAGGTGCTCTTTTGCAAGGCACATTTACTGCATGGCATCTATAATTCCCCAGGATTGGGGGAAAACTGAGTAAATAAATCAACAGGTTAAGCCAGGGGTGTCCGAACTTTTTGCAAGGGGGGCCAGATTTAGCAAGGTGAAAATGAGAGGGGGCTGACCATTCAGCTGCATTTGGCCCCCGGGCTGGACTTTGGACACGTCTCTCTAACATGTAAAGAGGCAGGGAGGATGTTGCAGCAGAGGAGCCGGGGGGTGGCTGGGCAGGTGGCTGGGGGGATGGACAGAGGCAGGGAGGGCAGGCAAACTGTAAAACTGCAAGCTGACGCCTCCATCCGGTATGGGGAAGGGCCAGCTGGCAGAGACACATGACAGGCTGAGCCAGTGGGGAGAAGAGGCTGCAGGCCATTCAAAATTTGAAAACAGGCTGCATTTGGCCCCACAGGCCTGACTTTGGACGTGCCTGGGTTAAGCAATAAGAACAATTGCAGCACTCAACTGCGTTTCTCCTGTGTAAATGGTGAAAAGACAAGTTGGTACTAAGAAATCTAAATATGCAGATGCATGGATTTGAGGTACATGCATGCAAGCTGCTAATGGGCCTTGCCGTAGCAATGCATCTCACTGTGGAAGAGAAGATAGTGATCAGGGGTTCTGCTCAGCCTGCTATCCAAACAGAGACTGGTGTAGGATAGCTTTATCTACTCTGCACAGTTCTAGTAGATTGCATCCCTGGCTCCATGCTACATAATGCTGGGATCCGTAATTTAGTCAGAAACTTTTAATTCCTTGCGCTAGTGGGAGAGCACCAAGGCCAAACTTATTATTGAGGCTGAAGACCAGCAGGCTGTCAAATTGCTTGATTGGTCGGTTGCTGAAGCACTTCAAAATACCACAGTATTGAACATTTTTTCTCCCCAAATGTGCCTTCCTGAAGAGTTCTACTCACACAATATAATATATATTTTAAACATTGTGAATAGAATTCTTCAGGAGACCCTGTAACTTTGACGTAGGGCTTTGTACAGGGATCTACTAGCAACAATGCTAGAGGCAGGCTGTTAGTTGTCATGGGGATGAAATGCTGAAGTGCCAGAGGGCCCCCAATATAAAGCCTCAGAACCTGACCATGGGTTGATTCATCCATGGATTGCAAAGAGCTCTTTGGTAGAGAATTCTTTCTTTCACCATTGTGCAAATCTGAGGATTCTGTAGCATGGTAGTAGACATATCATCCTATGCCTAGAACTGTCGGAAAGTTGACTTATGGCAACTTTCAGATAAACTCACCTGGATGACTGAGAATCTTCACAGATACCTAGAACTGCGTTAGTGCCACTTAATGGAAGAAAGACAATATTTCATTTCTTTCCCCCTCACCCTTCCAGCTGGACAGGCACTTTATGGAAGAAATCTTCAAACCAAGGATTGCCCCTGACGCCCGAGCAGGAAAACTTTCCCACATACCTGCTCCCTTGTCCACCAGGAGGAGGACCTTAAGATTTAATCTTTGAAAATTGCTTTTTGTTGTTTTTAATAAACGTGTCTCTGTTAAAGTCAAATGACTCTTGGGCATATTGTTAATGTTTGTTTGGGCACCAAGTCAACTGTGCTTCATTTGCCAGTAACGAGAACCATGTGTTGGAGGAAGCATGCGAAAGATCCACTTTGCTTCCTGCTCCACAAAAGGAATTACCTCAGTTGTGGCAACAAGCCAGATGCCACTTGCCTGGCGATCATCTGTGACCAACTCTCACTCTCCCCACCCCCACCCCCAGTTATTACACACACACACACACACACACACACACACACACACACACACAAAATGCCATGACTCTTGACACAGTTACTCATCATCTACCCAGAACCTCTAGCTGAGAGGGCAAAACTTAACTGGAAGGCCTACAAAGTGGATTGATGTGTCACTTAAGTTTGGTAAAGTTTCCCTTTCTAGGGAACGTATGGAATGTTAATCAACACTTCACCAGCATTTCTCCCCAACAAGGCCTCTATAGCACAAGGTGGCTGAAATCCCAGGTAACTGCTGTGTTTTCCAGGTCTCCATGCAAGAAGACAAATGTCAAGATGGGTGCTACTAGAGGAAGAAAGAGTTGTGTTTTTGTGTCATGTGTATCCCACAGGAAGCTAAGACAACAGGTGCTTGTCCTACACCCTCTGTTGCTGTGTTGAAGACAGAAAAGTGAATGTCTGAAGACAGAAAGGCTGCCGTGCCAGTGTACAATCTCCCTATGAGTCCGAATCTTATCTTGAACTGCTGAACGGTTTTGATTTATTTGTGCTTACGTGTCTTTTTTATTAGTATTTATATCATGTTGGTTTTGATTAATTAGTTTATTTACTATTTTAACTTGTATAATGTGTTTTATTGTATTTTGTTTATGTTTGTAAACTGCCCAGAGTAGCTTTCTGCTAGATGGTTGTGGTAAATAAATAAATAAATAAATAAATAAATAAATAAATAAATAAATAAATAAATAAATAAATAAATAAATAAATAAATAATCTTGAGGGGCAGGATTGCAGAAAGAGGTTCTCCAAATGCAGCAGTTCCCATCTTCTAATTTCCATGTTCAAAATGACAATGGAACAAGGCAGGACATCCTGAATGGAGATGGGCACCATATAGCGTTTACCTTTTCATATACCAACGTCTGTGATTCAAAAGGGGTGGGAATAGGGTTTATAGACCACATGCAGCCTTCTGGCCAATTGCACCTGGGGTGGAGAAGATATGGCCCTCGGGAGGTGGCTGCACCCCATCTCGCACCAGCCCTGATCACTGACATGGAGAGTGGAGTTCACCTCCCCCATACTTGCTTACACCACACTGAATGGGCAAGCTTTTTGAGACTGCAAAAGTACTCACGCAGCATGCTAATGTCTTTCAGTGTGGATTAATAAGACGCACTAACAGAATTCTGAACCACCACCCATGATGCCCTGCTTGTACATGACCGTAGTAGGATACCCAGTTCAGCAGCATCCAAGGATTTGGAACGAAAACCGGAGCTCAGAAGATCAATCCTAGGGCAGGGCAGATTTGGGACAAACAAGCACACATGACCCAGACGTGAAGCACCAAGAGCTTCATGTCTGCAGTGGTTAAATTGCAGTATTACAGTCAAAACTCTGCACAGCCTATTGAGTAAATACTAGTGCTAGCTAGGAATAGATGGAGGTGGACCCTAAACACTTTCAAGCCAGGATCGGCAAAGCACAGCACTCTGGCTGTTGTTGGACTGCGGTTCCAACCATCCTTCCCCATTGATTATACTGGCTAAGATTGGTGGCTCAGCTCAGATAAAGCAACATCTACAGGGCGCTTCCTCACACACATAACGCCAATCTTGCTGTTCTTTCAGTGATGCTCATGCTGAGATTTATCTCCCTATCTGGATAATTCCTTGAGATTTTGGCTGCTGCAGTCAGATCTGGGCAATCGTATACCTTTATGATGGGTACAGAAGCCAATGTGAAAATGTAGTTCTGCCATTGGATGAGAGAAGGGACGCTCTTCTCTCTCACACAAAATACCAGAACTAGGGGACATCCATTCAAATTGAGGGTTGGGAGAGTGAGAGCAGACAAAATAATTTTTTTTTTACCCAGGGTGTTGTTAATCTGTGGAACTCCCTGCCGCAGGATGGGTGATGGCATCGGGCTTGGATGCCTTCAAAAGGGGATTGGACAGATTCCTGGAGGAAAAGTCCATCACAGGTTACAATCCATGATGGAGATGTGTAATCTCCAGGCTTAGAACCGGGGTACTTCAAGGGCCAGATGCAGGGGAGTGGTATCAGGAGACAGAGATCTAGTCTCGTGTGCTCCCAGACGCATCGGGTGAGGCCACTGTGAGATACAGGAAGCTGGACTAGATGGGCCTTTGGCCTGATCCAGCACGGCTCTTCTTAGGTTCTTAAGACACAGGAACATGCGTGACGTGGTCTTACAATGTCCGTTCCGCACAGTGGTCTCAATAATTAAAACTTGGTGGAACCCCTAGGGCAGTGATGGCAAACCTTTTAGAGACTCGAGTGCCCAAACTGCAATTCAGAACCCACTAATTTTTTTGCAAAGTGCCAATACAGTAATTTAACCTGTATACAGGTGGCTATGAAGGGGCGATGTCAGGTGCCCACAGAAAGGGCTCCGAGTGCCACCTTTGGCACCTGTGCCATAAGTTCGCCATCACTGCCCTAGGGCCTAGGCCAGGGGTGTCCAAACTTCGGCCCTCCAGATGTTTTGGACCACAACTCCCAGAATTCCAAGCTTATATTGCCGATGACAAAGGACTGTGGGAGTTGTGGTCCAAAACATCTGGAAGGCCAAAGTTTGGATGCCACTGGCCTAGGCTTTTGCTGAATCTTTGTCACTGCTCGTTGAGCTCATTAGGAACAGCATCACTTTCACCACTACCTGCCTAATTAAAGGCATGAGAAATTGCCAGAAGCCTCAATTTTTCCTGCCTTTTCATAACGGGATTTTTATTTCAGTGTCTTTTCCTTTAGCTTGCAATAGTAACATAGGCCAGAATCAAAGCTAACTGTTGGGATTTGCTCTTCTGAAACAAACAAACAAAAAGCCACGAGACAGATGCAGCCTGAATTCCAGAAAGGAATGCAAGGCCTCTCTTTTTTCCCCCACAGTGAGCTTGAGAAAGTGTTTCTTCTCTGGAAATTTCCAAACAGGACCCAAGCCAAGAGCCAAAGTGATGAATGAATGAGTTCGTCTGCCAACCCATAAGCTTAGTGTTGGGAGGGAAAATGCCCAGAAGAGCAGAGGCCTTTTTTCTTGTGGCTTACAGTATGTTATTAACCTTGCTTCTTTTAAACAAATGCACTGAGTGTTCCTAAAATTGTGCACCTTTGATCTCAGTCTTTACATGGAAGAAATGTCTTTTTTAAAAAAATCAAGAGACTCCGCCTTCTAGAACTTAAGTAATGCTGGCTCTTGCATTTAACAATTAATTAATTAATTTCATTCTGCTTATATAGCCACACCCTTGGGTTTGTAAGACTTTGTTGTTGTTACATGCCATTAAGTCCCCTCTGAGACCCATGGGAACTATGATTGACCATCCAAATTTCCTATCATTCAGAGGCCTACTTTGCTTCTGCAAACTCTCAATGCACCTAGAATATCTTTGGAAGTCACTAATTAACTGGGTTAGAATACCACACATAATAAATGATCCAGTTGGACTTTCTTTCAGTCTTAAATTAATTAAGACCTCTGGCTGCCGAGCCAGGGGTGGCGACAGTCTAATTATTTGCTGTGCAAAGATCCAAACCGTCTAGTTTTGGGCAAACTGGCTCATCCCCAAATACCACCAGGTGTTGGTGAACTATTTCTGAGTGCTCTAGAAAACCCCCGAAGAAGATTGCCATAAGTCAGAATAAGCTTGAAAGCAAGTCGTTATTATGATTAATGAATGGCTAGTAGTCATGGTGGCTACATGCCTCCAACTATATTCATGGAAATCATGCCATGTGGATGATCAGTTTCTTGAGATGATTGTTTTCAGAAGGTCCAGTGGTACCTGAGTCCTGCAGTTGTTCTGTGGACTTCTTTTAGTCAACTGGTTAACCAATGGTAAACTGAGTGCTAAACTAGATACGGCTTTGGTCCAAGGTGATTTATATTTAAAATGGATCCCCTTTCTCCTTCAAGAGGCACAGTGAAATTGCCTTAAGAGAGACCACTGATACACCTAACTCTGTACTGTTTTCTTGCCAAGATTCTGGACAAGAATTATGCCCAGTTCCAACCACAGATGACAGAAATGGGAACTCAACACACAATTCATTCAAAAATGTCCAGTGCAGCAGACATCACCACCTGCATGAGAAGACATTGAAACCAGGGACCTTTGTCTGTGGGAAGAGATTTTGGTGTTTGAGACAAAGGGCAAAGTGGTGCTCTCGTTCCTTCCAAGTTGATTGGGCTGTCAATTGATACATGTCTGCAATAACAGAATAAGATATTCCTTCAAACCTGGTGGCTCAGCGAACTAAGTCTCTGAAAACTGTCGGCTGCAAAGTTGGCAGCTCGCAGCGGAGAGAGCTCCTGCTGATAACTCCAGCTCCTGCCAACCTAGCTGTTTGAAAGCATCTAAATGCAAGTAGATAAATAGGTGTGTGTATTGTGTCGTTGTAGTCGTGACCGACCCTTCATGACCCCATGCCCATGGACTTTTCTTGGCAGGAATACTGGAGTGGCTTGCCAGTTCCTACTCCAGGCGCCTACAGCACCTGGTACTCCCTCGGGGTCTCCCATCCAAGTACTAACCAGGGCCGACCCTGCTTAGCTTCCGAAATCAGGCGAGATTGGATGTGCTTAGGGCATCTAGGCAGCTCTCAGATAAATAGGTACCGCCGTTTAAAAAAAAGTGGGAAGGTAAAACAGTGTTTCCTTGCAGCCATGCCGGCCACGTGGCCATGGGCTTGCACAACACTGGCTCTTTGGCTTGAATATGGAGATGAGCACCGCCCCTAGAGTCGGACACGACTAGCACGCATGTGCAGGGGGAACCTTTACCTTTTACCTTTACCAAACCCTGTGAGCAACATGCCAGATTAGGGAAGGCAGGACAAACAGCACAGCACAGAGCTCTGTTCTCCAAGCAAGGGGAGTGGGAGGCGCCCGTGGGGGGAGTGGTTGCCAGACCTTAGTGCCTCCTGGCCTCTACGACCCGAGATGGTTGCCTCAGCCTGCCCAACGGTGGAGCCCGGCCTGCTCATACCACCTATGTGTGCTCTGTCCATCTTAGCGAGTCTCATGCATTCACGGCCGGCCACCCTCGGCGGTGTGTCATCAGCTTTCATTGTTCTACAGTCATGCAAGTCAAGGCACAATCCGCTGCTCCTCTTGATATGCTGCTTCAAACTGTTCCAACAGCTCTTCCAGCCAGGCACAGAGAATGAAGAGTGCATGAAGTGATAAGAGATGAATACCAAGAGGTTTGTGGAAGGAGAAAGATTACAAGGCTCAGGGTTGAGCAGCAATGCCAGCCTGTTCTAGCCGAGTGAAGCGCAACAGGAGAGTGCATGGATTAGGGAATGGAAACAGTTAAGAAAGGGAGGAGGATTACAGTGCATTACATTAATTGAAATGGGAGCTTAGCGCTATGCTTGCTCAAAAAGCTATTACCCAGCACAGAAGCCGAAGCCAGCAAATTCACCAAAGGACGGGGGTGAGAGCTGTTCTCTGAGAATGGCAGAAAGAGGCAGCCTCGCTCGTGCTGTCATTTTCTTCAACGCGTTTCCCACTAGATGTGCTTTGTCAAAAAAAATTCTTTCTTGGAACAAAAGTGCACTCGTAGGGCTGCATCTCCTATAATCGTGATAATATTCTTGAAACGTGTTCTGTGCACTGAAGTGCAACATGCCCTGTGAAAACGGTCCGTGCAAATGCCGTTGCAGACCAGCATTGCCGCTGCTCAGCCTTTAAGAAGTAATGCAAGGTGTGGGGGTGTCCAAGGAAGAGGCAGACCGGGAGTCTGTGCTTGCTGTTAAATAACAATCTAGTCTGTGGTTGTTGTGAAGTAATGAGATTGCTCAGGGTCTTTTAGATCAGAGATGTTCCTCTCCCAGTTCTTCTCCAGTGTAAACCAAGGCAAATGTTTCCGACCTTCATCTTCTGGGAAAGAGTTGTACCTTTTGGAGGCTAGATTCCCCTCAACCGAGTGCCCGACAGGTGAATTGGCTCTCTGCCAAGTTAGTCAGATAATGACAGTTGTAATCTAACACAACTCAAGGGCACCATACTAGAGAGAGCTTGGACTTCTAACTCCCAGAATCCCCGGTTATACTTGGATTGGAGCTTGTAGGAGCTGGAAGCCTCCAAAAGGTGGGCAAAGGTTGAGAATCAGTGTTCTAGACCCTTATCGGGCTAAAAAGAATTTGCGGCACAGCTAGCCTTAAAGTAGTTTGAATACTTAGGGGGGGAAAAGAATAAACAGAGCAAATTTAAAATGCTCAGTTGTCTTTAATGCGATGAATGAAACTGTTTGGATGATTTTTTCATTATTTCCTTTATGTTTATGGGAAGTTTAGTTAATTAAATATTATTGCCACGGCACCCTTGGGCATACAATATACATGTAGTAAATCTGTTCTTTTCAGCTACCTGGGACTTGACAACGCTGCTGCACTTAGAATAGCAAAGTCTAACCCTAAAAAATATTTGCTGAAAGGCCAGTGATACAATTCATTAGAAGAAAGTAAAAAAAAAAAGCAGCAGCACCATCAAGGGAAGTTTATATTGACACTTAATAGTTGTACTTTTGTATTCTGGCAGTGGATTTTAAATGTTTCAAGTGCTTAAATAAGCACTAAAACCATCACATCTCCCCACTAAGATGTAACGGGTGACCTCATGGACAGATTATGGATAACTGATGCAGTTACTACTGAGCTGTATATATACAGTACTGAAATTTTGAAGACCACCCACTAATCCTCAGTGCTGCCATTAACTGTTTATTAAAGTGTTTATTAGGCCCAGTGTAGATACCTTGAATCAGCACACAGAAGTATGAGTCTTAATTCAAAATTCAAAATACATTCATAGGATCTAACAATAAGACTCAGTTTTGGCTTCCCCTCCAGCTCCCTTCTCTAGATATGTCCTCCTTTTTATGGTGACTTCACAACAGCTGGAGACTCCTTCTATGGACAAGACCGAGGTCCGACTTGTAAATGTGTCTTTATCAGACTTGGAATAATAGACCTAACACATTCGGGGCATGCTATAAAATGCTTCCATGTGCAGGTGTTCATAATAGGGATGGGAATATTTTACTTTCTCCTGCATTCAAATGATCAAAACCTCAAGTTCTTTTTATCCCTGATATAAAGCATTTTCAAAAACAGATCAAATCAAAATTCTCCTCACCTTTCACCAGCTCAAGTCATTAAGTATTTCTATCTCTTAGATATAGGCCCGTGGTAGTGTATATCTACCTCCTATACCGATGTTAGAACAAGAAGCATTTCAGAAAAATAAATATATAAAAAGGGGGATAGGAAATCTAATACAGAATTCATGTGGTTGACTATACATAAATTCAAGCCCAGAGTTTAATGATTAAAGTACTTAAAACCTTCTGCTTGGATGGAAGAGGTTGCCAGTTCCATGCTTATTCCAAAGTAAATGCTCATTGGCATCAGCATTTTCCAATATCTCCTTCTATCCTTCATCAAAATGCAGAAAGGAGCCAAAATGTCAACCCAGAAAACAAAAGGTTGGGAAATCTAATAAGAACCTTCTAATGCTGTTACTAAATTAACTGGACCTAAACTCAACTCAACTAGCAGGACTTCAGTCACAATTAGCTTGTCCAAACCATTTCAACAGCTCGACTTGAAGCATGACTAGGACTGGATTCAACTTACTACCTCTAAACTGCTCAAATTGCTTTAAATTTAAAGGCTGATTCCCCCTCAACCCTAAAGTCTTCACAGTACCTGTCTAAAACTGGTATCTTATAAAGCAAAAGAGGGAAACACCCAGTATAAAAACTACGTAAGTTTTGGGTTATCTTTGTCCAAGGCCTGGTCACTCACCTTACACACATGCCTTACCACATCCTGTAGTTAAACATGCTGGGAGGGTAACTAAGTAGTTTCCTTGGGTTGAAGAGCTGATAATGGAGGAAGCCAGGGAATAATACCAGATAGTTGGTGGCAGCTGTGAAGATCAAAGATAGGAATGACTCCTCTTTCCTTCCTTTCCTCTTTTCTTTTTATGATGTTGGCAACAGTCTGATTTATCACACCACATACCTTTAATAAAACTGTTATATAACCTGTCTAATTCAGTAACCAGTCTTAAGGGTGAAGGATTTATTGTAAATTGTGGCCATAACATTTACAGAAAATTGCATGTGAAATATGTTCTTGTTGACGACAATACACTTCTGGAAAATTAAGTTGGCCCAGTTAAAACAAGAAAAAGCATAAAATATACCAGATGCAGGAATCACATTAAAAACATATGAATGACTTCTGGGGGAAGAATTGTTACTTCTTGACAGATTCTGACTTTGAATTGGGAGATTTTTTTCCCCTGGACGAAAGGCAAATGGCTGCATTGAGTTTATGAGGGCTAGTCAAAAAGAAAAAAAAGGAAAGAATGCTACTTGATGTATTTTTCCATGAACTTTTTGTGGAATTCGGACCGCAGCGTGTCGTTGACAAATCTTTTGTCTTTTTTCGTCTCGTCGACACCCTTCGCACAGTTTTTGAAGACCACGTCATCGTCCCATCTAGAGAAGCCGGTTTGAGGAGAGAAGGAAAGAAGAACAAAACATTTTCAAACAATTCGCCTTTTTCTAATCATAAAGAAATGGACAATGCTGGAAAGACAACTGTCAGGAATTGACTCATTCCTAAGTGTCACTGTACCATCTGCTGTGATTTCCCAGGAATTACCAGTTGGCTGATTGTGCTGCCCATAAATATCAGAGAGAGGATTTATTACCTTAATGTTACCTTCCATCAAAGGGGAAAAGGTGTGGATGGCATGGAAGATGAAGACAAATGTCCTCCCCCCCCCCCCGGAATATACAGTTGTTTGTGAATGAAAGACAAATGTTTTCCCACACCAATACACACTTGTTTGTGGCCAGATCAAAAGGACATTCCCAACTTTCCTATGTTAATTGCCTGGTTAATTGCAGGAAAGATCTATCTGTGCCTAGAGGCGTCTCCAAGCCTCTGAACTGGAAATTTCCACTGTTAGAGCCTAGGTTCCTATTTTCTATAAAAGACTATTTCAAACAAAGGGATTGGGGATTGGAGTTGATTGCAGTTGTTGCTCCAGGGCGATGTAGTGAGGGGGATCTCACTGGCCTCTGCCCGGCCAGGAGGACAAAGGAATGGGTGTCTTTATCACCTTACTTCCGAGTAAGTAGGTAGACTAGCTTTAGAATTTCTTATTTTCTGAGAATTGCAGTATTTTACGCTCTCATAGATTATTCTTTTCTTTTGAATGTGAAGATTGCCTTGTAAATTCTTTTGGCACTGTTAACCTCATTTTCTTTCATGTTTTCTTAATAAAACAACATCTTTATATCCTAAGGGAGGGTGCTTTTGTGTCTTGCAAAAGCAGTGCCTAGGATTGGCAGCTACGGAATGTCCTTGTGAGCAAAAGTGATTTTCTTTTGTACGGAAACAGATATTTAACTGTTTCTGGGTACTCCAGGCTTTGGAGGGAAGGGGGGGGGGTTTCAGGGTGCTAAATCTCCTGGCAGCGGTAGATTTGCTCACACTCGTCTAGAAAGCTGTGTGGCCGTCTGCCTTGGGGATCCTTCCCGAAAATTCCCTGGGGCACACGTGGAAGCCTCAAACTTTGTTTTCTGGTGGCAGCGGAACTCCCGCTTGTCAGCTCTTTCAAGCATGACAGCAACCAACAGAATTGAGCCCGTGGGATGTTTAGATACATTCTGATTTGGCCTCAGGCAAAACTGTGTCAGTTCTATGAGAGGCACAACTTTTCGCACGCAGAAAAAGTCCCGCATTCAATCCTTGGCATCTCCGCTTGAGTCAGTGAATCCGAGGAGATCCCTGATAACTGAGACCCAGAAGGGAATCTCTCCTTCAGCGGACTGGCAGCTAAGCCATGCAAATGAAACCTGATATATGCATTTCAAAGTTTCCACTAGGGAAGCCAGGTGTCAAAGCTTTCAGAGCCAAAACAGAATCCAGGGCACCTCGGTGACTAAATGTGCTATGCTGTACAGACCCTCCAAACAAGACTGGATATCATCACATGCAGGTTTACACAGAACTAAATAGCTAAATTCAACGGAGCCCTTACTGGGGGGGGGGGGTGTGTGGCCAGCATTTGCAGGTGAGAATTGCAACCAGGGCCGCACAAGGGACTTGCTTTACAAATAACTTCCCACTAGCTGAGAAATTCTTAGAGGAATATTTGGCAGTAACAGGAAACTGCTAAGAGAGAAAAGCTCTACATTCCGTTACAAGAGGTCCTGTGACCTAGGGATCATCTTCAAGAACCCAGCAAAAGGCTTAAAATGGAAAGAAAATAAGCTAGGCAGGATACTATCCAGGAAGTGAACTCCAGGAGAAGTCAATATCTTCTACCTCCCTAGTGAGCCAGCTGTTCTTATAAACATTTATAAGCTTTCTTTGGAATCTCAAGTAAAAATGGACGCCATGCTTAGACAAACAGGGTCAAATGAAATGTTAGGGGCAACATAAAGAACCACCACCCCCATGCGACAATCAGATTTTCTCAGAGATGTTTGTTTCAACAACAATGTTCCCTATAAGCTGGGACTTGAGTTACAGTGACTGAAGAAGCTGCTAGGTTGAGTAGCAAAAGGTTTCGATCCCACAAGAAAAATCCAGTTGCCATGATTCAACTCCTAGATAATCTAACCTGGATGACTAAGAATCTCCACAGACCTCCCTATAAGCTGAATATAGACACACACCCATACACACAGAGATTCATTGGCGCTGCTTAGCAGCAACAGAAATCCGTGCCAGCTTACTTCCAGGTTTTGGCTGAACCTCCCACCCTGCACAGCAGACTTGTGTGCAGAAGAAAAACACACAGAGGGAACATTGTTCAGGAATCAATTTGCTAATTACCCCCATCTTTACCTTTTAATGACCAGTAATAAAATAAACCATGAAAGATATGCAGGAAAGAACAGCATGTGCTTTTACAAGCGACTGTCTTGCATCACAGAAGGGTACATTTCAAAATACAGTACAGTGGACCCTTGTATAACAAACAGCTTGTATAACATAAAATTTGTACAACATAAAAAATTCCAGAGATAGGGGGAATTTGCTTCACAAAATCGCCTATGGGGAAAATCCGTACAACATAAAAATGGAATTACTCCGTTTTCAATGCATTCCTATGGGAATTTGTATAAAGGAAAATTTGCTTAACATAATTTCATTTGGAACGAATTAATTCCTTTATACAAGGTACCACTGTAATTCGTTCCAAATGAAATTATGTTAAGCAAAATTTTCTTTATACAACTTCCCATAGGAATGCATTGAAAATGGAGTAATTCCATTTTTATGTTGTACGGATTTTCCCCATAGGCGATTACGTTAAGCAAATTTCCCCTATCTCTGGAATTTTTTATTTTGTACAGATTTTATGTTATACAAGCTGTTTGTCATACAAGGGTCCACTGTAACTCCTTTATATGAGGTACCACTGTACATGCTAAGCATATTATCTACTTTGGTCTACATTTTTATCCAAAGTCCACCTAAACATAGAATAGCAGGTGGACCGGAACTGAGACAACCTTTCAGTTCTATGGTTATTAAAAGAATTGGATAAGCTCTTTCATACAGAATTATTACGGGAGACATTATTTGCTACGAGATACACTATCTTTCTCCAGAATATCGCCACTGGACACCTTACAGACTGAATAAGACAATACAAGTTTGACCCAGGGGATAATGTCCATCCTATAGATGGTTGTAACTTGAACAACTGAATTAAGGGTCTCCCTTTGTGCGAGTGCAATTAAAATTCAATTGAATAGCTGCGAAGTTGTAAATCCATTAAGAGACACAGGGGGAAATGAGAAGGAGCAGTCAAGGGGGCCGAAGAAATACTTCCATACCTCCGTTTCACTTTGAAGCTTGCCTGAGTCTGGACTGGACCAGTAAGATTCAGCAGAGGGTTCCCGCTCAGGATGTTTTCCATCCTTATCCTCTCTTCTTCAGCCTTCTGCTCTTGTTCCTGTCAAGAGCAAAAAACAGGTGGATCTTCAGGAGGACATAAAAGCCTTCATCTGTTGAGGATGGAGCAGCCAACTTTGCTACGCATCAGTTTGACTTGACACAGCCCCAAACAATTCCTCTACACCCTTAAAGTCATTTAGATTTTTTTTCTTTTTAAATGTGCAGGACATTTTAAAATGCTGCTGTCATGACTTCTGGAAAGAAGTGCAGGATCTGACTGCTACCAGAAACTGTGTGGAAGGTTTGGCTTCAAACATCTTCAGCAGTCCAAACTCAATTGCACTATGCAGTTCTTGCACTTCAGCTCATGCCCCGAATCCAACTGCTAATTCTAACGAGTGCTGAGCTACTGAATCAACATAATCTATACAAGAGTTGACATACAATTGACTCCGTCTGCCTCTAGTTGGGATGAGTAGTTTGAGGTGGTTATGTGGGGTAGCCCCATTTAGATTCTCTCTTTTATAAATGTGTGTGTGTGTTGTGTTGTTACAGTCGTGACCGACTCTTCGTGACCCCATGTCCATGGAGTTTTCTTGGCAGGAATACTGGAGTGAATTTCCAGTTCCTACTCCAGGCGCCTACAGCACCTGGTGTTCCCTGGTGGTCTCCCATCCAAGTATTAACCAGGGCTGACCCTGCTTAGCTTCCGAAATCAGACGAGATCGGATATGCTTAGGGCATCTACGCAGCTTTATAAATGCACCAAGTCGCTTAATGACACTTGGGAGATTCAAGCTGTTTATAGCACCTGGTAACCATATGAAAACAAGCAATTGGGAGCTGCTATGAAACCTCAACTGAACAGACTAGCATAGCCTTTCTGAATATATTTTATGTAGTAGTAGTTTTACAAACTATATTTAACCTCCTTTATCATGAGCAAGAAGACACATTACCTAATGAATTATACTGGCATCGCTGATACAAGGGCTTGATTTTTAAAATTTATTTAAAAGATTTTGACTCCACCTTTTTCTTAAAATGATTCAAGACAGCTTACAGTTTTTTTAAAAAAAAGAACAGCATAAAAGGTAACAATATTTTTCTAGGTTAAAATATAGAAAACCCATTAATAAGAGTAAAAGAACAATTTTAAAAGGCAGTGGTGTCTTAAAAACTGGGTTGTTATTTTTTTTTTAATCTGAGCTTTTGTGGACAAAGTCCACTTCATCAGACATAAGAGAAAGAGATATAACAGGTGTTCATACATGGCATCAAAATATAGATAATAAAACAAAGAGATTGGGGTTGGTTGGCACAAAAGTCAGTCGGTGTTTAACACTGTGGTGACGGCATCTTTGATAAGCAGGTACTGTATGTCACTGAAGACCATCCAGTCAAGGATGCGAGAACCCCTGTCATAAAATAGCAATGGTCGAGTTTTCTGCTTTCAACAGCTTCTACTGTCCTCTAGTGGCACCCAACGGTCACTTCTGGAAGCTGTTTCCTTTATGGTCAGGATCAAGGGATATCACTCAGCTTTCGCTTGATGTGCAATCAGTTCCTTCAGTTCACTGTCCGTCAATCGCAGGCAGCGAGTCGTCTTAATTTTAGAGGTCGTTTCCGCATAACACAAAGGCAGGAGCAGAATAAGAGTGCACACTCAGCACGCAGAAAGCTCAAAGGTCAAGTCTAGAGCCAGAACCTCCATTAAGAAAATAAAAAGTTTTTAAAATGCGGCCCAGTCTAGAGGTCACAGGAGCCGCTCCAAGGCCACTTCCCCAAAGTTTTTAATTATATTTTAACTTGCCCAATAGAGAGTGTAAGAAGGCTTTTCAGAAAGGAGAAAAACCAACTTTTCCTAAAAGAAGAAACTGAGAGAAAGGGGACACTGAACCTGTGCAGTCCTCCCAGAAGCAACGGCCTCCCTGTCTGGACGCTGAACCTCTGGAAGGTGCTGTTCACCTCAGACCAAAAGGTCAGTAAATGGGCCACGGTTCGGACTACAATTTTTTTTTTTATATATGACTATATTTGTGTCTAAAATTGTTACACTAAAATTGCGGGTTGCCTTACACACGGAAGTAAGCCAAGGAGAGAGCCATGCGGTCGCAAAACGGTAATTCTGGGTTGAAAAAGTGGGGGCAGTCTTATACATGGGGTTGTCTTATACATGGGGTCGTCTTATAGGCAGGAAAATGTGGTGTGTTCTGGTGCATCCCCCTTTTTCGATTCAGCTCTGAAACACTCTGAAAGTGCCTTCTTCCCTTCGGCACCTGCATTTATGCTGTGTAGACGGACAAAAGAACTAGACGAGGAGTGTAACGGCAAGAGTCAGAGAAAGGAAACTACGATTCTGCCATGCTGCGTACCCTGCCTGCCTGCCTGCCTGTCCGTCCGTCCGTCCGTCTGTCCTTCTCTCCCTAAGGGCCCCAAGGTCACTCACAACAGACAAAACATTAAAGCAAACATGGTTTTAATATGATCTAAATATCATATTGGGAAAAAAAGACCTATATTAAGATTAAAAACCAATGTTAAAAACAAATTAAGAACATGTAAAAAACTGAATTAAATGTCAGCATTCCTGAAACAACTTTCTTCTTAAAAGTTTGCCTGAAGAGGAAGGTCTTTGCCTGACAACAACAGAAGGACAAGAGGGAGGAGGCCCAACCTGACTTCTTGCCAGAGCACATTTCCACGTCTGTGAGCAGCCACTGAGAAGGCCCTCTCTTGTGTCCACACCAAAGGAGCTCGGGAAAGCAGTGGCACCAAGAGAAAGGTCTACCCAGAAGACCTTAGGACAGTGGTGGCGAACCTTCAGCACTCCAAATGTTTTGGACCACAACTCCCACAGTCCTTTGTCACTGGTGATACTGGCTCAGAATTCTGGGAGTTGTGGTCCAAAATATCTGGAGTGCTGAAAGTTCGCCACCACTGCCTTAGAAGCTGAACTCTTTCAGGTTCTAACAGCTTTTTCACTCGGGTCAGAGGCCCTTCAACACGCCTAAGCCCAAACAATCCAATACCAGGGATCTTCCCCTTTGTCTTGAAGCTTGGGAGATCTGTTTTCAGTTCGATTCTCGCACTTTGGACAAAGGGGAACAGAATGTCCCCTTCTGTTACAGCACCAAGATTGCAAATGTTATTTTCTCCTGTTACTGGCAGTCAGGATGGTGGAAGTCAAAATTCAACATATGTAATGGTTAACTTAAATCCCCACGAGACAGCCCTAGCTCAAGTGCTGCAGTACATTCTTTGCAGCTAGGTCCACAACACTTCTAATTAAAATGGCCTTTCTTGGAAGGAGAGCTGAAAAAACACTCTAGCTTCTAGCCACCAAGAATCACTGCCAGGTTAAGGCAACTATCATGCACCAGGGATAAGTAAGACTGAGCCCCAACACTTAGCTTCAAGTCGTATTGAATGCAAAGGGAGTACCATAAGAATCTAAGAACATAAGAAGAGCCATGCTGGATCAGGCCAAAGGCCCATCTAGTCCAGCTTCCTGTATCTCACAGTGGCCCCACCAGATGCCTCTGGGAGTGCACGAGTCTTGGCCACCTCACTGCTTATCCCTGTCTCCAGGTCATTTATGAACACTGGTCCCAGGACAGATCCCTGGGGCACACTGTTTTTCACCTCTCTCCATTGTGAAAATTTCCCATTGACACCTACTCTTTGCTTCCTGGATCTCAGCCAGTTCTCAGTCCATAAGGGGACCTGCCCTCTTATCCCCTGGCTGTGCAATTTTCTCAGCGGCCTTTGAACGTTCATACAGAGAATTGTACCACCACGTGCATCTGTATTTAATTCTCACTCAAGCAGGTGGGATGTTTCAGTCCCCCAGAGTCATGTTTGGTAGCAGAATTAACACAGAACTCAGTCTCCCAGGTATCCATTTTATAAGGTGGTCATCTGAACAGCTGTACAGAATCAATGAATCATAGAAATGGGGAAGGGGTCTATAAAGCCATCGGGTCCAATCCCTTGCTCAATGCAGGAATCCAAATCAAAGTAGATCCGACAAATAGATGGTTGTCTAATTTCCTCTTAAATTCCTCGTGTTGGAGCCAACTTCCTGAAGTAGCTGGTTCTATTGCTTCCATATTTCAGCAACTTAACATTTAAATATTTTTTTAACAGGCACCCCCCACACACACCAAACGCCGAAAAACAACAAAACAGCTGGAACAAATATCTTCCTTATAAATCTGCTGCATTTTGCTATTTGGGGTGCACTTTTTTTACCCAAGCCAATGGAAAGTGCTGAGAGAAACCATGCCATGATTTTGCAGATCAAAAACCAGACTCCGCACATTCCAGCGGTCAGCAGTTTGGCCCCACATGAGACAAATGATGAATAAACACTAGGGGTTTCAGTGGACTTTATAGAACCCAAGACCTAATTTCAAATGACCCTCAATAAAAGAGAATTCTCAGGGGGCCAGAAATCATTCCAGAAATCACTCAGCTCAGGCTTTTTGGCTTCATGGATAAAGATTAGCTTCGAGATAACGGCCAGTGATAGTACCGCTCTTTACTGCTCTAGTTAGGCCACAATTGGGATACAGTGTCCAGTTCTGGTCACCACAAGGCAAACAAGACATAGAGGCCCTAGAAAAAGTGCAGAGAAGAGCAACCAAGATGATAAAGGGACTGGAGGCTAAATCATACAAACAGCGACTAAAAGAACTAGGCATGTTCAGCCTGTTGAAGATAAGACTGAAGGGAAACAAGGTTAACAGTCTTCCAGTACTTGAAGGGTTGCCACGGGGAAGAGGGCATCGGCTTATTCTCAGTTGCACCTGAGGGTGTGAGAAGAACCAATGGGTGGAAACTCCTCAGAAGGAGAGCCAACCTGGTAATCGGGGGAAACTTCCTGACAGTGACAGCGATTAAACAGTCGGACAGCTTGCCTCCCAATGTTGTGGGTGCCCCATCACTGGACGTTTTCAAGAAAAGATTGGACGGCCATCTGTCCGGGATGGCATGAGGTCTCCTGGCTTGGGCGGTGGTGTTGGACTAGAAGACCTCCAAGCTCCCTTCCAACCCTACGATGATTCTATGATATACGGCAGCAATCTCCACCATTTCAGTGAAGCCGTGCATTTACCTTGCGAGCCTGCTCCTCAGCGCGTTCTTTTTTAATCTTTTCTAACTCTGCTAAAAGAGCCGCAGTATCATCATCACTCTCCTCTTCATAGTCGTCATCATCTTCTTCTTCTTCCTAGAGAGACCAAAAAATCTTCTGTAAATGTCCCTATCCGTTTCCTACCCAATATGGCAACATTCAGGCAGTTCTTTACGAATGATGCTACATATAATGGCATCGCTATGCGCTATAATTATCAGACAATTTTGGGCCGATGAATGCATTGCACAAAATGAGATGTTGCCATATACAGTGGACCCTCATATAACAAGTGGTATGTTTAACAGAAAATCCGCTTAAAGGAAAAAAATCGAGAGATAGGGGGAATCACTTAATGTATCCAGGAAATCACATTTATGTGCGTAAAAATATTATATATATAAACACACCCAGGAGCACTATAAAACTGATCATTCCACCTACCACTAAAGCTGTACGATTTCTGACCACACCACTATCACCTAAAGTTTGCCCGTGTACCAGGCATGGCCCATTTAGTTGCAGGCTGTGCCTTAGTAAGGTATTGTTGCTGATCAGATGCTAAACTCTTTGTTCGTTGTCACCTCAGGTTGGTGTCGGAGTGAGAAGGAAAATGGACCCACCCACAGGTTGCAATATAGGACTGCTGGGTAACTCTGGCTCAGCAGATCTCAAAATGTATGGGCCCATTCTACATGATACACACGGTAAACAGGGATTTGAGCTGTGCAAAGAGAACTTTCCATTCACAAGTCTTGTAAAGAACTCTATCCAAACCATTTTGCCTTCTGATTTTGGTATGAAAAAGCTTATGTATCATAGGATTCTCCTAATAAATTATTACTACTAAAATTTTAAGAAAACAAAAATCCACCCATGTATGTATCTGAATACATTATCACTTCTTTTGGTGCTTAACAAAATTAGAACTACAGTAGACTATGAGTGATACCTTCATAGGCTGCTAGTAGAAAAATAAAAAAAGTTGGTGCTTAAGTAACTGTTCCTGCCTGATGGAAGTTTTCACAACTTATAGTGAAATCCTCAGTTCTTTTGAAACGGCATGTGTTGTGTCTCAGAACAGTCCCTCACCATGAAAAGGAAAGATCGCACACTTCAGTGGCAAAGGATGTGCTTGACATTCAAAGTGTCACAGGCTAAATACCCGGAAATTCCAGACAAAAAAGGATCAGGTAACAGGAGATCCAAAAGATGCCTGCATCTTATCTTGAATTATCTGGTATCTGACTAACGGTTGGGATTTAAGGGTGGGAAATGTGAGGGCCCTCCAGGCGTTGCTTAGATCACCCATTATTTGCAGCATGAAAGTAGCAGCTGTTCAGCAGCCACATCTAAAGGAGTGAAAAACACTCCTTGGCCCTGATTGAGATGAGACGAATACAAGGGTCTCTTTTCATTCCCGCAGCAAGCAGGCTTACATACATCGGTCAGTGGATCATCGGCATCCAGGTTAGCTGCCGGGATCTGATCTAGACGGGGTTTCTTGGACACTGAAGACGATGTGGTGTGCTCTGGAGACAAAACAGAAGAAGAGTTGAAAGAAATTGGAGCAAGAAGGGAAAGCAAGTCACCCAAAGGGGATATACAGGAAAACTGACTATAAAAACAAGTCCGTCATTTACCAAAACTTGTTACTAATTTGAATGCGAACATGGGATGTCCTCACAAAATGAACAGCAGGTTCCCCTAGACCAGTGATGACGAACCTTCGGCACTCCAGATGTTTTGGACCACAACTGCCAAAGTCCTTTGTCATTGGAAATCTAGGCTCAGAATTCTGGGAGTTGTGTTCCAAAACATCTGGAGTGCCGAAGGTTTGCCACCAGTGCCCTAGACCCTAAGGGGACCCACAATGCCTTTTATAAGGATGACAGCAGTAGCTTCTTTTTGCCCCAAGTGAAGCCACCGGAGCCACCTTTGCAAAGGGCAATCCTGCTTCCCTTAGGGCTTAAGGCAGGCATGTCCAAACTTCGGCCCTCCTGATGTTTTGGACCGCAACTCCCAGAATTCCAAGCCTATATTTCCAATGGCAAAGGACTATGGGAGTTGTGGTCCAAAACATCTGGAGGTCTGAAGTTTGGACATGCCTGGCTTAAGGGAAACCTGGTGGCCATCTTTACCAAGATGGCGACAATGGCTCGGCATCGCTGGCAATTAAGGAAAGGAGGTAATAGGGCTTTTTTTTTTTTGAGGGGATGGGGAGCTTGGGAGGACCATGGGCTGTTTGTTGGTTTATGGGTAGGGAATTCGTGGTTCGTCAGCCTTGTCCTCATCTCCAGTTGGGTGTTATCTGAATACTGATGATACCTAACCCCCAAACTCTGGCCAACCTCTTGACAAGGGCGGAGTTGTCCCACTAAGAAAACACAGCAAGCCTTGGCTGTTTCTTTTTGAAAAACGTGTATGTTAAAATTACATAGACTCTAACATCCTTCCTCCTTTTACCACTGTTTTAAAACAAACTCCCCAACAACCTTTGCTGTCAACATACCTTTGCCACTTCCACCACTCTGGACAGACTGTGGCACCCTCTCGCCTTCTTGGGGCCTCATCCACAATGCAGCCCACTGGCATTAAGGGGCTCCTTCTGCTCCTCTCTTTTAATCTAAGCTTCAAGCAAGTGTCTGTCTTCTAAACAGCCAATTCTACTGACATTTTCAACGTTCTACTCTGATTTCCACCCCCCTTGAATACTCCTGACCTGTACTCGATACACCACCCATCCCTGAGCTGTTGCCAAGCGATGGGCCAACCCGCGTTGAGGAAGGTGACCCCAATCTGCCTTGAGAGCAGCACAGACCTCGTGCCGGTCTGTCTCTGTTCTTTTCTCTCGCGGCCACTCGCTCCCTCTCTTCCAGTTCCCTCCTGAAGTCACGGTTGCGCACCTCCTCGGGGGCATCCTGGGTGGTCTGTCTGAGGAAAAAAGAAGGGGGAAAGGAGGGGGAATGCTCTCAGAGCTGGTGATGCACAACGGAGGAACTCAAGGGATGATCGGAAGAACTTCATGACAGTTAGAGCTGTTCGGCAGTGGAAGATGCTGCCTCAGAGGGTGGTGGAGTCTCCTTCTTTGGTGGTTTTTAAGCAGAGGCTGGATGGCCGCCTGTCGGAAATATTGTGAAGGGGTTCCTGCATGGCAGGGGATTGGACTAGATGGCCCTTGAGGTCTCTTCCAACTCTATGATTCTATGATTCTATCTTAATCCCCAGGGAAGTTTGCAAGAGACAAGCTGGTGTTGAGCTCTTCCCACTCCAGCCTCCCAAATGCTGGATGCGAGGACTGCTATCAGAACCCATTAGGAAATATTCGGCAATTGATTCTTCATTCAGTTGCACCCCACGACTGCACACTGCTCGTGACAGTCGATTTACCAAAAGGTTTCAGGATTTTATGTTTTGATATTTAGGGTCTGGTTTTGGCAACGGCAGTGGCGACATGGTTCCGTGATCAAAATGTCATTTGAAAAGCAACTTGGCAAGTGAAATAATAAAATTACCAAAGAAACCCAAACCAGATGACGGGGGGTGGGGTGGGGAGATGAAAAGGATAGCCTGCTGTAACAGCAGGATTTTGTTTTAGTAGCAAACTCTTCCAGATGTTAGTTTGACATCCTCATGCATGAAACATGGGGAAGGAAGGAAGAAGCACCTCAGAAGCATATCTACAAAAAGGCAATCAGGACTTTTTAAATGATCATCCTGCCACATGGCCCAGATGGGCAGGGTATGAATGTAATAAATAATATAATAATTATTAAAAGACCAAACAAGAGTCCAGTTGACACTACATGCACGTAATTCCTCTGGTCACAACAGATGTTCTTCTGCCTTTATTACATACCTATGAAGTTCTCACCAAAGAGCAGTTTTGGCAACAACAAATAAACAGCCTTGAAAATAAATCTATAATCACGTACGTTTTCTAAGGAAACCTACTTATTGTTTGTTTCATTTTTATACAATACCAGTGACCTGGCCAAAGCTAAAATAAACAATAGTTTAAAAATCAAATGCCCCTCTCTACAAAATGCTAATCGTTCCTTACCTGTATTTGATTTTAGTATGTGAAGGAAGATCTCTACTGGAATATTGTTTGGACAGCTGGCTTAAATCACCTTCTCCTTTTCCTCTCCCTCCCCTTGCAGGTTCAAATGTTGGTCTAGCCGCAGTCGTCATCTTAAATAATACGGGATCAAATGCACATCATAGACAGATAGATATTAAAGCCTATCAAGATAAGGAAAAATGTTAAATAAGAAGCACAGGAAGGCACTGTAATGTAAAACACAGAACTCTGCCACAGCTGCAGACCAATGCTATGTAGATTTACTGCTAGTTACACTGCATCAAAGACTGTTTCAGTCGCAAAGAATTGTACATAGAACTGTAATCTTGATTAGATTATGTACTCTCAATTTTCACGTTACAGATTTTGCAGCTTTTGCATTTTACATAATATACATAGAAATATATCAACAAAAATAATATAACAGACTACTTTATGGTTTCAAATGTGCAGATGAAAATGTAAAAAACAACTTTCCAGTTTCATGACACTCGCTCTTAATTTTTGAGTTTTGCAACGAGAAACTATGCTTTCCAGAAGGTTACTGCAGTGTCATGACAACCAAGACACCCTTCTGTCACACACCATAGCAGAAATGTAGGCTGATAAGGTACCTTTGTCTCTAGTATCTCTCTAGTGATCTTGGACTAGCCATTCGCATTTGTCTTTTCCTACCAAATGGTGTTGCTGCAAGAGTGAAATGGAATGGGCAGCCTTGTACAGTGGACAAAGTGGCACCTGCTTAAAAAAGCATATTACTGTAAACTAACATTTGCTCCTATAGGCTTATAATATTGTTCTTCATGTCTTCAGGGCCAGAATCACACAGAGCTAATTAAATTCACCAGGCTGCTCCATGAAGTAAAGGAAACATCTGGTATAAATGTCGCGTCTCAATCTTTAATATAAAAACAATTCTGAATTCTAAACCGTTATTATAGCCATTTTGAAGATGGCGTGCTGACACAGAGGAGTTTCCCTAGACATCTAGCACCTGCTGAAAAGATGCAACCTTCGATTGGGCCCATATTGACAAAAACCCATAGACAGACAATAATATCCATTTTCATGTCTATTTTAGTTTTTAAAAGCAACATAAAATAGATTGCAACTGTGCCTCCACTTAAACACTTAATTTAACAAAACCTGTATACAATTAAAACCATTACTTTTAAAATAGAAACAGTATTTTTATCACCACCTCAGAAGTAGATGAAGCTAGCTAACACAGGGGCCAAGAGACTGAGTGATGAATTAGTGGGTCCCCGGTTCTGATTTCATTTGAGCTCATTTTGTTACATTAGGCGAGCAACTCACAGTCCTATCCCCCCCTAGAGATGATGTAAAGTAACATTGGTCTACCTCAAAGGGCAGTTGTGACAATGGATCACTAACCAATGCAAGAGAAACACTCCAAGAACATAGGAAGAGCCCTGCTGGATCAGGCCAAGGGCCCATCTAGTCCAGCTTCCTGTATCTCACAGTGACCCTACAGGACGCCTCTGGGAGCACGTGAGACCACTAGATACCTGTCTCCAGTCCTAATACCACTGTCCTGCTTCTGCAATGCTGAGGTGCCCTCTTGTTAGGCTTGGAGATAACACGTATCCCCCATCATGGCTTGTCCCCTGCAATGGACTTTTTCCTGCAGAAATCTGTCCAATCCCCTTTTAAAGGCATCTAGGCCAGAGGCCATCGCTACATCCTCCGGAAAGGAGTTCCACAGATTAACAACACGCTGATCGTCTGAAAGCTGTTCTCCTTCAATTGAAAGCACCACGAAAGCTATAAAATTTACCAACGTTATTAAATTCGTGTTCACATGATAACAGGGAAACTGACTCTGCGTAATGGTCTGGAACTGCAACCGACCCAACCATTATCCTCTCCAGCACGGCCACATTTATCTCAGAGGACCCGGACCCGCTTCGTCAACATAAGCCCCGAGGAGGTTGGGGGTTCGATTCCCCACTGGGTCTCCTCAACAGGGGCTGGACTCCAAGGTCCACAGGGTCCCTTCCCGCTCTGCAGTCCCAAGTATTATCTATACTCGCTCATACTCCTCTCACGAACCCACCTTTCTGCTCTCTTCGCCGCCGTCCCCCTATTGCGCCTCCATATTCCCAGCGTTCACTACCCCAGAATCATAGAGGCTCACAGGACCAACAAGCTGCGACGGAAAGAGGGGCACACTTCCTAAGCTTCCGGACAAAAGCCCCGCCCAAACGTCGGAGCCGCTCTGGGCTATCCACCTCTATGGTAAAAAAACCCTCTCCTTCGCATTTGGGTGGAACGGCCATGTGTGACGTGCCCCTGGTGGACCACAACTCCCAGAATTCCCTCAGCCGGGCTGGTATTTCCAGGGCCCCTGGCCACGGAAACTGCAGCGTCTAGGAACGGAAGTCCAGAATAAATGGCCAATCACAGAAGGACTCCCACCGTCCTCATGAAGAAAAATTAAGCCCTTCGGATGGAAAGGAGGAGAAACTGGGCTCCTATTGGATTCATGAAACGACACCGCCGCTCCTGCTTCCCGTGACAGGAAATGAAACGGCAGATTTACCATAGAGATGACAATTATAGAATGGCACCCCCATTTTTTACAGCCGGCGCCCTCACAGGAAGTTACGATTTGCCAGGCGCTGGAATAGCCCGCGCGAATGAAAGAACAGGAAGGAGCGGGCTGCGGCAGCCATGAAGGCGGAAGTTGAGGAGGGGTGTGTTTTTGGTTGCCATGGAGACGGGAAAAATGCTCAAAAGCAACGGGCCCCACCTGGTTTAATCAGGCTTGGGCACCGTTTAGAGCACAGCTGAGGGTCCCTTTGCCTTCCCGCTCAGCAATAGGCGACCTGCGCTTCCTAAGCATCCCCGCTTGGTGCCATTCTGGTTGTTACATGGCAGAAAATGCCACCTCTATGCTCCATAGGGGCAGAGCATGTGCAGAGGGGGAAAAGCAACCATGATGAAGCACCTTGAGCAATTCTATACCTAGGTTGGGTTGTTTTTTTTTTAAGGTCATTAAGGGGAATATGATATAGGGGTATGGTGGCTCAGTAGGCCATTTATCAGCACTGAAAAATGTTGGCTGCAAAGTTGGCAGTTCAGCAGTTCGAATCCTGGCTGAGCAAGCTCCTTCTGTTAACCCCAGTTCCTGACAACCTAGCAGTTCAAAAGCATGTAAATGCAAGTAGATAAATAGGTACCGCCATAACAAGCGGGAAGGTAAACAGTGTTTCATGCCCAGAAATGTTTTCAGCCATGCCGGCCACATGTCCATAGATTTGCACAACATTGGCTCTTTGGCTTAGAATTTAGCTCCATCCCTAGAGTCAGACACGATTAGCATACAGGTGCAGGGTGAACCGTTACCTTTTACCTAAGGAGAGCATGATAGTTACGGGTGATCAAGATGCATTCTGTTTATGGTGATGATCAATGTGGTGTAGTGAGTAGAGAAAAGCGTTCAGGAGACCTGGGTCCAAATTCCTGCTTGGACATGAAGACTCACTGTCACTGGTAAAAGGAGACCATAAAAATCTCACATCCCTTAAAGAGTCCTTGAGCCAGATGGGACTTGATGATACCTAAGACAGTGAAGAATTGATGATTTCCAACTAATTATATCCTATAATTAGTGCCGTTGCTTAGCTCTTACATAATGAAAGTCCTTTGCTTCCTTGGAACAGCTGACGAAGGTGGTTGGAGGGCTAGCAAAATGTTTCAATCTCTCAAGAAAAGAAGTCCAGTTGGACCTGGATGACTGAGAATCTTCGCAGACAAATTCCTTGGCACAGATGTGATACACATGTGTAAAATCAAGTGTTGTCTGGGACAAGTGGATAAGTTGGCTCACTCTCTGACATACTTGCAGGCTATTCAGTGGCACTGAAGGCCAGGAGAGTCTAAATATTATGGTATGCTGTCAAGATTTGTCAAGGGGTCAGAAAGGCTGCTATTAGTTTATACGACTCAAAATGTAGATTGAGGCTGAGATTTGGCCTCTAGAAAGTACATGAAAGTCCCTGGTAATGTAAGGGGTGGATGTTGTCATGAAGTTATCATACAGAATTACTGTATGGTACAGTTACCTGACTTCAACTTGTACAGTTATACAGGGACAGTTGTTGTGAGTTTTTTGGGCTGTTTGGCTGTGTTTTGGAAGTTTTTCTTTTTTTAGGAAGAAAAACATCTGGATCCTGGCCGTGAAAGCCTTCGAGAATACATTATAGAGGGACAGGTAACATGAAACTGGAAGAGCTCTGAATGCCAATAAAACGATAAAGGTTTCCCCTGCACATGCATGCTCGTCATGTCCCACTCTAGGGGTGGTGCTTATCTCCATTTTTAAGTGAAAAAGCCAGTGTTGAGCAAGTCTGTGGCCATGATTTTTTTACAGAGTACCTATTTATCTCCTTTCATTTACATGCTTTCAAACTGCTAGGTTGGCAGGAGCTGGGGTTAACAGCGGGAGCTCACTCCACTGCATAGCACCCAGGATTCGAACCCCTGAGCTGCCGATTTTGTAGCTGACAGTTTCAGTGCTCCAGCCCGCTGAGCCACCATGCCCCGTAATCCTTCTATTTAGTTAGTCACCTATACCACAAGAGGTCTCCAGAGATTTAACAAGTTATATTCTCTGGGATGCTTGGCAAAAATCAAAGAAAAACAAAACAAAACAAAAGACAAAAATGTGGCAACTTAAAGAGTAACTTTTATATTTTAATGTAATGTTTTGTGGACATGACATATAGCAGCAGAATTAGGTGTGCATTATAATATGTAATGGGATATACATTTCATACCAAATATTCATTGGCTGTAGTATCTGTATTTGCATGCAATCCCTGTTGTAAGTTCCTATAGAGACAGAGTTGGGTGAGGATGGATAGGGGAGGAGGAAGAGGAGGGGGTTGGTTAGTTTTAAATATGATGGGAAGAAGGATTTGGCCTAGTGCAGTGTTTTAGATCCTTTTCACATGACTTCTAAGATCCACTGGCCACTTAAATTCGGACCAGAGATCTTAGGGGCTTGTTGCTCTTCCTGTGTCCCCACCCCTCCGCACTTCCTTGCTCCTGTCTGCGTGAGGGGAGGGAGAAAAAAAAGGAAGAAAAGAACCTGGCTCACCTCCGTTCTGCCTCTCGCTCTTGCCGCGGCAACATTCCAGTCTCTTAAGTAGCTCTTAAAGGGGCGGGAGCCAAAAACAACAACAAACAGAAGTGAGGAGAACCCCGCACTCACTATCGTTACACCGCATCAAGGAATTTTCACCTCCAGAGAGCAGGTACTTGAAAGGTGCGCTGGGACGCGCTAAAGTGGGCGTGGTCACACTTAATTTCCTGTAAACTCTGGAGCTGGTGGGGAAACATTTTTAACCTCTGGAGCTGGGAGCCATTTGCCCCGGAGTTTAGGGGTCGTGTATAAACATTAGAGAACCTATGGCATGGATGACAAAGGTGGCACTCGGAGCCCTTTCTGTGGGCATCCTACATCGGCCCTTCACAGCCAGCTGTATTCAGGTTAAATAACTGTATTGGTACTTTGCGAATAATTAGTAGGTTTTGAATCACAGTTTGGGCACTCGGTCTCTAGTGTCTCATGGAAGAACTTGGGTTTGTTGATATGGTAGCTGTTATTTTATGGCTCTGTGGTAAATTCCTCAAGAGACCAAAAAACAGACACCAGATCAGAGGGACGCGGGGGGCGGACCAGCGGGGGGAGAGAATGGGAAAGATTTTGCCTTCGAGTCTTTTGGTGGGACTTCCATGAAAAATCCATTGGCAATATAGTAATATTACATTTGATAATGACTCAAGAAACCTTGACTTATGTTTAATCCATTCTTTTGTATTTTGCATATGAATGTTACCTCAACTGTTTCTCTTTGTATTCTTGATTTGTAATTATTCTGTTCCAAAATGGTGACCTTCAAATCCTTCAAGTCCTGGTACACTGAAATGGTTTGAGACAGGTTTCTGTGCACAGTATTGTGGTTTCTTATGTCAAACTTGTGTCTCTGGAATGCTGTAAAGTGAAAAAAGCAAGTTGCTAGGTTTATCTTGGCCAGTTCTGTCCTCTCCAGCAGAGACATTTGTACAGCCAGAGTACTCAATTTGGAAGAAAAAATGTTAGAAAGTAGTGAGTGCCCTATGGGGAGCCATGGGTGATTGTCTCCCTCAGTTCATCTCTCCAAATATTGAAAAGGCACGTCAGTTTAGATGTGTACAGCACAGTTTAAAGCAAGGTGGGGAAAACCTATGTGCTAAATGTCTAGTTCCCATCATCCATAACCATTGGCCATTGTTTCTAAAACTAATGAAAGTGGAAAGCTAACAACATTTAGATGGCCAGAGTTCCCCTTCTCTGCTTTGCAGCAAAGCTGTCATCTTGGAAAAAAATTTCCACTCCTTTGCATGTTCACTCAAAAGTAGTTCAACTGAATTTATTGTTCCAGCTAGTGTGAAAATGATGGCAGCCTAGTCTTGTATAACTTGATCTGGCAGTTTCTGTGCTCAAGAGTACTTGCTCCCAAATAAGAATGTGTAAAATTGTAGCCACTATAGTGAATTTAATATCAATTGACCAATTGGATTTGTTTATGGATAAACTGATTCCAAAGAGGAATAATATATAAAGTCCTTTGTTAAGGTCTCAGCAGGAAGGTATGAATCCATTGTAAGAGAATGGAAAATACAGTATGCTTCACAATTTTCCTTAGTATACAGTACCTTAAGGACAGATTCTTAACTGATTAAATGTTCAGCTACTGTAACTAATAAATCAATCAAAAATCACACACTGTCTGTTTGGACATGCAAAGTGGGTATTCTGCTATTTGAAGTATGGATCAGCCCTAGAAGCAAAGTAAATAAATAAAAGTTATGTCAGCTTGCACAACCCTTTTCAGTACTGAATATTCTCCATTGTTGCCTATGCCCTCAATCATGAGCAGAAAGTATCTCATGAGAGATTTGTAGATACATTTCACAACTATGTTTCTGCTTGTTGCAACATTAGCTTGTGTTCATCTGTTTTGTGGGCATGGTATCTTTTCCAAGCAAAGCTAACAGTTGGTATGTTACATAGTACAGTAAATCCATTGGTAAATGTAAATGTTTAACTGGTTCTTTCTGTATAACTTTTTCCCTACATTAGTACACATATCAAAGTAGTTCAGCACAATATTTGTTAAAAGACCCTGTGTATAAAAATGTATCCACTGGGATCTTTCCTTTGTTTCCTCGTGGCGCAGTGGTTAAATGCCTGTACTGCAGGTAAAACTGTGCTCATGACCTGGGGTTCAATCCCAGGTAGCAGGCTCAAGGTTCACTCAGCCTTCCATCCTTCCGAGGTCGGTAAAATGAGTACCCAGCTTGTTGAGGGGGGATGTGTAGTCTGCATACTATAATTAAAACTGTAAACCGCCCAGAGACTACTTGAAGTGGCATGGGGCGGTATAGAAGCAGAACACTTTACTTTGCTTTGCTTTTGAGATGAACCATGGAAAATACAGTGGACCCTTGTATAACAGACAGTTTGTATAACATAAAATCTGTACAACATAAAACATTCTGGAGATAGGGAAAATTTGCTTAGCAGAATCGTCTATGGGGTGAATCCGTACAACATAAAAATGGTCATGATTAGGGAACACTCTGTTTTCAATGCATTCCTATGGGAAATTTGTATAAAGAAAATTTGCTTAACATAATTTCATTTGGAATGAATTAATTCCTTTATACAAGGTTCCACTGTATAGGGAATTCAGTAATTTGTACAGCTCTAAAGAATCATACAGAGCAATTTTTGTTCTTCCATTTTAACTTGTTGGATGCACTGTACCCTCTAGAGTCCATACTGCTGTGAGCAACACAGTTATTTTTTTTTTAAGGCTTTGTGTTGTTTGCCATACGCATGAAATTTGAATATCTGTCCGAAGTACTATTTGATATCATTTCCCCATCTCCTCAGTCTCTTCTCCTGTTTAGAAATGAGGCAGAGTAGCTTTCATGTGCAGTCAAACTACAGAAAAAGATAAAATGTGTTCAAGTCATTTTTGAGAGAGCCTGAAAAACCCTCCGCCCCCCCTCCCTTATTGCAGTCAAGTATGTGCCATGATGTTGACATTGCTGTACTTTTTCCTCTCTTTGGAAATTCATGACAGTTTAAAATGATACAAGGTAAACCCTGCTGAATCCAGGATCTACCTTCCGTGGCTTCAGAGACTAGGACTCGGAGCAGTGGTTTCAAACTACAGTACAGAAAAAGAGATTCCATTTGAACATTAGGAAGAACTTCCTGATGGTTGGAGTTGTCTGGCAGTTGAATATGCTGTCATGGAGAGTGGTGGAGTCTCCTTCTTTGAAGGTTTTTAAGCAGAGGCTGGATGGCCATCTGTCAGGAGTACTGTGATGGGGGTACCTGCATGCCAGGGGGTTGGACTGGATAGCTCTTCCTACTCTATGATTCTATGGACACAAGAGCTCATAATGAATTCTCTGATCTGATTTTCTGGGGTTCCTCTTGCATCACAGGTCACCTCATGTTGCAGAGACTCCTGGTCTCTGTTGTGCAGACCATTATGCTATAGTGAGGCTGAGCCTTAAGAGATCCAAGTTATCCCCTGCCACATCTAAGGCTAGTGATTTTTTTCAGCCTGACTGCCTCATATCATTGTAATGCTATGACAGAGGGCATCCACCTGGACCTCACGGAAGGAAATGCATTATATAAAATAGGACAAATGTTTAGCTGGCTAAAGGGACTGTTGTGGGAAGTAGAGGGTGGGAGGAGACTTCAGCCCATTTTATGTGCCTACCTCTGGATCCAGGCCCATTTAATTCAGCATTGTGTTTCCACAGTTGGCCAGCTGGCTGATCTTGGGAAGCTGCCCGACTGAGCATGAGTGTAGCAACAGTCTGCTCTCATCATCTGGTGTTTAGATGTGTATATACAGGCAGAAATTCTGTTGGTTAGCATAGTGAGTAATGCTAGAGGTGGCTCACTGAATTAGTGGGTATTTGGTGACTCAAGCCTTCTATAAATTCCATTTATTCAAATAAGCCTGCTCTACTTGTGACTTATTTTAATGCGTTACAAGTTAGCATATGCCCATTTGACTAAATGAAACTTACAGAAGAGTTGACTCACCAAATCCTTACTGACTCCCTCTGCTAAGCAACAGAATTTCAGGCATAGTCTCTAACCCTGGAGTGCTGTTTTAACTACAGTCCAGATTGCTAACTGGGGCTGAACGCAACCCCTCTGCTACAGCAGTTCTACTTCCAGAAACAGACAAAGACCTTTCTCTTCAGGCAACCTTTCTCTAAACGATGGACTATATATACCTTTCTTTATATGAACTACCATACATGACTACAAAGACTGTGTTTATAAACATTTATAACTTTGTGTTTATATATCTCCCTGTGTGACACTATGTTTTCAATGTACCATCCCTTATAATTGATTTTTTACTCTTTTCTTTAAGTGCTTGCATTCTCTTTTAGCTTTAATGTTGCCTTTTGTTGCTGTAAGATGCCCCTCAATTGCCTATTCTCAGACTTGAATATGTCTTAAATATACTGGACTGTATATTGTTCCTCATTACTGTAAGCCGCCTTGGGTCCTTCTCCAAGGAAAAAAGCGGGGTAAAAATACTCAATATATATATATATATATAAATAAATAAATAAATAAATAAATGCAGCAATTTTAACCAGTATAATAATTTTTATATATTTTATATAATCATTGCAATGAAAAAATCATAGAAATTGTTCATCATGTTAAAATTAAATAAATAAATAAATAAATAAATCATGCATATGTGTGTACAGACATACAGACAGGCTACCGGTCTTTTTCTTAATAAATTCAAAGGGATGGTTTAAATGGTTTGGGCCCAAAATATCGCATCTCCCTTCACGAGCCTGCTCAAGTGTTAAGATAATAAGGTACGTCTTCCTCTTGGTTCCACCACCTTCACAAGTGTACCTGGTAGGAACATGGATGAGGGCCTTCTCTGCTGCTGCTCCCAGACTTTGACACTCCCTCCCACAGGAGGCCAGACAGGCCCCATCCTTGCTGTCTTTCTATAAGCATTTGAAAACCTTTCTCTTCAGGCAGAATGACTGAAGGACTGCTGAGTGGTTTTTTTTAATGAATTGTTTTACCTCACTGCATTGAATGTATGTTGATGTTTATCTTTTTGATACTGTATTCATTGGTTCTGTTAGTATTGTATGTTCATTGTTTTTAACTCAAATACTGTTTTGTAATTGTTGTAAGGTGCCTTTGATCCTTTTTAACAAGAAAGGAAGTTTAAAATATTTTAAATTAATAAACAAACAATCCTTACTAGATGCATTTTCCATAAAACAGAAGAGGTACAGTATAACATTTGGCTTACCTTGTGGTTAAAAGTTACCGACAACCACAACTTTAAACAATTAGAACCACAATATGATAATTTCTAAGGCTTGTCTCCCTGGCTGCTCTGGTCAGGAACCTTGTCTAACAACTATTTAGGTATGAAGTTAAAAATAGACTATCTTCAATTTTTTCCCTTTGACAATATCAGTTGCTCAACTGAAATTTTGTAGCTGGGCCATTTCATAGTACTTCTGCACTTCCCTGGGCAGGTAATCTGCAGACTGCAGGCAAGGGGTCTAAAATAACATGGGAAGGAATAAACTTAAGGCTGCAGCTCCATTGCACAGAATATACTTTGCCCACAACAATTCCTAGGATTGGTCCCTACTGGGGTGGGAGGACAGTCATATATCTAGAGCCTGAGTACATTTTTCACTTAATTTTGACTTCTGTTTAACAGTCCAGTTCTCAACACAGCTCTTTGGATTTGGCATTGAACCATTTTATCTGAATTGTCGACCTTGTCCCATAAAATTCTGACAATTCTTGTTGACCCTTGTTTTCTTTGCCCTCACTTCCATATAGGTTTGTGTATTTACAGTATGCCAGTGCACTTTATGGATCTGGCAAAGGTTACAATAACATCTTCATCTTTCAGCTGCCTCCGGGTTCTTGTTCTTGTTCTTTCGCAATACACTAACATATCTGCCCTACTTAACCTCTCTTAAATGACTGGTTCTACCCATGAAAAATATGTGGCTGTGTGCATTCTGGAATCGTCAAGCGGGAGGTGTGGACAATATGAAACTTTTTGTTTTTTCAGCTCATTGCCAGTTCTAGGTGGAGCATATAGACATATTTCCAAGGAGGAGCGGAGAAAAGAAGAGTAATTCAACCTGTTCCAATTCAGCAAGCAGTAAACTCAGCCCTGCCCTTTTTTTTTTGGCATTGTTTTCTTGTAGAACTTTCCCAACATTGAATGCATGTAGATAAAAGAGATTCAAGCCCAGTCCTGCTTCTGTAGAAGCTTGAGAAGATTAATTGTTTCAGGGAAGGCAAAACAAAAAAGATTTGTTAAAACATGATGGCTCCATTCATAGCCAAGTGCTTGCTTCTGGCCGGTAGAATCAAAGCAAGGCCTCACAGCACGTTTGGGCTTGCACAAAAGTGGCTGTATAATAAACTTTTTATTTGATACAAAGTCTAGATAGTAATATGAACTGGCTCCCTAAAAACAGGGCACTCTCCCTCAAGAGACAATAAAAAGCAGTGCAGTTGAGATTCACATTTGCAAACATGTGGACCCAAGAGTTCTTGTTGTAGCTCAAGGCTACTCTAGAAAATATGGCCAACATGTTTAGTCATTGGCGTGAGAAGGTTCAAATGACAATCCCTCTGCTGATGCCACAAATGTAGAGAGACTCTGTGATCACATTGTTCAAGCCACAATTGCCGAGTCATTTGCAAAGTAAATAAAATGTTTTGTGACATTGGTTTTCTTGATTTATCTGGGTCCTGATAAAAATGCCTTCACTTTTTAAAGTATCTTTTTAATAGAGCCAAGAGTGCCTGTCTACTTGCTACATGCCCAGATAACTACCACAAAAATGCAGAAGAATGCCTAGTATTCTTTGCTGAAAAAGAAATTGTCACAAAAAACTTGCAAACGGAAGAGAATGCAAAGTAACATTACTGGAAGGAGCATATTTTGTTGGATTAGGCGTTGATGTGTTTGTTTTGGTTACACTTCTGCCTTTGCTTTCGCGTGGTAAATCAGTGCCACGGGCTGTTTCAAGGGTGGTGGTTGAGGAATATTTGCTTTCAACCAGCCAAAGTGGCTTTGAGTAGTCAAGGTCAAAGGTGGCTCTTCCCTTCAAAAAGGCATGCAAACTTTTATTAGTGTGACTCTTTGCACATTTTCACATCCTTTCTGCCGTCCTATCTGTGTTTGGGTTGAACACAAACCCGTCCCCTCCTTTTCATGTTTCACTATGCCTACAACAGGCAACAAATGAAAGCAAGTTCGGAACCCCAGCCATCTCTGGGCATTTAGTTCTGCACAGGAGTGCTGTACTGAATGTTGTAGAAGTAGATCTGCAAGATAAATAATTTTCTAACCAAAGCAGGTGTTTCAGCGGAACACTGGCAATTTTTGCTTTGCCAAGAAGCTGAGAAAATCCAACAGAAAATTACTTAATTGTTCATATTATGTGTGTGTGAGTGTTTTCTGTACCTTGAAGTTGGAACTAACTATTTAAGGAGCAGGTTTGCCAGTTCTACACGAGTTTCCATGGCTGGACAGGGATTTGAATCCTGTTCTCCAGACTCCTGGTCCATTGCCCCATCCATTACACAACACTGGGAATGTCCTGTTATAGAATCTTGTCATTCTTATATTTTGCAGAAAGACTAAATACCAAAACGTTAATCTTTGTGCCCTGTAACAACCACAATTGATATTAACCACACACAGGCCTACAGAGAAAGATTGGGCTGGTTAAATCCACATGGGAATGTGGTCTCCATTATTTTCTCCCCACTGTTCTTTCTGGTTTTTTCCATTCCTACCCCAATCTTTTCTGTCCCTTTGCTTTTACTTTTACATTATTTAGCATTTATATACTGCCAACTTGTACAAAGGCAACTCAAGGCGGTGCCCTTCCACATTCCTTTGTTCCACGAGTCACTCATGCACAGGGAATTTTGCCATTTGATCTGTTTCTTCCCACAACTTGTAGTATCTGCTTTTCCCTGCCCTAACCTCTTAATCCTCATTATCAACAGTAACCAAGCTTAGGTACCATGGTATTGCTTGCATTCCACTAACCCTTGTCTCTATTTTCTGCTTATTCTTCTGCTCATCATCTGTGATGAAGGTGAGAACATCTGCTGGTGTTCTCACCATTATTGATCATCATCTGGAAATTTCTTTGCTTCAGTCCTCTTGGCTTCTGAATCTCCACTGAACATAATAAATAGTATTGGGGTAGAATTATAATTCATACCCTAATTATTATCAACATTTTTCCTTTTCTCATCCCCTGGCATCTAGTGCCTTTTGTGGTTAGTGGGATGGAAGGCACAGGAACCAGTGGCCAGTGGAACCAGTGGTGGCGATCAATTCCAGAGGCAAAAATGGGCATTCATACACAATAAATATTATCATATTCATATATTGACAAAGGCAGGCAGGCTTGCAAGCAAACAACCATTTGCATGTACAGACCCCAGAGGAAGGCTTTCACTCAAACACTGCCTCACTCAAGCCTATTTTAGTCATTCCACAACTTAGAATCATAGAATCACCGAATCGTAGAATAGTGACGTTGGAAGGGGCCTACAAGGCCATTAAGTCCAGGCCCCTCCTCCATGCCGGAGTACAAATCAAAAGATATCTGCCAGGTAGCTGTCCAAATTTCTGTTGAACGCTTCCACTGTTGGAGCACCCACCACCTCTTGAGGTCATTGGTTCCATTGCTGTACTGCTCTAACAGTTAGGAAGTTTTTCCTAATATTCAGCCGAAACCTGGGTTCCTTTTACTTGAGCCCATTGTTGCACGTCCTGCCCTCCTGGATGATTGAGAAGAGATCCTGTCCCTCCTCTGTATGACAGCCCTTCAAATATTTGAAAAGTGCTATCATATGCTTAGATGATGAGCAGAAGAATAAGCTCGACATGAATTAGAACCCGATCCTATCCCTTTTCAAGTTTAAGCCTGCTGGCAGGGCTCCTCTTGTTTTAAATGCCATGTAGGGCTATGAGTTGTCCCATAAATAATGGCTGGAATCCCAAGCCCTTTGATCCACACATGGGAAATGCTTCCATGTATGTTTCGGTTGTTGCTCATGTTTCCTTCCTCCCACAGCCCTTTTTTTGTTTATTGACCCTTGGTGTGTTGTCGCACGTCCACTGGTATTCAGCAGAGGAACGTCTTTTGGTTCAGACAGCTTGCATGCAGACATTTCCTGGCCTCATAGCACTGGGATCTGCTGTCATCCAGTGAAACTGAGCAGTGGGAGAATGGGGACAGATTAAAGCAGTGGTGGCCAAACATTGGCCCTCCAGATGTTTTGGACCACAACTCCCATAATTCCAAGTTTGCATTGCTAATGACAAAGGACTGTGGGGGTTGTGGTCCAAAATATCTGGAGGGCCAAACTTTGGCCACCACTGGATTAAAGGAAGAACAACTTCACACAACACATCGACTTTGAAAAAAAAAATGGAATCCATGTGACTATAAAAGGAGCCCTGCTGGAACAAGTCCCCCATTTCCACCATGGCAAACCATGTTCCCCAATTGAGGCCCCAACACTAGAACATGTGTATGGACACCCTTTTACTTGGGCTGACCACCAGCTGGTTTTCAAAGCATCGTACAAGTGGACCCTCGTATAACAAACGGTTTGTATAACATAAAATCTGTACAACATAAAAAATTCCAGAGATAGGGGAAATTTACTTAACAGACTCGCCTATGGGGTGAATTTGAACAACATAAAAATAGTCGCGATTAGGGATTACTCCATTTTCAATGCATTCCTATGGGAAATTTGTATAAAGGAAAATTTGCTTAACAGAATTTCATTCGGAATGAATTAATTCCTTTATACAAGGTACCACTGTACTTTGATACTGGAAGTAACATAGAGCTGTTGTGACCATCAGCTAATGAGAGTCCTATTTTCAACTGGATTTGTTTGGTGCCTTTCTCAAGTCATTCAAGCTAATGGATGTCACTGCATTTACAGTACAGTGGTACCTTGTATAAAGGAATTAATTCGTTCCGAATGAAATTATGTTAAGCAAATTTTCCTTTATACAAATTCCCATAGGAATGCACTGAAGATAGAGTAATCCCATTTTTATGTTGTACAGATTTCCCCCATAGGCAATTATGTTAAGCAAATTTCGCCTATCTCTGGATTTTTTTATGTTGTACAGATTTTATGTTATACAAACTTTGTTATACAAGGTTCTGCTGTAGTCAATTCTTCCTCCCGGTGGCTATGCTGGTTTCAGATGATGGGACTGTAATTTGGGAAATCTGGAAGGGTACCAGATTGTAGAAGGTCGCTCTGGCCATCACATTAACCTGGCACAATTTCCACTCATGCTTAGTTGCATTTCTGTTTGCAGAGCCAGCAATAATTTATTGCAATCACAAGGTAATACCAGAGCATCTTCAAAAAGTTTTGTTTTTTATAAAAAGTTCGAAACCTGGGCAGTTTTCGGATGTTTCCTGACTTCATATTATTCAAATTGGCTTTTGGAAGCTGATAGTAAATCTAGGGGAGTTTCTTTTCAATGACATAGTTTAACTAGTTGTAGCAAGATTTTTGAATTTGACTCTTAAGCTAGTGTTATATTTTCTTTGAGGCTTTGGGTATGAGAGGACTCTGTGTTTAGGTAAGACAATGCTGACTTCTTTCCAAATTAGGGGGGCCTCCATATTTGAGAAAACCATCTGAGATTCTTAAGGAGGTACTGTATGTTCAAATTCTGTAGACCAGAAACAGAGAGGATAAAAGTTGCTTTGCTCAGGAAATACCATCAAATACCAGAACTAGGGGACATCCTCTCAAATTGAGGGTTGGAAGAGTGAGAACAGATAAAAGAATTTTATTTTACCCAGCATGTTGTTAGTCTGTGGAACTCCCTGCCACAGGATGTGATGATGGCATCTGGCCTGGATGCCTTCAAAAGGGAATTGGACAGATTCCTATAGGAGAAGTCCATCCATTTGGCTTCAATCAACTCTTTTAATGTAAGGCATCTTCATCTTTTCCTGGAGGAAATGTCAACCATTATGAAGATGTGTAATCTCCAGGCTTAAAACCAGGGTACTTCAAGAGCCAGATGTAGGGGAGTGGTATCAGGAGACAGATATCTAGTCTCGTGTGTTCCCAGACACATTTGGTGGGGTCAATGTGAGATACAGGAAGCTGGACTAGATGGGCCTTTGGCCTGATCCAGCAGGACTCTTCTTATGTTCTTAAGTTCTTAAGTTACAACTTACAACAAAGGTTGTAGGGCACATGCAAGAGAACAAGTGTAGAGACTGTTCAGAATGTTGCAGGAGGCTGGGCAAATATGAATCTTGACACGCAATGTGAATTTCTGGGACGGGTGAATTGCACATTCTTCTTCCTCTGTATTCACTGTTTTGCAAAACCAGCTAGAAGGTATTGTTGGAAAACAAAAATCCAAACAGAGTATTTCTCCAGCAATCGTATTTGGTGTCAATTATTGCCTGTCGAGTCACCATACCCTCTGAATTGACTTGAGGGCAGGTGATTATTATTTTTATTACCTGTCTGGTGTCAATTCTGTGCACTGTAACTCCCCTAAAATCCAAATAAGTCCCCATTGTTCAAAGGGTGGCCCTGTGCCCATACTGATCTCTATGTCAGTGTGCGGTGTTAGGCTACGAAGTACCATTGCAGGCCTAGGGAGAAATTTCTGTTCTGACTTCTACTGCAATGAAACCTGATCCAAGTGCCACACTTCAAACTAGATTATTAAGGCTGCAGTTAAGATCTTGGAAATGCAATTTTTCCTACAGATTTTGAAGCTTCAGCATCAGTGAGGGATTTTCTGTCCACTCTGACACCTCAAATGCTGTGGCATACAAACTGATTGAGTATTTCAAGACTACAAAGCCCATATATTTATGGCATTCTATGGCCCACAAACAATATTTTCTACCTTGTCACTGGATTTCCTACATGAGTCACATGCTTATCCATCTTTTTAAATCTCATTATTCAGACAAAATGCCACATAACAATTAGTGGAAAGTAGTCAACTTTCAGGCATCTGTATCAATGCATTATTGCTGTATGCCTTTATGTTAGATATGAATGTCTGTCTGTTAGTCTTTAGGGTGCCACATGTTTTGTGTATTTTGTTTTGTTTTATTTTTCTTTCATTTTTGCCTGGAATTCTTGCACAGACTAAGATGGCAACCCTCTCCAAAACCTATGACTGTATGGAAATTCTGTTTTGCTCTGGTCAGATCCCATGTGGAGTATTGTGTCCGGTTCTGTGCACCTCAATTTTATTTCCTGATCTTGCTCTTACGTGGAGCTCCAACTGTCTTCTGTCAATTAAGTTCCAATCCATCTGAGTTCAGATCATGAACTCAGATAAAGAATTCATTTGTCATGCTCTTGCCCAATCAGTTGAACTAAATTTCTCAAATTAGGCTAGCCCAAGGTGCATTAGGAACTGTCTGTTATATAATTGATAACTAATTTCAATGATGCTAGTATAGCTGTAGTCATTAACATACTAAAACTTTGACAGATGCACTTCGATGATACATAAAAAGAGGTGATGTTTGGATAGAACTTATTGTGGTTGTAATGGAATGATGCTCTTATTAAACTGATACTTTGGATGCACACGGATATGACAGGCATTCCTATGCCATCTCTAAATTATAAATCATAAGCCAAGCCCCATGCTGATACACAAGTCATGGTTATCTACAGTCTAGTCTGGAAGACTGGTTGTATTTGAAGAACAGGTTTTTACTTTTTTTTTTTTTGCTGCCACTTGTGATTTTATAGGGAGGAAATTTATTCCTTTTTAATTCACCATCATCTTCTCAGGACTGCAAGTGTTGGAAGGGACCCCATGGTTGACATGGCCCCTGTCAAGGAGGCAATGTGAGGAACTGAACTCCCAACCTGTGGCACCACAGCCAGATGCCAAAGCCACTGTTCTGCCGACCAGTTTTGCTACTCGGACTTGGACTCAATGGTTTCAAATTCCAGGAAAAGAGATTCCATTTGAACGTTAGGAAGACCTTCCAGACGGTTAGAGCTGATTGGCAGTGGAAGATGCTGCCGCAAAGGAGGGTGGCGGAGTCTCCGTCTTTTGGAGGTTTTTATGCAGAGGCTGGATGGCCATCTGTCGGAAATATTGTGATGGGGGTTCCTGCATGGCAGGGGGTTGGAGTAGATCTGTGGTTCTCATCTTGTGGGTCCCCATATGTTTCTGGACTGCAATTCCCAGAAATCCTTGCCAGCTCAGCTAGTGATGAAGACTTGTGGGAGTTTCAGTCCAGGAACATCTGGGGACCCACAAGTTGAGAACCATTGGACTAGATGGCCCTTGAGCTCTCTTCCAACTTGATGATTCTATACTCCTTAAAGAATCCCTGGAGTGCTTGTTTCAAACTGTGTTTTTTAAAGCTCACCTTTAGATTGTTTTCAGTGGCTGCAGATCAAATGCTCTATTCTCACCTGACCTTAAGTCAACATGACGCCCCAAATCTTCTTATATAGTTATACCTGAGTAGCGTTAATTTTTGGAGGTGAATTGCCTCAAGTCAAGAAATCACTGTAGATGTTACATGTTGAACATCGAACTATGTGATCAATAGTAACACACGGTGCCTGGGATGATTTCTTAACTTGAGGTAATTCATCTCCAAACATTACACTGTTACTCAGGATAACTACCTAAGAGGATTTTGGCCTCTGCACTAATTTCAATTGCTGGGGTGTCAACTTCTTAAGGTTCTAATATGCTCTTTGCTGTATATTTTAAGTCACAACGAAAGTTATATTTTATAATTAAGCAAGTTGACTTTGTGATAGCTGGCCTAGAAAAGTGTCACAGAAATGTTGGTATGAATACAAGCAAGTCCCCAGAAGCAATTAAACCTATTACCTTTACAATTTTCCTGCACTCCAAAACAAATGTTGCCTCAGTTTTCAGTGGGATATAAATAAACTTATCTCTTTATCTCGCATCTTCTCATTTCACCCTGGAAAACTGGGAGGTGGGTAATTTAAGTAATCCAGTAAATAGTCTGTTCTAAAACAAAGGGAAAGAACACAGACCTTCTTGTGTTATATTTCCTGCCACCGTGCCAAGCTGTCGCCATTCACAAGATTCGCCACCAGGCAGCATGTCAAGACATTAACGTTTTGATGGCTTTCTGCAGTTATCCAAAATTAATTACTGTATTGGTGCAATCCTTCACCATTCTGATAAGGATTTTTTTTTAATGAAAGGAAGCAAGAAAAAGCATCAGAGAGAACAAACGCAGCAGCTCCTCCATCTCTGGCACGGGACAATCTGGTTACAGAGACAATTCTCTCCTCTTGTCCTACCAAACCACATGGTCAACTTTAGACACAAGAACCCACTGGCACATTTCTCTCCATCATGCTATGCCCACAGGTATGTCTCGTGGGAGCCCATGAAAGGGCCTTCTCAGCTGCTGTGCCCAGACTCTGGAACTCCCTCCCACTAAAGGCCAGGACTGCCCCATCCCTGCTGTCTTTCCAGAAACAGGCAAAGACTTTTGTCTTCAGGCAAGCTTTCCCTGAATGATGGACTACCAAACATGGCTACACAGACTTGTGTTTATAACCACTTATAACTTTGTGCTTGTATCTCTCCTGGTGGGATTGCATTGACACCATATTTTCAATGTTAGTTTCCATCTCTCATAACTTTTGAATGGTCTACCATGCACAATTACATGGGATTTTTACTCTCTCAACTGCCTGCGTTCTCGTGAAGCTTTAATGTTGTCTTTTAATGCTGTAAGAGGCCCCTCAATTCCATGTTCTCAAACTTGAATTTGAAGGGGAAGGTTAAAAGAATCCAATATCTTCAGAGTGTATAGAGCCTGTTTAAAACAACGGTAATAGAGGCCCAGCACAAGTGCGTACCACAAAGAAAGAAGTCCAAGAGGGCGCCAGAATGGTTAACAAGTGGATTTAGAAAGGCTCTAAAGCGCAAGGAGAGGTCTTTCTGTAAATGGAAATCCTCCCCAAATGAGGAAAATAAAAAGGAACACAAACTCTGGCAAAAGAAATGTAAGAACATGATAAGAGAAGCAAAGAAAGATTTTGAGGAACGCATGGCTAGCAATATAAAGGGTAATAATAAAAGCTTCTTTAAATATGTTAGAAGTAGAAAACCTGCCAGAGAACCAGTTGGCCCTCTGGATGGTGAGGGAGGAAAAGGGGAGGTCAAGGAGGACTTAGACATTGCAGAGAAATTGAATGACTTCTTTGCGTCTGTCTTCACGACAGAGGACCTTGAGCGGATTCCGCTGCCTCAGCCGCCCCTCTTGACTAAAGAATTAAATCAAATATAGGTTAAAAGAGAGGGTGTTTTAGCACTAATTTATAAATTGAAGATTAACAAGTCACTGGGCCCAGATGGCATCCACCCAAGTGTTATTAGGGAACTGAGAAACGTAATTGCAGAATTCTTAATGGTAATATGCAACTTGTCTCTTAAAACAGCCACAGTGCCGGAGGACTGGAGGATAGCAGATGTCATATCAATTTTTAAAAAAGGAAGGAGGGGGGACCCAGGAAACTACAGGCCGGTTAGCCTTACATCTGTCCCAGGGAAGATGGTGGAAAGCCTCATCCAAGAGAAAAATCTTAAAACACATAGAAGAACAAACCTTGCTGAGAGAAAATCAGCATGGCTTCTGTAACGGTAAGTCTTGTCTGACAAATCTTTTAGAATTTTTTGAAAAGGTCAACAGGCATGTGGATTTGGGTGAACCGGTGGATATAGTCTATCTGGATTTTCAAAAGGCTTTTGACACAGTCCCTCACCAGAGGCTGCTGAGAAAATTGCACAGTCAGGGGATAAGAGGGCAGGTCCTCTTATGGATTGAGAACTGGTTGAGATCCAGTAAACAAAGAGTAGGTGTCAATGGGAAATTTTCACAATGGAGAGAGGTGAAAAGCGGTGTGCCCCAGGGCTCTGTCCTGGGACTGGTGCTTTTCAATCTGTTCATAAATGACCTGGAGACAGGGATAAACAGTGAGGTGGCCAAGTTTGCAGATGACACAAAACTTTTCCGTGTGGTAAAAACCAGAGAAGATTGTGGAGAGCTCCAGAAGGATCTCTCCAAACTGGGGGAATGGGCTGCGAAATGGCAAATGTGTTTTAATGTAGCCAAATGCAAAGTAATGCATATTGGGGCAAAAAATCAAAACTTTATCTATCAACTCATGGGCTCTGAGTTATCCGTGACGGATCAGGAAAGAGATCTTGGTGTGTTGGTGGACAGCTCCATGAAGGTGTCTCCCCAATGTGTGGCAGCAGTGAAGAAGGCCAATTCCATGCTAGGGATGATCAAAAAGAGGATTGAAAATAAAACAGCCAACATTATAATGCCATTATACAAAACAATAGTAAGGCCACACCTGGAGTATTGCGTACAATTCTGGTCACCGCATCTCAAGAAAGACATAGTGGAACTGGAAAAGGTGCAAAAGAGAGTAATTAAATGATTTCTGGGCTGGGGCACCTCCCTTATGAGGAAAGGCTAAAACATTTGGGGCTCTTTAGTCTGGAAAAAAGGCGCCTGAGGAGGGATATGATTGAGACGTACAAAATAATGCAGGGCATGAGTAAAGTGGATAGAGGGAAGCTCTTCTCCCTCTCACAAAATACCAGAACTCGGGGACATACACTCAAATTGTGGGCTGGGAGAGTAAGAACAGAGAAAAGAAAATATTTTTCACCCAGTGCGTTGTTAGTCTGTGGAACTCCCTGCCACAGGATGTGGTGATGGCATCTGGCCTGGATGCCTTCAAAAGGGGATTGGATAGATTCTTGGAGGAAAAGTCTATCACAGGTTACAAACCATGAGGGAGATGTGTAATCTCCAGGCTTAAAACCGGGGTACTTCAAGGGCTAGATGCAGGGGAGTGCTATCAGGAGACAGATATCTAGTCTCATGCGCTCCCAAACGCATCTGGTGGGGCCACTGTGAGATACAGGAAGCTGGACTAGATGGGCTGTTGGCCTGATCCAGCATGGCTCTTCTTATGTTCTTATGTTCTTAATTGTAGTGGACTATATATTGTCCCTCATTAGTATAAACCTCCTTGGGTCCTTTTCCAAGGAGAAAGGCGGGGTAAAAATGCTAAAAATAAATAAATACATACATAAATAATCCTCCTGGTTGGAGAACTATGGCTCCAGATGACGAAAACCACTGTTAGAAATCACACTCTCTGATTGATCACATCTTGAGAAGCAGTCTTGAAAGAAGCAGCTATTGCCCTCATGCCCCTCTTCCGTGAAATGGGATACTTGAGATCTATGACTGAGATCTCTGGCTGAGTTCTTCCATGCACAAGGATCAATGAATGCACCAAAATGGGTGAAGAACATGTCCCAGCTGTCATGACCAATGGTAAAGGTTTATTGGTGTTTAATTCCAAAACATTTGCATGTCAGGGACTTCCATATTTGGGCTACAACATCGAGCATTTATTTCCATGGGTGAAACTGCTAGCATAGTTCCAAATGTCACCTGCCATCTACTCAGGCATGGCAATCATTTAATAGAGATAATACATACTGCTAGCTCCATGTCATCATGAAGCATGCCACTGAGGTATGCCCTAATTGTTATGAGCTACTGAGCAATGCATGCATGTGCTTAATCTGACTCTGCGCCATCAGCACAACACAGATTCCTCAAACCTTCCGTTGTAACAACTGAGGTCTTTGCCTTGCTTGATGACTAACACAATGACTGCAACCCCTGGTTTTCTGGATGGCGTTCTTTCTAAATGCACAACGACTAGTGGATGAGTTTTGTTGGGACCACCCTTCTAAAACGACTCTAAAGTTACACACAAAAGGGTTTTGCCATTTGTTAATTGTTGTGGCTCTTTTTCAGCTAACTGGAGGAAATCCCAACTATAAACTGTAGTCACAAATTATAAAACAGTTGGACACCAGTTGAACTGACAAAGACATTTAGAAAGCAAACACTGCCTGAGGTCTAATTTAATGTCTGATTTTATTTATGTATGAAGCTTTATCATCTTTTTAAATATGGCAAAATGATGACCACTACATAGATCTAAGGCAGATTTACGCAACAAGCTCATCTATATTTGTGCATTTTTAAATGTCTCTTTTAGTCTCATACAGCTATTTTATTTCCAAATAGCTTGACCACTGAAAGCTGCTTAGAAAAGGTCCGTCCAAGTTATGGAAAGGGCCTTACAACCTTGGGCGCTTTTACACAACCCCTAAGATCCGCTGGCAACTTAAATTCGGACCAGAGATCTTGGGGGTTTGCTCCTCTTGCTGTGTTCCCACCCCTCCGCACTTCCTTGCTCCTGTCTGCGTGAGGGGAGGGAGAAAAAAAGGGAAAAAAGAATGCAGACTCACCTCAGCTCTGCCGCCCAGCTGCTCCAGGAACCATTCCAGTCTCTTTCAGTCTCTTAAAGGGGTGGGGGTGGGGGGAAACAACAAACAAACAAAAAAAAAAACACAAGGCAAGGAGAGCCTGGCACTCACTGCTTTACATCCGCATCAGAAATTTTTCACCTTCGGAGACCAGGTACTTGGAAAATGCGCTGGGACGCACTTAGGTGGGCGTGGGCGTACTTTATTTTGTTTAAAGTCCAGAGCTGGTGGGAAAACATTTTAAAGCTCCGGATCTGGGAGCCCTTTGCCCCGGATTTTAGGGGTCGTGTAAAAGCGCCCAGTTCCGCTTAGTATATTGTTTCCTCCTTGATCGGCAAGGCTGCCCAGGATCTCAAGCAAGTCTCCACAATCACCTGCTATCTGATCCCAGCACTTATTAGGAAGAGTAGAGAGATCGGTAGATAATAGAGACAACCTGCTAGAGGTGACACTGGAGTGCCACTTGGCCTGTCCTGTGGTGGCTCTCGTAAACACTATATCTGATTTACATGTGATAGGTTTCCTCTCTTCTATGGTGTTGAAGAAGGACTCAACTTCAGTTTAGTTTATGGGATGGAAGGAAAGGCAAGTTTATTTGCCTCATGTAGCAAAATACCTCTTAGGCTGATGTTTTTTAAAAACTGGAGGTGCCCAGGATTGAACAGAGAACCTTCAGTATGCAAAGTCCATTTTCTATCACTGGTCTCTGGTTCCACCCCCTAAAGGAAATTAAAGGAAAAAGGGTTAAGACACTCTTTCCTTTTAACCATAGGTTGTGCACCCATTTATACAATTCTTTATGTTATCTCAGTTTATGTGTTTCAAAAAGTGCCAGTATAAAATGGGAGGGTTTTTTCTTCACCATGATGCAACATTCATTTATATTATTTCTTCATTATGTTTTCATTGCTATTTTAGAATACAGGAGCCTGGTTTGGATGCAAACTAATTTAGAGCGACTACATTCAAAGTTAAGATGATGTCCAATTTCCCGCAAGTAAAGAGAAGCATGAATGTATACAACAGCAGGGAAGTGGTTAACCAATTGAAAAGCAAACACACGGTATGTGTTATCTATAAGGAGTCACTTATTGTTAGTGAAGTTTATTGAAAGATGATTATGTACAGCATTGCTACCTAAAAGGTTAGCTTTTATTGACCAGATCTATAGTATACTGTATGATGAATTGTTGGTGGTCATGTAAGCCAAAGCAAAGAGCATGTGGTCTTCTAGATATTTCGGGTTCAAAGCTCCCATAATCCTAGTTATCTGGGGGATGATGGGAATTGTATGCTGAAAGCATCTTGAGGACCACATTTGGTCTATGGACCAAGAATGGGTGGTTTGTGGACCTCAAAAGTGTTACTGGCCTACAAAACCAAAAAGTGATGGTGGGAATGAGAACTCCTGGTCCATGAAGGCTTGATCACATATGCCTGGTCTTTGCTTCTCAGATGTGAACATGGCTTCTTGCAGATATGAACATGTCACCATACAGTACACTTCCATGAGCCCTCCAGTGTGTATTCAAGGCAGTCCATTTGTTTATTCAGCTGCCAAAGCTTGGCTGCCTTTCCTCCTGCTGTTCCTTGCCACTGAGTGTGCTGGATACGGGCTGGTGAGTGCTGCTGTCCAGACTGGTGGAAGGTGGCATTTCACTGACTCTTGACATACATCAAGTGAAGTACATGCAATGTTTACACCAAATCTGAGGACAGAAGGGCGCACGGGTGGTGCATTTGCAGCATCTCCAAGCAGCGGGCCTGTGTTACTAGTCCATCTTGTGCATTAAGCTCTTAATGTGCCGAGAAGAGCAGAATGGCCAAACATGTCACGGATTAACTCCATAATGGAACCGGGGTGAGGGTGTGTGCGCTTGGCTCGGAAGGAACTGAGGCAGGGCGGTTCAACGGAGAACCTTCTGGAGCTCCTTAACCCCTCCAGTCGCCACAAGGGGGGGGGGGAGCCGCTGGAGGGCCCATGATCACAACAGGTGGGGATTAGAAACGGTGGGTGGGCCGAACTCTCGCTGGGGATTCGTGGGTTTGGCACTCCCAGCCCTACTTCTCTGCTCTACCTCTTGCACCATCTTGCCCTCCAGGTGTTTCTCCCGCCGGCCCGGAAAGGAAGAGGCCAATCTTGCCGAGTCAGGCCCAATTCGGATGAGGGAGTGGGGGTGGAACTGCAATGCGGTCCTCTCCGCCCGCCTTTCCTCTCCTACTGACACCGGCCGTGGCTCGGAGCCAAAAGAGAGGCAGACAAAACCACGAGCCCCGGGCTGCCAGTGATGGCGATGCCGTGACGTCAAATGAAGGCGGGAGGGGGGAAGAGAGAGAAAACTCGTAACATTTTCTTCCCCTTCCTCCTCCTCCTCTTCCTCGTCGGCCTCGCGCCCTTCTTCCGCTTGCCTTTCCCAGGGAACGCGGCCGTCCCGTGTGACTCTGAGCGCGTGCAGAGGGCCAGCCCGGCGCGCGCGTTTGCGGCGTGTGTCACTCGGCCCGCCTCCCCTCCGGCTTGGCTGGCGCGCACGTCAGCGCTCACCAGGCGCGGCTGGGTGCGCGAAGGCTTTTCTAGCGCCCGCTCGCAGGGCTCTTGCCTAGTGCACTTCCCTCCGCCGAGCGCGCACACCCCGCGGACACACACACACACACACGCACGCACACACAGAGAGCCTCCTTGGATCCCAGCCGTAGGCCGGCGAGCCGCAGCGAGTGAGCGCGCCCGCGTGCGTTTGGCGAGAGTGCCCGTTCGCGCTTAGCCCGTCGTTGGGTCTCTTGCGTTCTTGCGGGGCGCGCCAAGCGGGGCGCATCGCCTTCCCTTCTCCGGGGAAAGAGAGAGGAGAGAGACCGAGAGGCATCGCCAACTGCCGAGATGCAGCGGCCGTGGTGCTCGCTGGCGCTCCTGGCCGCCCTCCTGGTGGCCTGGGCGGGCTCGGGCCGAGGCGAAGTGGTGCGCAAGGAAGGCGCGGGCTTCGGCGACTGCGACGCCTTCTTCTACCAAGGGACGCCCCCCGAGGGCCTCCCGGGAAGCCAAGCCGAGCGGCCGGCGGCCAAGATCTGCCAGAGGTACAAGCAGGAGCCGCGCTTCGCCACCTTGTACAGCCTGCAGGACAGAGCCCCCCTCTATGCGGCCTTTCGCTACGCACCAGGGGCCCAAGGCGCGGAGGAGGAGAAGGAGGAGGCGCCGCCGCAGCAGCAGGAGGAAGAGAGATGGCTGGTGGAGCCGCAGGTGAGCCTGGTGGGGTGGGGTGGGTGGGGGGTTGTTAGTCTGTGGAACTCCCTGCCAAAGGATGTGGTGATGGCATCTGGCCTGGATGCCTTCAAAAGGGGATTGGATAGATTCCTGGAGGAAAAGTCTACCACAGGTTACAAACCATGACGGGAATGTGTAATCTTCAGGCTTAAAACCAGGGTACTTAAAACCAGGGCCAGATGCAGGGGAGTGGTATCAGGATATCTAGTTTCCTCTGCTCCCAGACGCATCTGGTGGGGCCACTGTGAGATACAGGAAGTTGGACTAGATGGGCCTTTGGCCTGATCCAGCATGGCTCTTCTTATGTTCTTATGGGGGTCGGGAAGAGCATTTCAGACATCAGTGGAGGGGAGCTTTCCTGCCAACATCCTGATGTTCATATTGGGCACGGGGAAGGGTGGAACTCCCTGCCACTTGATGCGGGGCCGAGGACTGCATCTGATTTCGGGCAGCTGCAAAAGAAGAGCTCATACAGGTCTTGTGGCATTGAGTGCCAGCGAGGTGACAAGCCGTGGTAGATGTGGGCAGTTTTTCTATGGGGGGTGCCTCTCTTTGGCCTTCAAGGGTCACGTTCGTGGGCTTTCGGCCCTTGCTGATGGTCACCAGTGAGCGACAGCATTTGAAAAGGTTCCATTTTTTCAGAGTAACACCTGCCCTGTATTGTAGGAGACAACATGCGTTCTGGTGGGTGTGGTGACCCAAGTACTGTGTTGGGTTGTGCAAGACGGCAGCTTCAGATCTAACTTGCAAATGTTGGCATCCATCCTGCAAAGCCAAACCCTAGTTTGCTCCTGAATGCAGTGGCCGCCTCTCTTGCCTGATTTGTTGTGCCTTGAATGATGCATTATATTTTGGAAGGACGTTTAGGGGGGGCCTACCCCCCTTTCAAGGCAGCCGAGAAACCCAGCAGTTCTGATGAATTCTTCTCTCATCTGTACTGCATAGTGTAGAACAATATCAAGGTGACTGGTGTCCAACTGTTTTATAATTCATGATTACAGTTTATAGTTGGATTTTCCTTCATTTAGCTGAAGAATACAGTAACTGGATAGGGCTCTTCTCCACTTAGCATTTTTGTCACAACAGCCCTGTGAGTAAGTTTAGGCTGAGTGAGAATGACTGGCCTGAAACCCTTCCAAGGAGTTTCAAATGTATTATGGGTGTGTGAGATCTCACTCTCTCTCTCTCTCTCTCTCTCTCTCTCTCTCTCTCTCTCGCTCCTCTCTTCTCTTTTTTCTTAAATAAACCTTTATTTTAACAATCCTTCACATTACAAACAAAAGGGGAAAGAAAAAGGACAAAAGAAATCTCAACATAAAATAGCAACAATATAGCAACCTACCTTACTATCTTATCTGTCGGTATATCTATCTACTGTATCTGTCCGTCTGTCTGTTTTCACACACACACACACACACACACACACACACACACACACACACACAC
>JAHTLZ010000007.1:39549880-39560619 GCA_023846285.1 Phrynocephalus versicolor | reverse complement strand
GAGAGAGAGAGAGAGAGAGAGAGAGAGAGAGAGAGAGAAGCTCATGCTGGGAGTATTTTGCTGTCTGAGGCCTAGAACAAGATGGCTTCCCTTTGCCAGTATACATAGGGAGGTTGACTGGACTGGCAGTTGATTCCTACTTCTGTCTTAGCAGTGAAATAGGGTCTGTCAGAACTCCTGACAGGGCAGGCTAGTTTTGAGGGCTCAGGAATGGCACAGAGGCATGGCCACTTCTGTGCTCCAGTGGGGTGGGTATATAGGGAAAGCTTCTGTCGAGTTCATAAGGAGTAACTGGGAGACTGACACCACAATCCCCAGCCCATCATTGGTTTCCTGTGGCCGCTGGGTCACTTTGCCTAATGGTAGGGCCAGCCTTGGAGGACAGCATTCCGTGTGACACTCATGACAGTCCTATGAGCTAGATGGGGCTGGATAATAGTGACTCCCAAATCCCCTCAAGGATATTCATGTGCAGGAATTGGAACCAAGAACTTCCTGTCTTTAATTCAGAACTTAATCTTCCCTTTTGCTGGGTGACAGATAGTACTTTATTTTGAAACACCGCTGAGCTTTAATACAGCAGTCCAATGACTGGCCCACCAGCGTGCCTATGTTACATCCAACAGCAGTTGCCTGAGCATGTGCTGTTTTTTTTAATGGAATTATGCTTTCTGAGTTTGCTGTGGGAGATCTCCGTGTCCGTGTGATGCATCTGAGAGTATTTCACTGCAGTCAAAATACAGTATCACTGTGTACCTTCAGGAGCCCCTTTGTAGTGTACCTGTTCCACTGCATACTTAGAAAAAAAGTGAATTACTTTTTTCGCTCTCTGCTTGATTTCTTGTGCCGGATTATTGCGGGCCAGGATAAATGAAGCCAAGACTTGTAGCATATACAGTACTTTAGTTAAGGCTCATGTAGAATAATTATAAGTCAATAGAGAGGAAGCAGGTTCCCTCAGCTCCAGCAGTGTCTGAGATGATAAGGAAGGCATAATTAACACTGCCCTCCTATAACCATTACTTAGGAGGAAAAAAATGTGGCCTACAGCCAAATCAGACATACTAAATTGGCTTAGAAATTCCAGAGAGGAAGGATTGCAGATTGGTTGAAGATTCATTCCTTTGTTAAAGCACACACACACAGTTTTGTAAACATCTATCAGATAATGTATTTAGTTGGTTCAATAATGCTAATCCCTTCGGATGTAACCTTCTGTTCTCTGTGGGGATAGAGCATTTCCAGAGAGAGGTGGAGTCTATTATTTCAGTACTGTATTATTTTTTAAACCAGACTGAAAGGAATGAGCCAGGGTAATTCAAAGTTGTTCCCTTGGGGAAACCCATATCTCATGGAAGGTTTCTTTGCTAAGCTTTATGAACTCTTGCAAATTATGTTTATTAACACACATATAAATATAAAGAAGCTCTTCATGTGTGTGAGCTCCATCCCTAGGTGAGGGGCGATGAATTTTAGGCCTGGTTCTTATTTGAGGCGTAATCCTGTTTCTGAGATGTACTATTTCAGCCTACAATTAAAGGCAAAACATGGCAAGTTACAGCATCCTCTACTGCAGTGATGGCCAAACTTCGGCCCTCCAGATGTTTTGGCCCACAACTCCCACAGTCCTTTGTCACTAGTAATATAGGCTGGGAATTCTTGGAGTTGTGGTCCAAAACATCTGGAGGGCCAAAGTTTGGCCAACACTGCTCTACTGTTCCCATTTATTTAAGAATCTGAAGCACTGCATGGGTTGCTGGCATCTTTTTAAATAATCAGTCAGGCCTTCATTGCTTGCTGGGTGTGTTTAGATGAAGAGAGTTTGGCTTCTCTCCTTGATAAGATAGTTTTCGGTGAGAACTTGTCTTTTTTGTATGTGTACGTATGTGCCAGCTGAGATGTCCCACCATGATAGCCCCCACTAAGGTCTGAAGAGGTCTAGTCAAGGCACACATTTAACTTCCGTTTTCTTCATTTCATTTTTACACATATCCGGGAAGTTTAAGGCAGCAAATCTAGTCCACTGACCTGTTTTCATTTTCCACAGCAACCCTGTGAGGTAGGTTTGGCTAAGTGATAGTGACTGACCCCAGTGAGCTTCATGGCCAAATACTGATTTGAACCCAGTATTCCCATGTCTGAGTTCAAAATGCTGTTACTTAAGAAATGGGCAGCTGTGGCTCTAGAGATGCTTTTGGACTATATCAGCCCTAGTTGGCATAGCCAGCGGTGTAGTGCTAAAGAGAGGCAGATTTCTAAATTCTGTGTATTTCTACAGTTGCTCACCACTGCATGAATGTTCTTGAGACAGGTTGAAGAGTAGAAATTATGTACCTTAAGGTCCCTAAGGAAGGGGGTAGGGTCTGAGAAGATAAGAAACCCATGGACTAGTGTCATGGTTCGGAAGGAAATTGTAATGCCATGATCTGTCCCAATATCACCTTTTTGGCATAGTCTGTAAGGAATGATGCAAATTTATTTGGCTGTCAGAAATGGGGAGTCTGTGCCTTCCCAGTATCTTATAGCTTTGGTAGCAGTGTTAGTCCTACAAGACTAGCAAGGTTCCTGTACAATTTCCAAGACAAACATAAGAGACAGAGGTAAAACTATCTCCCCCCCTCCCCAGTTACTGCACCTCTATGGAACATGGGGAATTAGTTTCCTATCTGCTAAATCTTTGCCATTTTGGTTGTAGCTCTGGACAAGATATAGAAAGAATATTCACAAAATTCTTCCTTCTTGGACTCACTTGCAAGAGGAATTTTAAAGCCCTTTGAAATTTTTTCACTTCCTGCCAAGAAGGAAATGTAGAACTCATTTTCCTCTTTCAGAGTCTCTGTGTAAAATGTCTCTGCTGTCCTTCCCTTTTGAGAAACAAAGTACAAACATGCACAGAAGGACTGGCTGATTCCTAAGAAAGATGCCAGCAACCTATCCAGCGCTTCAGATAAGCACAGAAAGTGTCCTGGTTTTAAGCAGTCATTTGCATGATGTTGCATGAATGCCAGACAGTTTTGTGCAAAAGCGGACACTCATTACTCTTACTAAATGTGAGAACTAGATGGAAACCCCCAGGAAATTCTTCATCATCAACCTTCATCAAGAAGGTTGCCATTTCTTGTCCTTGAGTACAAGAGGGAGATTGGCAAGAATTTACATCCCCACTTCAGTTGTTGCTGAATTAACACGCTCGTGCCCTTGAGCATGTGTGGATAAATCTGCAGCGATGGTGACACAAGATGCAAAAGATTCTAGCCTGCCAGGGCAGAGGGTAGGAAGACCCATGTGCTAATTTTGGCAAAGAGGCAGACCGACAGTCCTGCCTCGCTCTTGCGCTTGCGTGTTCCTTGGCTCAGCCAATGGAAGCCAAATTATTCAAGACGTTGGCAGGGGTGTGTCTTTATTACAGCACTCACCAAGGCACTGCATTGTAGACTTACCTGGTCACATATTTTCCTCCATGATTGGCTGCTAATATCTATTCAATCTCAACCCTTACCCCTTATCTTAGGTCCTTAGAAGGAGAAAAGCAAGGTTAAAATATTTTAATTTTTTAAAAAATAATTTGTATTAAATTTAATAAAAGCTAAAATACAAAAGCTAAAACAAAAGCAAATGACATATATACAAGGGGGAAAAAAGAAAAAAAGAAAAAACTCAGTTCATCCCACCTTCCACTTGAGACTTAGGCCAGGCTTGCAAGTCTTAGGATATTGACTACCCCATTTCTCTCCAAAATACATTGAGTCCTCTCCTGGTGTGTACCCTTTACTTTTTTGAAATACATATGTTAACAATTTATCCCATATTTATCCCATATTCCATTAAAATTGTTAGATTTTTTCAGTCCATTCCTAATTTTAATTTCACATATCAATTTATAATTAATAGCCATATTCCATAACTCCCTTTACCATTTCCCCCAATGCTATTTGATTATTGGATTTCCAGTTTTTAGCAGACAAAAATCAAAGAAAAACAAAACAAAAGATGCAAAACATGTGACACCGTAAAGACTAACTTTCATATTTTAATGTAACATTTTGTGGACACGTCCACTTCTTCAGACATATAGCAGCAGAAATTAACCTTGCCACTGTTGTCATATAACAACCAACTCCACCTCCTCTTCATTTGGGTGTTTACAACCATATTTAACAACACCATTTGTGGGAAAATTTGAATGCTTTTCCTTATTATTTCTTGAATTTCCTTAAAAATCAGCATCCATTCCTTCTGTTTTATCTCACACAACCACCACATATGCAGGTATGTCCCCTTTTTCTTTTTACACCTCTCGTATATTGGAGATACTTCTTTATTTATTATACTTAACTTCACAGGTGTTATGCACCATCTGCAATATACTTTGTAACAGTTTTCTTTTACTCTCATTGACATATTTTTCAATATTCTTTAGGGTAAAACTATTTTAAATATAAATAAGGATCTCTCCAGCACAGCAGAGATCTTAGTTTTTGTTTTTATTTTATTACAACTCACAGAATCCCCTACCCATGGTAATTAGCAAATTCTAGGGGATGTAATTTTAAAACCTAAGATTTCTAAACTGTGAGATAGCACAGACATTGGCCGTTACTTCACGAGCCGCTCACTTCGCGGCAAGCCGTCATTTCTGTGCGAACCGATCGCTTCAGTCCGCACGCTCCTCCTTTTTGGCTGCGACGTCACCCCGACCACACCCCCTTTAGCGTGCTCCAACCGGGGTGAGTGATGCCCCTGGCGGAGGACTGGAATCTTTTCGATTCGCATCTCGCTTCGCTCCCAACGTCACGTGTGGTCTCGGTTTTTGGCTTTTATTTCATGTTTTTTTAAAAAATATTCAAACAGGGATATCGATGCATCGCTATATTGTTTCATCGCTTTGCGCTGTTACTTCCTCGTGCGAGTAGTGGCAGCGGCGGCGGCGGCGGTGGCGGCGGCGGCGCCCGGCCAGAGCAGGGCACCCGGGGCAGGCAGCGTGCAAGCGGCGGAGGGCGGGCGGCTGTGCCATGCGGGGCTCCCCCCGAGTAGCGGCGGGGGCGGCGGCGGGGGGGGGGCTGCCAATGATGCCAGGAAACAATGGACAAAACAATATAAATTAGGAGCGGAAAACACAGGATCGTACAGTAACCACGCTCTGTCGTGAATGACAGCCAAGCATTGATGCATCGATACGCCGAGTAAATTTTTTTTAAAAAATAAAAGGAGAGTGGAACCGGACGTTGCAAATCAGCTTTCTAATGCGAAGGGAGCACGTGAGGTAGTAATCGATTCGGTCCCAAAAATGCCCCGCATGAGTACAGAGAAACGGGGGTGGGAGCGAAGGGAGACCACGTGACCACCATGTGACCGCCTCCGAATTCAAATCGAAGGCAAGGTCGATTCGAAGCGAGGCACCTCGTGAAGTAACGGCCATTGATTTATGTCTCTGGCTGTGGAACCTGAGTTTGGGAGTTCAATACCCCAGCTGTGCCTCCTTGACAAGGTCTGGACTCAATGATCCACAGAGTCCTTTCAAGCTCTGGAGTTTTGGTGATGATTTCCATGTTGTACGAAAGTGCTCTTACTGTTGCTTTCAACTGAGATGTAATTTCATTTAAATCAGCCAGAGCAGGTATTGAGCCTGGGACATTTTAAATTCAAAAGTCACGGTCCAATACAGTACTAAGCGATCACTTGATCTCCTTTCTGCATCAACTTCTTTTTCTAACCCAAGGCCAAACTAAATGTTATTGCAAGGGCATGAAGCTGTGCTCTTTAAAAGTTTGTTTTGACAGGTGTTTGAATGGTGGTAATTTAACCCTTTCCTACCTAAGTTGGATTCCCAAGAAAATTCCCCTTCTTACCACAGTTGACTTTAAGGAAAAGAGGCCTATGTTACAATAATGGGACTTTATGGTGACCCTTCCCAGACTTTTTAAAGGTATACAATACTTAGAAATCATTCACCAGTCAGTCTCTCCTTTCTGGTAGATCTTGGAGGTGTGCCCAAAGCAGAACATGTGTCAAGGTGCTTAGTTTTGTCAGGCACCAATGTCGTGGGTGATCTTGACTGCTTCCTTATCCTGGTGGCATTATGAGGATTTGACTCTGCAGTCAGATTCTCCAACCTGCTGAGGTGTGAACTACAACATAAGAGGGGTAACAGCTCGGGACCAGAATCAGCAGTACACGTCCATTTGAAGGACAAAGAGCACTCATTCAAAGATGAGGATGTACACATATTAGACCAAGAAGAGAGGTGGTTTGAGAGAGGAGTAAGGGAAGTCATTCATGTGAGCATTGAAAACCCCTCCCCCAACAGAGGTGGCGGCCTTAGGCATAGTCTATCTGCTACTTATCAGAGTGTACTTTCCAAAGTACCCAGACAAATAAAAAAGCCTACACCACCAAGGCCATTGCTAACAACCCATTCTTTATAGGTTTCAGCACCTTAGGCCATTGTTCACCTTAAGGCTATGTGTACTATTGTCTCCCTAACGAGCCTATTCAGGCCATTGTTCATCTTATGAGCTTAATTCAGACCAGGGTGACATGAGGTCACAGCTGACTGACTATAAGATGGAGGACTCGCACTATCTGTATTCAGGCTGAGGAAGCTGTTTGGATGAGCAGCGGAACATTTCTATCTCTCAAAAAAGAAGTCCAGTAGCCATGCCTCAACTTCCAGATAAACTCACCTGGATGACTGAGAATCTTCACAGACATACAACAGCAATGTATACAGCCACAGCAGTGGAATAAATAGGCAGTATCTCTGTGGGGCATGCATGGAGGGAGACATCCAAGGGGGTCAGAACACATCGCTGGTAGGAGCCTGACGAGGGTGTCTCACTGGCCCTTGGTCATTGGCTCATTATGATGCAGTGGGAGTAGAGATTTTCCTCTGGATCACAGCTGGGGGAGAATGGGTCAAGCATCCTTGCATCCCTGAGGGATGTGGCACACTTCCCCCTTGATATTTCACTTTTAAAAGCCAAGATACTGTATGACTGTTAGTCACATAAGGAAAAATAACGACAGAGCTAGTCTTTGTTACTGTATACTGTGTAAATCCATCTTGTTGCACAGAGAGGTTTTCTGGAGATGCATTCTAAAGTTGCATATACAGTAGGACCCCTGTATCCACTGATTCATTATCCACTGATTCAGTTATTCACAGTTGGGAGAGGAAAAATAAATAAATAATTTAGCAGCCGCAAAGCAAGCTACTGTCACAAAGAGCTGCTGTAAAGCAAGCTACTGTCACAAAACAGCAGCTGTAAAGCAAGCTACTATCACAAAACTGCAGTTTTGGGGAACATTTTGGCATATTCTCTTATCCGCTGTTTTCATTATCCACGGGAAGGCTTGGAAACAATCACCAGCGGGTACTGGGGTCCTACTGTACTGTATTCCATTTAGCCTGAACATTAGCTAAGCTTGTTGGGTTTTCCTGTTGCCCCATGTGAGACAGACCCTGCTTGCTGGGACCTCATAGGGTGCTGAGGTCCAAAGAGATGCCCAAGGTTTTCTTACACGTTGCCCACAACTGTGACCCCTTCCCACTGAGTTGAGAGGGAGGTTGGCTCCTCAGGGAGGGGAGGCACGTGCCAACCTCTGCCCTTGCTGTACACAAACAATCTCTGACTCAAAAGAGAAAGAAGCTTGAGTCCCCGATGAATAGGAAGGTGGGGGGGGAGAAAGGCAGAGGGGATGCCGGGAAGTCTACCATTCTCATTGGCTATTCTTTGCTTACAAACGCGTCCTATTGTTCACAGCCTTGCTGTCTTCAAAAGAATGTCTTCAAGAGAAGCATTGTGAGGGAAAGCAATTAGGCCCTGCAGCCTCTTAAGCCATGGTGCTGTTAGCCCTGCCAGCTGATTCTCTGTCGTGATAACCCTCTTAGCTCCACTCGGAGGAAACACAGGCCCTGCACGCCCTGCCAGCTCTCACACACAAGGAGGACGTTGTCGTTATTCTGATGTTAAATACTGAGGGGGAAAGGAAGCAGGAGAGAGAGCAGTAGGGGCAAGGGCACCCATCTGAGCAAAACAGGACTGGTTTGGGGCCTTCCACATTTCAGTCCCTGACGAAACAAACCTCAGAGATAAAAGCACGGATATAGTTGGCGAACAGTTCTTTTTATATTGTGCCTCACTGTCAGTGTGACTGTCTCGGGATTTTGATAACGTTGGTTGACTTCTCACAGGATAAAGGACAGGGTTCTTATCGATCAGATCTATATTTATGTCATAGAGGAATGTGTATATCAGGGTGGAGAGAAGTGTCTTAGCTTGAAGGATTCTCAGAGAATCCTTTTGCGGTAAGCTTTCCTGGCCCTCAGCGCTGCTGAAAATTCAGGGCAAAGGGTTGGAGGAAGAAAAACAATTTGTTACTATTTTTTGCAGCATGTTTTGGTTCCCAAGTTGCATTTTGTGTTAGTTACTTAGCATTTATCTTTAGGTTGCAAGTCGCAGGGAATTCCTGGAAGCTGCCTGACAGACTTTTTATCACTGCCCTGGTTCAAACATACAGGCCTGTCCACTACATAACTACGGCAGTAGGTGTTGTTGTGCTCATATGAATTTAGGCCAGTACACAGCTACAAATGACAGGTAGAGCTTGGTGAAATTTCCTGGCCGATGAAACATGCAGAGTAATTCTACTTGCTGTCAGTTGTTGATGTAGTAAAATGTACAGAAGTAAAACAATGCACTGCATTTGAGAACCAACCCTGAGTATACAGTAAGATATTCAGATGAGGTACAGCCATGCATGAAGCATGCCCGAATGAGTATTTGTACGCCAGCCTTTGCATCTCAACAGTAATGCTCAACCGGTTGTTCCGTCCTGGTCCCTGATCATTTGCAAAGCAAATACTGCCTTAATGAGATTGGCTTCCGCTATCTATCCGCCCCTACCTGTATGGTTCCTCTGCTGCTGCTGGTTTAATTTGGCTAAAGACTATAAAAGGGGACCAGGGAACTGCATCTTAAGCCCTAGAGAAGACTTTCCCAACACAGTTCCCTCTAGGTGTGTTAGAAGGCACATCTGGAGTTGGCCATCATAACACATCAGGAGGGATAGGTTGGGAGTGGTTGCCATAAGGATTTGACATTCCTGATCTAAGAGAGGGAAGGATTTTGGGGACAAGTCCATGCGTCCCACCTTGCACTGAACGATCCTGTTTCCTGACCCTGGGGCATTCTGTGTGGAGAGCAAAGCACACTCCTTTATGCTGCAGGCCTGCAGGCTTTTTAGAGGGACTTCTCCTTGCTATTGGCAGAGTAATGGATATGAATTTTTAATAGCAGCCTGCCCAAGACAAAGAAGCCACTGTAGACAAAAGGACAGTCATAAAGGAAGACAAGAATTGAGAGCAGAGTTGCAAATTTTCTTCCTTTGGGTGGCAACTCCCAGAACCCCCCCCCCCGACCAGAATGGGCAGTGCTACCTGGGGATTCTGGGGATTGTAGTCCAAAAGAGAGAGAACTTTTCCACAGCTACGGGTATCTATCTTGTTCCCCACCATGGTAAGCACATTCTGCCAGGGAGCCCAGAAACAGAAATTGAGTGGCATCCCCCCCCCCCAAGCATATCTCTGAATATAAAGGTTGCCATCCTATGGGGAATATAAGTGAATGCATGTAACCATTTCCATGTTCCAGTAACCCCTTGTTGTGTGAGTGACCACACAACCGTTTGCACCACTGATCTTACCTGCTGTGCAAGACTGGCATGTGGTGGTGAAGCTTGGGGGCTTATAGGCAGTACTTACAGCCTTACAGGATCCTGACAGAGAAGGATGGAGAAGCTTGCCTAGTTGTCCTCCTCCTCTGTGTTCAGACAAAAGGCCATAAAATTTTAGGCTGGGGAGCATCCTTTGAAAATAGTCCTGTAAAATGCACAGACTGCAAGGAAATATGGATTGGCTGTTTAAGCATAAAATATTTACACCAGAGAGGTTATAGGTTTTTTTTTAGTGATATTTTGGGGATTTAGATGCCCTAAGCACATCCGAGCTCGCCTGATTTCAGAAGCTAAGCAGGGTCGGCCCTGGTTAGTACTTGGATGGGAGACCACCAGGGAATACCAGGTGCTGTAGGTGCGTGGAGTAGGAACTGGCAAGCCACTCCAGTATTCCTGCCAAGAAAACTCCATAGACATCGGGACACAAAGGGTCGGTCACAACTGTAACGACGCAACACACACAGGCCCTTAAACCCTGAGTCATGTATGAAATGCTGAGTATCTGACATAGGAACCTTGTGGAGATGAGGAATATTGCCTGTCTGACAGTAATTTGTTTGTACTGTTGAGCTGCTCCATAAATGAGGTGTGATGCATTCCTGTACAACACACACCATTCCAAGAATGTCATTTGGAAAAGATCGCTTGCCCTTGTGTGGGGCAGATGCATTCCTTCATGTGGCCCGTGGGTGGCAGTGAATTAGTTAATTAATTAGAATGTGGAGGTACACCACCACTAAATGGCGCATATGAAGCCACTGGCTTTATAACACCACCTAGTTTGCACTGGAGTTTTTTCCAAGCATCTGTGAAGACCCAATGGCGTGAGACAATATTGAATGCTGCTTATTATGGACATTTCAAGTGCTCAAAGAATCAAGTTGTCAAGATGCTTGTAGTTCTGCCTCTTTGAGGGGAGGAGTGGTTGTCAAAATATACCAGGCAGGATGATGATGATGATGATGATGATGATGATGATGATGATGATGATGATGATGATGATG
>JAHTLZ010000007.1:39501993-39549761 GCA_023846285.1 Phrynocephalus versicolor | reverse complement strand
GCACCTTAAAGACTAACAGCTATATTTTAATGTGAGCTTATGTGGACATGCCTACTTCCTCAGACATAAAAGTGCATCATAATAACATTCATAGGCCATTTTAAAGGCACTTTAAAGTTGCAGTCCAAGAATACCTGCATTTTTGGCAACCACTAGTTTGCATGGACCGTGTTAGATTGGATCTGGAAAATGCTTGAGATTCTTGCTTAATGTGTCAGCAGGAACACAATAGTCATCCATGTTCCTGAACTCAAAAATAAGTTGGCAACACAGTCATAGGAGCATCTGTATGATAAAAAAGGTGACTGCTGTTAGTGTCCCATCATGTATAGCATAAGTATAGCAGAAATATCCTGATAGATTGGCATAGAGTGACTATGTTATGAACAAGGACATTCCCAGTTTAATATTCATTTCTGTTCCATTATCTTTAAGCAGTTCATTGTCTTTCAGCCCTTGCTTCCTGTTTGTAAAATATGTATAATAATATGGGTATACCATATAGAATTGTACAGATTATGAAGGCGATATATATGACGAGCACAGAACATTAAATTTATCAAACATTTGCTAATTTGCTAATTAATGCTACTCTTGATAAATGTTGTGTATGCTGAAGTGTATTGGTAACATTGTGAGGACAGCTTCTGCTGCCACCATAATAACATTGTTGCAAAAATGGAACGAGGATCCTGTGAATCAGGCCAAAGTCTAGCCTCCTTGTTTTCTCCTTGGGCATAGAATGCAGTAGGACCCCAGTATCCGCTGGGGATTGGTTCCAGGTCTTCCTGTGGATAGTGAAAACCGTGGATAAAAGAGAACGCCTGCCCACCCAGCCACAAACTGCTGTTTCCTGACAATAGCTTGCTTAATGGCCGCTGTTTGTGACAGTAGCTTGCTTTACAGATGCTATTTGTGATAATATGTTGCTTTACAGTTGCTGTTTGTGACAACAGCTTGCTTTACAGCTTGCTTTGTGGCTGCTGAATTATTTAATTTTTTCCCCTGCCAACCATGGATAACTGAATCAGTGGATATGAGGGTCCTACTGTAATAAGACTCAATAGTTTGTGTTACAGGTTTTCAACTCCTACCTTGGGTAGTATGTTACAAGTCAATCTCCAGGCTTTTAAAGTAGCAAAATGGTGTGACTCAAGATGTAACTATCTGGATATTGATAGCTAGCAAATAGCTGGAAATTACATTTTTAAAGCCTTGAGAAGAACTGTACATTCCAGAATTTGAAATTCGGCAATGAATTTTAAAATTTAGTTTAGTCCTCCCCCCCCCCATCCAGAAAATTGCTCAGGTTGTAAATATGAATTGGCTCTTCTGCTCTGGATCTAATTTAAGTCCTTGTTTTCATTCCTTTCTCAGATAGATGATCCTGAACATGGTTTGGAAGGCATGATGCCAGAATCAGAGGTTACAGGGTCCGTGGATAACCTGGGAGCGAACCAGGCCCTCACTGCAGACTACGTGGATTCTGGCTATGAACGAGGCCTGCTAAACCCAAGCTCTCTTCACAAGGATGACCAGCAGATAGCCACGTACACTCTGACCAACGCTGTCCCGATGGCCCCTCCTCTCCAGGAGATCTGGCACTGGGAGGTGGAGAACCTCATAGGGCGAAGTTTGGCTCCCCACTGTGGCAATGGGAAAGACCTCTATCTTATTTCAGGAGCCGTTCCTTCCGCCCTCAGGATGAAAGACAAAGTCGCCGTCCCCGAGTTTCTCTGGCTCGCGGCCTGCTGCGATGATGACTCCGAAGCTTGGTCCGTGGGCTTTATGAAGCAGGCCGCTGCCGAGAACCGCCTGGAAGACCTAAGTTTGGAAGAGCTTGAAAAGAAACTCCCGCCCGGAGCCCAGGTGTTTAAGAACAACTGCGGCCAAGACAGACACAATCCAGAGAAACTGGAGCTGGTGTTGCAGTCGGCTAAAAAGATCCGGGCTGAAAAACCCATGCCGCATCAAAGCAAAAAGACCCACCAAAGCCAGCAGACCAGTAGCGAAAAAGAGGAATGTGGGATGCTCAAGAAGCTGTTCTGTTTCTTTATTACGCCTCTCTTCAAGCTGCTGAAGTGCGTCCTCTATCTCATCGTCATGGTTGGGAAAAGCGTCATCCATCTGCTGTGCCAGCTCATACAGACCATTGTCAGCGGGGTGTGCACTTTCATCAAAGGAATTCTGTCTGTGCTGCTGACGGTCTTCGTCGACCTGGCGCGCGTCGGGGTCAGCATCTTGAACGGCATCGCGACGAACATCTACAGCGTCCTCATGATCATCTACAGAATTGTCTGCGTCCCTGTGAACGTGATCCTGGACATCATCTCCTTTCCGTTTTACACCCTCGGCGCCATCCCGGCTGTGCTTCGAGATATCGTTTCAGGCATCGGTGGGTTGTTTTTGCTGGTGATCGATGCCACCACGGCCGTTGTGAAGTGCATAAATTACGTCGTCTCACATCTAGCCAAAAAATTCCTTCCTAAGGTGTCTTTTGAGCTCTGAAAGAAAAGAAAAGGCAAAGGACAACCCGTCCCAAAAAAAACACAAAGCAATACTTTCCAAAATGTTGCGAAACCTCCAGCTGCTCCTATAAGTATTTATTGTGGTGACGTGATCGGTGATGAACCAGTGTTTTGGTAACATGGGTGAGCTGCATGATCCTCAAGGGGAATTTTATGGCAAATTAAAAAGTCCACTGATTGTATACATCGCCTTCGACGGCCTCATTGACACTCCCAACATCTCGTCAAGTCTCTTAAGAAAATGTGAATGTAGTGACAGAGTCATCGTCTTGACTAAGATGTATGAAAATGTGTATATAAAATATATGAAAATACAGGTCTAGATTATATGAAAATACAGACACTGGCTTCTTAGTATGGCAGAATATCTGAAAATCCCTTGGGTTTTCTGACACCAGTTGATAGGATTAAGAAGAAACCTTATTGGTGGGTGAAGCTTATCAAGGGTTTTGAAAAATATTTTTCTTATGTGGGACTTGTCCTCTGTGAATAAATACAATCCACAGATGTTTTGAAAAATAATCTGCTTAAAAGGTAATTTCTCTCTCCCTCTCCCTCCCTCTCTCTTTTAGCAGCCAGAATGCTGCAGTAGTGTGCAAGTTTTGGGTTCTTTAGATCTGTTCTTCCTATTAAATAGTTTAAAAAATTAGGGGATGAGGGAAGAAGCGAAGGTCAGACATGACACTGATCTCAGTCTCCAGATGGACATGGGGGAGTGAAAGAAACACTGGCAATTGCGTAGGCTTTAAATATATCTGCCCCCTCCCATCCCTGTGGTTCCATACCATCTAGCCTGCTGAAGAATTCTGGAGAGCTTGAACATTCCACAGTTGTTGCATTGAGCTGGCTGAATAGCTCCGTGAGTTAGGTATATGGCTGTGGAGGCAGAGGTCTGGCGTTCAGTTCCCCATTGTGCCTCCCAGAAGAGCCACCCTGTGTGGCCTTGGGCAAGCTGCACAGTCTCAGAAAGCCCTGAGAAGAAGGGAACGGTAAATCATTTCCGAGTACTCTTTACCTAGAAAATCCTTTAAGGACTTGCCACAAGTCAGAATGGACTAGACAGCACACAGTGTTGACTGACAGAGGTATCCACAGCCATGGATATCGGTTTCACTCATGGGGGCCAACACAGCTGCTTTTGTTTTTAACTTGCAACTGAGAATTGAAGTGTAGCCTTCTCTCTCTCTCTCTCTCTCTCTTTTTAAGAGAGGTGACTTATATTAGTAGTGTCACACCTGTTTCCCATGCGGACAGTCCCAATTCCTGATTTCAAGGTGCTGGATTGGGAAAGACATACTGTACTTGGAATTTTGGGCCAGGGCAAAGGGGACAGCAACATGGTTGTCAAGCAGTCTGGCTTATTGTAAAAATTTAATATTCTAGCACTGCAGAATGTTCCTTCCCCAATGCCATGTCACCCAATCTCTGGGCGTAGAAATTGAGGCCATTTAAGCTTCTGCCATTATTTTATTAAATCTCCAGCGATTCCACCATGAAGCTAAGAGGATATGAAGCTCTGGTGTGAAACATGTCGGCATGGTACAGCATCCAAGATAATTAAAGAAACACCCAAGAGGTCTCGGGTTCAAATCTCACCTCTGCCTTAAACTCATGAATTCCCCCTTTGGCACGCTCATCCTCACTTTCCCATTTGGCAGCGAAGGATGTGATAATAGTAATGCTTGAAAGAAAATATTATTTTTTGACCACAGTCCTGAAATCCCTAGCCAGTGTGGCCAAGCTCAGGATAATATTTATTTAATTGTAAGGAATGTGACTTGATCATGCACATGAATTGTGATGATCCCTGGAAAGTGCTATGCAAGTATGATTGTCTTAGAAAGTTCCCTTTGGCTCTTAATAACCCAGCAGTTCCCTAACATGTTAAGAGTATGGCTTCTATAATCCCCAGTCACTAAGGACGATGTATGCTACTCAGACAGCAACTGTTTGGTGGTGGTGGGACTGGGTTTTTCTCAACACATTGTATAAAAATACCAAAACCTATCCCAGATCACAGAGAGAACTCCTAGTTCCCTGAGCAACTTGCCCTCTGAAGATGCCGGCCACAGTCTGGTGAAACATCAGGAAACTTCCAGAAGATGGCCAAATAGCCTGAAAAAACTCACAACAGCTATCAAAACTCATTGAAAGTCAATACTTGAACCCAACTTCAGAGATTTGTTTATATAAAGTGAAGCAGCTAGATGATTAGCAGAGGTGAGCATTACAGACAACACTGTAATGAGATTGTTCCGTCCCTGTTTAAGTAATAGTCTCTGGCTGGAATCCTATTGCATGTCTCTGCTGACATAATGCTAGTAGCATAGCTTTCTGTGACTAGTTGCCCCAAGGTTTGAAGGCAGAGCAGGCATTTCCAGCCACACACTGAGTCATACTATTGTGGTGTGCAAAAGGACATGCCTACACAACTTCATAACTTGCGACAAGCCACTGTTGAAAGTTATGCTACTGGTGTTAACCCAGAGAGGGCAGTGAATAGGATTCCAGCCAGTATTTCTCAATTTGCACCTTTGCCTATAGATAGCAGATGCAAACCAGTTCTTCTTTGGGGTGATGTTCGTATGGTAACCTTATGCAAGGAACATGCTCTTGATGTGAATCGACTCTGTTGGTGAAAGGCCTTTGTGGTCCCTTCCATCAAGTGAGGTGACGAGAGTGGCCCATTATAACTGTGTTTTTCGTTATGGGATCTCATTTCCTGACTGTGTCCAGAAGATTTCCCTCTCCATTTGCCTAGCTTTTTAATATTTGGAAGTCTTGCTGTCCCCCATTTCTGGAGTTCAGAGGTGAGTGTTGATCCCTAAACAATAGCATCCATTTGGAAGTTGAGTCACGGCAAGTGGACTTCTTTTCTTGAAAGATTGAAACATTTTGCTGCTCATCCAAACAGCTTCGTCAGACTGACAAAGCTATTTGGATGAGCAGGGAAACGTTTCAGTTTCTCAAGAAAAGAAGTCCAGTTGCCATGACTCAACTTCCAGATAAACTCACCTGGATGACTGGGAATCTTCACAGACAAATACCATCCATTCCGAAGCAGGATAGAACTGTAGACTTATGGGAACCCAGTTTTCATATATTTAAAACAAATAAATGAACTCAAAAAGTAGCATTTCTCTCCCACATTGGCATGTGTGATGAGATTCCCAACACAGTTCAATGAGAATGGAGCACATTAAGTCCCAATGAAATGATTTAATCAGCTTCTGGGCTGGGGAATGAAAAGAGAAACTTGGAGGAAGAGGCATGAGTATTCTTGAAAATGGTATGACTGTGTGTTTGAAATGGTGAACAATGGCACTGTTAATTGCAACATTTTGTTGCAAATACTACTTACAGAGTTCTGTTTTAGCTCTCTGCTTATACCTCTGCTGCTGCAACTTCTGTGTTGTAATATACTGATTTTAATATATATACAGTATATATATTTATTGTTAACTTGTATTTATTTTTAATGTTAGGTGCTCTGAGATGTTTTACAACGCGAAGAGCAGGATATAAATATACAGTATATGAAAAAAATAGGTTGGTTTTTTTTTCATTTTCTGTAATGTGAGGTTTTTCACAAGGTCTCATTGAGATGTATTCCTATTTTTAAGTTTGAACCATTTGGAGGGATGGTTGGCAGTACATGGGTATTTTCAGAAAATACAGGGGATATAAATGAAACTCATTCTCACTCATGTTACTAACTACTCGTCAGTACACTGGAATTTCACTTGAGTCATATTGTGACTCTGTGGTGCAGTGGTTAAATTGCAGCACTGTAGTCAAGTCTCTGCTCACAACCTGAGTTCAATTCCAACAGGTTCAGGGAGCTGGCTCAAGGTTGACTCAGCCTTCCATCCCTGAGGTCAGTAAAATGAATATCCAGTTTGCTGGAGAGGGCAAAGTGTTCCTTGCATAATTTTGTTGTAAAACGCCCAGAGACTGCTCTAACACTATGAGGCAATATGTATGTCAGAACAACGAATAAATAACTATACCCCACGATCCTTTCATTACAAGATTTTTTTTTATCCTGGTGTGTGAGAGTTCAATCAGGTTTTTAGCCCTTCGTGTTAAAAAACAAGGCTTGAAATACGGACTGTCAGAAGTCAGTGGTGATGGAGGAGAGGAGGTTTTGCTGCTGTGCAAAATAAAAATAGCTGTGCTAGCAATAGATCTTAATTCACACAATTTGTGACGTGTGCGAGAAAAAAAAAGCAGCAGCTAACAATTTGGTTCAGTTTTGCTGTTCGTTTGATCTTTTTATTTGTGAGATGTGAGATACACACTGGGAGCAATACATAAGAGAGGAAAGTATGGATGAATCGACCATATTCTCAACCAAAAGAGCATCAACTGTACAAACAAGAAGGAAGAAAGCAGCTTATTCGGCTTGCTCATTTTGTGGATTCTTGATACTGTGCGTGTAACTTTTTATATGAAACAGGCAGCTGATCCCCTATGCATACTGGTGGTGCCTCCAGTTTACACAGAACCCATCCAGGGTGTTTTGAAACCAGGGGCAGCATACAAAATGGCACCCTTGATTCTGCATACAAAATCTAAGCAAGCACATCTAAACCTTAGAGCTGACAGTATGTTGGGGGGCAGCGAGGTTGGTTAGGAGGTGATAATAGCCTGTGAGGCATCCCAACCTTCCCCCCCTCCCTTTGGGCCAAAGAAATATAGGGAGGAAAGCTGGCGTGGGAACAAGGGACAGGTTTACTTCCTTTGCTTGTCTGTGAGGTCTTGATGTTGGAGCTTGTAGCCTGTATCCGCCCAACCTTCCTTTAGTTGGCCTCTAACAACTGACTGTATTAGCCATCCCCTCACATTTTTTGTTTGGAAAATTAGAGAATTCCTCTCCTGGAAGCCTCTCCCAAGTACATCCCCCCCCCCTCAAAACCAAGCTTCAGCAGTACCTCCTTGGGCCTTATCTGGAAGTTGAGTCATGGCTACTGGACTTCTTTTTTGAGAGATAGAAACATTTCACTGTTCATCCAAACAGCTTCATTGGACCGAAGAACCCGGTGTGGAAAAGTTGTGGATGGACGGGTTCTGTGGCACCTTTGTCGAGAAGAGAGGCAAGTTCTTGAAGAAGGAGGGGACTTGGAGCAGTTTGTAAGACGTGTCCCAGTTGTGGAAGCTCTGTAAATTCCAAGCGGTAGCCGCTGGCAACGATGGAGAGCACCAGTTTGTCTGATGTTATGGACTGCCAGCGAGAAAAGAAGAGCCAGACGGATTGAAGTAGGATGGTCAGAACTCCTCTTTAAGCTTGCGATCCCGTGGCTTGGAGAATCGAGGAGAGGAAGATGGGCTTTTTACCTTTCCCGGGGGCGAAGGCAGAGAAGCTGGAGGTACAGGAAGAACGGTCTCTGGATTGGTGCTGACCAAAGGAGGACTGGGATCCAAAGTGGTAGGAGTAACGTCTAGATTGAAAACGAAAAGGACGTTGAGAACACTGGGATACCACATTTAACTTTTTTGCAGTGTTTTGCTTTTTGTGGCGATCCTCCATAACTGTATCCGTCGAGGGGTGAAACAAGCTGTCGCCCTCAAATGGCAACCTCTCGATATAGGCTTTGTGGTCCTCAGAGAGACCAGTTGAGTGAAGCCAAGAATGGCGACGAAGGGTAACAGCAGCACCCAAGACTTTAGAGGTGCAATCAAAGGCATGGTGTGAGGAGCGCATTTGTTGAGCTGCAAGTGAAAACTTAGGCAACGGAGGTAATGTCATTGAAGCCGAATGAGGAGACTTGGGTGTCTGAATCGGAACCGTAGTAAGGGCTTCTTGATCTGTCGAATGAGCTCTGGCCAGCTTACACTTCTTTTTAGGCGGCAAAGGTTGCAGTGAGGGTGTCGAGACCGCCGTCGGAACGCCGGTGGCAGAAGCAGGCTGAGAAGTCGATGCCGAGGGTAGGTTGAACGTAGCAGAAGGCAGTGACGGAGTGGAGACTGGTAACGCCGACGGTTGTGAATGAGGTTGACTAGCCGCCATTACTTGTTGGAAGAGAGCGTGAGACCACGTGGGAAAAAAACCGAAGCCAGAGACGGAAAAGATGTAACAGGAGGCATAACCGTGGCAGGTAAGGCGTCGGAGTGGAAAGAAACCTGAAGCTGAGGAGTCGGAATGGAAGGGCCAACCGGCGTAAGGTTTGGCATAGAAAGGCCGGGAGGCATCGAAGTCGATGAGGCAGGTGTGCAAATCGGAGTCGAGTGGCTCTCGGTAAGGAGAGGTGGAGCGGACGCTCAAGGATCTGCCGAAGCCAAAACTGAAATCAGCAGAGACTGCTCGGTAGCAACATCCTGTTTTCGATGGGAATGAAGCTTGAGCTCCTTCAAAGCCAATTTTTCCAGTATTGGCTGAGGGACGAATTCAGCCGAATCGGACTGAACAGAAGTCCCCTCCAACATCGGGAAAGACCCAACAGAAGGCATCTGAGTGGGTCCCGATTGAGTGTCGGGCAACGGAGCAGAGGCCGATAACGGCGTGGAAACCGAAAGGGCCTGTTGGAGCAGCTCAGGCAGCGAAGGAGCAGAATGGAATTTTGTGGACATGAGAGAAATGTCCGGAGGGTGCTCGGCCTCAGAGTCAGAAGAAGAATCCGAGGGAAAGAGAGGTTCATACCCAGGCCTCGGCCAAGGCGAAATCGACGGGTGCTCAGATTCCACAAGAATGACCTCAGAAGAAGCTGAAGACTGAGGCGGCGTTGGTTTTGAAGGCAAAGAAGAAGAATCATGTTTCAAAGCTGCCGTCTTCGATTCCAGCTTGGATTTTCTTCTTGGAGAGAGAGGGGAGTTTCGCTTGCTTCTTCGAAGTCGAAGTTTTGGCGGGAGAAGCAGCGGTAGACTCACGAGATTCCATCGAAGCGGGGCGAAGAGCTTTCTCGAGCAAATAAGACGAAAATGACGGGTTTTGAGCGTTTGAGACCCAAAGTTCCTACAAATGAGGCAGGATTCAGGCTGATGGGATTCGCCCAAGCAATAGAGGCACTTAAGATGACCGTCTGTGTGAGGAATCTTTGTGTTACATCCAACACAGTGCTTGAAAGGGGGCCGTTGTGCCATAAACAACAGTCCTTAAAGCCAAAGCCGAAGGAAGATCCAAAGGAGTAGTCGAAAGTCCAAAAACCGAGTCAGTAACCGTAGAGAAATTTCTAAAAAGATGAATGAGGAGACTAACGAAAATGCAACCTTTTAGCATGGCGGTAAGAGGGAACTGAGGTGTTTGGGCGGGAGCCCATTCGCACATGCGCAGTGCGAGTGGGAGGAGACTAACGAGCTTTCCTATTGCTAGGGAAGGCCGACCTCCGCGCAAGGGCGCTTGGGAAACCCATCTCTGTGGCTTCACGAAGGCCACGATGGAGAATGTTTCTATCTCTCAAAAAAGAAGTCCAGTAGCCATGACTCAACTTCCAGATAAACTCACCTGGATGACTGAGAATCTTCACAGACTCCTTGGGCCTTGTTTTAAACACACTCTCACCAAAGCAGTACTGGGTATCCTATCATTTACCACTGATTTGGGATAGCTAAGAGGTGGTGGTACCGGTCTTCACTGAGTTCCACAATGGGGGCTGGGAGAATTGTCCCCGGATTCAAAGAAGTTGCCTGGATGCCCTAAGCACATCCAGTCTCGCCTGATTTCAGAAGCTAAGGAGGGTCGGCCCGGGATAGTACTTGGATGGGGGACCACCAGGGAACTCCAGGTACTGTAGGCGCCTGGAGTAGGAACTGGCAAGCCACTCCAGTATTCCTGCCAAGAAAACCCCATGAACATGGAGTCACAAAGAGTCAGTCACGACTGTAACGACACAACACACACACACACACACACACACATTTTGAGTGAAAATTGGCTGGCTATTCTGATCAGAAGCTGGCGGCACCTCAGGAGTCAAGAGGCATGAAATGAGGCAATGCAAACTTCCTTAAAAGGCGCCCTTCTGTGTGAGGTTTCCTCTTCCACAGCAAACCAGCTCAGCTCCTGGTTTTTCTCTTCTCTGCACTGGAGTTGGTGAGGGATGCCAGGCTACTGGGAGGTGGGGGCTGTGCCCGTCTTCCCAAGATGAGTTACCTCAGCAGGCAAGTTTCCAGGGCTTTGTTGTTCATTGGAACGCTCCACCCCACCCATTATTTTGCAAGACAAGAAACTAACAACATGGATTTGGGGTTTGACAAAGGTGTGGAAACAAGGGCAAAGGCATAGAAAAGAAAAACCTTAAAAAACTACAGTCATATAACATCAAAGCTTGCTATTTTGACCTCAGGAAAAATACATAACCAGTACTGAACCAGGTACACTTACAGAGACAAAGAACATCTCTCTAGAAAAGCCCTAAGATGCAGATGTGGGCGCTAGAAAGTTTTTATCAAGAAATGCTCAAGAGTATTTCCTGCCTTGCTGAATTTTAGCAGCATGTTTGTTGTGAGTGTTCCGAGTCCAGCTCTGCATAGAGCTTTGGTCTGATCCAACCAGACTTTGCTTAAGTCATTAATGGGATTTTGTTGACTGGATAGCCTCCCCCCACCCCACTTTGACACCAGATGAAAGAAAAAGTGTTCTGCTTATATACCGCCCCATACCACTACAAGTGGTCTCTGGGCGGTTTACAATTTTAATTACAGTGTGCAGGCTACACATTGCCCCCCCCCCCCAGCAAGCTGGGTACTCATTTTACCGACCTCGGAAGGATGCTCGGAAGCAGCATCTTATTGACTTCTTTGAGTATAACTTTTTTTTACAACACTGAAAAGATCACCTCTAGTTCAGTGTTCTTGCTGTGGGAATGAGTAAGGTATCCTTGGCAAGCTCATAAGTTTTGTGGGGATTAATTAGTCTTTATGCTTGAACCCAGATAACTAAAGATGCACTGTCCCTGAACACAGAAGAGCTCTTAAAAGTGACACGGAGACATTGATAGATCCTGAAAGAGTGTATTTAATACTGCAACTATAATATACTATTTCCTTGTTTCAGAACACAGACCCATGTTTACATTAGATATTAGAGATATTCCGTGTGACAAACTAAAAATCTCCTGGCAGATGTGCCTAGTGCAAAATTTGTAGCTGTTGCTGCAACCCAACGCCCTCTTGTGTTCACACCAGGGAAGCATGGTCACATTTGTTTCCCCAATTATTATTACTCAATTCATATTCGAATCATATTAAAAACTATGATGGCACCTTTTAAGACTAAGGAAGTTGCTTCATTGTGAACTTTTGATTATTATACCCACAAATCTGACCTAAATGCATGTAATGCATAAAGCTCACACTGAAATAAACCTTAGTTTTAAAGGTGCTGTGCTTTTTGTTGTTATACATGCTGACTGCTTTCAGAGTAGAGATGGGCACGACTCAGCAAAATTTTCGTTTTCGTTTTTTCGTTTCATTACCTAACAAAAACGAAAATGAATTTTTTTCAAAAACAAAACGGAAACGGAAAAGAAACGAAAAATTTTGTCGTGTTTTCGTTTTCATTGTGGCAAATACATTGAACTGAAAAAGAATGCTAACGAAACAGCAATTTTTCATTTTCGTTTTCTCATTTCGTTGCCTAACGAAAAAACGAAAAATTTGCGGGAAAAACCCAACGAAAATGAAAACGAACCGAAACGGACCCCTAAACGACCAAACGACAAACGAAACACCCTTTTTTTGAGTCGTGCCCATCTCTATTTCAGAGATCTCACTTTTCATGATCTGCTACCTGCACTGCTAGCAATAACACGCATGATTTAGAATTGGGCACATCAAAGTCCCATTCAATAAAATCCTAACTATACCTACCCTACCAACCTTGAAATGCTTGGGTATGGTATATCTATCAACTTGTGTTTTGTTTGTTTTTTAAACACAGTAACTAGGAACTGCATACTGGCCCATTGTTTAAACTGCAGTGAAGACTGCTTACAACCCAAGTCAGATCCTGGGCTCAGGTAGATGGCTTGAATTTTTAGACGTCGTTTCACCCAGTCCTTACTTTTCCCATGACTTAACCTGACAAAATGACGAAAACAACAAACCTATGGATGATTGAGTCTAGCCCCTGTCACAGAAGGCACACAGTGGGGAATTTAACTGTTAACGTCTAGCTCTGCAGCCAGATGCCCCAGTGGTGAAATATGCCAGAGAGTTATTGGTTGCATTCTGGTGAGTCCTAGTAAAAACTATTGCCACAGGCTTCTTTTTTAAAATTCATGGACCAACATGTCTACCTTTTGTTTTCGGTATGGACCTCTGTTCTAACAATTATGTTGGATGAAGACAAAATGGCAAACCCAGTCCAGGTTTTCTGGGTTCTCACAGTGGCTAACCAGATGCCCGTAATAAGCCCATAAGCAAGACACGATGGCAAGAGTCCTCCCCTGCTTCTGTTGTTCATCAATTGGAATTTTGGGGCATTTTGCCTCTTGGATGCAAGACACAATAATCATGATTAGTAGCTATTAATGAACTTTTTCTTCCAGAAATGTATCTAATCTCCTTTTAAGGTCATGTAAACTAGCAGAATTCCAGTTATTTATGCAATTTGTGAAAACTCGTTTCTTGTTACCTAGAGTACCCAACATTCCGCTGCAGTGGTTGACCTCGGAATCTAATATCAGCAAATGGTTCTTAAATCTTTATGACATACAGGCTATTTGAAAACCCCATTCTAACAGGTGAACTGAAGAGGCAAGAATGAACACACAAGAAGGTGGGGTTTTGCCAGTTTTATTGAACCAATAAAATTCCTACTGATAACCATGAAAGAAATTTCAGCAAGTATAAACACTATACAGTTTTAACAAACCCCATTGTTCCGTACCTATAAATAGAATTTTTCAAAACCTCATAAAAAGTGCAGATGTTTATGGATTGCTGTTAACAGGTTAATTAATATGCACACACAAATTCCTTTATTGAAAAATACATTTTTGTCTCAGCTCGCTAAAAAGTTCCTTCTGCATCACTTCAGATACAATTCAAGTTCGGTAAATAAAGGCTTAAGCAGAACAGAACAGAAACAGTCACACAAATGGATGCAGTCAGTTTGGCTTGTCTGATACCCACCTATGGAGGAAAAAAGCCAGGTAAAATCCTGGTTCTGCCTGCAAAGATGTCTTAAACATGCATATCTGCAAGAAGAGTGGGAAAGTGTGCTTTTTCAGGATGGTGATGGATGGTGTTAGAGGGCAATTAAGTACACAAGTTATTCTTAAGATGGACCTTCGTGGGGATGCAAGGTAGACAACCTCCGAACGACCTTCATTACTATAGAGTAACTCCAGCCTCTACATGTCTTGAGATAATGGAGGAACATTCCATAATTTTTGGTATACATATGATAAAACTATCTCCCTCTTCCATATTCCTTCACTGTCATTAGCTACTTTTTTCCAAGACTGGGTAAGCAACAAGCAGAAAGTGGGCCAAACCTGGTCCAAGCAGTAAAATTACCAACTGAAGCATTTGTATTATTTATTTTGAATATTTTACCCCCACCTTTCTCCTTGGAAAAGGACCCAAGGTGGCTTACAATAGCGTTGTAGCAGATAAAAGACTTATCTCAACTTTAGCTAGTTTCCCTGCAGCTGACTTCAGGAAAACAAATATATACAGTATACAATGGTACCTCGGATAACAACTGCCCCGGATAACGAATAATTTGGATAACAACTGCAAATTTCCGGGTATAGGGCTGCCTCTGATAACGAATTTTCCCTATGGGCTGCCTCGGATAACGAATCGCAATTCCTAGGTATAGGTCTACCTTGGATAACGAATCTTCCTATGGGCTGCCTCAGATAACAAATTTTCCCTATGGACTGCCTCAAATAATGAATTTCCAGCATGCATCAGTAAAAAAGTTATCCCAGGTGAAATTGCATCTGTACCTTTAAAGTGCACTTTTTAAAGAGTTTTGATCAAAAAACCAGGTGTCTGTGTCTTTTTTCTAGGGTCCGGAACAGATTAAACGGTTTCCCATTCATTCCTATGGGAAACCGCGTTTCGGATAACGACGTGTTTCAGATAACAACTAACCTCGGAGAACGAATTACCGTCGTTATCCGAGGCACCACTGTATATCATTCTTGTTGCTCACAGGATTTGACCATCTCTCACAATGGGCTTCACCCAGTTCTAGGGTCACAGGCAAGAAAGTGAAGGAGAGGACTCATGTGCCTACCTGTGAAGTTCAACCTTAGTCTGGCTTGCTAACCTATCTAGTTTCAGGCCTCTGTTGCGTTTCCTCATGACCAGGGAGTGGGAAACTGACAGTGCATTTCACATCCATTTCCACCCCAAATCGCCACCCCACTTCATACTGTATGTCCAAGAAAGTACTGGGTAACACTCTGACCCACATACTTTACTTAACTTGTTATGATTCTAATCAAGTCCTCCTTTCTTTCCAAGGAGTTCAGGGCAGTGCAAATTGGTTTATTTTCCCCACTGGCTAATGATCCAAACTCAAAATGCACTCTCTAATCTATAGCAAGCTCTGTTTAGCGTGGACAGTTCTAAGCAGAGACAGTTTCTATTGACTCAGATGTGTATGAAAAAAACAAATAACCCTAAAAAGCCTAAGCCTAGAAACTTATTATCTTTCTTTCCTCGCTCCTCAGTACACACATACAAATATGCATGTATGCACACATCAACATACGGACGTAATAAAGCAGTGTAAATCCTAAACTGCATCACTGATAAGCTTATTCTACATACAGCTATAACATAGTACTGACAACCGAAAGTAGCGTCAACCTGGTGAAGCTGAAACAACCACTTCCGCTTAGGCCACAAGCCTACACTTCACACGTCTTATTTTAAAAAAAAATAACAAAAAAGTTACAGTAACAAAGTCGAGGACCACAGAGGCCTATCACAGCTTCTAGAAACAGACTACAGTACAGCAGAGGGGAAAACAGGCTCAAAAGAAGCAAACGAACAGAAGTGACGCCAATACTGATGAATTTTTCTAAGCACAGTGGACCCTTGTATAACAGTTTGTATAACATAAAATTTGTACAACATAAAAAATTCCGGAGATAGGGGAAATTTGCTTAACATAATCGCCTATGGGACGAATCTGTACAACATAAAAATGGGATCCCTCTGTTTTCAATGCATTCCTATGGGAAATTTGTATAAAGGAAAATTGCTTAACATAATTTCATCTGGAACAAATTAATTCCTTTATACAAGGTACCACTGTAACTCTAAAAACCAGACCAAAGTGTACTGTACAGCATGCTCCGCATGTCATTGAACTCAGCTCACTTGGCATCTCTGCATATCTTCTGGCACCATTTTCATTTTTACCCCAGAGTGCTGTGCGTGAAGTAAAGCAGGAGTTGGGCAACCTGTATCCCAAAAGGTACAGGAGTCATCCCAGGGCCATTTTACAATTCCTTGGCATCCTGCTTCCCTTCTAGTATTCTGCCAAATATTTGGGGGGGGGGGAGAAAGGCCTATTTTATTTTTATTTTTTGCTGAAGAAATCTCACGATGGCATCTAGGGCTAGGGCATGTTTGTCAGTTGGCTATGCCATGAGCCCCCTTCCCCAGCTCCCCTGGAATCACCCATACTCTCAAAAGAAGCAAAATACTTTTTTTTTTGTTTTTAACAAGACACATTTTGGCAATTCGAAGGCTCTTTTTCCGTTAAAAAGACCTACTCTTAAAAAGGGGAAATCCACTTTTCAGCTAAGAAAACCCTATTAGAGCAACTGGCATAGTAGAGCATTATCGCATTCATTTTAAGAGAAAAATAAATGCAAAGTAGCTTACTTGACCCCAGCCCATCCCCTTGAATCCTGCTACTTTGGCCTCCTGAGCCAGGAAACCCATTAGTCAACTTGGGACGTTCATGTTCCTTTAGCCTGAGCAACCTCGCGGGACTGTTCTGGAGGAGCCATGACATAAACATGAATGCAATCCAACAGCATATCCTTGAAATCCACATGCATCCTCAGCCGTTTCTTTTACTTCTAAGGTGAAACTACGAATAAACATCAGATGCCACTTTGCTGGGAGCACTGGACTAAGACTGAAGGAGAGGATTCTGCCTTAGGATGGCTAATTAGCCATCCAAGGCACTGATTAAAAGCTACAACCGTGCCAAATAAGAGTCATCATCATTTCCATGAATGTGCAAACAAGACTTGTTTGACTGAATCCCTTCAAGTTCACTTGGTGTAACATTTGCAATTGGACCAGACGTGTGAACCGCTGGGATACAGAAAAGGTTCTTCAATGACCAGGATGTGACCTTTTTTGGTATTACAGACATTTGCCAGACTACTTCCTTCAAGATTAGGAGCTGTGCATCTGTCTTGGGGATGCTCCAAAGAGCAGTGATTCAGTGGAGGAGATTTGAACCCAGGTAGTACACTACTTTTTGGATTTATGTACAGTACTAATCATTTTTAAAAATTTGAGCACAGCATGAAAATCACTTTTTTGGAAGAGTCTGGAAGTTGAGTCATGGCTACTGGACTTCTCAAAAAAAAGTCTAGTAGCCATGACTCAACTTCCAGATAAACTCACCTGGATGGCTGAGAATCTTCACAGACATTTTTTTTGGAAGAGTTTCATGAAGCAGCAGGGCTAGTGGCTTTCTTTATCACCACTTCTGAATCCCTTTATTTTCTAAATGACTGTCTCATGCTATTGCACTAATAAAGCTTACACTTGAGACTAAGATCACATATTGTGCAGACATGTGCAAGGGTGGAAGGGTTATGTGAATGCTAATTCTATACAGTATTACAGTAGGATCCCAGTATATGCTGGGGATCGGTTCCAGGCCTTCCGTGGATAACACAAACTGTGGATAAGAGAGAATGCCAACCCCCCCCAAAAACTTTGTGACACTAGCTTGCTTTGCAGCTGCTATTTGTGACAATAGCTTGCTTTGCAGGTGCTGAATTTGTTTACTTTTTTATCTGCCAACCATGGATTAATGAATCAGTGGTTAATGAATCAGTGGATACGGGGGTCCTACTGCATTATTAATCTGGATGTTTATCAAATTTCTTTAACATTATTACCTTCCAATAATATGGTTGTTTCATGACAATTTGCTGCAGTTTTTTGTGTCAGAAAGAGGCAACTGTATTATTAAGACAAGCATTATTAAAACTTCGTCTTGTATCTCAACTTGTCCCTTCTGTTCAATTGCATCATTTGACATTAGGGTTACAAAGACCTGTTCCTTTAGGATCTTCTGTGTCTTATTTTCCCTTGTTTGGTGTGCACTGTCTCAAGAAGCAAAGCAAATGAAAGAAAATACAACTGAAAGCGTTGAGGTTTGTTCTGAAGGAGATACTTGAACGTATATGTGAACTGTTCATTACTGTTGGTTGCTGAACGCTCAGGAAGATATTTGAGCTTACTTCTGTTTCAAAGCAACATTTTGAATATTAACATCTTTGGAACAGTGATAATTTTGAAGTACGAACCCTTATCATGCCAACCTCAGAGACACAGCCCAAAAGAAGTCCAAAAATGCAGCCAGCTTCATGAAATCATATCTACGAAACAGTTGTAGTGGCTTACTTCTCCATAGGAATCGGTCTTTTATAAAGTTAATGGCCTTTAATTTACTTAAGACCAAGTAACTCTAAAGACTGCTCACAGAAAGATGCTGAGGCTGGAAAAATATGGCTCCCAACCAATGTGACAATTGTAGCCATACTTAGAGGGAATAGAGTAGCTCCTGCACTCTCAGTCGAACAAGATTATTTGCAGCTTACTGAATTGGTGATTTTTTCCCCAATAATGTTCACGGTATTTGTGGTGATGTTCCAGATTTCTGATTAGCTCATCACCTTAATATAAAATATGCACTCTTAAACTATAGGCCAGATTTTTATTACTTGCATACACAGGTAGACCAAGTCAAACAGCATAAACCACAGCACTGAATTTCTGCTCGTAAGAAGTCAATGTTTGAACTCCCTGTCATACAGTAGCAGCATGGCAGAGTACACAATTAGAAATGTCAGTACTGACCTCTTAAATAGCCACATTTTGTTGCCATGATTTACTTACACAGTTTGACTTAATCCAGAAAAATGTTTACAAGTCCTGTGGTCTTTACATAATACAAATTGCAAAAGCAGGTGACATCTTTATTAGACCACTAAAAATTCTAAGTTAGTACTGCAGCAAAAACTCGGTGTACAACTTGGGTTCAATTCCAAGTAGCTGGCTTGAGGTTCGTTCAGCCACCCATCCTTCCCCAAGTTTGGTAAATGGAGTTCTCAGCTTGCTAGGGATGGGAGCAATGTATAGCCTGCTTAATTAAACTGTAAACAGCCCAGGTGGGCTTTACACTCTATGGGGCAGTATATGCACAGTACTCTTTGCTCACTTTGCATGTTCTGGTACTGTAGTGGGAAAGCAGAATGAATGAATGAATGAATGTGGTAGATAGAGTTCCAACTCAGCCCCTCCTACTATAGGGCTTTCAATCTCATTATATTACTTCACAGAGCCCCGGGGTGGACAGGTGGCGGTGGGTAACCTGTTCCAGGTCTCACTGTTACTGTTGTGCTGATCTACATAACTATACAGTACCTCTTCAAGCTCCTGGCTAACAAATGGGGCAATTTTTTTGCCCCAGAGTCACAAGCTGCTGTCACCTAATTTATATCCACAAGGATTTTTTTTTAAGTGTGTGTGCGGGGATATACCTGCTTTGCAAAGGTCTGATACATATTTTGATATTCATCAATGCATAAAGTCAGATTATTAATTCCCATTCATACATGCTCTTTTTTCTCCTTAAACAAAGAAACCCTCAAACACTTATACACACTTAAAATCTGGCACACTTGTTAGTTTGATGGGTATGCTAAACAAAAGCAAAGAATATATTATTTGAATTTCTACTCCGAAGTAAACACACAAACACACACACAACCCCATCACAACTGAGTATATAAAGCTATGCACCACATTATGACAACATAAAAAAACCACATACTTTGAATCACTCACCTTGGAAACATTTGGCAAGAGTCACATTTGCCATTCTATTTTGAAGGGAAACAACCATTTAGCTCTTGAACAGCAGGTCCCAAGTTTGAATGCCGCGTGTAGGTCTGATATCAGATCTACACTTTATTTCACAAAGGAAAAAAAAGGTAGCACAGTCTTACAAATTTAAAAGCTAATTTGCTCGCACTCTGATGATGCTTCATTTGAAATTATCTAAAAGGAAATGAATAGGAAAGGCACTAATGCTTCCACAATTAGAACAACAGCTTCTCTATGAAAACCAGTACAGTAACATGGCCCTAGTGCCTAGTTAGTGTCTAGTGCCTAGATGCCCTAAGCACATCCGATCTCGCCTGATTTCGGAAGCTAAGCAGGGTCGGCCCTGGTTAGTGCTTGGATGGGAGAACACCAGGGAATACCAGGTGCTGTAGGTGCCTGGAGTAGGAACTGGCAAGCCACTCCAGTATTCCTGCCAAGAAAACTCCATGGACATGGGGTCACAAAGAGTCGGTCACGACTATAATGACACAACACAACATGGCCCTACCGAAGAAAACACTAAGCGCTCTTAACAGTTACATACACAGCCAGCTTGCATCACTAACTATTCCTAACTATCAAGACAGATATATATTTGTAGAGCAGTGGGGCTAGAGGTTTTAACCCTTTGCCCACGTGTTGCTTCCCCGTGCATCCATTCCAGCCCAGCTGCTGTTCTCCATGATCTACAAACTATTGTCTGGAATTGAGTGGAGATGAAAAGAATAAGGGAGAGGGAGTGCAGGGGAAAGAATCAAGCATCCCTTACTTAACCCACTGTCTTTTCTATAGCCAAAAACATTCCTCTTCATGGATACTCTGCAGATATTTGGTTGGAATTATTTCTTCATGATCTTTCTCTCTTTCTCTTTTTATTCCCCCCACCACTCCACCCTCACCCACAAACCAGATCCAACTAAAAAGTCAGAATCCTAGAAGGATTCCATGGATCCCTCTAGGATTAATTCAAGTATCCCACTAAAATCAGTGCAGTTTTAGACACAGGGGGCTGATAATCCTATGTTTATCAAAGGAAGGTATGCCCAGCTTCTACCGTCGAACAAAAGCATCCTGCGCTGCACATGCAAGTAGCTGAATGAGTTTGCCAAGCCCTGTGCTGTGCTTCAAAACTCTAAGCTTTGGCTAGATGGTGTTTTAAGTTGTGCTTTTAACCCCTTCTTCTGCCCCCCCCAAAAAAAACCCCACAGAGAAGCAGAAGAGTTAACTACTATTCAGATTCTCCAACAATAATGTACTGGTCATTGCACCATCAGTCATATGATGCATGACTTATAGCACATTCATACTGTAAAATCCAATCAGTTTAACCAGTTTTGGGGAAGATCTGAACACTAGATGACTCTCACCACTTTTTCTTCAAACCATAATCTCCAGATTTCTTTAGGAGAAGCCCCAACAGCGCAACTGATGGAAACACTATCTTCAGGACAGATAACACCTTGGAGGGTTTTCATACAAAAAGATCTTACAGCTCCAAGTACAGAAAGGAAGTCGGCATAAAACAGTGAACAATTTCCTCAGCAGCCGGGCAGCAGGACAGGGTGCCTTAACAATGTCACAGCAATTATTAGGAGATAGGAAAGAGAGAGAAGAATGAAGTGCAACTGTCAAGGAACTAACTCCCCTACTCTCACCCGTGTTTGTTTGAAGAGGGAAAGACGTCCAGAATCCTCCTTGTAAAACAAACCACAATCCAAGTCCTTCTGGGTAAAATATCATTATTTCTATATTGCCTTTTACTGGTCTTTGGAATAAAACAACACCCATCTCACTGTTTTCCAATGTGTGTAAAACCAAACCAGGCATCTGTACCAATGTAGAAGTTAATAACTTGAGTCATGGGATGGGGGAGGCTTCATACACTGCAAAAAGGCCTAGGACAGTGATGGCAAACCTATGGCACGGGTGCCAAAGGTGGCACTCGGAGCTCTTTCTGTGGGCACCCGGCATTGCCCCTTTATAGCCACCCGTATACAGGTTAAATTACTGTATTGGCACTTTGCAAAAAAAAAAAAAAAAATAGTGGGTTTTGAGTTGCAGTTTGGGCACTCGGTCTCTAAAAGGTTCGCCATCACTGGCCTAGGGCAATTCAAGATTGCAGAGACTGTAAAGGGACATAAGGATATGATATCCTGGGTAAACTTATATTGAATTTCAATGAGATTTCGGAGCTTAACTGTGACTAACATTTCCTGATGTCACTTAAAAGTCAGTATCACACCCAAATGGTTATGTTTTTAAGCTTCTCTTCAGGCACTTTATTGAATCACTCAAGACAACACAAAGTAAAGCTATAAAAATACTGACATCTTGTGCTCTAGAACAAAAATCCGTGCAGGCTAGCAACACAAAGAAATGATCGCTTGCTGGCAGCCCACTGTTAGCTACAACAACCCTCTCCCTTTGCAAAAACTGTTATCTGTCAATGGGCACAATCCAACTGCCCCCTGCTGCAAATCTGCTGTCGAGTTGCATGGCTTGGATTGTGTTTCTCCACTGGAAAGAGCCAAAGATGTTCAGGCATACTTGGGGAACAGTGTTCTGCATCTGTTTCACTTACACAGGATGCTTTGGCATGATAACAGTAGCTGATTGTTCAAGGCAAGCAATCCACAGGCATTAACCAAGTTTGGGAAGGGAACCGTGTTCCTTCTTGGCCGTTCGGAACAAGACATTTCAACAGCGAGTTGGTTGGGGTGGGGGGTGGGGAGCCTGCCTTTCTGCTCAGTATTGCACTTCTTTTGTTCATGTATGTTAACACAGGGAAACACGATCCATCGCTCACAGATGTTTCTGACGTGTTCTGACAAATGATTTAAGGAAACATGATGGGAATAAAATTTCTTAATTTCTTTAAGCTCAACACCAAGATTGCTACCCTTGAGTTTAAAAAGGGCAAAAAATAACAAAAATTGAAAGATGGCAGTAGATAAGAGAAAAGGCCATATAGCCCAGTGGTAAAGCACATTCTTTGCACATTGAAGGTCCTTGGTTCAATCCCCGGCACCTCCAGTTCAAGGATCTCAAACTGTCAAGTTTGGAAAGATATGTACCCAAGAAAAATGGCGAACCTGAACAGACAGTATTGGGCCAGATGGACAAACCATCAGACCCAATGGAAGGCAGCATCATGTCAAAAAGGTATCAGTAAGCTATAGCTCAGCAAGAGTGTATGCTTGACATGCACAAGATTCTGGGTTCAATATCTTCCACCTCCAGTTAAACTACTTCAGGAGGTAGCCGAGCCAGTGACAACCTCTGCTTAAGACATTGCAGTGGGATAAAGAGGGCCAGTGGCTTGACTTAGTAAAAGGCAACTCTTTATTGTTGTAAAGCCAAAGTGCTCAAGTCGATTGTTTCTCATTTGATCAGTCAGCATGTGTTGAATCTGCACATTCTCCATGATTGCCAGGTCTACAGACAAGTTAAAGAGTAAATTTGGATTGAAACCAAACATAATATTAAAAAAAACCTTTAAAAGTTCAAACATTCCAAATGAACTGGTTTGGTGGTTTAAGTACCCTTCAAGCATTATTAGGGGCAGCAAGAGAAAGAGAGAGAGAGAGAGATCACAGACAAAAGAGGAGAATACAATCCCTGAACTGATTATCTACAGTTGAAATGGATACGGTAAACACCTCTTCATTCAGGAAACCAAGTATATGAATGCTGTCTCTCAGTAGCATGCTGCAAAATTTGCAGCAGTTCCTTTCACATTTTGTTTTTAAAAGGCAGACAATAGTTGCATCAAGTTCTACGTGACCTCCAGGCTACTGCTGAAATACTACATTTCTAGTAATATTGTAAGAATAAACAAGTTGAGGAGTTCATCTTAAAACACAGCATATTCTGGATTTAGGAAAAATTGTATTAGGCTAGAAAAAAATCAAAGGAGAGGAAGGAAGGAAGGAAAAGAAAGAAAAACCCTTTGCTGGACTCCATCCATGTAAGAGTGCAGGGTGAGTGGAAACAGAACCACAAAAAGACACACAATGAAGTGTTGTTCTGATGAGTGTGAGAAGATATAGCAAAGAATCAACAATAACAAACCAACTTAGGGTTTGCAACCAATACATCAACTGGAAACAACCTAAGTAGTGTTCCTCAGTGTTATAGTTGCTATATTAGTAGAGTTAAGCTTCAAGGGGGGAAAAAAGATATAGATCATTGCACGTTATCAGCTGCCAGAAATGCAGCTTCAGCTTTTGACACTTGAGAATCCAATAACGGGACGCTACGCCACAGGCAGCTTCTTTACTGTGCATCTTGTTTGGAAGCTTTATTCACTCACTCGCTGCCACGCTTCAGGTCAAGTGACGTGTGATGGCACGGAGGGCATAGAGGAGTTCGGCTTGCATGCGGGCCTCCATAAGGAGAAGATTCACATGAACCTGTTGAAAATAGGTTTTGCAACTTAAGAAACATGCAGACTTTGTAACTCTCTGTTGAGCTTGTCATAAAAGCATCTGTTTCTTCCATTTTTATCTTCTCCACATTGAGCCTTAATGTGATTCCTTCACAAGTGCATGCACAAACATTGATTACAGCATGGGATGGTGAGTTCCATGCATGCAGTCATTCACAAAGCAACAGCCTGGGGCAGAACATATGAACTACCTGTCATCTGAAACCAAAGACAAACTTTCCACAATTATCATCTTCCTCTAATGCATCTTTTAGACAGGTAAACATGTTACAGACAACCTGTCGTTAGAACAGGAAACACATTAGTGTCCAAAAGAATCTTCACGTCTGAGAAATCAGACTTAAAAAGAACATGTGTACACCATGAAGGTCAGTCAGAAAACAAAGTGATTTAATTTGCAAATTAGAGGAGGTGAGGCAATCATATACAAAGAGCACTTAAGGAATACCCTTTTCTTGTGACAGGTTATTTCCTGCTAGCCCTTTGGGTCTCAAGGCTAACATGCAGGAACAATGATGTGCTTTCTCTTGGTAGCAGTGTAGATCTGTGCATTATTGTAATATAGGCTTTTTTTTCTGTTCATGGGTATATTCCATGCCAGTGCCATTTCCCCTGTTTATTCACACACGGAGAGACTTGTGCTAATATGTCTTCTGAGACACTCACCTTCTCTGAGTGCTTGAACTGGCGCCAATAACCATCATACATGCGCTTTGTAGTTCTCTCTGGGTAGCAGGTCACTGTCTTAATGTAAACCTTCAGGTTCCGTTCAAGTAACTGATTAACTTCTCCATAATCATAGTCATCATACCTATGCAAAATCAAGTCATTGTGAATCTGTCTTTCTCTCTTGGTCCACATTTGGCTTTAAAAGGGGCTTTTATACTGAACGGTGTTTTACAAACTGTGGACTGGCCTAAGTCTGGCTTATGACTTTCAAAATACTTGTATGTCAATTGGATCTGAAGATAATCTACTTTTATGTGGTTCTTGGCGTCCAAGTCACACAATACAAGGGATAACTTAAGCCTGTCTTGGAGATGGAATCTACCTCTGACGAAAGAACAAGTTGGCTTATGTATGTTTGTCATGTTAGGTAACAGGATTCCTCCCAAAGCACATAGCACATAAATAGCTTTGAAGGAGCAATTTTCATTGTGGCCATAAGAGGGGAAGAAATTGTTAAACCCTCTGTTTCCTGATGCAATCCTGGGGTGGGGGGGTTAGCCTTCCTCCAGCAGGGGCTGCAGGATGCAATTGAAAAATACCATATATATTAAATAGAAAGGCTTATTTAACATATTACCTATCATCTTGTTGCTTAGCATAGCAAGTCTGCAATGAAACCATATTAATTATATGCTGCTGACCGGTGGAGTTAGCCAAAGATATATACTTTAACTATATTTTAGACCAAATTTAATATATTCCTTTGTTACTTGTCATGTTATCCTATGTTGTAAACCACCCAGAGCAGCCCTAGGGCTAGATGGGTGGTATAAAAGTCAAACAAACAAGGAATAAATGAAAATTTGGTGAGTCAGTGAACTCCAGAATGTTCACTGACTCCGTGGGTCTACTTGAGTCTCAATTAGACATTGGCAATTTAGATTCACTTCTCTTGAACTGTAGCACTACATGTGCCATGGTGGCCCAATCCTAGCCAATCCTGACCCCACCCCACACCAGGTGGGCCACCTAGTGGGCTCTGTGTGATGTTCGCATTCATCCTCATCTTGAATATGACATTTGCACGTGGAGCCCGGCTGGCTCCCCTTCCCTCTACAAAGCCAACCACTCCCTGGCAGCACAGAGACGCTCTGTCCCATCCCACAGTGATGCTGGTGGCTGCACAGGGGATGGGAAGAGCCACCTGGGCTCCATGTGCAATTGGCATGTTGAAGACGAGGTGAGCAATAGGCAAGACTGGGTTGGATCAGGCCATTGTGGGACACATCGCTAGTTGCAACTTCCTGTACTAAGCAACAGACTTGTAGCTCCTGTACTTACCGGCCCCTAACTGAACCAAGCTAGGACTGTTGGCCTTTTAACCTTTGCTCAGTACTGTTAAACACCAACTGCTAAGCTGACACTAATATGTGCCAAGAAACCAGTACATCTGATTGGTTTTTACTTCTGTTCTTTAACAAAGTTCTTTAATTAGATCAATGTGCAATCACCGGTTTTCTTGCTCGTGGCCATCTTTGCTTCTAAGAGATGTGTCATCTGTAAAAATCAAACTGTTCTTCAAAATATTTTGCTGAAATACCTCCAGGTCCATTCATTATCCATAACATACTGGTGTTGCTTTGCTGGTTAAACTGTGGAAACTTCCATCTGACAACTTTTGGAAGACTACATTTTGCCTACCCTTAATCAGAAAAGCGTACTAACCAAAACGACCTGCTACATACCTGATTCCAAACATACAGTGGACATAATTAAATAAAGCTCTTCTTAACATGGTTGTGTCAACATCTTCGTGGGTGGCCATAGTGTTGTACGTGAGGTTATAGACCATTCGGAACTTCTCATCTAGGAGATGCCCAATGTCAGAATAAAGCCTGTTCACAAGGGAGAATCCATGATTTTCCCAGGTGTAATCCTGTAAAGGCATAAAGACCATAAATGTATAAATACTTGCGCCTGGAACAATTATGAAGGCACACAATACAATTCTACTCCTGTAGGTAAGCAGTTCTGGCACAGCAAGGTGGGAGCAGTAACCTGCTCTGAGTTACCTAGATAACAAGCAGAGCGTAAGTGCAATGAATAAGTGTGTGTGTGTGTGTGTGTGTGTGTGTGTGTGTGTGTGTGTGTGTTGTGTCATTTCAATTGTGACTGACTCTTTGTGACTCCATGTCCATGGAGTTTTCTTGGCAGGAATACTGGAGTGGTTTGCCAGTTCCTACTCCAGGCGCCTACAGCACCTGCTATTCCCTGGTGGTCTCCCATCCAAGTACTATGCCGACCCGACCCTGCTTACCTTCCAGAATCAGGTGAGAATCAGGTGAGCTTAGGGCATCTAGGCAGCTTTAACACACTTTTAAAGGAGAAAATAATTTTTAGGGTTAAATATGTATATATCATCCTAAAAATTATTTTCTCCCTTAAAAGTGTGGAATTAGCAAATGCACCAATCCTCCCTGCACTCTGAACCATTTTAGAGAGTAAGCTGAAAGGAAGTATGTTTAAATGACTCTGTAAGAAAAACTGTAGCACAATGGGATAGCACAAATGCTATCCCAGGGATGGAAAAGCTCAGACTCTGAGGCTGGATCTCATTCTCCTGTGGTCCAAAATGAATGGCCACACTCCTTTTCCCATGACATATTTTTTTTTGGGTGGTTCCCCAAATTTCTACTGCTTTTGTTCCCTCTGAATCGTTGAGATGCCTATCCTAAGGCTCAGTTGCTGGCTGTAAGAGATGTTAACATGATGGTATTTTGGGTTGTACTCTGAACATAAAAACATAAGAAGAGCCCTGCTGGATCAGGCCAAGAGCCAATCCTGCCCAGCTTCCTGTATCTTACAGTGGCCCTGCCAAATGCCTCTGGGAGCTCATGAGACTAGATATCTGTCTCCTGATACCACTCCCCTGCATCTGGCCTTTGAAGTACCCTGTTTTTAAGCCTAGAGATTACACATCCCCATCATGGCTTGTAACCTGTGATGGACTTTCCCTCCAAGAATCTGCCCATTCCTCTGGTTCTTTGAAATCACAAAACACTGGAACAAGGTTCCCAAGAACTTATTAGAAACTGATTTTGGTTTTGGGACTGATAGAGGTTCATAACCATTGCTCTGTCACATCCACTCAAAGGTCCTCTTGTTATATTTGGGATGATTCAACCTCCCTTAGAAACCTTTCATCTCATCCCATTCTGTTCAAGATTGAAACCTCCCTAAGCCATATTTTGAAAATATCTTGTTAAGAACAATGAATATAATGATCTGCTGAAGCCGAGCCATGTCTGAACAAGGGGAAAATCATATTCTGGGCAGAGCCCATCCTATCACTGCACAGAGTGGATGGCAAACATTTCTTTAGTAAAAAAATCCTGCAACCATCTGAAATTCCACTCAAATTTGTTCTGCAAGTAGCATGTTGCCTAAAAACGGATGCTGTGATCCCTTGTTCATAGGCATGGAATAGCTATTGCACATATGTGCATGAAAGCCTCTTATTCCAGAAGACAGAAAGCCTAGCACGAGTTGCCATATGGACCTTTTGTATCTGTCGCTCAAACAGAGACAAGTACAAATCACCCATGGAAGCTTACCTGGGCTCGGAATGTTGGTAGGTCACCCCGCCTAGCAAAGTCCTTGTACCCAAAACCTGGATCTTCAACATAGCGGGAAACATCGGCTACGGAAGTTATTTCATCATCAAAGGCTGAGAAAGAAAATTAGGGAAGTCTGTGAAGATGCTCAGTCATCCAGGTGAGTTTATCCGGAAGTTGAGTCATGGCTACTGGACTTCTTTTTGAGAGATAGAAATGTTTTGCTGCTCATCCAAACAGCTTCATCAGACTGATGAAGCTGTTTGGATGAGCAGCGAAATGTTTCTATCTCAGACTGATGAAGCTGTTTGTATGAGCAGCGAAACGTTTCTATCTCAGACTGATGAAGCTGTTTGGATGAGCAGCAAAATGTTTCTATATGTAAGAAGGCAGTTGCGTTTGTGTTAGTTTAACTTTTTAAAGTTCAGCTGCAGGTGAAGAGACAGGGTAAGAGACCTTTATCACTATGTACTGTATGTGTCTGTACACACAGTACTGACCAGGGCACCATAAAGAAGCAGACTGGAAGATGGTCAAAATAATCAAAGTCCAAGACAGGTGTATAAGTCACTGATTTAAGGCTGCTTTAAAAGAGAGTCAAAATGAAGACCTGTGAAACCACAAAACATGGGCTTAGCCAGTGCACTGATTGTGTGGAATAAAATGGCATGTTTGGGCCAGTTCACACACTGCTTGCCCTACAGAAACTCTATGCAACAGTCTTTTGGGTGTGCTGGGTTCTTTTGCCCATTTCCATGTACACCAGAAGCTTAAAGCTCAAGCACATCATGCCAATTATAAATACAGCATGTCTACTTGCATAAAAAGCGCATTAGAAGGGGAATGGCAGAGAAGATAAATGAAATTAACTTATATGGGAGTTCAGGTAGGCATTCATATCCAGAGATCAGAATTCACTGTGAATGATGGAAGAGGTAGCGGTGTGTACCATCTCCACATGCTGTAGCATGTACAACGTACAATGATGCACTACCTAAGTGTCAGGTTCAACAGCGTTACCATAAAATGCACCCTGAGAGAAAACAGGATGCACTGCATGGAGAATATTTTGAACCAATATTCAGTGATGGGTTCGTGCAAATGACAGGGACCTCAACTCAATGCAGATATCAAAGCTTGAGCAAGACTGGCAGCATTCCCTTCTCAGTCATGCTGGATCAACACAGAATGTGCCAGGCTAGAATCATCACATCTTCATATCACTGTGGAGGACCACATGTGCCAAAAAGATTTGATAAATTAGAGCCACCTGGGCAGGGCTGAAGAGTTCAATCAGCAATCTGATTGCTAAAAGCCAAATAATTCAGCACCATGGTGGAAAGAATGCCAAGCCAGACTAATACTAAGGCAGGTCAATTGTTCTGACAGAAAGCTCTTCCCATCCTCTTGTATCTTTTCTGCCCAAATGATTATATGGCTTCGGCACATTAGCCACCCTTGCAGGGAACTGAACTACTAGAAAGTCATTTCTGGGTGACCTTGACACTCAGCCTTGGCTCTTTTCCAGGTACCCTGTTTAAGTTGAGTAGGAAATCTACCCAATGGCGAGCATTAGCAGCATTTATTTCTTTTAAAAAACCCAGTCCATCCATGAATCACACAGATGTCTCCATTATTTTCATTCTGGCTCATTAGCCAATCTAAACAAGAACTGCATGGGAAGAAACCTGTTTGGCAACCACCCTAATAAGTCCTTGCTGCAGTTAAAAAAAATCCAAGCTGTTGAGCCTGAACTTGCCTGTTGGTTTCTGCCTCATGCCTGCAATCTCTTTTGGACAAGTCTAGATGAAGCTCCATGCCAGCATTTTTTGAAATTATAGGACTGGACTTTTAGACGCCAGTGTTAAGAGGTTAAAGAGTTTCTTCCTGCCTTAGTTGTCTTTAAAACTTAAGCCCATAAACTCGTCCTTTGCAAGAGTCATCGAAAATTGTTTAGTCTGGAACGGTGCTTAAAAATGGTTTAAATGAATATACAGGCAGTATTAAAAGAACGTGAACTGTTTTCCAAATGTTCAGCTTAGTGTCTTAACCATCTTAGCTACAAATCACCTTAAAGTTTAGTATTTTCAGTTTTTTAAAAATTAATTTTCGAGAACCACGTGTGTATCAGGACCAGTTCTAGCAAAAATTTGCAGCTGATTCAAGGTGCTCAGAAACAGGCAGCTACGATTCTCCTACAATAACTGAAGGCCAACATGGTCCTTCATTCCTTGCATGATCAGCCCTACACTGGGTTGAACCTTGACACCTATGAAAGGCAGCATTCAAATGGTGCAGAACTCTACAGAAAAAGTGACTTTTCACACGACCCCTAAGATCCGCTGGCCACTTAAATTCGGACCAGAGATCTTGGGGGTTCGTTGCTCTTCCTGCGTCCCCACCCCTCCGCACTTCCTTGCTCCTGTCTGCGTGAGGGGAGGGAGAAAAAAAGGGAGAAAAGAATGCAGGCTCACCTCCGTTTGCTGGTCCAAGCCGCCCCATCGTCCTGAATCCTTCTCTTAAAGGGGCGGGAGGCAAAAAAACCAAACAGAAGCGAGGAGAGCACGACACTCACCAGATTACATCCGGACCTGGGGATTTTCACCCTCCAAGAGCAGGTACATGAAAAGTGCGCTGGGACGCGCTTACGTGGGCGTGGCCGCACTTAATTTCCTGCAAACTCCGGAGCTGGTGGGGAAACAATTGTAAGCTCCGGAGCTGGCAGCCATTTGCGGCGGAGTTTAGGGGTCGTGTACAAATACCCTAAGAGAATAGCATTTCACATTTAAATCTGATGCAAGGCAAAATAATCCAATTTATCCATGATGACAGTCAACTCACTTGGAAGAGACATCAAAACATCATTGTCCCCACAAACACCAAGATTTGAAAAATTAGATGCTTCCTTCCATTTCCTCCAAGCTCTCTGCCTTTCAAGTGGCGGCAAAAAAGGAGCACTCAGACCTGTGTAATCTTACTCTTGAATACGCTGCTCTGCATTCATATGACAATTCTTAAGAAATCATCAGCACAGGAAACTATTGTTATTTCCTGCCTCCATGACTTAATTCAGCATTTGTTCTTTATCTGGAAACAGAAGGCAATGAAAGGAGCTGAAATAAAACACGGACAGAGTAGTACCTTCAGTGACAACTAGGAGGCTCTCCGTCTTCTCCTTTTCAAAACGAGTATCCATTTCCTCCTGGGAGGCCTCTTCCTCGTCCTCCTTCTCCTCTTGCAGCCTCTTCATTCTATCCATCAGGGCCTCCAGCTCACTCAAAGAATCTGGTATCTGCAGCAGATCAGAAGTTGGGAGAGGTGTTGCAGCCTAGAAGAGCAAAAGCTTCTGAAGCTCTTGCCTATCCCCTTCAGGGTCAAACAAATTCTCTTCTTATCCCTCACACAGTTTTTCTGCAAGTTCTATTACCTACAGTATATACTTGAGTATAAGTCGACCCGAGTATAAGTCGAGGACCCTAATTTAACCCCCCAAAACTGGGGAAACGTATTGACTCGAGTATAAGCCTAGGGTGGGAAATGCAGCAGGGCCTGGCAGCTGCTCCTTTGTAAGCTGAGGGAGTGGTGTGTGATGTTTAAAATGACTTTTAGCCACTGACCCAAGCACTTGTCAGACCCTGCTGCATTTCCCACCCTAGACTCCCCTGTGATGCAGAGGCGGGTCATGAGAAGCGGCACGCAATGTTTAAAATGACTTCTAGCCATCGACCCAAGCACTTGTCTCAGTGGCTAAAAGTATTGACCCGCATATAAGCCGAGGGCCCCTTTTTTCCAGCCCAAAATTAGGGCTGAAAAACTAGGCTTATATTCGAGTATATACAGTATCTAAGGGCACAGTTATAATGGTGATTTGTATCAGGTTCAGCTCCAATGCATTCTCCATCATGTGGCTTTTGTACTGCTGTGTGGGTTCACTTTGAAAAATCTAACTCAGATATAAAGTCAGGGTTTAAAGCCTGTTCAAGAAACTACACATTTAAATCATTTCATTAACCAGTATGTTTGGAGATGGCACAGTTTCCATTGCCACTGTTCCTGGTGCATTGCTTATGGTTGCAACCTTCTCTTTCCCATTTGTTTTCAATGTTGTGCAGTATTTATCAGGCATCCTTTGAAATGCATGCATTTATCTTTTTTTTTTTACAAGAATAAAATTTAAGGGACATAGTGACATTCTGACATTACTTCAGAAATCCATGACTGCCTATAAAGGCAGTATTTAATGTGACAGGAGTGTTCACATTGCCCAAAGCGATTCATAAAGAACTGATAAAAAGCCCCTTCAAAATACTCACTTTGCAACAAAAAAGAGAGGGCTTTGATGGGTGTTGCCTAGTTAGGATTCTTCAACTACATTTCAATGACACAAAACCCAATTTGAAAGCAGTTCTTATTATCAGTGCAATCACACTCTTAATTATGCAAAATGTACAGTTTCCATTTTCACTGTTTTGTACCTGTTTTTACTGTAAAAGGTAAAAGGAAAAATCATCAATTTAAATGTCCATCCATTTAACTGCTTACCAGTTCCACAGGTTGTATAAATGTACAGAGATATAGAAACAGGAATGTGCAGTTTCTCTCTCTCTCTCTCTCTCTCTCTCTCTCTCTCTCTTTCTCTCTGTGTGTGTGTGTGTGTGGAGGGAGATGCTTTGTCCATGTGAGATTCCCAAATAAGAAATAATTGTGTATTTCATACCAGTGCTCCCAGGACCCACAAGTGCATTTTCTCTTAGGTTGGGTCCCCTTGATTTAAACATGGTAAATGTTCTAGCATGCAAGCTTAGGCCTGCAAGCCTATTTTAAATCTCAATTTAGCCACAAGAAGCCCGCATGAGGGGATAGGGTTAACTTGTCTGGGGTGAACTTCTTCCATCCCAAGTCAAATTTTGCTTCAGCCTCTTTCAATTTTCCAATCCATCTGCTTCCTGCTGCACTCCAGCATAGCTGCCCCCCAACACAGAATAAATCCTGTCTTGCAACCAACTTGCTTCTTTATTAACCTCATTTTGGATTTAATCCAGCACTCCAGCCAATTCTGTCCATCTCTTGGTTCCCCAACACTGGCAAACAGTGGAGAAAACTGTTGTGAGATTTTCGGGCTGTTTGGCCATGTGTTCTGGAAGTTTTTCTTCCTGATGTTTCATCAGACTCTTTGGCTGGCATCTTCAGAGGGCAAGGAGCTCAGGGAACCCAGAGCACAGAGAGAACTCCTAGTTCCCTTGACTCCTTGTCCTCTGAAGATGCCAGCCACAGAGTCTGGCAAAACGTCAGGAAGAAAAACTTCCAAAACACAGCCAAACTCACAACTATTGGATCCCAGCCGTGAAAGCCTTTGAGAATACAGTGGAGAAATTGACATAATGCCCTCAATAAAGGGTCATATGGAAACCCCTTCCTATTCATCCCCACATAAACAGGATGAGCAAAATGGAAATTTAAAAAAACCTAGCGACACTAACCCCGAAGTTGTTACTTGTAAGGGACGCATTTTGGATGTTGTCGTTGGCAAGATCGCAGACACAGAAGTTGTTAACTGATATGAGCCTGTAGCCATTCGAGGTGTCGTGATCTCTCTCTGGATTGATGCCGCTGCCGAAGACAAAACTTGCCAAGGCGTGGTAGTGCGCCAAAAGGACCACAGCATGCACCAGTTCGGGAAGAGACCAATTATTTTCCCCTGTCTTGACAAGTTTCTGAAATGGAAATAAGAAAAATCACACCTATGGACTCTGTGAGATACAGACAGAAGGAGGCAGAAGGTTCCAGAACGAAGTCCAGAACCATGCCGTTTCTTCAGAATTTCAGTGTTTACAGGAGCATGCTGGGAAACAAGACTCTGCAGGAATGACAAGGCCAAACACGTCCAACCCCTACGCAACAAGCAAACACTGTTTAGGTACTAGAGGTTTTATGACTCCTTCTGCTATAGAATCAAAAGTGGATATAATTATTAAGGGACACCTACTCTTTTTAACTACTGTACTTAAAAAGAAAGAATTAGTACTTGGACAGTTTTGTCTTTTTGGTTTTAACGTGATTTATTCAGGACAGTGATGGACAACTTTCAAAGGTTTGGAAGTTTCACTTCCTGATCTTGGATGGTAACCCCCTAAGAACACCCTCCAATACACAATATTCTACTAAAACAGACAAAGGACCATACTTTCTGGGGGATGAGAAGGCACATCTACTTTTTTGCCCTTTGCAGGGTTATTATTCCCCAAAATGAAAGTGTCTGAAAGTTTCCTCTGCTTTTCAACATCCCCCTCAAATTGAAAGGGGACAGGGAACCCGAAACCTAGTGGCTCTGGCTCAACCCCAAACCAGCATGAGGGGCATATTTGATTTTAAAAAATGTTTTGGCACAGAGATATGGTGCGTCCTGACTTGGAAACAAATGCAATGTACCCACCACAACTGATTTTAAGCAATACCTGAATATGTTCTTTTGAAACTAGCCAGGGACGATGTGCAAGAAGTTTGTTGATTTCATTCAGATTCTTCAGCCTTTGTGGAATGTATTCCAAGCCATTCAGCCACTCTGGTATCCCTCCAGTCTTCAAGAACTCATCCACATGCATGTTTATTAGGTAGGAACATTGGTGCCTGGCAGCAGCCTAGAGTTGGAAACACAGGCACAGGTAAGCTGAAGGTGGCGAGTCTAACACTGGCTATTCTTCTTGATTAGGGGAGAATGATTGTTAGCATGCAACACAGGCGTTATAGGGGAAAATATACTGCCAGCATGGTGGAAAACCAAACATTAAAAAGCATAGACAAAAATTCTTTTATTTACTTCAATGGAAATGCAGATGCAAGACTAATAATTTCAAAGGCATAAGAGACATAAAGGAATGGTCATTTTTTAAACAGCTGTAGTCAAGTATTTTTAAATTTTTATAAACATTCTGCACAAGGAGTTATCATTAGTACAGAGACGAAGTCTCTGCATTCTGAACTCAGAAATCCCTAGTTCAAATCTTGTCCCTGTTGTGAAGCCACAATAGCATAAGGCGATCCACTATCATTCAACTATTCTGCAGTTATGATCGCTGATTTGCTTTTATAGGGCAGCTATGCAGATTGAGAGTGCCAGTGACACACTAATACAACGGTGGGAACATATTGGATAGGACTCAAGGGCAGAATAGCCAATCAGACAAATGTGGGCTATCCACAAGAAGCCCGGGGGTGCACAGAGCAGGCTTTGGAACCTTACATAGACACATAATCCCTCTGATACTGAGGCACTGTACAGCTGTCACAAAGCAAAATAAAACTAGTGAAACTGAAAAACAAAAGAAAAAACAAAATTATTTGTCGAAATCTTGTTGCTTAGTGTAAGCCAAATTATATATTTCAGTCCATTCTCCCTGGTAAACCAATAATCCCTGCTGTGATTCTTTGGGGTGTGCTAACTTGCTAGCTTGGTGTGTATGCATATGCCCCAGGAAATTGCAGCAGGGATGCTATATCTACTGGCGAAGAATGGGCTGAAGGTTATGCTTTAGCTTATACTAAGTAACAGGATTCTGGCCAATGATCCTAGTTTTCTGTTGCAACAAAACATGCATTATACAGAACAAGGCAAATTCTCCCTGTCTTTCTGTTCTTTCTGCCAGCCCTTGTTAATAATAATTACAATCTGTCAAGCTGATTCTTGACTTATGGTAGTTGTTAGATCCTATATAAATACTTGGTACTATGTATTTGGTATTGCCAAGGTTAACATCCTGAGACCCATGGCCCTGGTTTTATTTATTTATTTATTTATTTATTTATTTATTTATTTATTTATTTATTTATTTATTTATTTATTTATTTATTAAGCTTATATACCGCTTCAAGAGGTCTGGCAACTGCATCCACCCACTTTCCCTGGAATCTGGGGGGCCATATCCACCCGATTGCTCCTGCCCCCCGCCTTATTTTTCTATTTCAACTCAATTCGACCAGCCTTTATTGGCATACAGAAAAAGAATAAACAGCACAATTTCAGTACAGATTTAACAAGATAATGATAAATTAGTGCATCTTTGCCTGTGGGCCCTGACCAACTTGGCTAAAAAAAGTTGCCACATTTTCTATCACAACAGACTTTCCTGTCGAAAGAAGAAACTTCAAATTATCAGTGTCTGAACAATGCCACTTCTTCAAAAGGAGTGGAACAAGACGTTTTTACAAAAATGATCATAAAATGGGCAGCACAGAACTATCCACATGGGAGAGTGATTCCACACTACCCAGTGCACAGGAGCAATGCCTCTTGTTATATGGAGTCCCATTGAATCTCCCATACAACACTGCTGATGAAATAGCACTGCACGTAGGCCCTCCATTCGTCCGGACATTTTAGGAAGTAAAGGTAATGAGCAGGGTGCTCAGCATGAACTGGGATCAGCAAGCTCATCAGTGAACAAATTGAGTTTGCTGCACTCTGCTATTGTACATCCAGAAACCTGCGTTTTATCAACTTGGAAGCTTTCAACAGGGACAATGAGCCAAGGGTACCTACCACAGTATCCACAGCACTGATTTTTTAAAATTAATTTAGCTGAACCTATTAGAGCTATGGAATCTTCGAGAAGTCGGTAGAGTAGGCTATCCTGGTCAATATTACAATAAGAACCAAAATTTAATAGATTTATTTAAGCCATGCCCTTGTCTCTATCAAAGATTGTCTTACTTCTAAGCATAGTGTTGAATAAGAAATGCATCTGGGAGTGCTTAAGATTTTCCATAAAAGGCAGGCTTGAATTCATTCCACAGTATGGTCCAGGGCATTCAACCAAATAGGGTTGGAATGAGGAGGAAATGGATACTCGTTTTAAAAAGGAGAAGATGGAGAGCCTCCTAGTTGTCACTGAAGGTACTACTCTGTCCATATAATAGTTGTGAAATTACTTTAGCATTAAACACTTTGAGGGCTGTTGGGACATAAACCATTGCCTCCGTTATAAAAGAAGCCAGTTATAGATTGTGTTGTCAACCTTGCAAGGTTCAATGCTACTTCAGGTGCCTGGAGATGATCATGACTGTAACGACACAACAACAACATTTTGCACACACACAAACACACCAAGGAAGCTGGGTACTCAATTTACTGAGGAAGGTAGAGTGAACCTTGAGACCAATGGCGTATGGGGGCAATCTGGGGGCGCCCAGAGGGGGAGCAAGAGGAAGCCGTGCGACCTCCCGCTGCCCAGCAGTCCTTTCCCCATCGGTACACCCATCCTCTGCGGTGCACCAGGCGAGCGGCAAAGCAGGCAGGAGCGTGGTGGCCGCAGCGCTCTCCTCCTCCTCCTCCTCCTCTTCCTCGCCTTGCTTTGGGCCACTGTGGCAGAGGTGTAAGGTGCGCGTGGGGGTCAGAACTAGTACCATTTTGGTGAATTTAACCAGGAATAAAGGCTCCTTTGTCGGGCCATGCCTCGGGATCAATTCCCTGCCACTTCAAATTGCACTGGGCTGGATTGCCAAAAGGCATGAAAGGGCGCATGGTGACAGAGTTCAGGGGACTTGGCAGCTCCCAGGTCTGGCCCCATCCGTCTTCGGTGGAGATCACCTTCTCCCTGGAGGGGCGCTTCTTGCCGCCACCTCCACATCCGATCTGCAGCTCTTCAGGCATCTTTCCGCCTCGCCCCCAACCCACCCTGCCATTAAAAGCCAGGCTTTAAGCGGTGGCCATTTGTCCCCTTTGCCTTCCTGGAAGCACTGTGCATGAGCTTTGGACGGGCGGTCTTCCTTGTGAGGCCAAGAGTGACACCTGTGTGGCTTCAGAGGCACGCTCGAGCAAGACACGGCACCCAGCCGGGCGCCACGTGTCACCCTGCCACTTCGTGAAGCCACCCACGACAGGACGGAGGAGCTTTCCGAGGATCACACCGGGGTGTGCTGGCACTCCCACTGCAGACTGGGGAGTGGAGGGTGGGTGGGCGGGAGTGCAACAATGTAGTGGTAAACACAAACTCCTTCCCCATGCGACGCACGCGGGCTCACACGCGCCCACCCACGCACACGCGCACACGCGTGCACGCCCCCACCTCACGCCCACAGGATTAGGCCCTGTTGCTGGGTGGGTGCGATGTGGTGGTGGGCAATGGCAAATGAACTTTGTCTCCAGGTGCTCCAAATCCTTGCTACGCCTCTGCTTGAGATGGCAACTTGGGATTCAACCTAAGTCATGAGCTACGTTTTGGCTGCACTACTGCAGTTCAACCTCTGCGCCATAAGCTTCCAAAAAGTGAACTGTCTTCCTGGGAGCCTCTTGGAGGAATGACTCAACTTTTAAATAGATTGCAATATGTACCTCTCCCTGAAACTCCCCAAATGTTCAAATAAAATATCCATCTGGCGCTTGTGGATTCACTTAGAAGGGATGCAATCAAAACTTTGTTTATTTCACGGCAACACTAATGAAAACAGGTGCAACTGTGTTGGGGAATAAAATGACTAGGGCTCGAGTTCTCCAGCACTCACCATGATTGCTATATAATGCCGGTAAGGCAAAGGGAGAGGTCCGTCCATACGCAACATATAAAACTGGCTGCGGAGGAAGGACTCTAGATACTGAGTGTGTAAACTCATGACCTGGGTGATGTTATCGAGGCGACCAGATGTAGAGTATTCTTCCACAAGCAAGTGCATTCGTTCATTCAAACTGTTGGCTTGCATGACCTTAAAAACAAAAGAAAACAAAAGCAAGTCAACTAAGGAGGATATTGAAGTATTGCAGTTACATTGTACTAACTGGCTTTCTATGAGACGAGCTATGACCATTTTTTTAAAAGTTGAAAATGTTCACAACAAAAACATATCCGTTACCCACCAAAATCACTCTAAAACAAACAAAACGTGGAACACTGAGAATAGGACAATTCCAGGGCTCAACACGTTGAAGACTATTTTTATTGTATGAAAAAAACACATCCATTTAAAATATATAATGCAGAAGTTTAGACGGCCTGAGAATCTTCTAAAGGAAGACTACCTCAAAATGGAAGAGCCACAGAGAAAGTCTTTGCGCTCACATAGCTAGTGAGTCACATAACCCATGCTTCTGCCGCAGCCAAAGAACTCCTGTGGCACAGGTAAGGACTGATGTCAATCCTCATGTCGCTGCTTAGCAGTAGCTGGGTAGAATTTGCAAGCCCAACTCTCTCAATTTCTTATAAAAGCCAGGATGACCTGTGAGACCTCTCGACTCTGCTCATTTTAGTTGAGACCGCCTACTTATTATGATGAACTATTATCAACCTAGGGAAATCAGAAATGTTCAAAACAAATACAAAAAGGTAGAAATAATTCAGTTGACAGTTTAAAACATAACATACTTCCTTTTCTGGTATAAAGGCACTTGGTCCTCTTGTTAAAGGCAGAGAAACTCTGATTTTCTTTTCCTGCAAGAAAAAAAGTTAAAAGAATTACCATCCATCTACATCAAGATTTGAGGATGCCAAAGTACTGACTTAAGTCATCTTCAAAGTACAGTATTTGTCAAACCCAAGAGCGTTTGCCCCCAAACCCATTCCATGATTCATCCATGAGAGTAGATAACTGACGAACTATATGAAATGCCTACCCAAGCAATCACTTTCCTTTTATAAAAGAAAAGGCTATATCAAATGTCTTTTTCTTGCTCTGAACCTGGCCCCAAAAATTACAGCTACAACAAAGGGCCAACAACTGTAACATTTCCTCCAAAACACAGGGATTTTACACCATGATACCCAACAAGATTTATCTGCTTGATTAAAATATTTCCATCCCACCTTTCTCCTAGAAAAGACCTAAGGTGGCTCCCTGAAAGGACCTCCAAGGCTATTTACACCTGAAGCTCTAACTCAGTATTAGAAAGAAACAAGAATTGTCTAATAGCTGAAGTGGAACCCCAGATTATAATAACTGACTCATGTTACTAAGGCCTTTAAATACCACTTTTTATATGCACCCAAGAAGAACTCCTAAGCAAGGACAAAACCAGCTCCTGACCCTAAAAAGGCTGGGGACTGCTGCTTTAAATGATACAGGGTGGTATATAAGCAGAAGAAGGACTGCTCTTTTCACTCTACTCATGTTCCTCTGTAAAGCGCTGTGCATGAAGATAACATGAAATGGACAGCACTACATTTAGGAAAGGCGTTGCAGATTTGTTGCTGCTGTTTTGTCTTTAAATAGACCGCTCTTCTTGTTTGGTAGCAGCCAGAGTCCCAAGTCCTGTCCTTATCATCTTCTGTTAAATGGATAGCTGGCTGGCGAGACTAGGAGAGACCTTTGCTTTGAGGACTTGGGAGGACTCTTGTAGAATGGATGGAATATGCAATCGTGACAGAAACAGACCAGTCTGACTCATTATGGAGCAGCTTCAGATATTTATCAGTCTGCTGATTCGTGAGAACAAACAAGTGACTGAAAATCAAAGACCCAGATTGGAAAATGCAGACACAGAGGTTCAGCAGTTCTTCCGCTGATGTCTTGGCTCTAGTTATTTAAGGCTTGGGGCGTTGTAGGACCAAATTCTGCTGCCATGTCGTTTCTGGTACACCTGTTGCTGCAACCACCTGCTGCTTACCCAAAGGCAACTGCGTTTTCAACCTGGATAATCAGGCAAAGTAGGTAGAGCAGTCTGTTACGTTTTTGAATTGTATTGGTGTGATCAGATGGCTAGCAGAGGCAGAACACTGTCCCAAATCTGAACACACTTCAAGTTGCAGCCTTCTAAAGGAGTCTACAAAATTTTATTTCACATGTTGCCTATTTTCCCTCATGTAACCATGCCATTCAGTAAAGGCAGAAATTCCATAGTCAGACACAATTAGCGTAGGCCCAAAGAAACAGAGTGGATTTGATGTGTCAACACCTATGTAAGTTCCATTTATTCAGTTGGTCTATTCTATATGTGTCTGATGGCTGGATTTCAGCCACTGAATTACCATTCAGAAAACTTCACTACCTGATGCATTTCTCAGTCACCACCAGCAACGAGCCAGGGGCCATTTCAAATTCTGTTGTCAGACTGGCCAAAAACACTACGTTTGCTAAATGTAGGGTACAAGCAATTTGTATAAGTGCCCCAAAGTGGATGAACAATATTTCAGTTGCTGAAAGGCTATCCATTGTAACATTTTTTAAAAAGATTGAGTGAACTGCTGCCAAATTAAAAAGATGCATCTATCAAGTTTTGTTGAATGGAAAAAAGCAGAAGCATAATGAATGAATGCAAAATGTTTCCAACTGGTAAAGATTCTGGCAAAACATGAAAACTTACAGAAAAGGAAAGCCAAGGAGATGGAAAAACTGTAAGTTAGAAGGTGGCTGCCCATAATTTTAACTTTTCCTTGCTACTGGGGATGAAGTAGTGCCTTGAGATCTCCTTGACAACTAATTTCCTATTAAGTATTACATAAGTTTAGTTTTCAAAACAGACCACCAAACAAGCCATACTGGTTGCACTCTAAAAACTCTACAGACGGTAATATATCATCATGCCTTTTTCACCCCCAGTACACTACTCTTCATTCTACATAGCTGTGAACAATGCCATAAATCTTGGCTCTTTTTCTGCAGTACTTTCAAAAGCAAGAGATCTCTTGCCCACAGAGTCATCACGAAATTGATGCCAATCCACCAGCCATGTCAGGCTGACCAATCTCATATGGGGACAACACCAGTGCATCTCATAAGGGAACCCACATTCCAACAATAAACCTAAGAAAGCAGGATCAGAGCAAGTTAATTTCTCAGTGGCTTTCCCACAAACAACCTGCAACGTGAACTTGAAGAAAAAAAGACAAAACCCAGAATGCCCAAGACATGTGCTCAGCCCCAGGCCAATTTGAAATTTCTTGCAACTCTAATACAGTACCACAATTTCTACCTATCATCATCACCATAGAAGAAAGAAGGGATACAGAAATGTTTTCCTCCTTGAAGAAGTAATGCAAAAAATGCCAAAGCAGGTGGAAGCTGCAAGCTAGAATCAGCATTACTTTTAAAGCAGCAATACAAAAAGGGCCATCAAGTGAAATCCGTGCATCTCTCTTCCATGGCCATCTCAGAAAATATATTTTCCTCCTTGTATCTATCTCATGAACAAATTAATAAAATACAATACTAAAATTAATATCAAAAACAGATTCAAGAAGTGCCCACCGTAATACATATGTGCATATAAACTTTGAGTGTTTAAAAATCATTTTTTCACCAAGATCTGCATCAGAGATAAGTAAAAACCCAAATATTTCAAGATTAGGAGATTGGTTTATTAAAGCATCATAACCAGACAAAGATAATAGATAGTATTGTGGAGCAGATAGGACTCCACAGGTCATTTAATCAACTGCCTGGCCAGTGAAAAAAACTGTTTCAACATCCCTAGTTGATGGCCATCTAACCTCTGTTTAAAATCCCCCAATGAAAGAGAATCGGATGTCTCTTCCGTTATTGCAAAGGGACAGTTAAGGAAAAATATACAGTGATCCCCTGCCTATTGCGGGGGTTAGAGATCCAACCCGACCTGCAATAATTGAAAATCCGCAATATGCGGATGCAGGTCGGGTCAGGCCTGAGGCACCTAGCTGGGGGCTTTTGTATTTACCCCCAGCCTGGTGCTGCCCCCAATGGGCATGGAAAGGCCTTCCTGGGCCTTTGGGGGGCTTCCAGAAGGCTTGGGAAGGCCTTCGCAGGCCTGTTTGGGGCAGCACCAGTAAATAAGGGAGGCCTGAAACAGGCCTTTCCCCCCTTACCCCAGGGGGCCTTTTTCATATGCTGCGGTCCCGCGATATAGCAGGACCGCAGTAAATGAACCGCAAATGGGTGGGGGGGGGCACTGTAGCATTGTATTTTTAAATACTGGCCAGCCATATATCTCTAAGAGATCAGAGGCAGAGACTGACAATAATAGCCATTTGTCCTCACTCTCTGGTAGTGAGAAGAATACTGCCACAGTGATGCTGTAATGACATTATTGTACTATCCAATTATTATTTCTGAAGTATTTATACTCTATTTCTAAAATTAGCTTTCCTTTCTGCAACATAATCACCAGCCTTCAATCTCCAAGAAAAGAGTTCACAGGCCCACTTCCTTCTCCCTCGTTCTTAAAAATCAACCCAGCTGGATCATACAAAAGGGCTACATTCAACCTTTAAAGGTGTGCCACCTTATTCCACTTCCCCCTTTCCATCACCAACATGTAGATAGACAGCAGCTTTGAGGGGGGAAGTATATTTTGAAGCAGGAAATCAGATCTTCCAAGGACCATTTGTGAAAGCACTCTTCCAACAAAATTATTGACCCAAAAATTTCTGGCCAAAAAGTACAGACTTAACTTCAAATGATGCAAAGAGATGTATACTCATTTTATACCCCACCATTTCCTCATGCAGACTTATACTCAGGTACTGGTCTGGCTCAGACGACATATTTTTCAGAGATGGAACTACATCAGACACTGCCATTATCTGGGCTTTGGCCATACTTTGACTTCTGGATTCACTGATTCCAGGAAAATATGAATTGCACACTTCATGTGAAGAATGATTCAGTTAGAAGGAATAAATAGTTCCTCTAATGAAATGCAGCCTTTTGAGAGCAATTTTTGGAGAGCTGAACAAAATAAAGGAAAATCACAGAACGGGGCAGCTCCCTGCTATATGAAACACCAGCACTGATTCATCTTAACAGTGCAGAAACTGTACAACAAATAACAACAGGGAGGGGACAGGAAGAGTCAAAAGATTAAGTCACTTTATGTTTACATGCATCTTTTGTGAACAAGTAGATAGATATATTCAGCTGTCTGAATAAGCAATTCCTATGGCACTTTCACAATTAACAATTGACACAGCTTGTGCTTCAGAGCTGTGTATGACATGATAGACTACAGTGAAAGACTAGCCCAAGGCCACAGCCAATGTGTGCACACAAAAAACATACAGACATGTAAAACATATACACATTACATATATGTATATAGAACATTGCTCTAGTTTGCAAACAAACATTTAGCACGATTCTGCAATGTGGTGAAGAGAAACTTGCTGTTCTGCGCAGGAAAGAATCTCTCCACACTTGGGGGAAAAATATAGATAAATGGCTTGCTGTGTTGCTATGCACAGAGAAGGAAAAGTTCCTTTTTTGCACTTAAGTCCAAGAAGCCTTCACCTGGAGGACTCTGGGAGCTGCTATTGTGAGAAATTCTTTCAAATACTTTAACATAAGAACATAAGAAAAGCCATGCTGGGTCAGGCCAAAGGCCCATCTAGTCCAGCTTCCTGTATCTCACAGTGGCCCCACCAAATGCCTATGGGAGCCCATGAGATTAGATATCTGTCTCCTGCTACCACTCCACTGCATCCTGCCCTTGAAGTACCCCAGTTTTAAGCCTGGAGATTACACATCTCCCTCATGGTTTGTAATCTGTGATGGACTTTTCCTCCAGGAATCTGTCCAATCCCCTTTTGAAGGTGTCCAGGCTAGATGCCATCACCACATCCTGTGGGAGGGAGTTCCACAGACTAACAACACACTGAGTAATTTTTTTCTTTTGTCTGTTCTCACTCTCCCAGCCCTCAATTTGAGCGTATGTCCCCGAGTTCTGGTATTCTGTGAGAGGGGGAAGAGCGTCCCTCTATCCACTTTACACATGCCCTGTATTATTTTGTACATCTCAGATACCTTTTTTCTAGACTAAAGAGCCCCAAATGTTTTAGCCTTTCTGCATAAGGAAGGTCCCCCAACCCAGTAATCATTTTGGTCACTCTCTTCTGCACCTTTTCCAGTTCCACTATGTCTTTTTTGAGATGTGGTGACCAGAATTGCACACAATACTCCAGGTGCGGCCTTACTATCATTTTGTACAATGGCATTATAATGTTGGCTGTTTTATTTTCAGTCCCCATTTTTATAATCCCTAGCATGGAATTGGCCTTCTTCACCGCCGCCACACATTGGGTAGACATCTTCATTGAGCTGTCCGACCAACACACCAAGATCTCTTTCTTGATCCGTCATGGATAGCTCAGAGCCCATGAGTTGATGCACTCAAGATAAATCACATCCACATAATTCCTTTCTTCTACCAAACTTTGTCTGTGAAGATTCTCCATCATCCAGGAGAATTTATCTGGAAGTTGAGTCATGGCAACTGGACCTCTTTTCTTGAGAAATTGAAATGTTTCGCTGCTAATCTAAACAGCTTCCTCAGTCTGACGAAGATAATAAACTGGAGAAACTAAACAGCCATTAAACAGGAGGATGGCCCAACATAGGAGGGGCAACAGTTCAGGACCAGAATCAGCAGTACACCTCCAACAGAAGGACTAAGGGCACTCATTCAAAGATGAGGATGTACACATATTAGACAGAGAAGATAGGCGGTTTGAGAGAGGGGTCAGGGAAGCAATTCATGTGAGCATTGAAAACCCCTCTCTCAACAGAGGTGGGAATCAGGCACAGTCTATCTGCTACTTATCAGGCAGTGATTTCAACAATTCCCAGATAAATTAAAAATACTTCACAACTCCACCACCAAGGCCATAGCTAATGACCATACTTTATGGATTTCAGCACCTTAGGCCATTGTTCACCTTAAGGTTATTGAGTGTTATCTACCTAATGAGCCTATATGAGTAATTGGTCATCTTATGAGCCTATTTCAGAACAGATTGACAAGAGGTCAAAGTGAACTATAAAATGGAGGACTCAAAACTAGCTTTCTTCAAACTGATGAAGCTGTTTGAATGAGCAGTGAAATACCTCAATCAAAAAAGAAGTCCAGTTGCCATGACTCGACTTCCAGATTCTACCAAACATGTAGAATATATATATATAAAGAGAGAGAGAGAGAGAGAGAAAGAGAAAGAGAGAGAGAGAGAGAGAATAAACATGTGGCTTGTTTTTAAGAAATCTGTGCTAGGACTCAGTAATCATCATTATATTTCCTAATTGATTATTGACCAACTACTTATTTATTTGTTCTAGAACCTTTCCTAGTATGGATACCAATCTGGCTGTTTGGCAGATGGCTCCATCTCATCTTTCTATTTTCTTGGCCATAGAAGTGACATTTGCTCACCTTCCATCTTCAGGGACTTGGGAACTTAAGAAAGAGGCTTCTTGGTGGCCAGTCACAAGCTGTGGAATCTTGTACCAAGAGAGATTAAGTTTGCTCCCTCTCTCCTGTTGTTGCAGCAGCAGGTGAAAACAAGTTTTTCACAATTAAGAGCCTCCTATTTTTCAGAGTGTGTTCTGGTTTTTGTTGTTTTAAGTTAGACTATTACTAACCTAAAACAAGTTAGTAGTTTTAATTTTAATCATATTTCAATCATATCATTGAAATTAATTCAGCTTTAATGTTCTCATTATTGTGTTTGAATCTCTTAATGGTTTTAAATTGTCATGAAAGTTGCCTTGGATCCTAATTCTGTAAAGAAGGTGGCATATAAATAGATGGATTCACTGACTGGCTGGGCCCTCAACTACTAGGACAGTTATATGGGAAAGAATATCTCTTATGCTTCTCTCTAAGAATTCTAAAAAGTTATAAAGAGAGGCCCTGAGATTACATATAAGTTCTTTTAGTACACTTGGAAGCAGTTCATTCAGCCATGGCAACTTCAATTATTTTAAGGAGGCCAGGTGTTCTCATGCCATCTCTCTACCTATATTGGGCAGGTAGTAGTATTCAACCTGCAAGAGGTTGAGCACATCAGAAAAGGGGGGTGGCATAGCCAAGGGACAAAAACATTGTGGCACTGCTATATTTTAACTTGAGCTTTCATGGCTCAAGTCCATTTATACTATGCATGCTCCCATGACGAGGTAGGGATAAAGTGACAATGGTTCATTAGTAAAGGAATAAGCTATTAGGCTGCAAATACCGCAGTTAATACATAAGAACAGTCTTGCTGGAACAGCCCACAGCCCATCCAGTTCAGCATTCTGTCTCATACAGTGGCTGACCATTTGCTTCAGGGTATTCCCAAGCAGATGTCTTCACCTGCTTATGATTCCCTGCAAATGGCATTGAGAGATATCCTGCCTATGTCTCCATAGACATAGGCAGAAAAAGGTGAGGCTCAATATGATGGCTCACACTTGGTAATGACATAAGAACCCTTGATTGGTATTTGGCCTTTAGCATCCATATATATATATATATACAGTGGTACCTTGTATAACAGACAGCTTGTATAACAGAAAATTTGTACAACATAAAAAATTCCAGAGATAGGGGAAATTTGCTTAACATAATTGCCTATGGGGAAAATCCGTACAACATAAAAATGGGATTACTCTGCTTTCAATGCATTCCTATGGGAATTTGTATAAAGGAAAATTTGCTTAACATAATTTCATTTGGAACGAATTAATTCCTTTATACAAGGTACCACTGTAATTTGTTTTAAGAGGCATAGGACGTCAACACTGCCTTATAGAGGC
>JAHTLZ010000007.1:39487566-39501493 GCA_023846285.1 Phrynocephalus versicolor | reverse complement strand
TCTCAAAGAAGTGGCCAGGTTAATCTAGACAAGCATATTAGATAAAACAAAACAAAACAAAAGCTGGGGCATGGGACAGAAAATTTCCACCCATTCAGATAATAGGAAATATGAATAAATGGATCTAGAAAAGTGACTCCACTATATTTTTGAGATAGGACAGGCAAGGTTTAAATTGTTTTCAGAGACTTGTTCGAAAAAGCTTTGATCACAGAAATATCGACTTCACCATCAGAGCCTGGTTTAAGTAACCACTAGTTCCAAAGAATTTTTCAAGGATTTAGGTAAATTCATGGAGCCAAGTCTGTTGAACTACATACAGCTACAGAACTAAGCCCTAGGAATACTGTTGTTTTTCACCAAGAAGGGTCATATGTCAGTGGTACTCCCCAAGTACTTCAAGATGAGACTAACATATGTCTGCCAGTCAGTGTCAACAATACATCCTCCCATGTCCTTGTGCTTATCAATTATCGACTAACAAAACCATGACAGCTAAATAAAACTTCCATGTTAAATACAATATACTTCAAAGTAAAAGACGCCAGAGACAGACAACAGAATACTCTGGTTCTGAAACTCTTACAAGCATGTAACTAGGCACTGCCAGAACACTCTTTGAAATTGGAGAAGTTATTTGTCCAGGTTCAGCATGACAAACCTTCCATTCCCTATCTTGAAAAAAATACCATGAAAATACAGAAGATATAAGCAGTTTATTTTGCTCTAAAGAACTGCACTGGAAACATATGAGCTGAAGTTAATCGAATACTACATTATGCATAATTAGGAACAACTCATATAATATTTGCAGTATGTGGTGGATTACAGCCATCTCCCTTTGGGCTATATTTTCCATAGCACAGATCCAGCTTCAGAATGTAATTCCTGGCATGAGGAGTCTTCTCTTTGGCCAACTGCAGCTATATGTCAACCAAAGTTCTAAGGAGCCATTCATATTGCCAAACCATGTTCAGAAAATTCAATCCAAAAATTCACAACCACCAGTGCATACCAGAGGGTCGCAAAGTAACGTGAGTGGTGTGTTGCTAATCAAGGCAAAAGCACAAAAGGAATCTCTACTTTTCCAAAGGAGTGGCCATCCAAAAGACCGGAACCAAATTCAAGATGTCCAAAAATTGCAGTTTCCTAAGATACAAACCACTCCAGTATTCCTGCAAAGAAAACTCCATGGACATGGGGTCACGAAGAGTCGGTCACGACTGTAACGATGCAACACACACACAAGATACTGCCGTATTTGTTTGCTGCAGTGAAAATAAACAAACAATACTGAGGCACCTTAAAGAGTATATGTAACAGATTTTATTTAGCATGGGCTTTTGTGGACTGCATTCCACTTCATGCATTGGAATAAAAGGAATGCAGTCTACTAGTGACTGTCTTTCTGAAAGTTTGATTTCTCAGAGTTTGTTTGTATGATTGTCTCTTAGAAAGGTCCCTCCAGCTACACATTCTCCAGGTAGCATAGAATGTTTCAATTCCCTCCCCCCCAAAAAAAACCATTTACATAGATGCAACTAATATCCTAACTTGGAGTAATGGCCTATATTTGCTTGTCTGTCCTCTGAAAGATCTTCAAAATAAGAGGCAGAAACAAAAACTTTTCATGTAAACTACTGTTTTCCTATCTTAGAAATAACTGGTTCAATCTCAAAGTTGTTTTCTTTAAAGCCCCAGATGGGCCAAATGGAATTATCAAATGATAACTAGCTTTTAGTAGTGATTCATCCTACATACTGACAGGGCTTCTCTGTTTAGACAGTAAAGCTGTATGTATACAAAGGTGAAGAGAGAATGAGACAAATGCAAAAGAACAAACCATGGAGGTGGGCGGGAGAAGCGAGTGATGGATTTTTAATCTGTGAAATTTAGCACATTTGCTAGTGCCAAATAAAATATGCTTGTCTCTATGGTGCCTCCTGATCCTATTCTGCAAAAATAATACTGTATAGTGCTCCGTGTCTATGTTGGTATAGCTACAGCTAAGAGACTCAACTTCGTACAAAACTTGATTTTGATCCTTGCATCCTTCTGCGTTCAAAAAAAAGAAATACCCAGCTCACTGTTGGGGGCAATGCGCAACCTGCATAATCAAATTGTAAACCACCCAGAAACTGCTTTAAATGCTATGGGGCATTTCAGAAACAGCACATTTTATAGCTTATTATATGTGTAGACCAAATCATGACGTTTAAAGAAAAATTTGAGAAAGTTAATTTGGACTACATTTCCCAATGCTTTGCAAAATAACATAATTTTTAAAAAGAAGGCAATGTCAACTTTGCTGTGAAAGTGATCAACTGTAGGCTCAAGGAAGGACCACTAAAGAAAAACTGCACCATCTAGAAGTCAATATATATACAGTGTCTAGTTTAAATTAAAGCATACAGAGGGATCTGGAAGTTGAATCATGGCTACTGGGATGCTGGGATGATCTCAAGACATGTCAGAATGGTTCCCATGTTTCATAGATGGCTTAAATGGATTGTTTAAATTATATATTTTTTTCTGGGCTGCTGGGTGCTGGTGACTGTACAGTAAGGTGAAACCTGAAAAATCAGAATATCATGCAAATGTTCATTTAATTCAGTAAGTCAACTCAAAAGGTGAAACAAATATATGAGATCGACTCATTACATGCAAAGCGAGATATGTCAAGCCTTACTTTGGTATAATTGTGATGATTATGGTGTACAACTTATGAAAACCCCAAATTCACATTCTCAGAAAATGAGAATATTACATGACATCAATAACACAAGGATTGGAAATAGAACAATACTGGACCTCTGAAAAGTATAAGTGTGTATATATATCCTCAGTACTGTACTTGGTTTGGGCCCCTTTTGCATCAATTACTGCCTCAATGTGATGTGGCATGGATGCTATCAGCCTGTGGCACTGCTGAGATGTTATGGAAGACCAGGATGCTTCAGTAGCGTCCTTCAACTCCACTGCATTGTTCAGTCTCGTGTCCCTCATCTTTCTCTTGGCAATGCCCCATAAATTCTCTGTGGGTTTCAGGTCAGGCAAGTTTGCTGGCCAATCAAGCACAGTAATCCTATGGTCACTGAACCACAGTTTGCTACTTTGGCAGTGTGGGCAGGTGCCAAGTGCTGCTGGAAAATGAAGTCAGCATCTTCATAAAGCTCATTCTGCAGAAGGAAGAATGAAGTGCTTCAAAATCTCCAAGTAGGCAGCTGCATTGACCCTGGACTTAATGAAGCCCAGTGGACCAATACCAGCAGATGACATGGCTCCCCAAATCAACAGATTGTTGAAACTTCACACTGGATTTCAAGCATTGTGCATTGTGTGCCTCTTCATTCTTCCTCCAGACTCTGGGTCCTTGGTTCCCAAGTGAGATGTCAAAGTTGCTCTTATCAGAAAAGACGACTTTGGACCACTGAGCAACAGTGTTCAGGAGCAGCTTGACAAGAGGAATATGACATTTGAAGCCCATGTCCAGGATCTGTGTCTGTGTGGTGACTCTTGATACACTCACTCCAGCCTCAGACCATTCCTTGTAAAAGTCCCCAACACTTTTGAATGGCCTTTTCCTGACACTCTGCTCCAGGCTGCGGTCATCCCTGCTGCTTGTGCACCTTTTTCTTCCACACTTTTCCTTTCCACATAACTTTCTATTGATGTGCTTTGATGCAGCATTTTGGAAGCATCCAGCTTATTTTGCAATCTGTACCTTTTGGGGCTTTCCCTTCTTATGGAGGGTGTCAATGATGGTTTTGGGCACAACTGTCAGGTCAGCAGTCTTTCCCATGATTGGTTTGTGATTCCTACTGAACCAGCCTGAGAGACCATTTAAAGGCTCAGGAAACCTTTGCAGATGTTATGGGCTCATTGGCTGATTAGAGTGGGACACTTTGAGCCTATAATATCGAACCCTTTCACACTATTCTAATATTCTGTGATTGTGAATTTGGGGTTTTTGTAATCATCACAATTATACCCAAGCAAGGCTTGGCATATCTCGCTTTGCATGTAATGAGTCTATCTCATATATTAGTTTCACCTTTTGAATTGACTTACTGAAGTAAATGAACATTTCATTTACACAATATTCTAATTTTTCGAGTTTCACCTGTATATTCTGTCCCCTTGGAGGCTCCATGTTATCCATTTCTAACATACATTAATGGCAAATGTAACTCTCTGTGGCTTCTTATGGAACCAGAGTGGTGTCATCCATCTAAGAGAGGTGTCACTTTGCAGGAAGGCATCATTTGCAGAAATTGAAAGTATTTTGAGAAGAGAGGAAGCTAAAAGTGGAACCGCAGAACAGCCCATTGAAGACTAAGCATGTTCAGTGGTCAAAAGCTCCTGGAGGTAGGCCAGCACTTGATTACAACGCATTGTTGCGGCTCTCACCTACAACATCTAAAAGTCACTGTCCAGCTCTCTGGGCCAGCCATTATAAACCTTCATTTTGATCACAGCCAGAAATACAATAGGAAAGAAATATAGTTCAAATCGGGATTGAGTAAGCCACGTAGTTAACCTTGTATGGTGGTGTGTGAAGACCTGTTTCCAGTCTGTGGCCCGATCAAATGTGCCAGGGCCCCTCAGAGAGCTACATGGCCCCTACTGAGAATGGCTGCTCTAGGCCACTAAGGTGCTCAGAGTGTGTGGCTTTGCAGACAGGGAAATGCTTGGTTCCTGTGGTTGGGGGAAAGTGTTACTGAGATGAGAGGGCACAAAGACACTCATTCTAATAGCGCCCTTTGTTTTCTCTCACTTAAGCAACACAATTTTCTATGTGAGCAGGAGTTCAACCTTCCTGGGTCCCTTTCATTTTACAAGATGAGTAGCTCTTTCTTTTCTGCTGTTCCTTCAGGAGGCAGACATTTTCAGAACATCCCACCACCCCCAAATTTTAGTTTGAGGGGTCAGGATGGTACCCAAAGATTGTATGTACATCTTACATATATACTTTGAGTCTTCCAATATTGCTATTACCTCTCTCTTTCTCTATGTCACTGAGTGCAATGCCTGCCAGGTCACTGATTTTTATCACTAAGGATTGTCTTCAGGCATCCAATAATGATTTTACAACATTTGAGTGCTATGTCTACATGTTTTTCATGGCTGAACTATATTACACTAGACTGGTATATAGTATTTGCCCACAGAGTATCATAGGGCCGAGGCTGTAGTTCTTAGGTGTTTGTGGTTTTCTGCACCGCCTAATTCCTGATAGCTTTTGGAAAAAAATCTATTGTGCTTTGACACACTAGCAAACCATGTGTCCTGTTTTAGAGAAGACAGCCAATAACAAAGGAATTGGTGTTTTATTTGAAGGTGTCCTTCAAGTAAGAAGACAGACTGATTAAAATATAACAAATAAAAAGAAGGGAGACAAAAGTCCTTTATGTTGCCCATCCACAATTAGCACCCTAACAGCAGATTGAGATGTTACAAGTCACCTGGTCAGAAGCATCACCATTCAAGCCTGAAATACCACAATTATTTTGAATGTGCTTCGTAAAATCCTGCCGGGATAACTTTGCACTGGAAGCATTTCATTCAGTGATTAAAAACATATCACCCTCCTTTTAGGTTCCAAGTCTGCCCAGAGCTCCTTTTTGCCCAGGTGAAGCCTTTGGGAGCTTCAGGGTGGAAGAATTTAATAATAATTTTTAAAAAATCACTGCCACAGTCCTGATTCTGGCAGTGTGATCCAGCAGTGATTTCTTTTAACTATTAAAGACTCAACTCTTCCTGGACTGAGGCTTGTAAAGGAAGCCTAGTGCACCTTAAAGAGAAGGCAATAGGAAGCTTTTAATTACTTTAAATTAAGTGGTTTTGGTACCTGCTGCACATTGTGCTGGCACAAATTATGTAAGTTTTTTGCCCAATATTAAAATTAGAATTCTGTTTAAAAACTGTGTAAACTATAAATACGATTTCTAATTGTGCTCTACAAATGTTGTTGTTGTTCATTCGTTCAGTCATGTCCGACTCTTCGTGACCCCATGGACCAGAGCTCGCCAGGCCTTCCTATCTTGTACTGCCTCCCGGAGTTTGGTCAAATCCATATTGGTTGCATCGATGACACCGTCCAACCATCTTATTCTCTGCTGTCCTCTTTTCCTTTTGCCTTCTATCTTTCCCAACATCAGGGACTTTTCCAAGGACTCTACACAAATTTGCTCTACAAATGAAGATAATGTATATAAGCAAATATTTTCTCTTTGTTTTTAGTGGTCACCCTGGCACTGGTGTAAGTGGTCTTTGCTTTCAGAGAGAAGAGGACCCAACAAAAAGGAACAAGGGACAACTTCATAAACCTCACATACTCTATATGGGGGTCCATACAATGATCAGAGCATTCCCACACAGAGGACACTCCACCATAAACAATGGGCCTTTTGCTAGTAACATGCAGCCAATCTGTATACCCACAGCTGTGCAAAGAATACATAACCAGATTTACAGTATTTTGCTGATCTCTGCAATATGCCTTGTTTTCTCTCAGCAGCTTGAAACACTAACTGAGGCAAAGTTCCTTGTATTTCGATTTTCTTTGAAGGACTGGGGGAAGGGCTAGGTTGCAACAGCAGTGAGGAACCCTCCCTTGGTATATGGGAGCTTTCCACTGAAAGATCACATTGTGGCATTACATTTTGTACCACAATGCTCAAGAGGAGAAACACTGAAATGTGCTTGCACTGTTTCCCAAAAGGACTCGGTGTCACGTAAGCAGTGCATAATTTCATCAGACAGGAGGACTTTGTTCCAAGAATCTTTAATACAGTACAGTGAAATTCAAAACACTGGTCACTACCTTCGAACTGGTGCTCTAGTAGTTGAAAAACTGAATTCTGCTTTGCACATTGTTCCCTGTTCACCACTTATTAACACACAATCTCTTTCACCTTTTCTGTTTTTGGCTTTTTCAAAATCCTCGTAAGAGTCTTTTCAAATCTTTATTTCAGTCACCAGTATTACTTTGAAGCTGTCTGATGAAACCACTCTCAAAATGAACATACTCCAGCCATAATATGTTTGGGGTAGGGGAGGTGGGGAATGCCAATGCAAACCTTGATTCATTCAACATTTACACTACATGGCCAGATTTTTTTCAGGCCTTTGAAGCAATGGGAGTAGTATAATTTCCAAGAGCCAGCTGACATGAATGTTGTAATATGGGAGCTGCAGAAATGAAGCTCCTTCCTATAGTACTCAGATACCATAGGCATCTTTTCCAGGTGGGCACTCTTCAGCACACTAGCTAGCATTGCTAAAATTCAGTATCTTGCAGAAGGGAAGGCATATAGGAGAAAAGCAATGAGATATTCTCTCCCATATAACTGTCCTAGTAGTTGAGGGCCCAGTCAGTCAGTGAATATAGGTAATGAGAATGAGAATGCCTGGCCTCCTTAAAATAATTGAAGTTGGCATGGCTGAATGAACTGCTTCCAAGTGTACTAAAAGAACTTATATGTAATCTCAGGGCCTCTCTTTATAACTTTTTAGAATGCTTAGAAAGTAGCATAAGAGATATTCTTTCCCATATAACTGTCCTAGTAGTTGAGGGCCCAGCCAGTCAGTGAATCCATCTATTTATATGCCACCTTCCTTACAGAATTAGGATCCAAGGCAGCTTTCATAACAATTTAAAACCATTAAGAGATTCAAACACAATAATAAGCAGAACATTAAAGCTAAATTAATTTCAATGAGATGATTGAAATATGATAAAATTAAAACTACTAACTTGTTTTTAGGTTAGTTTTGGGTTAAAACAATAACAAGCAGAACACACCCTGGAAAATAGGAGGCTCTTAATTGTGAAAAACTTGTTTTCACCTGCTGCTGCAAGAACAGAGGAGAGGGAGCAAACTTAATCTCTCTTGGTACAAAATTTCACAGCTCATGACTGGCCACCAAGAAGCCTCTTTCTTAAGTTCCGAATAAAAGGTGATGGGTGCATGAGAAGGGCCTCTTTCTCACATCTTAAAGCCATGCAAGCTTGTATGAGAAGATAAGGTCCACCAAAGACTCAGACCGAAGTCACGGAGGATTTTACATATCACAACCAGCACTTCAAATTATGTCCAGAAATGGACTGGTAGGCAGTGAAGCTGTTGGAAGAGAGATTGTACCTTCCTTATAAGCAGCCTAGGGCAGCAATCTGGTTACACTGTTTTAGACTAGATGAAGTTTCTGCACACTTTTCAAAGGCAACCCTATATACAACACATAGCAGAATCCAGTCAGGGTGTAATTAACACATGTGCCATTGTAGCCATGTTAGACATTTCCAGGAACAAGTGCAAATGGTCCATCATATTCCACTCTGCAGTACATGTTTGGCTGCTGCCGAGACCCAGATATCAAGGTTCAGGGAAAGACATCATATATAACTACATAAGGGAAGCACTGATATATGGTGGAGTGAGTAGTTTTCTCACTTCCCGTAATCTGCCAATTAACCGTTTGTTTTATGCTTGGTCTTCAAGGCTACAAATACTCTTCCTTTGTAAACCTGAAACATGTAAACCTTAAACATGAAAGACTACCTCAATCATATCTCTAGAAAACTAATTTATTTTAGCTCTAATGTCAGGTTATCTGTAATAAACATTCTGATCTTGTATGGTATAGTAGCAGTAGTGTAGGATCATGAGAATAAAGTGAAAATGGAAAGAAAAGAGCCACTGAACTGTTCTATGTATTATGCAAGCTTGGATACATAAATAACCACTTTGGATTGTAGACAACAGCTTTTCTGCAGGTCCTCATTTCCTCAACATAAAAAGTCAGCGGAATGTCGAAAACCAGTAAGCTAGAGGAAAAAAGATAGCCCTCTTGTTTCTATGTTACTTTGCTATATGCAAAGTACATGCATGAAACACAACCTCTCAATCCACCTCCATTCAAAAGCATCACAGTCCTGAAAGTTCTGCCTCCATCTACACCACAGTTGTGAGAGGGAGAAAAGCTCAGTTGGATGCACACAGTGTATTCATTTTCCTATATGCATATGGGCTGCCAAAGATTCTTATCAGTCTCTGACTCAAAAGTAAAACAGAACAAAATTTAAAATATTTTAATGAATGGGTTCTCTAGCCCAGCCTCTTAAGGCACCCCATCCTATGTATTCCATGCCATCCAGATGATTCTGACTCATGGCAGCCCTAGTGGGTTTTCCAACTTGTATAAAATATCTAAGTACAGTAGTAGTTTTACTATTATCACCCAACAGTGAGTTCCCACGGCTGAGCAGGGAACCATGCTCAGGGTTTGAACCTTGTTTTCTGGAGTCCTGGCTCAACATGCTATGCACTACCCCAGTAGTGGCCAAACTTTGGCCCTCTATAATGTTTTGGACCACAACTCCCAGCATTCCAAACCTGTATTGCCAATGACAAAGGACTGTGGGAGTTGTTGTCCAAAACTTCTGGAGGACCAAACTTTGGCCACCACTGCACTACACTATACTTGTTTTATGATAGTTTAAAGGCTTAGTAGCTAAAATTGTTTGATCAGGTGCTATCATGCAATTCTTGTCCAATTGCTGTGTGTCTACCACAAATACTCTCAAAGTACCTCCCCTTTCTTTCTCCAAGTCAGTTGCCTAAAGACGTGCTTCTAAATATTTGGAAAGACTATGTGTGCAAAAAAACCAAATCAAACCCTCCATGTTCCTTCAATAGAGGTGATCGGGATGTTCAAAATGACCTGTGACCTAACCTTCCCCAACATGTTAGTGTGTCAGGAAGATAGTATTTAACGTAAGTTTATGAATATGATATTACATACAGTCATTTTCACTATACAACCTCTTATCAGGTAGGAGTTTCTTCAAATATGTTATCACCCATCTATAGTTTAAAAGATGCATTGATTAAATAATATATTTTTGTAAACATGGCATAGACGAAATATCCCTGCACCTGATCCGCAAGTCCTCTTTTTTGGTTTATTTAAAGTTTCCTAGTGTCTAGTTAGACAACCTGAAGATTACAAAACAAACAACAAAAGCAACGTTTTTTCCTAATAAAAACCCCCTGTAAGGAATATTTTCGCTAGCCTGAGTGTGTTCAAGCATGTCAAAAGGGCATGCTGGCATGGCCCTGGGAGAAAATATTCTGCACAGGATGGCAGGGAAGCGAGGCAAAAACATAGCCACGTAAACATTGAAGTGGGACTATGAATACTTCCTTGTGCTATACATTCACTAATGGGTTGTCAATTTGTAAAGCAATTTGGATTTTTATTATAAAAGCAATTTCCCCTCTCCCCCAAACTTCTTCAGAGCCAGCTTTCCATTATCTAATAAAACTAATCCAGTTTATTATATTTCTGAATTTAAAATCTAATAAACACGTGTTATTTTAAAACATAAGAGATTTAATGAAGTGATAGAAGGAATGATTCTGCAATCTTTCAAAACAAAAATAACTTCATTTTACTTCACTGCATGGTGAGTATTATGATATTTTTACTCCAATCTAGCACTGAAGAATCTCACAAACAACAAGCTCTGGTCTTTCATTCTTATGACACTTGCAATTAAGTCAACCAATTATGCTACCGGAGAGAAAGCCAATTTTGCATAAAACCTGCACCCAATGCCCCATGAGGAAGTTCTACACATGTGCACAAGAATCTTGACCCATGTCTCAGTTTATTCATCTTCCCAATTATGTGTAGGATTTCTCAGGTTTAATGAGCTGCAAATCAGAAGTAAGGTACTGTAAGTAGGGGGCTGGTGAGGTGGCTTATAAACACAAGGTAGGATGTACACAGGAGACATTCTGTTAGGTTTCTGGTCAAAGTGTTTTTAATATAGAGAGGTTCTTAGCACAAATATTCATCAATCAATGAATCACAGGACACCGCAAGTGGGTTTCCCGGCTTTTAACAATACATTTTGGTAGACAGAGGAATCATAAAGATATAGCCAGCAGCTGTTCCCCAGGCTCAAGAGGACGGAAGAGATAGGAATGAGGGCCACACACAGCCCTCCTGAGCAGCTCCATCCAGCTTTGCGCTATGCAGGTGCCACCAAGAAGCCATTCTATCACATTATAGAGTCTCATAACATTATGAACTTCTGTCTTGAGTTTTTTTGTTTGTTTCCTTTTCCGTCCCATTCCCTTTCCTTTTATGTCTTGTCTTTTCAGACTGCGTGGCTGAGAGCACACAACTGTCTTGTTCCTTTTTTATATCAAAGTTTTTTAAAAGTCCTCCTGAGATGTAAAGCAGCATCAAGATACTGTAAATAAAACAATGCTATAAATAAATGGAACTGGACAGTGTGACTTTCAGATTAAAAAATTGACTTATTATACAAGTTTTAGGATGATGAGTGTATCTGGATGTACCGTACTGTATTTCAAGGACAAAAAAAGGACAAGTGTTGCCTTCACTGTCAATACTCCACACAACAAAATCTAGAAGATAATGCTGTAAAGGCCTGTGGGAGTTGGAGATAAACAGATCTGGGCCTGTGGACATCTGGAAACATCGGTATAAGTGGCTTGGAGCTCCTCAGAAAGAAAACAATAAATAATTAAACAACGTTTTTGGCTTCTTTTGCATAGTGTGTTAGCTCGATGAAAGCAAAGGAGATGTAGTTCAAATGATGCATAGCAAGACAAGGCACAGATTACACAGCCTAAGGCTGTGATGGGCATAGACATCTGGCCCTCTTCACTGAAAGTCTGGCTCAGTTCTTCGTAGGGCAGGAACAGACTTTGAGCTCACTTCCTTCCTTCCTGTTCCCTTCACAGTGCATGGAGAGGAAAACCTATGGGGAGGGGGGAAGAGATCCTAAGGCTATGCCAGTGAAAGTTTTCTAACCTGACATATAGAGATCTGAACTATATATTGTCTGAAACTCTTTGCTTAGCATAATAAGTAGCACTAAAAAGGCCAAGTGGGGATTTGTTGCATCATTTCATCCATAGTTTCCACTGACTCAAATGGGCCTAACTCCACTTGCAACTTTTACTACACTAAAATTGTAACTAGAGAAGGCCTATGTTGAATAAACAGAACTTTTTAGAGGATATGACTCTTTAAAGCTCCACTGATTCAATGGGACTAACTAGTATGATGTACTACACTAAGCAACAAGATTTCAGCTAGTATATTTAACCTGTTCCTAGAAGAGGGAGCTCTGTTCGTCCATAGGTGTCACAGTAGGAGCTTTGCTCAGCTCATGTAGATTGAAAAGGAGCTTGTTTTGTTCTATGACCAGTCTTTAGAAGCAAAACACAAGCTTTGTTTGCAAGTCTGATTTCTCAAATATGAAGATCTGCCTGAATCACATCCCTGGATTTAATCTTTAATTATAGTGTACAATTTGGCCCCAAGACCTGTTTTTTCCGGTGCTTCCAACACAGAAATGCAGAGTGGAAATCCACATTCAGGTAACTGAATGCTTGCTTAAGTGTTCACTTTTGGAAACAGGAAGAAAAGTATGATGGAGGCATGCACAGCTTGAGGGTCATTTCTGATCTGTCTGCCACAAGTAAGTACATGCATACCAAATGTGAGAACAGAATGTCAGAGAGACCTATATTTCTCCTCTGTCAGTTAAATGTGAAAGTACAGTAATGTATTTCAAAACCCAGATAAATAGCGGGTAGATATAAGCGTTTAATGTTAATGTAGAAACAATTATATCCTGTTGCCTTGGCCTGTGACAATAAAGAGATACAACTGCAAAATTCGCAGAAATGACAAAAGTTCCTTTTGTGAATTGTAAAAATTAATGTTATGCTGGATGGAAGATTCTGGGAAGTGTAAATAATTTTTCCAGTCTTTGTCAGTTCAAACACCCTTGCCCTGGAACCCCAATATAATAAAGAGGTTCCTGCAGTCAAGCTGCATGTTCTGTTTGTTTTTAAATTACCTATATCTGGAACTGTAATGGGCATTTCTTGTTGTCTTAAGTCTCTATGTCTGACAAGACATAAAAGGAAAGGGAATGGGATGGAAAAGGAAACACACAAACTGAATGTTATAGTGATTTAAACGAAGACCCAGGTTAGTTCTGTTATTAAGCAACTCCCTATGTGGCAGTACCCACTCAGTATTCAACACTTTTTGCAGCACAAGCTCTATCATTACAGACCTCTGTCCCTGCCAAAGTGTATGAAGCCAGACTGAGGGCATGGGAGCATCAATCCAGAATGTTTATTTTTACAGTAGACTCAATGCACATCTCAATCTCACTCCGTACCTACTCACTTTGCAATTGACATCCCTGATAAAGAAGTTTATTCTCCCTCTACAGTCTGAACTGTCACCAGAAACTCATCTAAGAAGTTATTAATCTGTCTTCAACAGGGTTCATTGATACAGTTCTCCATAAGTCTCTTTTAACTCACTACTTTGAGTGGATTAATCAACACAAATGAAAGCAAAATAAAAATGAGAGGAGGTAAACAAGAAGTAGCAGAAATGACAGCTGAATCTACGGATATCACCAAAAAAGGAAACAAAGGGCAAATTTATGGCTCCCAGATTTATTTCAGCAGCAACCAAATTCATATTTCCAAGATGTGATTCTAGCAGACCTTTGGGTCTGAAACTTGCAAATGGAAGTACAGAAAACCAAACACTAAACACGAGAGATGGTTTTCTAAATACAGGAAATATGAAAAGGTTAAGGGATTGCCTCTTTTAATAACCGCTATGGGCAGGATTGTATGAGATCTGAGCACCATAACTACAAAATTGTATAACCCATGTGCATAATCAATTCAGTTGGCTGTTTTACACTCAGACATACTACATAATGCACTCAGTTATGAGCCTGGGTGCATAACAGAACACTGAAAGAAAGAAAGAAAGAAAGAAAGAAAGAAAGAAAGAAAGAAAGAAAGAAAGAAAGAAAGAAAGAAAGAAAGAAAGAAAGAAAGAAAGA
>JAHTLZ010000007.1:39457454-39487556 GCA_023846285.1 Phrynocephalus versicolor | reverse complement strand
AGAAAGAAAGAAAGAAAGAAAGAAAGAAAGAAAGAAAGAAAGAAAGAGAGAGAGAGAAAGACCTTTGCACAATTTCCCTTTCTCATTAAGTATTTCACAATAGGGTTTTGGGTTTTGGATTATGTATAATATATAGTTTGACACAGAATGGATGGGGAGAAAAGCTTACTTGCAAGAAGAAAACTAGCCCACTGTGGGAGTTGTGGTAGAATCTTTCTCCTCCCACACACTCTGATCCCTTACTGTTTGCAAGAGAGTTGTTTCTAATCTGAAAGAAGAAAATTCAGAAATAGTCTCACCCCTTCCCACTCTGAAGCACTGCAATGTACTCTGCCACTACACACCCATCTTATACTGCTGCCTGAGTAAACCCAGTTAATGAAAACTACATGATGATTAATAACTGAACTAAGTAAAACTGGGTATGTATCTTGTCATTCAAAAATCAGCATGGACAGATTATCAGACTTGGTTACTTATAAAAACATGCCAGAAAACTTCTGAAAGGCTAGGAATAAGACCTAGTTTTATTCACACAAATTACTGCTACTTGCAATGTGTATTTGTTAAAATAAATTTATAGTTTGAATGTGTTACAAAACCAGCATTTAAACATCATTTAAACAGCATTGTATCATTTTATTTATAATAAATAAAATGTATTAAGCACACCACTCAATACAGTAGCGTTTCCAAGGAGCTTACAATAAAAAACATACAATTATATACAAGAAACAAGGATGATTTACAGACAAAGTAAAAGGATTTCAATACTCCATGTAAAAACAGAACTAGGAGATAATTCCTACTGATTAGAAAAATATGCATTAGAAGTTTGTATTGTACTTGGCATGGATTCACCTACATCTAATTATCTTCCAGAAGACTGTTGAGAAGTGATGACAATAATGGGATACAAAATATGAGGAAATGAAGGTTAGGGCAGATATAATGCCAATGCTGCATCAGAGAATCTGCCCCCAAGAATCCTCAGCAATTAAAAAAAAACCACCTACTACCAATTCTTTGGGGAAAGTTATTTAAAAATTAAAAGCGGTAAACATTTCATTCAAGAATGCATCAGACAGATCCTCGGGAACAGAGATGGGCACGACCAGAAAAAATTACGTTTCGAATTGTCGTTTGTGGGGACGGGCCCGTTTCGGGTCGTTTCCGTTTGTCGTGAAATTTTTCAAAAATTTGTCGTTTCCGTTTGTCGTCTGTCGATTGTACAGTGGTTTAAGGGTAGGGGTTAGGGTGGGCTCTGGGAGGCACCTCTCTGGGTGCCTCTGAGTTGACCCAGAAGGGAAGGGAAGCGTAACGCGTAGCTGCCGCGTACCATACAGTTTACATTATGTTGGGTTGTTAGTGTGACAGGAAACCTTGTCGGCACTTCTCTGTCTCACTAAGAACATTATGTTAGGGTGGGGGGTTAGTGTGTCAGAGGAACCTCGTCAGGGCTTCTCTGACTCACTAAGAAGGAAAGCATACTGGCGTACTGGCATACAGGTTACGCTTAGGGAGGGAGGGAGGGGGTCTCTGGAGTTGAAGGCACCTCTCTGGGTGCATCACTCTGACCCACTAAGAAGGGAAGTGTACTTGCGTACGAATCTGGGTTAGGGTTGGGGTTAGGGTAAGGGTTAGGCTTAGGGTAACAGTTAAGGTTAGGGTGGGTTAGTGGGCTGCACCTCTGGTTGCCTCTGGCCCACTAAGAAGACAGTGTACTGGCGTATGGGTTAGGGTTAGGGTTAGGGTTAGGGTTAGGGTTAGGGTTGGTGGGCTTTTATGCCCTCTCTGGCACATCCAGAAGTCTCAGCAAAACCTGGCCATGCGATTGGTGGAATGGCTCCAAAAATTTGCATGGACCCATCCCATGGCCAGCCCATCATTGCGCGTGCGCAGGTGTAAAAAAATAAAAATAAAAATAAAATAAAATAAAATCAATGGAGACGTTTTGTTGCAAGAAAAACCCACTGCTGCTACTATAAAAATCAGGCATTGAAAATACCTAATTTTCACATGTTTCTGTTGTGCTTCTGTTGGGTTTTTGGACCACAATTTAAAAAAAAAATATTGCGGTCGCCATTTTGGATCCCCCCCACTGCATGGCTAATTGAGACGACGAGGATCCCCCCCCAGCCTGGTACCAGCAGCCCAGGACAGGAGAGGGGGGGAAGGCCAGGGACCCCCCCAGAAACCACCACTCTCTGGTAGGTGCCCTCACTGAGGCAGGCATATTTCCGCCTGCTTTTTTGGCCAGCGGGAATCGGGGTTTGTTTGTTTTGGGTTGTTTTTTTTTTGTTATTTTAAAAACTTTTTTCTGTGCTGCTTGGCATGGCGCGATCACCGCGATGCCATGAACGGCAACGACAAATCAGACCCAATTTATCTTTATCGGGTCGGGTTCGAGCTGGAGCGGAGTAATTGTCGTTACCGTTCCTCGTTAGGTAACGGAAACAACGAACGGAAACGAGGATTTCGCCGAGTCGTGCCCATGTCTACTTGGGAACACACAAACTGAATGTTATAGTGATTTAAACGAAGACCCAGGTTAGTTCTGTTATTAAGCAACTCCCTATGTGGCAGCTCAAAAGATCAAATAAGGCACTTTTAACTGAGGATTATTAGAAGCCTATGCATAGGCACTTTCAGCACAAATGTTACAGCATAAACCCTGACACAATAGGAGCACTGTCAAGGGAGAATCCAGCAATCCAGAATTAAGTGCTTCTGGATCATCTCAGTAGAGTCATTAATTTAAAGCTGCCTCAGCGACTACCAGCATAACACAAAATGCTTACATAGACTTTGGAGAAACAGATACAAATGGTGCATACCTCTTGGTGTATTTGAAAGGAACGCTACTCGAGAGCAATAAAATTTGTGTTGGACATGAATACCTTCTATCAAGGTGCTCTCACAACTTACTCAATTTATTTCTTCCCTGTCAGCAGAAACTATCAGATACAAGTCTATGCTGCAGGTAATTCTGCCATTCTTTTTCAGATTTGTTTAATTTAGACAATGTATGTTACAATCTGAATGAAATACTGACCCCTTTTGTCTTTCCTCCAGTGGAAAAGAAGCAGTACAGAGTTAGGTGATTTTCAGGTGAAAAATGGCAGAATAAGGATCAACAAACCACCTCCTCATTTAAGTCTTCAAATTGTAGAATTTGGTAGCAGCAGCAGCAGTTCAGAAGCAAAAAACAAGAATCATGCAACTCTAAGTCCAACACTTCATAGTGTCCCATAAACATCATGGAAATTAATTTATTTTCGTGGAGATATGCTTGAGATATACATGGAAAGTAAACAAAATTCCTACAGTTGTGGCAATTACTTTGACAGGAAAATCAAGCCTGTCCTTCTGTTTGTCTTTAAATTTTGCAGGTGTGTACCTGCTTTACATGTAGATCTAAAGTGTAAATGCCACACACAACAGTAGTACTATGTTAATTTTAAAGGCACTTTAAAGCCATCAACATGTCCAGAGAGTAGGCAGTGATGATTCTGGAAAATATGTCCTATGAGGAATGGTTGAAAATGCTGAGCAGGTTTAACATGCAGATGACAAGATTAAAGGGGAGATATGATAACAGACTTTAAATATCTGAAGGGCTGTCATGTAGAAGACCAAACAGACTTGTTCTCTGATGTTCCCAAAGGCAAGGCTAAATAACAGTGGGTGGAAATTTCAGGGAAGAATATTTAGTTACATATTAAGGGAAGCTTTGTAACCATGTGTTTCAGGAGGTCAGGACGTAGAGAGGTACATGGCAAAAGTGTTTTTGTTTCAGTTTCTTTCATGGCACCTCCACCATTACTGAGGGGTTCCCCCCCCCGCCCAAGCACCAACTTCCATTTGCCACAAAACTGACTAGGTTCTTTGACTTGTTTCATTTCACCCCATTATTATTTTTCTCTCACTAGTTCAAACAAGCCCTACAAATCCGCAAAATCTACTCCAAAAAAGCAGAGGCAAACCAACAAAGAATCATTCCACTCCTAACATGGGCAACAGTACCCCAATAATGTAAACACTACCCCCAAAAGTCAAGGCAACAGAATCAAGCTACTCTAAAATCAATGGCACAGCCTACAACAGCCACAACCAAACAAAGCACTCCCCACCAAGTACCCTACCAAAAGATACACCTTTAACAGAATAAATCAAGTCAATTAACTATATTAATAACTTAAAAGTCAAATAAACAGGGAAAGCACCGACAACACATACAATGGAAAAATTACGAAATAAAAAAAAATACATGCACAGCCTCATAGCCTAAAAATAAAAAGCTAGTAATCAAATAAAGGCAAAAAACAATAAATTAAAGCCTGCACCATCCAAAATAACTTCAGATATTTAACTTGAGATATTCTTCCTCTTATTTTCTTTCAGTCCAGTGCAGCCACAGGCAGGGTGGAGGGCAAAAACAAAGGCAGAAAGGAAAGGATCCAGATGCATAGGCAGAAAAGCCAGGCAAAAAAGGGGGCAGAAGATGATGAGTGCCAGGAGAGCTAGCACACCCACAATCAATGATCGGAGTAGACAAATAAACTTGGTTTCCACCAACCCAGACTCTTGTACAGATTCAAATGTGCTATGTGCTGAAAAATTCTGATTGGCCTCTGACAGATGCCATTGCTGCATTTCTTAGGTAATTTGACAGGCACTAGGTGAAAGGATGGTCAAACAAAAGTGGGAAAGCTAAAGGCACACACAATTTTCATCTCTCCTCTTTGAATAAAATGAATCATTCATTCTTAAGAGAGTTTTTTTGAAAATAGTGAAAAGACAAAAATAGTAAAAGAACCTCTTGCATGGATTTTTTTCATCAGCTGCAAAATGGAAGTCTTATTGCTAAAGATTAGTAAAGGCAAATCAGCTAGCAATGAGGGATTTCACATACTGCATAGCAGTTTCTTTAGGCAGGACTAGATCACCCCAAAGATTCTTTCCAAATCTATGATGATACAGGATTCCTAAATTTGAGAATCAAATAGATATCCTCATTAGGGAGCTCTGGCGTGCTCAGTTCTCTGTGTAGCATGAACTTGACATGTTGTACAGAAAATCAAGGCTTGCCTCTCTCAAGAATATGTGAAAGGACTTAGAATGCTGACCACAGATTTTGATGAAACGATTCTACAATCTTCCTCCAGAGGAGTGCTAATGTTAAAGCCGTACAAAAAGCATATTCCTTTCTTTACTTTTAATCAAGATGGTACCTCATATTCAAAATGTTGGGTAAGACACATGGCCTCTTGTTTCCCAGCCAGTCTCAGAGTAAGAACACATGTTAGATCCACATCTGATAGTTCCCTGAGTCCTGGCTCAGGGCCAATATTTCCCCAACCGCCAAGGAACACCAGCTCCCCATAGCCACAGCTGCAGATACAATTTTCACCGAGTACACACTTTTATATCATAGACTGATATTACTGAACTTGCTGATGATGAATTTGTGAAACAGTATTATTCATGGTTTTAGAAAAGTGACTGCTGTTCAAAGGCAGTGGTTCCCAAACTTGGGTCCCAGATTTTCTTGGACTAAAACTCCTAGAAGCCTTTACCACTAGCTGTTGCTGCCCCGGATTTCTGAGAACCGTAGTTCAATAACATCTGGAAACCCAAGACTGGGCACCACTGTTCTAAGTTACAGGTTTGAGCCATGACACACAGGTCAGATGAGTTTTGAGTCTCTTTTTATAGAAAATAACTTTCAAAAATGCATGTGGGAGGAAACAAGTAGCCATAAATAAAGTGCAAAAATGTCTGTTTTCATTCAAATGAGGGACCAGTTTTAATATCTTCTTCACACAGGAAAGGAGGAAGAAAGCAGAAGCAAACCAACAGGCAAGAAGAGTTCTACAACACACAGTGCAAGTGGATATGCATGTTTGAAAGCGTATATGTATCTTACTGACACAGAGTCTTGGATGGAGCTAGCTATGTCTCCCAGGTGTGTGTGTGTGTGTGTGTGTGTGTTGTGTGTGTGTTGTGTCATTATAGTTGTGACCGACTCTTTGTGACCCCTTGTCCATGGAGTTTTCTTGGCAGGAATCCTGGAGTGGTTTGCTAGTTCCTACTCCAGGTGCCTACAGCACCTGGTATTCCCTGGTGGTCTCCCATCCAAGTACTAATCAGAGCTGACCCTGCTTGGCTTCCGAAATCAGGCAAGATCAGATGGGCTCACGACATCTAGGCAGGTCTCCCAGGTGACTCAGCATCAAAACTGACTTTGTTCCCATGTCTAATGTAACCTTGAAAATTGTGAAAAAACAATTACTTTAAAAAATATAGCCCATGGTATGGATCTTTCCAGCAACTTGCAAGTCAATAAAACAAAACCACAACAAAATTCTCACAACAAAAGTACACAGCAACCGTAACATTTCCTTTCAACAAAACAGTGTGTTTTGTCAGAACAGCTGTTCTTGCTCTATGCATCATCAGTAAAATGGCCAGGAATAAATGGTCGCAAATTCAGTCCTTTCAGAGGCAGCCCCACTCATTATTTCTGTTAGAAATGCCATACTATATGAGCACTACTCCCAATGGCAATCTGAGAGGGGTCCCAGTGGCCCTCTCTCATTTTGCATTCTACAGAAAAATAGTTTGTTAAGGGGGCTAAAAGTTAGGTCTGCCTGTACCCCTCAAACTTAAAAGAAGTCAAACTCATACAAAGTAATATAATTCTACTTTTACTTTAATGCTGCAGCTTTTACACATTTTGCACCAAGAATTGCATGTCATTGAATACAAATTAGATTCCTGCTTCTTCCCTTTGCTACATTAACACCAAGTGGATACACTCTGGGACATGTCATCCACCATTTGCAGCTTTACCTCCATTTGCAATGTTTCTCCACTTCCTACAGTATTTCAAACATTTTAAGCAAATTAGTCTTAAAGGGTACAGCAAAGGCATCTTGAACACATGAAGTAAAATAATTGTCTCTTCTCATGCAGACAGTAGCTTATTAATACAACTCAGTTACCAATAAAATTGCCTCTCTGCAATTCTTTTAATAGCCACAGAGCCAAAATTTAATATTAAGAATTAACATTTAAAAAAAATCACTATTACTGTATCTTTATCTTCCCCTAATAACATATACAAATGGATGAGAAAATTGCACTACCAAAGGCCTGGGACAGCTTTCTCTAACCAGATAACTTCTAGATGTTTTGAACTACAACTTCCACTTCTCATAAACCATTGGCCATGCTGTTTCTGACTTATAGAAGTCAAAGTCTAAAACACATGAAGGATCGGTCAAGGAAGGCTGATCTAGGAACTTCTTCCTGGACATTATTACCCTCTTTGCAAGCTATTTTTCTGTTCAAGAATTCCATAATCTGTGCATACCACCTTGTCTTAGGCGAAAAGGGCAAAGCAACATTCAGGAGCCGAGTGAGTGGGAGAAAGTGATTTCCTAAAAAATGAAGAGATAAATGAAGGCAGAAATTGCTGTTTAAATAACAATAATAACTCCATATAAATTGCTGGCTTTAGGAGCACTGCGCTGGAGAACAAGGCAGACTTTAGGACCTAGGGGAAATATAAGCTCAGACGCAGGAAGGGAAGCACAGTCTGATGTAGGATGTTGAGAGAAACACATGAATGTAAGAGGGAAATGCCCAAACAAGTGACACCAGAGAAGCTGCACTACAGATTCAGATGAAGAGGTGCCCTCTAAGCATGAGGAAGGAAAGGCAGCTTTTTGGAGCTACACCTGCTCCTCAACGATGTTCTCACCCCTCCATTCTGGAAGGAGGGAACCTGCCAAAAGGAGCTCCAGGGGTCTGACAAATTAATGGGAAGGAAGACAATCCTTCTGACACACAGTTCTCAGGCCAAACCCAAAGCGCTGAATTGGAGCCCAAAGCAGACGAGCAGCCAAGGAAACTCATTGAGTTCCAGCATTAATATGTTTGCTCTAGCAAGTCCCGTCTTCTTGGGCAAGCCATCCAGAACAATACCAGGTCTCATCATGTTGGACAGGAAGAGGTCCAGGAAAAATAAAGAGGAATGCACTCCTGATTGCTCTCAGAACCCAGATCATTTAATAGAGCAAAGTCTACAGTACAGTATTTGGAACTGAAATGGGTTCGGAAAATCAGTATCACTAAGGGAAGCCTTAACCTGTTACTCTAGCATGTACAGTGGACCCTTGTATAACAAAGAGTTTGTATAACATAAAATCTGTACAACATAAAAAATTCCGGAGATAGGGGAAATTTGCTCAACAGAATCATCTATGGAGCGAATCCAGACAACATAAAAATATTTGCAATTAGCGATGAGGGATCACTCTGTTTTCAATGCGTTCCTATGGGAAATTTGTATAAAGGAAAATGTGCTTAACATAATTTCATTTGGAATGAATTCATTACTTTATACAAGGTACCACTGTAACTTCAAAATAGACAAGGAAGTCTGGCTCATCATCAATAGGAGGCTAAATTTAGAGGCCGTAAGTAAAACCTGCCAACCTCCCTCCTTCAAAATGTCCTTCACCACCTTCTGACACAGCCAGCTACTTGCCTCTGTACAGGTTTCACTAGCTAAGGCAGATAAAGGTACAGCAGATAATCAGTAGATCGCTCCTCTCTAAGCACCTTGTCATAGGCTACCAATTAGGCTACTCACTAGTAGGCAGAATTCTATAGTCATAACAATTGAGCCCGATGCCCTAATCCTACACAGAATAAGCAGCCTTTCTATCATTTTTGTATAGCTGAAATGCATCAAATTAAAAAAAAGTAAGCGAACGCATCTCCAAAACACTGCAGAATATAGGATATAGCAGGATATATCAGAAGTACTATGTTCAGAACAAGTTCATCTGGTTATATTCCCTCTTCTTCAGTTTTGTGTATGAACATAAAGGGTTCTATTAATAACAGTATTAACACACTCATGCTTCTTATTTCCTTAGCTTTTAACCTTCAACCTGTGATTATGTGGGTGTACATACACCAACCTAGGTATACACACAAGTACAGTACAGTATCTCTCTTTTCATAAAGGCCATTCCTCTCATCAAAATTTATCACTCCTTCAGGACAAGAAACAGCTCACAGATTTTTAATCAAATCTTGCTCAGATTTTTAAAAAATAACTCGCTTTGTAATGCCTCAAAAAGTTATTGCTACAAAGATGAACCATTCCTGTTAATGTTACCTTCCTCAAATTTAGTAACTTATTACTCTATTCATTACATTGGCAATTGTGGTTCCATCATTATTTTATACCTTAAAAAGAAAACTTGCAATAGATAATTGCGTAAACAATTTTCTCACAATGGCCAGAATCCTGTTCTGCAATTTCATGACACACACTAGTGACATCATCATCAGCTGTGGCCATTTTGGGGAAATTAAAAGCTTCTTACCCTCCCTCAGATTCTGGGGATCCCTAGGGATCTCTTTCATTTTTGGTAAGCCTTTGGGAGGTGCAGATCCAGAGAGTATATAGCGACAGTAGTGGTGATTTGGGAGCCTTAGGGAGTTTCTTCCTTGAAATGCAAATATTAAAAAGGCATCCCCAGAACCTGGAAAGTAAAGAAAACTTTTAAACCCCCCAACACGGCCATGGCTGATGATATCATCACAGTTGTATGATGGAAGGTTATACAGTACAACTGGATTCTGGTCAGTGCCCCAAACAAGCACAATTGTTTCTACTACTTACATTACTTTGGAAATGAAAAATCATTGCACCTTTTAAAACTGTGTTGAAGTTTGAGTTATGACAAGGAAAACAACTTTTTGATAACAGTAATCCCCAAAATATGGGTAAAGCCAGCTTGCTTATTAATACATACAGTGTTCTGACCCTCCCTTCTTTATTTAATCTTCAAGATGGATACAGTACTGTAATTCACAGCCCATTTCAGATGACTCCCTCAAATCTGCCTCTGTAATTCTCTTTTCCAGTCACCAGTACTTGGGTTCTGTAGCAGAGTGTCTTGCAAAGTTAAGGTTTTCTCAAACCAGCTTTTGTGTGTTGCCATTTGTAATGTACATTTATCCTGTGGCTCAGAAACTGTCCCATGTGTCCTATGAGAATGCAGAACGACACTGCTGGCAAAGGATAATGTAGTTTACATAAATAACTCCCAAGAACAATACAGTAGCTCCAAAACAGTACATTGTTCAAGATTTGGTCTAGTTGACTCCCAGAAAGAGTCTAGCTCTCTTCTAGGTGATAGTTTCCCAACTGGGAAAGGCTGACCAGGTTGGCTCTAGCATTTCAGAAGATGGGTGGGTTTCTTATTTCAAGGTTAAATCAGGCATTTTCTGTACAAAAGGTAAATTTAAGCACACAATACAACTAACTCTGCCGAAATGGTAGGGGTTGGGGAGAGAGAACAATTACACACAAATGCATACACTAGTGAAAATATTGTGGCATGGGAAAGCTAGAAGAAGTAAAGCAACTTCCATTTGCCTTCTCAGTTCTAGAAGGACAGGGCGGAAGAAGAGAGAACTCAGCAACTGCAAGCTGTAATGTTCAGCTTGGCTAGCTTCCAGGCAAGATAAGCTGACCCACCCACTCAAAGCCAGATTTTCAGGCCAGTAAGTGGAATGACAGCAACCCTTCAGTTGTTTACTCCTCTCTCCAGTGGAAATTTGAAGCAGAAGTCAAAGCCTAAGCCCCTTCCCTCCCAAGCATGTACTTTTTGCTTTTGGTCTTGTAAATACTAATAAACAAATAAACACATAGTATTACAGTACATTCACCATAACAAAATGGCATGTTTTGCCCAGATGTGCTACAGCTAGTCACCTAGCCACCATTTGGGAAAGGAAGAATGAGACCACTGAGATACCACTTCTTTAGGTGCACACTTAAGTTGTCAATAGAGTAAGCATATGTGGAATACAGAGATCAAGGCACATGATTGAACATACGAGTTATGAAAAACCCAGATACACTTCTGTGTAATGTTTAAAGTAGGGTGAGCAATCATAAGAGCTCTCTCTCTCTCTCTCTCTCTCTCTCACACACACACACACACACACACACACACACACACATGGGTGGGGAGGGCAAGATCTTGAAGGACATTACCTGCCCCACTTCTCTAATATAGGCACCTAAGATTAAACATGGTGGGGAAATTGCCAAAATAACTGGGCACCTCCCCCTAATAAGGGAAGAATTGGAACTGCAGGTACACACAAAAAGGAGTTACAGATTGTCACCTTAGGGAATCAAGGGGGGGTGCAAGAAGGATGCAAGGATGAAGGAATAAAAGGAAGCAGTAGAGAGAGACCTAGACATCCAGGAGGAAGAGGAGCTGGCAGACACAGAGGACTGGGGAGGGCCAACCACCACTTGGTAGATAGTAGTGGAGTACTTACTGCACCTTTTTGAATCTGCCATAATACATCCTTGAGATACTCCCATACTCTTATTCAACCAAGCCACTCTGCGAGCAAGATACCTGGCCAAAGTCCAGGCACTGGAAATGGGAACGCCAGGCTTGGTGACTTCAACAGCCAAGAGGCTGAAATGGTATTAGACTTTAGGTAAAGGTAAAGGTAAAGGTTCCCCACACATATTCATGCTAGTCATGTCTGACGCTAGGGCGGCCCTAATCTATGTTTCTAAGCCAAAGAGCCAGTGTTGTGCAAGTCCGTGGCCATGTGGCCGGCATGGCCGAACGTATGTCTGCACACGGAACACTGTTTAACTTCCCACTTTTTAATGGAGGTAACTATTTATCTACTTGCATTTACATGCATTTGAACTGCTAGGTTGGCAGAGAGCTGGGGTTAACGGGAGCTTTCGCCACTGCATGGAACCCGGGATTTGAACTGCCAAGCTGCCAACTTTGCAGCCAACAGTTTCAGTGCTCTAGCCCACTCAGCCATCACACCCCTAATAGCCACCACACCCATTTAGGTACAGCCCAACGACTATCATTAACATTGTGTGCGTGTGTTGTGTCATTAGAGTCATGACCGACTCTTTGTGACCCCATGTCCATGGAGTTTTCTTGGCAAGAATACTGGAATGGTTTGCCAGTTCCTACTCCAGGCACCTGGTATTCCCTGGTGGTCGCCCATCCAAGTACTAACCAGGGCTGACCCTGCTTAGCTTCCAAAATCAGGCAAGATCGGATGTGCTTAGGGCATCTAGGCAGCTATCATTAACATTAAAAAGAAACAAAATAATTGCAATAAGAGGTGGTTGTGATAAAGGGATGTTAAGAGCAGAGGCAAAGTGTCTGTTTCCCTTTCAATATTCATGTTAACTAACACCAACTACTAGACCATAAGTGCTTGGTCCCTCAAAGTTAAAAAAAAAAAAGGAAGCAGAACAAAGACGTATACCTGAGAGTTTGCACTGCTTTCGTGGTTTATCCAAGTGAGAAACCTGCTGCCATTAAATACAACTGTCCACTTTTTATTCAGATAGCCTGGGAACTGGAGAGCCATGCCGAGTCTTAAACCAGACATTTAGAATCCACAGAAGGGAGTACATCACTTATGGGGATATTCCATGTGGACATGAAGCTACATCTGCTTCAATATCAGCAGCAGCAGCACCCATCAAGTCAATCCTGATTTCTGGTGACATATTTTCAGGGTTTTCTAGAACTGGTTTACCCATTGCCTTCTTCTGGGGACAATCTGGGATGTGCACCTTGCCCAAAGTCACACAGGATGGCTAGTCTCCTAAAAGGCACACTGGGACATTGAACTCCAAACCTCTCACTTTGCAACCAGGTACCTAAACCACTGAGCTATCCAGTCAGTACTTCAATATTAACAATGGTGTTACCTCCTAATGTACAGAGTCTACTACCACACAAGAGCAGAGATTGGGAACCCCAGGACAGGCTGTATGGCACACACAGCTTTGTCTGCTAATAAAATACATCAGTAGTAGTCTGGTCAGGAATTTCCACAACTGTCCTTCTCTCGTACGTATCTCCCATCTGAAACAGTTGCCTCATTCTTTCTGATATCAGAGTGGCCCTGCAGGCAGACACATGCACAAGAAACTACGGTACAAATGTCTGCTTCTCTTTTTCTGTTAGGAAAGAACAACTAAAGGCATGGAGTGATTTTCAGCAGGGAATTTTCACTGCACCCCCTTCCCAGTGAAGATGGATTGATTCAAATCAAGGTGATTTAAATCCACAAGGAAAAAAAGTAGCATATTTAAATAATCCCCATTGATTCTTTACATTTTTGAAACAATAGTACAAATTAGAACATTAAACCATAGCATTTACACACACTGTTGCTTTCTTCTCAGATTATGCTTTGCATCTCTCGGTACTGTATACCAGTTGTACAGTTGACAATTAAAAAAAATCTATGTAGCAAATGACTGACAAAGCTACTTTGATGAATAGTGGAACATTTCGATCTCACAAGAAAAGAAGCTCAGTTGCCATGACTCAACTTGGCAAACGTCTTTAATTATTCTTATGGTGTCATGGAGACAAAGATACTGTGATGGACCTCTGGACTCACGCAAAAGGACTGTGTGTGCAATGATGACATCCAATCAAAATAAGGCATCACATGAATCACTGACAAGATGCATGAGGCCTACTACAGTGGTATGGACACATCTTACATGCCAATGAGAAAACTCTGGCCAAGAAGGGTCTCACCCTTGAAGTCAGTGGATACTGACCGAGGGGACAACCAAAACAGTGCTGGATGAACACCCTCAACAATGACATGAAGTTGTCCCAGGTTCACTCAGACCTAGCCCACAACTGTGCCAAATGGAAGGCAAAAACAAGAATAGTGGACCCTCCACTAAGTGAAACAGACACCAAGAAAATGAAGAAGTCTTTAACTATTCCTATATTGGGTCCCTTCCATACAACCAAGTCATAGCAATTTGTGACATTAAGTACAAAATGTTAAGAACTTGAACTGGACAATTTTGCCTCCTTGTCAGCATTTTTGGGGTCATTCCATTTCAAAGCTCTGATCTATACTCACAAAAATAAATCAGAAAACAAAAATGAATTGCCAACAATCTATACGTCAAACCAATGTCTATAATTAGGCAAAGTACTGCAGATGATTTTTATGAAGAGAAAATCAAACACATTGTTATGTCCGATAAATAGAACATACATATCATTATTTGAAGAACGATAAAATTCTTCTTTTACAAAGAAAAACATCATTTAACTAAATACATCAGAGACATGAACCTGATTTGTTATAGGGCAGGAGAGGGCAACCCACAGGCATAGGGCTGAACTGCAAGTTGTGACCTAATTTCATGCAGCTGTAAGTCCAAGTTCTAATTTCAATTTCCCTGGAAGCAATCAACTAAGAAAATAGGGATGCCCCACTGCCTTTTAGCTCTACATCTCACCATCACTTGATCCAGCCCTGTATCAGCCAACATCCCACCCTTGACAGATGAAATACCCATTAAGGAAATGAGGTCTTCGGCAAAAAGAAGTTTGGCTGACCATGTTAAACATGCTAATACATGCATTATTCATAGGACTTAAAGCTTAAAACCTTTCTATCCATTCTGTTCTCTGCCACTACTTATCCCACTGCATCTCTCCACTCCTGTTCTCCTCAAAGCTGGTTATTCAACATTAGCATCCAGGAAAACCTGCAGCCACAGGTGACAATGCTATGACAATTTCATCTTATACTACTATGGAAAACACATACACATATATGCATGCAAGTAAGGTAATTAAAAGATAAGGTGTGTGCATGCTGTGTTGTGTTGTGTCGTTACAGTCGTGACTGACTCTTCGTGACTCCATGTCCATGGAGTTTTCTTGACAGGAGTACTGGAGTGGCTTGCCAGTTCCTACTCCAGGCGCCTACAGCACCTGGTATTTCCTGGTGGTCTCCCATCCAAGTACTAACCAAGTACTAACCAGGGCTGACCCTGCTTAGCTTCCAAAATCAGGCGAGATCGGATATGCTATGGGCATCTAGGCATCTCATGTGCATGCTAAAACCCCACAAAATGACAGACATCCTACAATAGGCAAAACCTAAGGTGAATTTAGAATGAAAGAAAATATTCATAAAGTGCTTGAAAGAAGTTTAGTTACACACTTGTAGCTCACGGTATTGCGTTCAGGAGCTTTCTCCAAAAGCACTGAATAAAAACTAGCAATAAAAAGAGATTGACGTTTCTCCAAGTCATCTTTTGTGGATTCTTGACAGCTTAGATGACTACATTCAGAATATGAAATGGCTCCAGATTCTGCATTTTCACAGTAATTATGGCAGTAATAAAATGTCTTACAATTTATGAAACTTTTCCAAAGCAAGAAACTTGATAACAGCCGCTTAGAGTATATGATATATAAGCGGGATATAAATACAATAAATAAATAATAATAAATAAATAAATTAATTTTGCTGCAATTTAGATTCTGACCAAAGGCCTGATAAAAACCATAAATCTATTTATAGCACAGGGTTGAGATGGCAGAATGCTGGTTTTATTGCCTCCTATAGTCATCTGCCAGCAATTCTATGAATGACAATCCTTGCTGTCTAGCAATAGAAGATAACACACTGTTCCTTCACTTAAAAGCCCTTGTCTCTTATCCCACAACCCTGAGAGAACTGCTGCCTTTTCTTCTCCAGTTGAGGTATGTGACACAGCTTCAGCTCCTGACCAGGTGCTTAAAATACACCAGTTTCTGTGCGCAAAGAAGGTCTCACTGTGCTCAGAAGAATTAATGAGGAAATGCATAGAAGTGATCCTCACAGTAGTAGCTTTCACAAGAGTCAGCACCAACACCGCTGTTACACCGCTATACTGATATCAGAGAATAGCAATCACCATGTTTTCTTAGCCAAGTTTCAAGCAGGGATTAATACAAGAAGATACTTTATCAACTGTCTACATTTTCTTTGCCCTGACAAAATTTGTGGCTTCAGTAGGGTTTCATCATAATCGAATTCATTCTGTTTATTAATCTTCGCAGAACTGTCTGTAATACAAGTCAGACATATTTGTCAGCTCCAAAGGTTTAGAGCAGCAGGACCTACTGCTAGGTCTTCACATGTTAATGATTACAGTTACTATCATCCCTGTCATGGACTTGGTGGGTGAAGGTAACAGGGGTTTTAGACTAACGTCCTATGAGATTTAGGGCTGGGAACCACTGGAAATCAACTGAAAAAAAATACTTGCCATAATTGAAGGGGAAGTACATGTATTTACATCCGGAAGTTTTACTGGAACTTCCTATTATACCCAATTTAAAAACTATGCAAAGGTGTCTGACTTGTCTTAACAGACTCCCGCCTTTGTCTCATGAACTTTCTAGCCAGAGCTGCCATGAAATATTCTCTCATGGATTCATGTATGAATAACATTAATAAATCAGAGGTGAATGGGTTAACATTTAGGTTTTTATTAGACTCTAGCAGTACTTTGCTTACAATAATCATGCTTAAAATAAAATATATCATATAACTCCTTAATGATGGAGAAGGTAGACTAATAGTAAATATCTAGCAGCATTTTTAATTCCTTGTCTTAAACATAGCTTTCTCTGAACAGTCAACTTGATTCAGTTAATCCACATGTACTTTCATGTCTTACTTGATTGACTTTCAAAAGACTTCATGAAAAACAGTGGGAGGCCCACCATACCTACTTGAGGATTCATAATTGCAGGATAGCTACCAAACACAAATTTGCTTGAGAAATGGTCTTTAGACAGGTTCTGGTTTGGGTTTAAGAAAAATGGTAGTGGTGGTAGTGAGATCAGATGTTCACCTCCCGCAGATATGAATGCTGTAAAAACAACTACCACTTCTCTCCAGACATTGAACAAAATATTCTTACTTCTACTATTTAAAAAAAAAAGTTTCCTCGTGACACTTTTTCCTAAGACATTGGGGGACTATGGACTTGTGGAATGCAAAGAGAAAACAGGGATACTATCAGAACAAGCAACCTGTACTATCAGCAAATACTGCTGTGCCCTTGGAGCATAGTGGAAAGGTCTGAAGAAGCTCCCCCCCCCCCGCCCCCAATTTCCTAGCTGTGACAAAGGTTAAGCAAAATATCCTTCAATGCTCTTTCCTGTCCATACAAAACTAACGCTGTAGATCTAAGACCAAAAATTATATATCCAAATATGAAGCATGAGTGAGGCAAATTAATATACAAAGACGTGTCTCTTATAGGTATGCTCAGGACATATACCTGATTAACCATGATATTTGGTCCTGGAATATGGTAGAATGACAAACTGTTTATTGGAACCATAAAAATTAGAATGCCATTTTAGCACGGTTTTGAATAATTAGCACAAGATTGCCATATTATGTAAATTATGTCCCCTGGAATGTGGGAACCATCTACAACACAAACAAAACCACACCCAGCTTCTATGAACAGCAATAATTTGTGTAGCTACTTGTAAATTCTTGTAAATTCAAAGTATTTATATCATCTGAAATTGACAAAAAAGTACTTGTATCATCTGAAATTGACAAACTATATAAGTGACATTCCCATTGTTACTCTTACTAAGCATATATGTTGCACCAACAGTATCTTAGGTGCTGTAGATTCAATTAAGGCAGCAATAAAATTTAACGAAATGAACAGAAATTTAAACAGGAATCAAACACTAATTTATTAAAACTGACATATCACCCTTTTCTATAACTTACTTTTGTGAAACAGATAAACACATTGCACATTTCACTGTTACAATACAAACGGTCTTGTCCCCAAGATATTGGCTGGGTACAAACATATCATTACGTTCTTTATGCTCACAATAACCATGCAAGGCAGGCCATACTGTAACTGTTTCTATTCTGGCATGGGAAACCAAATGTCAAGATAGTTCTCTCAGGGTTATCAAACAAGCCAACAATTGAAGGCTGGGAGGAACTCCTTGCTCTATGCCTTCCCTTAATATCACATACAGTAGTACTCCAAATACTGTTGAACTAGAACTCTCATCGTTCTTCACCATTGTGTGTAGGCTGATCAGGACTTACAAGTTCTGCAAATTCAAGAAATTTAAAGGACTGTACTAGAAAGGTACTAGTTCTGAAATATTTATCCATATTTATTTGGAAGATAGTTATTTCAGCAGCATTTACTTCCAAATAAGAATATTTACAATTTGAGTTATACATTTATAATTTGAGTTATAACAGTATTGAAGTTCTCTGTGCAATGCTCTGCTTGCTTCAGTAAGCAAGGTATTTTGCAGTCTATCTGAACTGGCGTACTAGTGATTTATATTCTGCAAATTTAGCACCAATCCTCTCAAGTCTTTGCTGCTAGTCCACATAGGCAATGTCACCGCATGCAGGTGGTGGAACTTCTACTGAGTTGAATATAGCAATAGCAGGACACCTTAGTAATAGTAAGCACTTTCCCTTTGAGGTACCTCCTGTTTTGCACCATGGCGGCTGGTCAAAGCAATGCTAGGAATCACTGCTAGAGCTTTGCTCTCATATAATTGTAGAAAGATTAATTAATTCATAAGGTCTACTTCAGAATAAAACAGCACAACTCATTCGGAAAGAGGGCCAAGCTATCTCTTTTCCTATTCCAGAGACTACCAGTATTCCGTGAAACCAATGCATACATTTCCTTACACTGTGGGGTCTATAACTTCTATATATTATCACTAAGAAATCTGAGTCCAAGGCTTCATTAATACATTTTGAGAATGTTAAAAACGTGGATACAATGAGAACAGAAAGGAGTTGAGAACTCTAAAAGCCCAGAGTGGCCTGCAGATTATCTTCTGACAAGCTGAGGGAGGGCACATGAAGAGCATGTTTAAACTGCAAAGCCAAAGCACTGATAAATTTGCATACAGTAGCCATGTACGCCAAACCTGTGAATGCTTACACAGATGTCAATCCCACTAAGTTCAGTGGGTCTTACTTTCAGTAACAGGCATAGGATTTTATCCTCAAGTTTGATAAGCAATGGCGTGCTAGAATCAGCTCCTGTACACCACTGCACTTCTCTAGGTTCTTTGGGTAGAAATATAGCATATATAAACAACTCAGACACTGTTTTTGAATCTAGGTCGTAACTCCTCCTTACCCAACTCTGGGGTGGAAAAGGCAGGATCCCAGACAGCAACTTAGTATTCACCTAGCCGCAAATGTCATCAATCTTGAATTCCAAAAATTCAAGCAACTAGAAATATCAGAGAGATACCAGCCTGACTGCTTTGCTCCCAGTTGTGAAGCTTAGTGGAGTAGAGTGGAAATACTCAGTAGTTGGGCCAGATTGAGACAATTTTTGGAATTCGGGATTGCTGACATTTGCAATAGGTGAAAACAGTGGTTCCCCGACTTAAGAGTAGCTTGACTTAAGAGCAATTCGATTTAAGAGCGGAAAACTGTTGGCATTTTAACTGCCGCCTTCCAAATTTTAGATATGGTCTGCTCGACTTATAATTTTTTTCCATTTTTTTCATTTTTTAAATTTTTTAACTTATGTTTTAATTTTTTTTAGATAGGTACCCCAACTTAAGAGTAGTTTGACTTAAGAGCATGCATTTGGAACGGATTAAATTCATAAGTTGAGGTGTGTGTGTGTGTGTTGTGTTGTCACAGTCGTGACCGACTCTTCGTGAACCGATGTCCATGGAGTTTTCTTGGCAGGAATACTGGAGTGGCTTCCCAGTTCCTACTCCAGGCGCCTACAGCACCTGGTATTCCCTGGTGGTCTCCCATCCAAGTACTAACCAGGGCCGACCCTGCTTAGCTTCCGAAATCAGGCAAGATCGGATGTGGTTAGGGCATCTAGTTGAGGTACCACTGTACTAAATTGGGTGCCTGGGATTCTGCCTTTTCCGCCCGAGAGGTGGGTATGGAGGAGGGATCACAAATGGAGGGATGGATGGGACAGCAGCAAGAAACCTCCGTGTCAAGTACATGGTCATGCCTTGGACACCTAATTCCTGGATCATCTGAAATGAGCGCTGGTATCCCCTGGAATGCAAGAAATAGGAAGAGATTCAGCCTAATCTGAGATTCTGACTAGTTCATCAAGCCAGTTCCTTCCCCAAAAGAGTTCTTTTAGGCAACACATGGATTATGATAAAGCAAAGCAAAGTGTTCTGCTTATATACCACCCCATACCACTTCAAGCAGTCTCTGGGCGGTTTACACTTTAATTACAGTATGCAGGCTACACATTGTTTAGTGAAGGGAGAAACTCACTCAAGCTATGAAACAGTTAAGTTCAATTACACTGTTCTGAGGTTCTCAAAGCCCAGCAACCTTTCACAAGTTGCAAAGCAAGAGTTGGGGGCTGGAGGGAGTGTGAAAAACATCAAGTACATGTAATATGATCCAAGAGTTGTGGGGGATGAATAAATGCACATGCCAAACATACACATTTGTTAACACAAGAAAACACAGTTTTCAGCAGTCTATAAAGCACTGGCATCTTTTTAACAAATGTATACTATGCAAACCCAAACTTTTCTTGGAGGTTGGCGGGGGATATACAATTTCAGTGCATGACTTGAAAAACAACTTTGATTGCCACTTGGCTTGACCCACAGAAAAAAAAAGTAGAAAAGAAAAGGAAAAGAAAAACATATCTGGGACAAAGAGCGCAAATATTTAAGCTCACTGACTTACATGCTTGCTTAGTATTTACAAGAAAAAAACTCTGGTGGAAAGATATAATTAGAAAGAGGCTGCCAAGGACACACACACACACACACACACAAAACAGCATTTGTCTTACTCACTGGAAGCTGAATCATTTGTCCAGCTCAGCAGTTTTAACTAATTTCCACTGGACAAACAAGAGGCACCTCAACTAATGCGATCAGTTAATCCGATGTACCAAGAGGAGGTAAACTGATTAGAATATTTCTGAAGGGTGGATTGTTCATACTGTGTTGAGAACAGCGCAAGGCTCTTCGAAGTTTCAGCTTCCTTCAGGCTGTAAAATGGCCCTGTTTGGAAAGTTATTCCAAACCATACTGAGGACCGAACACATCCTTTGGTCCCCTCATTTTATGTGCAACTTCAGAACTTTGGTCATGGATGAAATAAAGCCAGAAATCCTGGTGATATCTAAATGTATATCTAAACCAATGGTCACTTGGGTTAGTTGACTTCTAGTCAGCTAACAAGCCAGGAGTATAATAAATACACCTTGGGTTTCACTGTTAGCCTACATTTTATCCTACTGTTCCTCCACAGAAGAATATTTTAGTTTCACAGCAACACTGTGGGGTGGGATTAATTTGGGAGACAGTGGCATAATATTAATGGAAGAGCTGACTCTCCAGCAGAGCTGAACTGACTGAGCAAGAATCTGAACCCCAATCTCCCTCATTCATATATCCCAGCACATTAACTCTTCAAAATGATGTAACCTAACAGAATAGCAATATTAAAGCAGATTCAAGTGGCTTAGACAAATCACAATGACAACAACATGATCATCATAGAGTTCTTTCTATATTGTTTTACAATATGTTTGTCCTCACAACAGGCTAATGCAATAAGTCACTACTGTATTTCTATTTTACAAATGAGAAACTGAAGCTGATAGTTACTTGCCCAAGGCCACCTTAAAATGTAATTATGAGTAGAAACTTCTTAAACAATACGGAAAACTAAATAAGTCAGTTAATGCAGATAAGAGCACAGTCTTGCTTGTGTGTCCCAAAAGCTTTGTATGTTGCATGAATATCAGTATGTGCTCTTTCATGTAGTATGAATAAATAAGACTGTGACAGTTAACCAATACATTCATTTATTGATTAATCTTGTATAAATGTATACAGTATAACAATGAATGCAATATTTGCAAATATCAATCAAATTATGTTTTTAGATATATGAACCACAGTTGACATTATCTCACAAAGGTATTCCCCTCATACATGAGGGAGAAAGCAGCAAATGCCTTTTAACAGGATCCTTGCTACCTGCAATTTGGCAATAATTCCTTTTAAATCTGGGATGAGTTTTGGGTTGGTTGACAATGAAATCCTGTACATGTCTAAACGAACATTAGGTTCAATTAGGACTTACTTCCAGACAAATATTATTATTATTATTTAAGGACTTATAACCCGCTCCATCTTCCCTAAACAGGAACTCTGGGCGGCGAACAATAATAAAAAGATAAAATATATATAGATATGACCACAGCCTGAACATTCAATTCTTAATGATGGTGGTTGCAAGAGAGGGTCGCAAGGGACATTCATGCTACTGCTATCCAACACAGTACCATGAACAGAGAAAGAATTCCAGACTTAGTTTGATCTGTCACAAAAAGACAAAAGAACTGTAATGAGACCCACTTCTTTATTTATTCCTCATATTATCCCACAGACCTGTGACAGGGTAGTGTATTTATACATCAGCTGTTGATGTAGTGCCCTGAAATCAATGCTGACCCACTAAAATCTCCAGGATTAATGTTATGTCATATTGATTACAATGGTTCTGTTCTTATAACTAAGCCCAGTTCCAACCTAATACCTAGGAGGGCAAACGAATCACTGAGTCTGACCTTACCAATGACTCAGCTGCACTTATACCTTAGATTCAGCCAAACATATAGTGATGGGCAACAAGCACAGAAAGAGAAAGGCAAATTGGACACATATCTCTTCTGCGGTACCTTTCATCAACAGCGGCAACAAAAGCAAAATCTCACTATATTTTTAGTAGAATAAAGCATTACAAAAAAATAAAATAATAAAGCATTTTATTGGGAGAAAAGGAGGGATGAATTAAAACCGAACAAACATTTCACGAAGACTTTATTAACTGAAGTGAATACTGTATCCTCTCATTCAATTAAAAAAGGCAAACAAAAGAAAGACTGAGATGTTAAAAGTCAAATATTTCATGAAGTTTCACTCCCCAATGCATGTATATGATATTCAGGATAGGAAAATAAAACATCTTCCATTCAAAAAGTATTGACTGATAGCCAGTAGCTGAAAACACAAACTATATTTACAAAAGAGGTGGTGGGTTTTGTTATCATTATTCTTTGGGGAGATACATAGAACTGGGAATATATTCTAGCAGAAGTAAGGCTCCTTTACGTTCTGTGTTCTTCAGTGGAAGAAGTAAAGTCCCTTCCAAAAAAAATCTTGAAACTTAAAAATACCTTTCTGGACTTCACATGGTTTCACAACATGGTTCACACAGCAAAAACTGCAAACATCAAACTTGGTGAATGTGAATACAGTATTAAGGGATAATACTTAAAACTAGAAAGCTATCAGCTGGCTTTGGGGGCATTTGTACCTATGGACAAATATGAACACAGAGTGAAATCACTTTTCAGTGATGAAGTATAGAAAGCATTCTTCTTTTTCTTTAGTGTTCCAGCTCTAATATTCAGTTAGCCCTGTTGAGCCTGTTTATTTTACTGAAACCCTACACATATTTGCTTTAAGAATGTAATAACAATCATACTGGATCATACCAAAAGCCCACCTTTTCCAACTTTCTGTTCACGAAGTGATCTATTTGTGAGAAGCAGTCACCAGCCTCTGTTTCCCAGCAACTGACAGGCAAAGACATATTGCAGCTGCTGCTAGAGGGAACAGAAAGCTGACAGCCCCATCCTCCACAAATTTATCCAATTCTCTTTTAAAGCAGTCATACATTTTGTAGTTTCCCTATTTTCATAATTCAACAATGTGTAAAGAAGCGTTTTTGTCACATATGTCTCACTGTTCAGCTTTACTAGATAAACCTCAGGTCTAGTATTATAAGGGAGAAATAGCTTCTATTTAGTCGTTTTTGCCAAACCACAAATAATTTTAATACATCACTATAATATTTCCCATTTGTTTGCCTTTTGTTCTACCCTAAGAAGTTCCAACAGTTACAACTTTTTCTCATAGGGAAGTTGTATCAGCTCCTTACTCATTCTGGTCCTCTCAGCACCTTTTTTCAGCCCTGTGATATTGTATTTGTTTGTTTGTTTGTTTGTTTAGAATATTTTAACCCTACCTTTCTCCTTGGAAAAGGACCCAAGGTGGCTTACAGTAATGAGGGACAATATACAGTCCAGTGCAATTAAGACATACTCAGGTTTGAGAACAGGGAATTGAGGGGGATCTTATAGCATTAAAAGACCAAGTTAAAGCTACAAGATAATGCAAGAAGTTAAAGACTAAAAAACACCCAGGTGAAATGATCAGAAATGTATGCCATATGCCAAGTATAGCTTCTATATTAGGGGAAAACTTTACAGACCTTAACCTTATTTCTAAGTACAGAAGCACAAGATATCACTACAGATTTCAGATTTCTGTGTATGCACCCATGCCAAATATACACAAATAAGTCCATGCAGTACCAACACCTTATCACCTGGTCATCATTAAGATACCAGGCAAGGGCTGTTTTATTTCTTCCCAGGTTTTGCTTGCAATGACGTGATGTGCTTCTCACCCGCCTTTTACTGCTGCCACTGGATCTCACAGGCTGAATATGGTCTTGTGAATTACTGATTCTAAATATTCCAACACTTTTTTAACAAAAAGAATACAGTGAACATTTTGAGGGAAAGCAACATACGAAAACACACTATCTATATGCACATCACACGCGTTATGCATGTTTACTCCAATTGCTCTTCTTTTTTTAATTTGGCAGAAGCTTCGGCAGAGCACAGCCCGCTTCATCAGAATCTCCTCACACCCAACAAAACTGGTGTGGGTTTTGTTGTCTGCCAAACCAACGAACCAAATCCCTTCCCCACCACCACCCTGGTCAGAAGAATACGTACGTGCCTACCTATGATTTGAGCCCAACTTTGCCAAGATATAATTAAAAAGAGAGGGATTATCAAAAAGGGGATTGAAAATAAAACAGCCAACATTATAATGCCATTATACAAAACAATAGTAAGGCCCCACCTGGAGTATTGTGTACAATTCTGGTCACCGCATCTCAAGAAAGACATAGTGGAACTGGAAAAGGTGCAGAAGAGAGCGACTAAAATGATTACCGGGCTGGAGCACCTCCCTTATGAAGAAAGGCTAAAACATTTGGGCCTCTTTAGTCTGGAAAAAAGGCGCTTGAGGGGGGATATGATTGAGACGTACAAAATAATGCAGGGTATGAGTAAAGTGGATAGAGGGAAGCTCTTCTCTCTCTCCCAAAACACCAGAACTAGGGGACATACACTCAAATTGAGGGCTGGGAGAGTAAGAACAGACAAAAGAAAATATTTTTTCACCCAGCGCGTTGTAAGTCTATGGAACTCCCTGCCACAGGATGTGGTGATGGCATCTGGCCTGGATGCCTTCAAAAGGGGATTGGACAGATTCCTGGAGGAAAAGTCCATCACAGGTTACAAACCATGATGGAGATGTGGAGTCTCCAGGCTTTGAACCGGGTTGCTTCGGGGGCCAGATGCAGGGGAATGGTGTCGGGAGACAGATATCTAGTCTCATGCACTCCCAAACGCACCTGGTGGGGCCGCTGTGAGATACAGGAAGCTGGACTAGATGGGCCTTTGGCCTGATCCAGCATGGCTCTTCTTATGTTCTTATGTTCTTATGAGAGAGAGAGAGAGAGAGAGAGAGTGTGTGTGTGTGTGTGTGTGAGAGAGAGAGAGAGAGAGAGTGTGTGTTTAAAAGAGGTGCCTTCCAACATATTAAGCGTGCACTGGCTGCTTACATCTGAATGGATGGACAGACAGACATGCAACACAAACATCCATGATCTACTTCAGTGATGGTGAACCTTTCAGAGACTGAGTGGCCAAACTGCGATACAAAAGCCACTAATTTTTCGCAAAGTGCCAATACAGCAATTTAGACTGAATACAGATGGCTGCAAAGGGGTGATGTTGGGTGTCCACAGAAAGGGCTCCGAATGCCAGCTTTGGCACCCGTGCCCTAGGTTTGCCAACACTGGTCTACTACATAGAGACACAAAGGGGTACATGTTCTCAATGCGTGTGTGTAAGTATGCACAAACTGGCATTGTGTGTGTGTGTGTGTTCTCTCCCTCTGCCCTTGGGAGAGTTGGCTGGGGGGGGGCGTGGCCGGGCGAAAGAGCCCCGATGGTCGAAAGGGGCAGCGGTGGCGGGGGGGGGGGGACGGGGTATTCCTGAGCCCTGAGCAGGGAGGGTGTGGTGGCTCAGCGGGCCAGAGCGCTGAAAACTGTCGGCTGCAAACTCAGCAGCTCAACGGTTCGAATCCAGCGGGTGCCACAGCAGGGGAGCCAGCGCCCGCTGTTAACCCCAACTCCTGCCAGCCTAGCACTAGCAGTTCGAAAGGATTGTAAATGCAAACAGATACATAGGAAACCGCGTAAAGGTAAAAGTGTTTTTTTTCCCTTGCAGCCTATGCCAGCCCCATGGCCACGGACTTGCACAACACTGGCTCTTCGGCTTGAAAACGGAGATGAGCACCGCCCCCTAGAGTCGGACACTGACTAGCACGCATGTGCGGGGGTGGGTGGGGGAAACACCTTTACCTTTAGGGATCGGGGGCAGGGTCGTCGGACGAAGGTCGCCGGCCCCTCTTCACACACACACACACCCCACCGTCGCGACCCTTCCTCCACCCGCTTCCGCGCTTTTGCCCCGCATTCTTCCACAGCCCCGAGCCGCCACACAGGCACAGACACTCTCTCTCTCTCTCTCTCTCTCTCTCGGAGGGAAGGGGGAGCGGCGCCCGCCTCACCCACCTGCCTCAGCACTTTCCGACAGTTGCTACAGACCCGGCGGCACTCGCTGTGCCCCCCGAGCCCGCCGCTGCCGTGTCCGTCTCCGGGGACCGACGACGGGCAGGAAGCGGCGCCGCTGCCCCGGTTCATGGTGCCGGCGGCGGAGTTGGGAGAGGGAAGGACGACGGGACGGCGGAGAGGACGACCAAACCTGGGGCCGCCGCCACCTCAGAGGCTGCTGCCTTCGCTCAGCGCCTCAGCAACAGCAACAGCAGCAGCAGCAGCGGAGGAGGCAACCGCCACCACCGCCACCACCGCCGCCCCCCTCCTCCTCCTCCGCCGCCGCCGCCGCCGCCGCTTCCCCCTCCCCCTCCGCGCTCGCGCCGCGCTCGGCCTTCAACCGCTCGGGAACAGCGGCGGCCATCCCTCCTGGCGCACACCCCCTCGGCGGGGGCCAATCGCCACGCTCGGGACACGCCCCTCGTCCGCCCGGCCGGCCAACGGCAGAGCCGAACGGCCGCCAGCCAATCGGCAGTGCGAGCTCCCGTTGCCATCTCCGGGCAGTCTCTCACGGCCCTGCAAGAGGCGGGGCCGTCCCGCGAAGGGAGGCCTTGGGGGGAGGGGCTTCTCCAGCGGGGGGGGAGAGAGAGAGAGAGAGAGAGAGAGAGAGAGAGAGAGAGAGAGAGAGAGGAGGGGTCTCCTTCGGCCAATGGGAAGCCGCCTTGACGAGGAGCCGAAGGAAAACGTACCCACGAGGTGGTTACGCCCCCCTCGAGGTGCCGGATTGGGGGGGGGGGGCTGCTTCAGAAGATGGTGGAGGCAGGCAGAGTTGGGGAGGAAGAAGATGCCTTCGCCGTGCAATCCTACGAATCCTAACCTGAACAAAAATAAAGAGAATATCGGCGTTGCTTATTTGCAGTTTTCCCACCCCCCACCCCACACACAGAGGCAAATGAGAAATCTACACTTAAAACCAGATAGCATCCATTCATGGTCAACAAAAGTAGCGGGATTTGTTGTAAAGGGTGTGGGATCCGTATTAGGATTCTGGCCCAAATAGGGTAGAAATGTGTATTTTTGTTGCATATTTAATATTCAGTGTGACAGGTTAATTGTAATCCGGTTAAAAGTGCAACTTTTTCATATCCTGCTTATAACTGTGTTTATATCTCTCCTTTTGTGATTGTGTTGACACTATGCTATCAATTGTTAGTTTTAATGTTGCCTTCTAATGCTGCAAGATACCCTTCAATTCCCTGTTTCTCCAACTGAATATGTCTTTTGTGTAATGGACTGGCATATTCTCCCTCATTACTGTAAACTGCCTTGGGTCCTTTTCCAAGGAGAAAGGCGGGGTAAAAATACTCAAAAATAAATAAATAAATAAATAAATATGATGGCAGCTGTGTATGAAAGCTGCCTGAAGCATTACAGGAGTAAACAAAAGGGGGGGGGGGAAGAAAAAAAACCAAAGGCTGGTGGCACTAACTTAAATAACTTAACTTTTATATTTATATCTGATGGAGTGGATTTGTTTGCCAAAATTCACATCAAAAATATAAAACTTAGTGTCACTACGTTGTCTTTTTAAAAAACTTTTAACTTCTTATTTTCATTTTAATCTTCATCTGTCAATTCAGATTGGCAAACCCTTCCTCTAGGTAAACTGAGGTAACTGCCTCAGGTAACTATTGTGCGGGGGACACCTCCCTCTATTCCCCTTTTTAGAAAGCTGGTATATGTGACCTTGTGTGCCCTTGGCTGTGGTAAATACTGAATTTATTGAATACTGAGTTATTGCCACTGTGGAAGGGAATCTTAACTTACCTAAACTCACAGTATTTGTCTCTCTGGCCATCTATCTTCCCCATAAACCTGATTGCCAACATTACATTTGCAACGAATATATTTCCTGTCATTTCTCCTCACTGCCCAGCTTTCACATCTGTGCGCAGTAACTGGGAATACCACAGTATGGATTATCTTGGCCTTGATTTCCAGCAAACCATCCTTACATGTAAGGATCTTTTTATAGCTGCCTTTCTGAATTTCAGTCATCTTCTCTTTTTTTGGCTGCAGTCCAATTTGGATTGACAATTAAATATTTAATCAATTCAACATTTTCATTATTCACATTCAATGTACTGAACCCTTCAACAGCCATTATTTTTGTTTGCATAGCATTCAGCTGTAATCCTGCTTTTGTACTTTTTTCTTTGACCTTCCTTACTAGGCTGTTCAATGTTTTGCTGCTTTCTGCCAATAAGATGGTGTCACCTGCATATTCTAAACTATTCTCTACTAGGGCTACATCATTCTAAAAGATAGATGGAACCCAGCACATTTGTGCCATGTCAGAGAAGTAGATCATGCACTGTTGAAAGCATTGTGCAAACTTATGTTCGATATTGCTTCAGCATCAGTAGGCATGTTCCTGCAAATCCAAGGAATAGTTGATTGTCTGTCTCACAAAAGGTGACACTCCCTGGGGTCCTTTTTTAGGGAAAGGAATTACCGTCAGCAAAATATTAATAATAATAATAAATTAGTAAACTAGCTATGTTTGTTTGCATATCATGCAGAAAGAAGACAAGTGTACTCCAAGGCAGGGTGAGATTAGATATCTGCTCTAGGAGAAGTTGGAAATGTTTGAAAAGTGTATGCAAATTCTGTTTGCCTTGGGTCTCGAGGATGATGAAAAATGATGAGTCAGGATTACCAGTCTCTGTGCTAATGCATAGCTAATAGACACAGTACTGTATATAATTAGGACAAAGGAAGAAGTGAAATCCACAGCCCTAGATAGTCTGTTTTTATAGGCCACAAATTCACTTCTGTATTTGTGTCAGTTTTTGACAGCTGATGAAGTAAGAAATTGCCTTGTGTGGAGTTAGATCACAGGTCCATTTGGCCTAGCATTGCCAGCTTTGATGGCAACAACTTTTCAAGCTTCAGGCAGGATCACTTTCTAGCCCTACATGGAGATCCCATGTGATCGCCTATTCAAATAACTAACCAGGTTTAAGTTTCAAAATCAGATCAGATTGGACTGTCAGCAAGGCACCAACATAGCCCCTTCCCTTTCCTGTTTCACTTCCAAGGAGATTTTAAAAATCCTTCATCATCAACCCTTGTGAATCTGCATGAGCACATCAGACAAAGCAAAAACAGAACAAAAAAATTAATAAAGAAGACATAAATGATGTGGCACCTTAAAATATGAATTACTAGTTTCTTGTTTAGTTACTATATGTGGAAAGGCAATTACATGTTTACAGAAGTCTCTTCTCCCTTTTTCACATTTCTATGTTTTTTATTCATAAAAGTCAGGTGTAATGCAGTGGATACATTGTTGGACTACAACCCAGGACACCTAGTTTAAAATCTCCACTCAGCCATGGAAATTCATTGAGAGTGGCAATGGTAGAC
>JAHTLZ010000007.1:39431160-39457444 GCA_023846285.1 Phrynocephalus versicolor | reverse complement strand
AATCTCCACTCAGCCATGGAAATTCATTGAGAGTGGCAATGGTAGACAATTCTTGGAACATCTGACATATTTCAAACAGTTTCTTCAGTGTCCCTTTAAGTTGATGGCCCATAGCAACTGTAATGAGTTTTAGAAGAAGGGAAGCCTTTTCTCTAAGGCCAAATGTAAATAATGCCAATACTAAACCGCACACTAGCTTGTTGTAGGTTTGCTATCTCAGTGTCTATTTAAACATCTGCCAAGGCACATTCCAGGCAGAAGCAAGTGAATCCTGATTGGTCAAGGAGGTGACATGTGACATTTTCCCCATGCTATGAACAAGCCAGAGAGAGAGAGAGAGAGACGGACAGAGACGGAGAGATTTTTCCTGAATGGATTCTGAAAGATGGACTAATGGACTAATGCTTAGCAATGTAGTCTTAAAGTAGATATAGGGGCTTTTTGCCTCTTACGCCTCATTTAAGCTAGGAAGGGAAATCTTGTCATTATTTTCTAGTAAGAGAATATTCTTATGTAATTCTTCTTAGTAAATACATGCTTTTATATTCTTATTCAAGTGAAGGTGCCTGTTGAATAATTATTCTGGTAAGTGAAAAAGCAAGAACAATTGTCATGCCCTACATTAGCTGATGCCAGATGTCTTGCTGATATGGATAGACCTTTAGGTCCAGGTAAACAGGCCAGATTTTGCTGGAAGCGTCCAGAAGGCCAGAAGTTACTCTACAGAGAGAAGCTAAATGACAAGAACACTACAGTGGCTCCACATTTGCAGTTGGTAGTTCCAAAGCACTACTGAGAAGAAGTTTTGAAATGGCACATGATTCTATTTCAGGACACGTGAGGACTAAGAAAACTCAGATTAAGATCACTAACCATTTGTTTTGGCGAGACATCTCCAAAGAGGTGAAAAAATATTGTTTGTCCTGTGATGCATGTTAGAGAGTAGGTTATCCAACTGATACTATAAAAGCAGACATGGAAGAATTTCCTTTGACAGGAACCCCCTTTCCACTTTGGAAATGGATTTTTGGGGCCTCTGCCAGAGAGTAGTACTAGCAAAAAGTACTTATCTGTTTCACTTGTCCAGTCTCCAAGTGGGTGGAAGTAGTTGCTATTTCATTAACTACAGCAAAACAAGTTGCGAAAGCTTTTCTAGAGGTGGTTTCACACACCAGTTGGCCTAATGTATTAGTCTCAGATCAAGCCAAAAGTTTCCCATGTGAGCTGATGCGAGTTAACGGGAACATGGCAATAGTTCAGTCTTGCATACCATGCACAATCTCATGGTGCCATGGAAAGAGTACAGCAAACTCTGTTCAAGATGTTGAAAGCTTTGATTCAAGAACATCAGAAGACATGGTCTGATGTCTTACCATACATTCTGTATGCTTACAAAAACCTCCCTCCACGAGTCTCTAGGATGGTACACGCCAAGTGACATAATTCTAGGAAGAAATTTGAGAGGTCCATTGGAGTTACTCCGAGCTCAGTGGGAAGGTTATGCTGCTGATCTGTTCAGCCCTGTAAGCCGCCCAGAGTTCCTTTGGAAAGATAGGTGGGGTATAAATCCAATAATAAATAAATAAATAAATAAATAAATAAGGTTCAGTTCCTGATACTTCAGTCCCAGTAGCTAAGTAAATCAGAGAATTGCAGAAGAGGGTGTAAAAAATTGAGAGTGTAAAAAATTGGCCAATTCCTGAAAACAAAAAGCAAGTTCAATCATTCCTTAGTTTGATTGGTTATTACAGAAAGTTCATTCCTTATTTCAGTCAAGTTGCAACTCCATTGACTGAACTGACATGTAAACAAATGCCTGTTAAAGTAGTATGGACACCCAAATGACAATATGATTTTGATGCTTTGAAAAATTGTTTAATTCAATATCCTATATTGATTCCATCTGATTTTGATAAGCCTTTTGTTGTGAAAACAGATGCTTCAGGCTTTGGTCTAGGTTGTGTTTTGTTACAGGAAAAAGAAAGTCTATTTCATCCAGTGTCCTGCTTCAGCAAAAAGCTACTGCCCAGAGAAAGTATTGTGTGGACTCGGAACTAGTTGCGACTATAACTTTGGGGAAGAAACTTCATTTTACAAAAAGACCATCTAGCTTTGCAGTGGTTGAACCATTTGAAAGCAAGTAACCAACGTCTTCTTAGGTGGAGTTTATCGCTACAAAATTTTGACTTTAAGGTTCAATATATTCCAGGTTCTAAGAATGTTTTAGCTGATAGCCTTTCTATAATGTATTCTGGTGTTGAAAATTCACCTGAAGAAAATACCATTGTCCCAGAGTAGATTATTATTTCCTGTTAAGTCTGTTTCTCAGTATAACAATTGTGTTTCTTACTGTTATGCATATGTGATAAGTACTAATTTTTCTCTATATCTGTTTTTCAGAAGTTTCAAGCCTGCAATCATTCAAGTTAATCAGTTTTATTGCTATGTCTACATGTAGAGTGTATATGTTATCATTAGTACTAACTTTTTAAAATTCCTTCCTGTTGCACATGTTATAATTTCTTTTGAACGTTGATTTTCATTTACCTCTTTCTTATTGCTAAGTAATATTGTTTACATTTATTCTCATTGTAGTTTGTAGTTTAAAAATGCTAAATGTTGATTTAGAATTTTTAATCTTCGTAGAGGGGCATGTAACGAATTTTAGAAGTAGGGAAGCCTTTTCTCTAAGTCCAAATGTAAATAATGCAAACACTAAACTGCACACTAGGTTGTTGTAGATGTGCTATCTCAGTGTCTATGTAAACATCTGCCAATGCACATTCCAGCCAGAAACAAGTGAATCCTGATTGGTCAAGGAGGCAACATGTGATGTTTTTCCCATGGAAAGAGAGAGAGACAAAGACGAAGAGATTCTTCCTGAATGGATTCTGCAAGATGGACTAGGACTAATGCTTAGCGATGTAGTCTGAAAGTAGATATAGGGGCTTTTTGCCTCTTAAGCCTTTTTTAAGTTAGGAAGGAAATAATGTCATTATTTTCTAGTAAGTGAATATTCTTGTGTAATTCTTCTTAGTAAATAAATGATTTTATATTCTTATTCAAGTGAAGATACCTGTCGAATACTTATTCTGGTAAGTGAAATAGCTATCACAGCCAGGGCGGGAGACATAAAGGATCCACGTGGGCTTATGTTCTCCAGATTCCTGCTTTCAGCAGCTGAGGTTGAGTGATAGCAGATGGGATCTGGGTAGAGGGACAGCCCATATTCCGGTGCAGCAACAAACACAGGACACCTTCAGCCTTCGACTATGCTCTGATAAATCTTCAGATAAAGGCTTGTAAAACAAAGCCTAGAGACATTGTCAGAGCTACACAGTTATAATGCAAATGTAGAAGAGGTGGTACTGTATACTTATTTAGGCCATTAACATTCAACCATTCAGTGCAAGGTTTGGTGAATAATTTCATCTTTTTAGGCAAAGTGCAGACAAATAATAAATGAATCTCCCCAAAACTGTCATGGCAGAAGTCTGCCAATTGTATTTTTCTTAGGTGAACTCAGAGCCAGTGCCATTTAGCTGGGATTTTCCACTCAGCACCCCCAAGATAGGGGGTGGTCCCTCAATGTATTCCTACTGTCTGTTTTGGAAATCACATTGCTGGTGAGGGTAGAAAGAAGATAGCTCACAGCATTATAAGTTATATTATGCAGTCTACTATAGACTGGATGTTAAAGTGTTCCTTCTTGTTACTCAGTGCAAGAATATTACAGTACTGTACTTGTATTCCAATCTTGCTCCAAACCTTGCAATTTGTGTGTGCAAAAGGGAAAGAAAGAAAAAAAAATCTAGTGGCAGTAGGCTAGATTCCAGCAAGGGGACATAGAATTGGCTGAGTTAGCCAGAGATGGAATGTGTTTAGCTGGCTCTTCTGTGTGGATACGCAAAGCCAGCTGGCCCAGCGCACTTCTGTTTCATTCTCTTTTGTGAAGTTGGGCAGTGCCCCACTATTGTATAGAGAAATGAAGGATGAAAAGCAGATGGGGGGAGGGGGGAATTAGTTGGCACTGCAACATAGGAGAAAATGAGGATCAACTTTCATTCCCTTTCTCAAGATTAATATCCCAGTCTACACCATGATGGTGAGATCTATTGACTCTTAGAGCTTTAGTTCATTGGCATGCTGGCTTGACCGTCCTGGGAGATGTAGTTTTTAAAAAGGACCTGTACAAACTGTAATTACTGCCAAGTCAATATTTCCTATCTCCTTTTAATAATAAGTTACATATAATCACATCACTTGTAAGATGTTACTGTAGAGAATAAGGAGGCGCAATAATGTTATTTTTCACAAAATAAGACGACAGCTAGGGTAACTGTACTTTCTCACATATTAAGTGACATAGACTTGTTACTTCAAATCCATTTTGTCCAGATTTGTTTTACGCATTATAATTTTGATCTTTGATACTGCAACATATGAAAATGAGAGGAATAAATAATATTTGGCCTTAGTCTCTTTTTTGACCTTCCAAGACTCACTGTTTTGTTGTTGCTGTTGTTTTCTGGAATGTTTTGAAGGTCACTGAAATTCATTGGGTCACCACAAATTGGAAGTAACTTCACAGCCCATCACAACAATAACAATTCATTGTCAAATTCTGTCTCTGATACACCCTATTATTTCATATCTTGGTCATGCCAACTGTTTATCATGACCCCGTGTTGGCAACTCTGTGCTGTGTGTGTCTCAAAAACTATTTCTGCAGCACAGAAACCTGTTTTTTAGGGAAAAAGCTGGATTATGAGTAGAATTTTATGGATTTTCCTTTCCCCTTCAGTTTGTTTTCAGTAAGAACTAAGAGGCTAAAGCAGGATAAAGGTTTCCTAAGATGATGAAACTGTGGAATCAGACAAAAAGGAGGAACAGGGAGATATGTTGTCTGTACTTTTAAATGAAAGGCCTGGAAGCACTGCATACAGAAATGGTTTCAGTTATAGGGAAATGGGGCTGATGCATTCTTAGACTATTCTTAGGCCATCACCACCGTGCTATTTGACCATCCTTAAATTTAAAAAAAGTTGAAGATGTATCTTTATCAATGAATAATTTTTGAGTGACTTGAAATTGAGATCTCCCCTCCTTCCCAAATGAATGGATTGAAAGGTCAATATACTGTATTTTTCCCCTTGTGACGAAGAAATCTAATAGCTGAAGTATTGAAGATTATAGATATGTATAACGATATAGTTTTTAAAATAACCTGCACTGTGTATATAGAGGAAGCTAAATGATATTATTGTTTTTCATATAAAGATAAACTAATTGATTATTTTTCTTAATGTCCAAATTAGAGTAATTTTAGATTAATTACACACTGGTGAATGAAGCAATACATGGAGAGAATGAAACATTGTACTCAATCATTGGTTGACTCCTAGATGGGTTTGGGGAGCTCTTCATTGCCTTTCTGAAAATGAATGAGCAGGTTATTTAATTTTATTGTGTCATATAATATATTTAGATCTTGAGATTTTGGCAGTAGAGTACAAACAAACAAACAAACAAACAAACAAACACATAGTGCTCTCTGGAGGCATTTGGATATATCAGTGTGCTGAGGTGTTCAGATAATGTTTCCTAATTTGCCAGCAACTTGGAAAAGTTACATTTTTTAAAATGTCACCTCCCTGACTCTCCTAACCATTAGGGCTAGTTGTAAATGGGAATACTAGTTTTAGAAATACACAGAAGTAAAAAAAGTTACCTTTTAAAAACTATACCTTCCACAGCTCCACAAGCTGTAGTCCACAAATGTTTATAACCTTTCTAGAACCAGTAACTAACTAAAATAAATACATAACTTCTCTAAACTCTGAGATTACACAGACTCTCCTGGTTGTGAAGTCTGCTAGGGTATTCTTCTTGCAAGCTGTGAACTTCTTAGTATCAGTCTTGGCTTTTGGCTAACCCAACAACCAGGAAATGGAAGGCATTCAAATTCCTTTCAAATAAAGCAAGCAGCTATGTGATATCAGACAAGCAAGACGGCAGTCCAAAGCCCAGGAGACCAAGAGGGATATAGCTTTTCCTTGTGGAAGGCACCAACTCTTGGAGGTGGCTGTCACACCATAGCCCCAAAATGGCCAAATCCTGTTGCTTAGCGCAGAATGCTGCATCAGAGAGCAGTCCCACTGAAATAAGTGAAGGTTTCGTGAATGAGTCCTCTGTAGCTTCTACAGATTAAAGTGGACATAAGGTAGGACCCCAGTATCCACTTGAGATTGGTTCCAGGGCTTCCTGTGGATAACGAAAACTGTGGATAAGAGAGAATGCCAAAAACCCTCAAAATCGCTGTTTTGTGAAAGTCGCTTGCTTTTACGGGTGCTGTTTTACAACAGTAGCTTGCATTACAGCTGCTGTTTGTGACAGAAGCTTGCTTTGCAGTTGCTGAATTACTTATTTAATTTTTTTCCTTGTCAGAGAATGGCTGTAACCCATAATAACCGTGGATAACTGAATCAGTGGTTAATGAATCAGTGGATATTAGGGTCCTGCTGTACTCAAGTTGCAACTTATTACACCAAGCAACAGAATTTCAGCCATATGATGACATGATGGATGAGAGTGGGATTGGGATCTTTGTGAACAAATGGCTGTTGTCTGGATTCCCTCTTTCCCTCACACCCTACTTTTGCCCTGCATTTTGCAGTGCTTAACAACTGTGTTGGTGCCTCATGGTTTCTGCCCTGTGGACCCAGAATTCTTTGTCCGGTAAAGCCCATGATGCTTTTGATGTATTTTAATTTGTTTAGGGTTTAGCCCAGGCCTGTCCAAAGTCCGGCCAGGGGGCCAAATCCGGCCCATCAGGCCATTCTGAGTGGCCTGCGGTTGGCTGGCCCACCCCTCCCCTCTCCTTTGCCCTATTTTTTTTAAAAAAATTCCACCAACACTGACACTCTCGGGAAGCTTGAAGGGATGGGCGGGCTGGCCAGCCGGCCGGCCGGTGAGCAGAAGCTTGTGGGGCTGGGTGGGCAGGTGAGGGGGCGGGCCATCACCACCAGCACCACCAGGAAGCTTGTGGGGCTGGGCGGTGCGCGGGCCGCCGCCACTGGCATCACTGGGAACCTTGTGAAGCTAGGCGTGCGCGTGCAGGGCGGTGTGCAGACGGGCCACCACCACCGGCATAGCCGGGAACATTGTGAGGTTGGGCCCACGCATGGGGCAGTGATCGGGAGGGCTGCGCCATCGGCACTGCTGGGAAGCTTGGGCGGATGGGCGGATGGGCGGCCTGCCGCCACCGGCACCACAAAGGAATGTGTGGGGGTGGGCAGGCCAGCGAGTCTCTGCCACCACCAAGGACCTTTGGGGTGGGTTGGTGGGCGAGCCATCGCCACCGCTGGGGACCTTGGGGGGGGTGCAAGGTCGCACAGATTGCCTCTTCCAAGGGGCGACCTGTGGCCATGGCTCCCTGTGCTTTCTTTGGTCCCCACCTTCCTTCTTTCCTCCCTCCCTTGGTCCCCACCTTCCTCCCTCCCTCCCTTGGTCCCCGCCTTCCTTCCTGTGGGTGGGGTTGCAAGGGGTCAGTGAGTGGGGCTTGCAGTGGGGTGGCAGGTTCGGGGAGAAACTGGCCCCTGACACATTCTCAGCCACCAAATCTGGCCCTCCTTACACAAAGTTTGGGCACCCCTGGTTTAGCCTATTATCTGCTGGTTATGCTTCCTTCAAACGCTGCTCCCTGGCTGTTTCTTTCTATGCCTCTAAGGCTTACCAATAAGCCTATCTTCCTGTGAAATTGTGCGTGTCTGTGTGTGTTTTATCCAAACCCCTATTCATTCTAAATGCAAGGTCCTAGCTCTTGGTCTTTGCTAAAGTTTCTGACCAAACTTTGTCTCACTAGAGACTTAAGTGTGCTCCTCAAGTTTTGTGAGTCGCCCAAGCCTGGCTGGATTGGATAGTCAAAGGTGATGACGGTCTAACTTGTAAAGCTGGTGTTAGAATCTCATATTCCTTTGAACCTCCTCAGGTGCCATATGTGACCTCAACACCTTTCACAGGCCTCTAGTATGAGGAGTCAATCCCACAATCCATTCCAGTATATGGACAGTACAAGTTTTCCCCATACAAAATGTGACCAAGCATTTCCACCGCACCTGAAATTCCACACCGTTATTCATTTTGGTGGCACAATTCTTCTAATGTCAGCCGCACTGGTATTTCATTGTTCTGCAGCATTTAGTGATTTGTGTAAACCACCAGCGTACTAAATTCTTAAAGCACAAACCCAATTACAGAAAACAATATTCAAAATTGCATCCACATGGAAAGATATAATGTTCCACAGCAATTCAAATTCAATAGACTCAGTTTGAAAACACTCACAAACCATCTATGAAAGGAACTTTCCGTGACCATTATATTCATATATTTTAGCTGCCACAGGCCATGGAAAAAAAAAAGGGGGGGGGGAACAAAACAGTTTTGTAAACCCTTCAAAATACTGTCAGGAGAATGGAGATTCTGATTTCATGGGGATATTATTCCACAGACTTCAGAGATGTGAAAGTCACACTCCTACATGTTACTGCGGCCCTCTTCCTAGTCTGGGTGGGTCCGCCCCCCAGCTGGCGCAAAGAGTGAGGAATCTGGGCGTCGTCCTGGACCCGGACCTGACCCTGGAACCTCAGGTGTCAGCCGTGGTCAGGTCGGCCTTTTACCATCTAAGGCTTATCGCCCAGATTCGCCCGTACCTCGATGAGAGCTCCCTGAGGACTGTGGTACAGACACTGGTCGTGTCAAGGCTGGATTACTGCAACGCTCTCTACATGGGGCTCCCCTTGAACCTTGTTCGGCGATTGCAGCGGGTCCAGAATACGGCGGCCAGGTTGGTGGTCGGCGTGCACCGTTATGACCGCACCACCCCTATCCTGGCCCGCCTACACCCGTTGCCTCCCGAATAAGGTTCAAGGTGTTGGTTTTGATTTATAAAACCCTCCATGGCTTGGCCCCGGCTTATTTGGCGGAGCGTCTCCCCCGGCAATTAGATCCGGCCCGACCCACCCGCGCCTCGGTGGCCCTTTCACTGCGGACAGTCACCCCGAGGGAGGCCCGTAAGGCGAGTACCCGTGGGCGGGCCTTCTCGGTGGTGGCTCCATCTATTTGGAACAGACTCCCCAGTGAATTACGGCGGGCTCCGTCGCTGGCGGCTTTTAAGAAGAACCTTAAGACCATCCTTTTTCGAGCAACCTACGGCGATGCATAGGGACCAGTGTATTTTTTTTAAACCCGCCTAATTGTTCTTGGACTTTACTCCTTTATTGTTATTGTTGTTTGTATTGATTTTTACCTGTTTTATTTGGATGTTGTGAACCGCCCAGAGTCCCCATTGTGGGAATGGGGCGGTATACAAGTGTAAATAATAAATAATAAATAAATAATAAATCAGTTTCACTTCCTCCATTGGGAAGGAGACCTAGAAGATCACTGAATCTGATGACCAAACAGAGGAGGAAAACAACCCTTCAAGCCATAGTCAAATTCATGTGGCCCATGATCCTCATGTTATCAAAAGTTATTTTTGCGTCCCCTGGGTCCTACCAGAAAATATGGATTCTGTCTTCCAATGACAATTACAGTATATGCCAATTTAGGGTATGACTTCACCAAAGTTTGTCCCAGACAGATACAGACTCGAGTTGTCTAAAGTGCATCTTGATCTTCGAATCATTGTCACCATTTGCACTTAAAAATTTAATTATCCCTGGAAGGTATATTTCAAATGTCACCCAGCTCTACTTTCCCCCCACCCTTCTTAGCCATTATCCACTTCTTTCATTGGCATTCAAATCCCTTAAGTTTTTAATAAAATGTTTAGCAAGTGAAATAGCGCTCAGCTGACGAGACATCGTAATGTGTGCTGCATATGTTTAGCACCATAGTTTAGTGCTACAAGCGGAGGGTGTCTTGCAATGAATCTCAGGTACTGAACTTTGAGAAAAATATATCTATTTAAAAATATAATTTACCGCATTGCCGTTGTAGTCCCTACCAGGGTTAGGCAGGAGTAAGGTTCACCCCATGCATACCACACTATGCACACCATCAATTACGTCATCTGGGCATGCATAGCCACTGACTCAAAGAGTAAGATACAGATGGTTCCACAAGCAAAAACAAGATAAAAATAATGTGACTGAATATTCTACCAAAAAGCATAAGCCCTGCTGACTAGACAAATATACCCACATACCCATGACAAAAGATCAGATCTCTAATTTTGTATAGTCAATAGAATAAATATAGAAAGGAACACTGAGAAACAGCATAAACAGTAGGATGTCTAGGTCTGTGTCTAGCCAATCCCTTCAAATAAAAAAGTTGCTCAGAACTGCAAATCAATCTCTAGAGAATAGCAGAGGTTCTTGATTTAAGTTGGCAGTGAAGGGCATTTTTTGTGGCTTAAAAGTTGCACAACTAGTTTTTAGGAAAATGTAAGAAAACTTTTACTTTATTGCTTCGTCATCAGTCAGACTATATGCATAAACAGAAATTGTAACCACTCTTAAAAGATGATAGTGAATATTTTACATAAGTACACAGCATCACATAATAAACTCAGTGTTCTCAAGCAGGTCCTGTATCACACTGAGAGATTAACTAGTAGAGATTGTGAAGCATGCAAAGAGTTCCACCTTTCCATGGAATGTGAAAAGAATTTAGTGGCTCTACATAATCCAAAACTCTATATTGCCACTTTTTTCATGGACTCTAAGGTTAAAAACTCCCATTCTCTCCCCCTCTCTTTCACCCCACCCCCACCCTGCTCTGCTCTGATCTGGTTTCTATCTCTAGAGGAATTTACCTTGGAGCCATAAAACCACACTTAACATATCAACAGATCCTGGCTTTCAGAGCCATGAAACTATACTTAACATATCAACAGACCCTGGCCAAGTCCTCCTTCCCATCATCTCTACTAATCAACTCTCCCTCCTCTTCTTCCCCCCTTCCTCTTCCCCCTCCCCTATCCACCCCCCCCAATCCTATATACTACAGCCAATGAACACCTGGTATGAAACGTATATCCCATCGCATATTATATTGCACACCTCACTCTGCTGCTATATGTCTGAAGAAGTGGACATGTCCACAAAATGGTACATTAAAATATGAAAGTTAGTCTTTAAGGTGCCACATGTTTTGAGACTTTTTTTATTCTTTTCTTTGGTTTTTGCCCAAAATTCTTGAAAAGACTAACACAGCTACCCCCTCTGAAACTTTTACTACAGAATATGTAATAATTTGTGCCAGTTAGTAAAAATAAAACTGTGACCACATATGTTGGTACATGTTTCTTTTTCTTTCCCTTTCCCCTTTTTCCAACTGAAATGTCTCCATTGCCATGTCTCACCTGAATCGGTACCTTATCCAGCACAGCTTGTGATTGATGTGAAGCAAAGTAGCTTGTAATTTTAACAGAACGAACTAGCCTGCATCCAACAGCCCCAGCATTTGCAGGCTCAAGACAGCATGCACCTATTTCCACACGCCCTCCCGTAATATATATTCTGTGCAATTTAATGAGGAAATGAATTGTGGGTACAAATGATGCAGAGTTCTGAATTTGTGGTAAAATTCCTTTTGCTACACAGTAGAAGCTAGGAGAATAGCTACAAATTCCCCAGCAGGTCCACCCCTTTCTCATCCACTGGCTCCGGATGTCCCGATAATGTTGTCTCTGAGGCAACTGCAGGAGAAAGAATAAAAATGTTTCATTACTTACAACTGCAAAACAGATCTAACAGACAACTGTTTCCAACTGACGAAAGAACGGGAAAGAAAACATGCAGCAAAGAGGTAGGACTCTCTGAATTCAGAGGCAGGAAGGAATGATTGGTTAATAATTAGGCTTGTGGAGAAGTGGTAAAACTGCTGTACTGCAGCCAAACTGTGCTCGCAACCTGGGGTTCAATCACAGGTAGCCAGGTAAAAGTTGAATCAGCCTTCCATCCTTCCGAGGTTGGTAAAATTAGTACCCAGCTCTTGGAGCAGGGGAAGCATGGAGGCTCAGCGGGCTAGAGCAATGAAAACTGTCAGCTACAAAGTCAGCAGCTCAGCGGTTCGAATCCTGTGTGCCACGCAGCGGAGCGAGCTACCGCTGTTAACCCCAGCTCCTGCCAGCCTAGCAGTTTGAAAGCATGTAAATGCAAGTAGATTAAATAGGTACCGCAGTAAAAAGCAGGAAGGTAAAACAGTGTTTCCTTGCAGCCATGCTGGCCACATGGCCACGGACTTGCACAACACTGGCTCTTCAGCTTGAATAGGGAGATGAGCACTGCCTCTAGAGTCAGACACAACTAGCATGCATATGCCAGGGGAACCGTTACCTTTTATCTTGGAGCGGGGGAGCAATATGTAGCCTGAATAATTAACTGCCCAGAGAGTGCTTTAATCAGGATGCTTTGCTTTTTACTGAATAGATTAACCATCACCCCAAGCCCAGAAGGTTCTCCCCAGTAATTCAATCCACAGAAAACATGCAAGGTTGGAAACAAGAAACAGGGTTTGGGTCTCAATAACCCCATAGCAGTCATACTACCACCATATTCTGAAGATCTGGTGAACATTGAGGGAAAATACCTGAAAGGTAGGGATACAAAGGAGGGGCAGGATCTGTTCTTGTTCATCCCAAAGTGCAGGGGATGTAATAATGGGCTGAAGCTACAGGGAGCCAGATGTAGGTGGAATATCAGAAAAATGTCTTGACTGTTAGAGCAGTATGACAATGGAATCAGTTACCTCAGGAGGTGGCGAGCACTCCAGTGCCCAAGGCGCTCAAGAGAAAACAGGATAACCATCAAGGGCCTTATAGACCCCTTCCAAGTCCATTATTCTCTAAGAGTAAAAATGGGGAAGAAAATCAATCGTAGGGAGTGTGGTATGAGCACACCGTAATTTGAACTGTGGGTAGCATTAGTGAGTCTCTTTATGGATGGTAGTGTGAAATAATTCAACTTGAACAACACAGGTTCTTGAGGTAGGAAGACATTGTTATGTGACATGATTGTCAAATAGCAATTATTAAGCCTCTTTAAAAATGCTACTTTTCCACAAGAGGAAGGAGCAAGAGAGTAGAATTGACCAGAACTACAAGAAATAGATGGGTGGGAGAGAAATGAGAAAAGAGAGAGGGAGGTAACTAGCTTCAAGATTGGCGATAGTGAAATAGGAACAAGGATCACTAAATGCATGACGATGAGTAATGTACACGAGGGGGGGGGAATTAGCACACCACTTAGATGGGTATTGTGATGTCTATCATGATGATTGATGATAAATGTAATGATGAAAGGAAATGTGATGAAGAGCAAAGGTCTGATAGGTGTTGATTTCCATGACAGATGACTTTTCCTACAACATTTTTTTTTTTTGGCTTGGCTTCTCAAATTCATGGCAAAAGTTCAGTCTACAACTGTTTCAAAATCCTTTAAACTGTTTGGTTGTGGTTTGAAGCCTGATAGTAATTGTCCAATTAAAAGTGAAATATCAGATTTATGGTATTTGATGCTCAGATGAATATGGAGTTAACAGGTGGTTCGGGATTAAGAGGGATAGAACAAATAAAATAATTAAAATAACTGATCCAACAATTAATCAATTTCTCTTCTAGGGATCTATTTGTAACCTGCTTTGGAAGGTTTGAATGAGAGCCTGAGATGGTTTTTTAAATTATTTAAAATATTTTACCCTGCCTTTCTCCTTTAAAACGTGCCCAAGGTGGTTTACATCATTAAAACACAATACAGTATTTAAAGCTAAAAACTGTATGTATACAAATACTTAAAAGGGTAATCTTCAACTGCTTGTGGAAGGACAGCAAAGATGAGGCCAGCCTGGCCTCCTGTGGGAGGGAGTTCCAAAGTCTAGGAATAGCAACAGAGAAGGCTATGTTGACACCAAATGCAACTGTGAAGGTGGTGGGACTGAGAAAAAGGCCTCTCTTTATTATCTCAACACCCAGACAGGCTCATAAAGGGAACTGAGGTCCTGGAGATGGCTTGGACACAAGCTGTTTAGGGCTTTATAGTTTAGATTAGAACCAGCACTTTGAATTATGCCTGGAACTGGATCAGCAGCGAGTGGAGCTGCTGTAACAAGGGGATTATATGATCCTTGTGACCAGCTCTAATTAACCACCTGGCTGCCACAATTTTAGATCTGCTAAAGTTTCTGAACTCTTTCCAGAGGCTGCCCCACGGAGAGCCCATTACAGTAATCCAGCCAGGAAGCAACTAAGGCATGTGCGTGATCAGACCTCTCCAGAAACAGGTGCAGCCGGCTAATTTGAATGGGGGATTAAAATTATAAATAATTCTGTAAATTATAGGAAGAAAAAATTACAACCCCCCATTACTTTGCTTTGGTTGCTTATTTCCGCAGAGCACTTTTTGGTGCCGTTCTTAGAGGAGTTTTTCTCCTGAATCTTTTTCTATATTTTGAAAAATATAAACTCACCGTTTGAGTTGTTTTTATACAAGCAGGCGGCATATAATTGTCAAATAAAGTAAAGTAAAAGTAAAAAAAAATAGTTTATCCATAGAGGGAGGGTTATGTAAGATAACAGATTGTAGCTGGAGTATGTTTTGCAGGAAAATTGGTAAAACTTTGGCCTTCCAAATTCTTGACACAAGTTTCTGTCAGCCCCAGATATCATGAGGAGAGGTTATGGGGTGGGTGGGTTGTTGTACTCCAAAACATCCAAAGGACGCACTTTTGCTTTGTAGCCATTGTGGAAAAACAACATGAAAAACACGTAAATGACTGCAATTCATTACTAAATTTGCTTCACTTCTAAGCCAAATTTGGTGTCACTACAAGACTCCTACAAAAGAAAAGGAGCATGATTTTTCAGGTTGTTTTAGGGTCTTTCGTGTTCTTTGATTCTGGTCTGGATGCTGCACTTTGTGGTCCCAATATACAGTATACCTAGTCACAACTACACGGTATGCGGTATACTCCAGATACTCTGGGTTGTCTTATACTGTACATGAAAGTAAGCGAGGAGAGAATCACATGGTTACAAAATTGTAATTTTGAGTTGGAAAATGGGAGTCATCTTATACATAGGGGCATCTTATAGACAGAAAATACAAGTGACTAGAAACGTGTCAACTCCATGATTTGGTTCATACCAAACGATACGAACGGCAATCTATATACCCATGCAGACAGGCCCAGAGTCTTAGGAGAAACTTTATTTCCTCTTGCTTCCCAATTGTGACATGTACTTCCCTTTGGACTGAAATAATTTCCCACTTCCACTATTTTTAGGATGGGCATGTAGCACAACTCCTCAAACTGGCCTTTTGTACTGTTTTGCCACTTATTAAGTGTGGTACTTATTTTAATAGTCCTTGTGAAGATGATGATATCAAAGGCTGAATTTGTTCTAATTTTGGTTTCAATGTTGCCTGTTAGGTGGTTTGAACATTTTTTTCAAACCAAAAAATAAAGATAAATGTGTAACAAATAACAATGCACACAATAATTTGTCTTCTGGAACCTCACAGGGCCCAGCCACTATCTCTCAGTTTAACCCCCTTCCCAAGACTTCTACCAATATAACACAGCAGCAAGGAGGGAAGAAGTAATTGAGGCACTTATCTGACAACAGGGGATTGGAATGGAACAAATAAATAGAATTGTTTCCAATCCACTCATTAAACTCCAGTATGAGTCTACTTCTTGGCATTGATTGCCTATAGTGTCATCACAACACACTGTATAGGGAAAACAATTGGAGAAGTCTGACTGATCCTAGGCGCATCTTGAAACCCAGGTTCTGCCACCATGATACACCATGGCACAGTGGAAAGGGATCATAGTATTATGAATTATACCAACCCTACCCTCCCTCCTCAACCATTGTTGGCATAAAGGGAGTGTGTCGCCGAGCATATGACATACCCAAGGCAGGAAAAATATGAAAACAATGGGCATGACTTTGCCTGCTGAGTCCCTTAGCACACCCACACTGGAGAGGCACACTTGGCAGCAATGTCCAGAAAGGCCAGAGAAGGTTGCCAGAGTAAAATTAGTCTGGAAGTGATGTGATAAGAAACAAGGGAAAGGAATTAATATGCAGTGGGAAGCTTGCACGATAGCAACTAGCAACTGTTTTTCTCTCTCATTGCTTGGATGCACTTGATTCCATCCACACTGCAAAAAATAAAATCTTATATTACCCAATTAGGAACTACACAAAGGAGTCTGCCCTCTGCAACCATTAAAAGCAATGTTCTCAGTTTGGCCTCAATCAACTCTTTTCATATAAGGCAGTGGTTCCCAACCTTCCTAATGCCGCGACCCTTTAATACAGTTCCTCGCACTGTGGTGACCCCTTGCCCTGCGTGGAAGAGGCCACAAGCCCCCTTTGGCAGGCCACTGCCGCAGGTGCCATAGAGAACTTCCCTCTACAGGCACCCTCAACCAATCACAGCCTCCGGTGCCATTGACTGACATCCCCTCCAACCTATCAAGCTGTAACTCACTCTTTCTCCCTTCTCCCTCCCTCCTCCAGACACCAGCCGTTTGTGCCTTTTTCTCCACTGGCTCATGGCGACCCCTGTGAAATGGTTGTTCGACCCCCAAAGGGGTCCCGACCCCCCATTTTGGAAACCACTGATGTAAGGCATCTTCATCTTTTCCTGGAGGAAAAGTCCATCATAGGTTACAAACCACGATGGAGATGTGTAATCTCCAGGCTTAAAACCAAGGGCCAGATGCAAGGGGAGTGGTATCAGGAGACAGAGATCTAGTCTCGTGCGCTCCCAGAGGCATCTGGTGGGGCCACTGTGAGATACAGGAAGCTGGACTAGATGGGCCTTAGGCCTGATCCAGCATGGCTCTTCTTATGTTCTTATGTTCATACTCAAAATGGAATATCCTGCTCTGCTTACATAATGCCTGGCACCTTCTGGACTTTTTAAATTTCTGGAACTCTGAATCCCATAATTCTCTATTCTTGGAATTTTAATTGACAGATATCTTACAGCCATCTAAGTGTGGCTCAGCTGAAAGAAAGGCCTCAGTTGGAAGACTATGAAGCTTAGCTAGACTAGCTCCACATCACTTTTCTGTTCCTACCTCAGTGCTAGCTGAGAGCTTTTTTCCCCCCAAACAGGAAGCTAGGCCTAGCCATATTTCAAAGCCTTCCAGTGAAGGTCTTTCTCCCAGGTGAGTCACATGTAGGTGCCTGCAAATCAAGTAAATCTCCCTGAAAGGAGGATTATGGCTTTTATAGCCTAAGAGGAACCCTAAAATCCTGCTATACTTTGGCCTTTGAAAACAAAGTCACTCCAAAATACTTTGTATTGCAACAGAGATACAACAATAATTGGTTTACAAGTGCCTTGGTTTAAGAGTGTTTTGGAAGACAAGCAAACATTTCTTCTAAATTTTGCCTTCATCAACAAACAATGTCTTGCAATACAAGTGCTGGAGCCGGTCACATGATCACAAGTGAGCCAACGGGCTCTCTCTCTCTCTCTCTCTCTCTCTGCTGGATTGTGGGCGATTGTCTTGAATGTTGCATCTCAGGCAAGCCTCAAAATCAGAGGGAAGAGAGTGGAAAGGAGGTTTCCCTTGCAGCAGCCATGAAGATTTTAAAAGCTGAGTACAGGTTAGGGGTTTGTCTTATTTTTCTTTAATTTGTTACATTAAAAACATAGACCAAACTCCAGTTAGTCGGAAGCAGAGCAGATTCTGCAGCCAGGTACCTAAACCATGGTGTGGGTGTGGACCTCTAGCCAACTTATTTTGTGAGTTTTCGTATTTTGTGTGTACAGGGACCCCAGAAATAATCATCTGAGTTTCCATTATTTCTTATGGGGAAATTTGCTTTGATTTAAGAGCTTTTTGGTTTATAAGCATCTTTCTTGAATGGATTTTGTTCGTGAAACAAGGTATTACTGTAACTGCCTCTGGGGAAACTCACACACAACTGCTAGGAGACCCTGCAGGAGTTCTGGAGGTGGAACATTCCTCCGACCAAGACCAAGAACTCGGTTGGTAAGAAAATAACTGTACCAAACTCTCGCTCATCTGAATGAACTGAAATACACCCTTGAGCCAGCATTCAGAGCACTTGGTAGCCATTGTTCAGATTAAGAATTTACCTTCCCCTGGCTGAGCCCATGATACAAATCAGAGGTTGAATTAACAGCTTTGCCTCAGCAACAGTGTCCTGTACCACTTCTAAAAAAGAAAAACACTTACGCAATTGTTCTATGAACTTCAAGGTGCTGCTTTTAAAAAGCACAACTTGCTAGTTAGTGTCCTGATCTGTTGGCTGGCAACCATCTGCAAAGTGTGAGGTTGGTGGGTTTTTTTTTCATACTGGAAAAAAAATCAACAGAGTGATCTTTCAAGATAATGTTCAAGGGTTGTGCTTCAGACACTTTTTTTCTTGCTTAGTAACACGATGATGTCAGTTGTAATGGAAAGTAACCAATCAGGAAGAAGAATGAATCAGACCCAGCTAAGATTTCACCCAGGCTGTTTCTAGGCAGAGCAAAGCAGTCTGCAAAGTGCAAGGGGTAATCTCTCTCTCTCTCTCTCTCTCTCTCTCTCCATTTCCTTTGCACTGACTGCCTAAACAGGATGTGTTTCAGGCCACTGTATTTGATTGCATTTGCATCAAGATGAAGAAATGCGTGTTTGTGCTTGTGTGCACTCGTATGCACATAAATATTAATGGCTTTCTCCGGGAGTCTGGGCTTGCAAAGACCACAGTGAGAAACAAACATCATCTCGAAACAGTTGCTTGCTTCTATATTCTATTCTCTCTGTAAACAAAATCTCACCAGCCACATTATATAACTCCTGGCAAACTAGGCATGCACCATTAGGAAAAGTCAATGAATGAGTAAACGGTGACTATTTTATTGTTGATTCTTCTCCCATTCCTACAGCCACTATTTCGATAGGATTTGGAACATCCAGGGTCTAATTCTTACTAAGCTGCAAAACTCACAAGGTGACCTTCAGCCAATCACTCTCTGTCAGCCCAAGCAACCTCAGAGAAGGGAAGAGGTCCTCTACATCACCTTGAGCACAGGGTAGAAATGTTACACATTCATAAAAACCTCAAAATCTGCTATCTACCCAAGGGTCGGGCCGGCCTTGGAGAAAGCATTCTCTTGCTTTACAATGTGTTGGCATGAAGATGGGCCATGTGGAAGTGTGGTGCTGCGGGTCCATGAGTAGAGAGGCCATCTCTCAGTTAAGCTGGTCCCAATCCATGTTTGAAGGCAATCAAGAGCACGATCCATGCCAGCCTCTTTGCATGGGATCCTGTGGAAAATAAAGTGGGAGAAAGTAATGAGAAAATATGGACATTGATTAAGTAAAAGGCTCTGTTGTCTGGATCACTTTCCTGCTTCCCTACCCAACAATCCATTGGGAGGCATTCTGATTCAAATAAGGCCAAATTTGTTTCTTACATTAATATATCTATTTTCTTCCAAAGAGCTCAAGATGGTGTTCAAGGCCCTCATCTCTAGCTTTCCTCAGACTGAAGAAGCTGTTTGGATGAGCAGCGAAACGTCTCAATCTCTCAAGAAAAAGTCTAGTTGCCATGACTCAACTTCCATATAAACTCACCTGGATGACTGGGAATCTTCACAGGCCCTCATCTCTAAACTTATCTACACTACAATCCTGCAAGGTGGGTAAGACCCAGGCCAATACTGTATCTGGTGGAAAACCCCAAAGTGAACTTCATGGCTGTGTGAAAATTCATACCAGGGTTTCCCTAGACCAGGCCTACACAACACGTTGACCATGGGCGACCAGTTCATCGTGGTGCCATCGACTGGGTCTCGGTTGGCTTCTCAGTGTGCTGCCTGTGGTGCCGCATTTTTTGGGGGGGAGGAGTTCCCCCCACTCACACATGTGCGGGAGCCTGGGCTGGCGCTGGGCTGCCTGGCGGGGCTGTGGGGGGGGAGGTGCCCGCTGAGCTGGGAGGGGTGGCCGTGGCAGGGACGACCACCACCAGGAGGGGAGAAGAGGCATAGTGAAGTCCCCTGTTCTTCCCCTCCCCGGCCAGATGACAAGCACCCCAGCGGCGAGCCAGGTGGAGAAGCGGAGGGAAGGCCAGCAGCAAAGTCCCCCGTTCCCCCCTCCCTGCCAAATGACATGTGCCCCGGCGGCCGCACAGGGTGAAAAAGCAGCCGGGAGAGTGCTCACATGGCACCAGATTCAAAATGGCCAAGCCTTCCCCCTCCTCCCCGTCACTTGGGCGAAGGGGAGGAGGAGGAAGGCTGCTTGGGCCGTTACTTCACGAGGCGCATCACTTCGCAGCGACATTGCCTTCACTTTGAATTCGGTGGCGGTCACGTGGTTTCCATTCGATCCCACCCCTCTTTCGCTGTACTCACGTGCACCCATTTTTGGACCGAATCGATTGCAACCTCACGTCCTCCCTTCGCATTTGCATGCCACTTTTCAACGTCCGTTTTTCCCATCCTCTTTTTTAAAAAATTGCTACTGACGGCGTATCGATGCATCAATATGTAACTGTCAGTTGCAGCGGAACAGTTTCCGTATTGATTTCGGCGTGTAACTCTACTGATTTTAACTGTTTCCTGGCATCATTGGCAGCCCCCCGCCACCGCCGCTGCTACTCGGGGGGAGCCCCGCATGGCACAGCCGCCCGCCCACCGCCGCTTGCGCGCTACATGCCCCGGGCGCCCTGCTCTGGCCGGGCGAGGTGGCGGCTGCTCCTCCTGCTCCCGCCGCCGCCGCCGCCGCCGCCGCCGCCGCCGCCGCCGCCGCTACTCGAGCGAGGGAGTCCCCTGCTAAACTTTATGTTGGATGCCGATGCATCGATATTCCTGCTTGAATGTAATTAAAAAAAAAACCGAGTCCACACGTCACGTTGGGAGCGAAGCAAGATGCGAAGCGAAAAGATTCCCGGCCACTGGCAGGATCACCACTCGCCCCGGTTGGAGCACGGTAAAGGGGGCGTGGTCAGGGTGGCATCGCAGCCAAAAAGGAGGGGCGTGCGGACTGAAACGATCGATTCGCACAGAAAGGAGGGGTTGCCGCGAAGCGAGACGTGTCGAACGAGCCCGGGAAGGGAAGGCCTGGAGCCACTGCTGCCCCTGCCCCCACCACCCCCACCACTGAGTTGACCTCAGGGGATGTTCCGGAACATCAGGTACGCCACAGGCTGTTCAAAGTTGGATAGCCCTGTCCTGGACTTTATCATACACTCTATTACATCTTAGTGGGTCAAACTTTGGGTTAATATTAGTATTAGTATTAGTATTGGTTGGACGGTGTCATCGATGCAACCAATATGGATGTGACCAAACTCCAGGAGGCAGTGGAAGATAGGAAGGCCTGGCGAGCTCTGGTCCATGGAGTCACGAAGAGTCGGACACGACTGAACGACTGAACAACAACAACAGCAAAATTAGTCAGGCACATGACGAAAATTAAGTCTGTTAAACAATCTGACAGTTTCATTTGGAAAATGCGGCACCTGCTGGGGCTAGAAATCTGATGCTGATATTAAGAATGAATGAATGAATAAATGAATGAATGAATGAATAAATAAATAAATAAATAAATAATGAAGGCCTATCAACAGTTTTCAATGGCTGCTGCAGATTCAGGTTTTATTTGGGGTTTCCTTCTGCCTCCCCCCTTCAGTGTGCTGAAAAGCGATCTGGCCATAAGGCGTAGCAAACAAATGACTGAATCTCAGTCACAACGGCTAGGATTCACTCAGCATTTATCACATGCTCAGACAGGCCCTAAAGGATTTGCTCCTTCAAGGCTCCACTGTAGCTTTGATGCTGCTTTTTAGATTAAGAAAACTGATTAAGCAGAACCAGCTGAGTAGAGAGACAGGATTCAGATCCTTGGGTTCGAATCTGTTTTTCCATTTATGCAAACTTGTCAAGTTGCCTTGACCGGCCATTTTGAAAAGTCTTTTGGTCCACTGGAAGTTGAGTCATGGCAACTGGACTTCTTGTTTTTGAGAGAGACTAAAATGTTTTTGCTGCTCATCCAAACAGCTTCGTCATTCTGAGGAAAACTACCTGCAAGTCCTCCATTTTATAGTTCACTTTGATCTCGTGTCACCCTGGTCTGAAACAAGCTCATAAGATGGACAATGGCCTGAATAGGCTCATTAGGTAGACAAAAGTCTCAATAGGCTCATTAGGTGGACAATGGCCTAAGGTGGGTGAAAGTCCCACCTTTACAACCTTCCCAACACCCATAAAATATGAATCGTTAGCCATAGCCTTGCTGGTGGAGGTGTGAAGTCTTTTTGATTTGTTTGGGTTTTTGTTTTTTTTTGGAGATAAGTAGCAGATAGACTCTGCCTGAGCCCCCCACTTCTGTTGACTCTTTTGGTCAACCTTTTTGGGTTGTTGTTCTGTGTCACAACTGAAAACTCAAAGATAAGTTTTGGCCAGTAGATCATAATGGAAAGGAAACACGGTTATTTAACTCATTCACTGGATAACTATTTTGCTGAATCAGAAGTTCCTTCCAATGGTGCATGGATGATGTAAATAATTATTTGTGTATGATTTGCAGCCTTAAACTTGGCCACTCCTTATGACAGTGGTTCCCAGGCTATTTGACTCACGGCTCCCTTGTAGGGATGGGCACGAAATGAGAAAATTGAGATTTGTTTCATTTTGTTTCGTTCCCCTGTGATTCATTTCATTTTGTTAGACATGAACCAGTAATGAACCGATTTGTTACTCTATAAAACAGGTCCCCTGGGTTCTAGAGGCCTGAATAGGTAGCCACATTTGGTGGGTACCTTCCTTGGACTTTCCCCTTTAAGCCCTGCATATTTGGAGAGATTTGGTGTTCAGGGGGCCAAGTTATTCAACTTCAAAGGGGATATGGGGGGAACTCAGTGGAAGGAATGTGTCTGCCACACTTTACCAATTTAAAGGTTAATTGACAGCTCCTTCAATTAGGTCCCCCCCCCGCAGCCACTTTGGAGTTGAAAAACTTGGCCCCCTGTACTGCAAACCTCTCCAAATTGGGGGTGCTTCAAAGGGAGAGCTTGAGGAAGCTCCACTGTAATTTCCACGCCACTAGCTGCCTGCAATCACTATTTTCAGGCACATAACATTGCAATTCTAAATGTTTTTTTGGGGGGCACCCCCTTTGAAGTTGAATAACTTGACCCCCTGAACCCCAAATGTCTCCAAATTTGGAGAGCTTAAAGGGGAGAATCCAAGGAAGGTTCACACCAAATTTGGTGCCTCTAGGACCCCGGGGGAGCCATTTTACAAAGAAACGAATAGGTTTATTTTCAACTAAAAGAAACGAATAGGTTTGTTTTCAACTAAAAAAACTGGTTCATTTCGTTATTAACGAAACGCTGCTTCCCCGGTTCATTTTGTTTCATTTTGTTATGTAATGAACCAACGAATCAGCATGTTGTTTTTCAGTTGGTGCCCATCCAGACTCCCTTGCTGTACCAGCCACTGGCCACAGTTCCTCTACTTTGAGTGGGGTGGGAGATAGAAGGGAGGTGGGATTCCCAGCCTCAGAAGTACTTTCAAGAATTCTGCAGCACCCCTGGCTGAGTCTGTTGGCACCCTGGGACGCCGTGGTGCATAGTTTGAGAACCACCGATTTATATAATAGCAAAGTATTCCTAAAATGTTCTCATATACTGTAATCTGTCAACCAACAGTGATCTCAGAGACAAGATTGAAATTAAGTCTTCTCCATTGTACAGGGGCATTTTGCTGCCTGAGGTAAAGGAAAAGTCGATAATCCACCTTCAGTGGATGCACAGAAGGCAACTGCTCTGGCCGTCAAATCTTACTTTAGTATTAATGACAGGACAGGATTCCTTCCAATCCTGAGAGAAACACAGCAGGCAGTGTGACCTACAGAACTTTGTCCTTTGACAGGTAATTGTGGGAAGAATCAAGAGGAGTAACTAGGTAAATGTTCTCATCTTTGATTGATTTGTTTGTTGTATTGCTGCAATTTATGGTGCAGTGGTTAAAACTGCTGTACCGCAGTCATAACTGTGCTCACAGCCTGGGGTTCAATTCCAAGTTGGAGGCTTAAGGTTCACTCAGCCTTCTATCCTTCCAAGGTAAGTAAAATGAGTACCCAGCATGCTTGTTTGTTTGTGTGTGTGTGTGTGTGTGTGTGTGTGTGTGTGTGCGCGCGCGCGCACACGCGTGCTATAGGGTGGTATATAAGCAGAAAACTTTAATTGCTATCTGTACCAGTCTGCAGCAAACTATTCCACTTCAGAAGCATGCAACAGGATAAGAAACCAACCTCAAAAACAAGTTACATAACCTGGAATAAATGCATACTAAATAGCAAATGACAAATTCATGAGTGCTTTTATATGCATGAAAAAAAATGAAGTGACATACATAGCTAAAAACCCGTCATGCAAATATATAAAGCACTTTGATTCAACAGCAGCTCATCTGGTTCACAGTTCATTTGTCGGTCAACAGCATCAATGCTGAATATGTTGCGTCTTCGCTTAAGTTTTGCACAGAAGTCTTATTCTGACTGAATGCCACCAGTGATTTAAAAAAAAATAGAACCCAAGCTCTCTTTAAAAATTAATAATACTGGGAATAAATGTAATGTGCATACAGAGCCAACCAAACCATTAATCAGAATGAGATAGCAAGCCTTAGGTAGCAGCTATATTTTCAAAATATCATATTCAAAATAGATTTTATTTTTTTAGTACGATTGTCACTACTTTTAGAGTAACATGATTCATCTATTGCTGCTTAAAAACAAATATATGCTTAGTAAATTTTTAAAATGGCCCAAATCCTCCCAAAAGAGCATTCCCTGCCATGTTTACATGTTACACCAAAATGTAATAACATTACAGGCTGTTGCATTAACTAGCATCATGCTATGCACCAAAGTAAAGTTACAGGTGAGATACTAGTGGTATGTTATTTCTAAGCTTTGATTGTAATATTCTTAGTTCTTCATTTCTTCTTCATCTACAACTTCCAGTTAACAAATATATATTTCTAAAAATCAAGTTGATTAAAAAAATTATTGCCAGATGGAACAGAGAATGGCCTTTTAGACCACAATTCTAGGCACATGTATTTAAGAATAATAAGTCTGTGAAGGTTCTCAGTCATCCAAATGAGTTTAACTGGAAGTTGAGTCATGGCAAGTGGACGTCTTTTCTTCAGACATTGAAATGTTCCGCTACTCATCCTAGCAGCTTCGTCAGTCTGCTTGGATGAATAGCGAAACATTTCAGTCTCTCAAGAGAAGAAGTCCAGTTGCCATGACTCAACTTCCAGATATTTAAGAGTAAGCGTCATTAAACATGACTTGGAAAGGTGTGGTGTTGATCAGAAGGCTTTGGAACAGATGCAGTGGTAATTTCGGTAGATGATATACCAAAAGTAATCTGTCATAAAATGAGAACAGTACAATTCATTTTAACCACTTTAAATTGTTGTTGTTGTTTAGTCGTTCCGTTGTGTCCGACTCTTCGTAACCCCATGGACCAGAGCTCGCCAGGCCTTCCTATCTTCCACTGCCTCACGGAGTTTGGTCAAACCCATATTGGTTGCATCGATGACACCATCCAACCATCTCATTCTCTGCCATCCTCTTTTCCTTTTGCCTTCCATCTTACCCAACATCAGGGACTTTTCCAAGGAGTCCTCTCTCCTCATGAGGTGGCCAAAGAACTGGAGCCTCAGCTTCAAAATCTGTCCTTCCAGTGAACTTTCGAGGTTGATTTCTTTCAGGATGGATAGATTTGATCTCCTTGCAGTCCAGGGGACTCTCAAGACTCTCCTCCAGCACCACAGCTCAAAAGCATCGATACCGCGGCGATCAGCCTTCTTTATAGTCCAGCTCTCACTTCCATACATCACTACTGGAAAAACCATTGCTTTAACTATCCTGAACTTAGTTGGCAAAGTGATGTCTCTGCTCTTTAGGATGCTATCTAGGTTTGCCATTGCTTTCCTCCCAAGAAGCAGGCGTCTTTTAATTTCATTGCTGCAGTCGCCATCTGCAGTGATCAAGGAGCCCAAGAAAATAAACTCTGTCATTGCCTCCATTTCTTCCCCTTCTGTTTGCCAGGAGGTGATGGGACCGGTGGCCATGATCTTAGTTTTTTTGATGTTGAGCTTCAGTCCATTTTTTTCATTTCACCCTCATTAAGAGGTTCTTTAATTCCTCCTCACTTTCTGCTATCAGAGTGTAAGGAATTTAAATTTATGAGGGTCCCGCCAGCGTGCCTTTTTGC
>JAHTLZ010000007.1:39420771-39431150 GCA_023846285.1 Phrynocephalus versicolor | reverse complement strand
ATATATATTTATAAATGTATATAGTTAGTCAATTGTTCTCCCTTTCAAGAGTAGTATCATCTGCGTATCTGAGGTTGTTGATGTTTCTTCCGGCAATCTTAATTCCGGTTTGTGATTCATCCAGACCTGCCTTTCGCATGATGCACTCTGCTTATAAGTTAAATAGGCAAGGTGACTGTATACAGTCTTGTAGTACTCCTTTCCCAATTTTAAACCAGTCAGTTTTTCCATATCCAAGTCTGACAGTTGCTGCTTGTGCCATATATAGATTTCTTAGGAGAGAGATAAGGTGGTCAGGCACTCCCATTCCTTTAAGGACTTGCCATAGTTTGTTGTGGTCCACACAGTCAAAGGCTTTGGCATAGTCAATGAAGAAGAAGTAGATGTTTTTGTGCAACCCTCTGGCTTTCTCCATAATCTAGCGCATGTTGGCAATTTGATCTCTAGTTTCTCTGCCCCTTCGAAATTCAGCTTGCACTTCTGGAAGTTCTCTGTCCACATACTACTGAAGCCTCCCTTGTAGAATTTTGAGCATAACCTTGCTAGCGTGTGAAATGAGTGCAATTGTGCGATAGTTGGAGCATTCTTTGGCATTGTCTTTCTTTGGGATTGGGATGTAGACCGATCTTTTCCAGTCCTCTGGCCAATGCTGAGTTTTCCAAATTTGCTGGCATATCGTGTGCAGCACCTTCACAGCATCCTCTTTTAAGATTTTAAAGAGTTCAATTGGAATGCCGTCACCTCCACTGGCCTTGTTGTTTGCAATGCTTTCTAAGGCCCACTTGACTTCACTTTCCAGGATGTCTGGCTCCAGGTCAGCAACTACACTATCCTGGTTTAAATTATAATAAACTGCAAATATGCTGGCAATCCTTAAACTCAACAATTTAAAATTTTAAAAACCAATAACAACATCAGAATCAGTAACAAAATAATTTTGTGGCAGCTACTATAAGTACCACTACGCCAAAAGTCAAGGATGGGGCAATTTGCATGACACCTGTGGTCCTTCATACTCAATAGTGTAGCATCCCTGATGGTATCCCCACCTCACTCTCATATCATAAAAGGTCTGTGCTTTGTTTTAAAGGAGAATCACATTCTTGGAATCTCCCCGTGAATGGGATCTCCAATGAAACCAGGTGTTCTCTTTGTATCTTTTTGTTTTTAAACCGGAAGCACCTTCCCCTTTTACCCCCATTGCTGAAACACTGCCAGATTGTTGAGGTCCATCCAACAGATGAGTGGGAGGCAGGCTAGTGTGATCACATGTATGTCACCCAAAGCAAGCTCATGCATCACCAAATTAGTGGACAGAAGACAACATGATTTGTCTTAATTTACATATGCAAAATTCACCTGTACAGATGCAAGATTAGGGATTCCAAAAATCGACTAAATTGAAATAATTCAAAGTGTTCTGCTTATATACCGCCCCATACCACATTAAGTAGTCTCTGGGCGGTTTACAAATTTAATTACAGTGTGCAGGCTACACATTGCCCCCCCAGCAAGCTGGGTACTCATTTTACCGACCTCGGAAGGATGGAAGGCTGAGTGAACCTTGAGCCTGCTACCTGGGATTGAACCCCAGGTTGTGAGCACAGCTTTACCTGCAGTACAGGCATTTAACCACTGTGCCACGAGGCTCCTACAAGCAGAATCCACAACATATCTTAGTCAAGTCGGAAAGCTGCAACCAGGCAACCCATATACCTGCTGAGTCCAGATGGAGCCCACTGTAGAGGGACATCATTTAAGGTCCCTACCTTCATAACATAACATAAGAACATAAGAAGAGCCCTGCTGGATCAGGCCAAAGGCCCATCTAGTCCAGCTTCCTGTATCTCACAGTGGCCCTGCCAAATGCGTCTAGGAGCGCACAAGACTAGATAGCTGTCTCCTGATACCACTCCCCTGCATCTGGCTCTTGAAGTACCCTGGTTTTAAGCCTGGAGATTTCACATCTCTATCATGGTTTGTAACCTATCATGGACTTTTCCTCCAGGAATCTGTCCAATCCCCCTTTGAAGGCATCCAGGCCAGATGCCATCACCACATCCTCTGGCAGGGATTTCCACATACTAACTAATTGTTTATGATCTTCCAACCAGACCTAGATAGGCCACTTTCAAAAGAAGAGTGTGTCTTCAACTCTCTTCAAGCAGATGTCCATCCTCCCTAAAAGAGACTAAAGGCCACCTTATTGTGGTCCCCTCCACTGTTGATTAATTTTCCAGGAGAAGATGAAATTTGGGCCCTCCATTCCCCATATAAGTGAGGGAAAGTAGATCCATCTTTTTTTTTTAAAGCATCAAAGCAAAAAAGAAAATAAAAGTGTTCTGTTTATATACCACCCCATAGTGCTTAAAGCACTCTATGGGCACTTTGCGACCTAATTATTTAATTAGTATTTACTACACATTGCCTCATTATTATAACTTGTAGAATTTTGTCTGAATAACATAGAATATACCATAGACATTTCTTCCAGAAATTTCTGCTGCTAACTAATCATAGCAGTGTATGTGGGAATTTTTATATTTATCACTGACTTGCACTGAACCCTGAACTAAAAATAAAACCACCTGGGAAGCAACATAAATAGGTCAAAGCTCACTCTGGGTTAAAACTGTCCAGGTGGCAATCCTATGGAGACCACGGTGCTTATTATTACTGCTGTTAAGAAGTGCTCAGAGCTTGCTTGGTCATATAAACAAAAGGAGAAGTATATCCAGATTTTTATGACTGCTGTCAAAACAGAGTGATTTTCCTAAGGATCTGATATGTGCATGAGAGATGCGGCCCTGTGCATCTGAGTGAAAGAACGGAAACAGCAGAGAGTTAATGGAACATCTGTGAGTGCCTGAAAATAGACTGGAGTTGTATAAACCTTCCAGAAAGTAGCTTCTTTTGCAGAGGAAAAAAAAACATTTAAAAAAGCATTCTGTAATCCCACTTACTACAAAAGGCAACAGCAGTGCTTAAAGCAATATGTGCAAAAAGACAACTGAAATAGATTTTTCCAAAACTTCCAGAACATGGCCAAACAGCCCAAAAACTCACAACAGCCATTTCTGATTTTGCACCATCTTGTGCAAAACGGGTCCTCTTAAACTCGTCTTTTGCATGTGCCTCTTCTGGTTATCACTCAAACAGAGGTGACACAAACTTGACCAGAGGGCTAACTGGTTCTTTGACAGGTTTTCTACTTCTAACATAGATAGATAGATATTTAAAGAAGCTTTTATTATTTCCCTTTATATTGCTAGCCATACGTTCCTCAAAGTCTTTCTTTGCCTCTCTTATCATCTTCTTACATTTCTTTTGCCAGAGTTTGTGTTCCTTTGTACCACCGTCCCTGAAATGCGTTTAACACGTCTTTTTGCTGTATCCGATCCAGTGGTCTGTCGATGCAGGTTTCAAAGCAAGGTCATATAGCTGATCTCTATAATCAGTGGATATTTTTAGAAGTGCTCTGTACCTATGCAGCCATCACTCTGAGAGCTTCTTTGATTATCCTCAAGCAGCCATAATATGGCCCCGTAGCATTTACCACATTGACACCTAAATCTTTTTTCCATTATAGCGGCAAAGTAATTGGATAAGGGAGAGACAGGCCTTTTGTGTGCATGAGTGATTCAGATTGTTCCCTCCACATCTTATTCGTTCAGCCCATGTAGTTCCCCTTTGTCCATAACACTTGGATGCCCGTTATCTCCTTTGGAAACTGCATTGATTGGACTTCTGATGGCTCCAGAGGATTCCTCATTCAGATTCTGAAGCTGTAGCCAAGCAGAGCCATCTCACTCTGAAGATGGTGGCCTTTCCTGATGTTCTCTTGTTCCCAAAACTGCCCCCAGAGAATGTGATCACTTCTTCTCCAGGTGAGCACACTTTAGGTGTCTGGGTCCTATCGATGGGACTTCCAAAAAGGAGGATGATGGGTTTTGTAATCTAAAAAAGGAAAATCTAAAAAGTACATGCCTAGGATTTATTACCGAGATGAGTGAGTAGGACCATGAGCAGATATCTGCTGTCCAGGAGGTGCTAATTGTCCATGAGACCACCACCCTCAAGCCCCTATCTTGCAATCAGACTTGGAACAACCAGGCCTTCAAATATATACTGTTTTCAAGAAAGGGATTTCTGAGCCTTTCAAATAGACTTGGATTGCACAGCCTTTCAAATGGATGACAACTTCACAAGGCCGTTTCTTCTCTGGCATACCTTGAAAAGGAGGCCTGTGCTCTACATAAAAGATTGCAGCAATAATTTGGTTTAAGAGCGTTTTGCAAGACAAGCCAATATTTATTTTAAATATTACCTTGATCAACAAGCAATGTCTTGATATACAGTACAAGCACTGGAGCAGGTCACATGATCACAAGTGAACCAATGATGGCTCGCTCTCGCTCTCCCCCCTCCCCCTGCTGGATTGTGAGTGATTGTCTGGAACGTTCCATCTCAGGCAGCCTTCAAAGCAGAGCGTGGAGAGAGGAATAGAGCAGTGGTTCTCAAATTTTTTTTGTCCATGGCACTCTTGTCAGGCTAAAAAAAAATTGTGACACAGGTATCCTTAAAGCAGTTTGAATACTTAGGAAAAGAAGAAAAAACAGTGCAAATTTAATCCTCAGTTGTCTTTAATGGGATTATTTCTTATGGAGAAATTTGCTTTGATATAAGAGTGTTTTGGTATACAAGCAAATTTGTTTACAGAACAAATGCTTGTACACCAAAACACTCTTATATCAAAACAAATTTCAGTGTAGAGACAGGGATATTTAAGTAACAAATTATGCTCAGATATTTACCGAATAAATTATGCTTGTAAACCAAGGTACTACTGTATGTGGCTATCCTAGCACTTAGCCTGAACCTGAAGAACCAGTGGCTACTGATTCTGCTACTCTAGGGTTTCTTTTCTCCTTTGTCTAGAGCAAAACAGTGGTACTGGGGAAAATGATGGTGTTTTATATGCTTGTTCAACAAAGTACCTCTTTTGCACCTTAACTCCCAGAGTCTGTTAGCCAGTATATATTGGTTATCCTAAAAAATTCTGAGATTAGTGTTCTTTTGAGTGTTTGCCTGCTATCCCACGTCCTGGAAGAGTTACTTTTTTAAAAAAAGGTGGCTTTGCCCCTGCAGTGGTCACGTGATCGAAGGAGCGCTTCCATTGTCCCCATGTCCACGGCTGTAGTCTTCCTGTTTGATATGTCCACACGGCCGGAAGCCGCTTTTTATAGTAGTTTTTGTCAATGATTTACAGCTTTGAGAACACAAGCTGAAAGCTGCAGCAGCAGCAAGAGGAAAGGAAAGTTTGGGATGGGAGGTGAGCTCAGAGGGGGAAAAATCTTCCTTTCCCCCCTCCACTCCCCTTGCTTCCTTGGTTCCTCTCTCCCTCACACACACTCTCTCTTGCACAAATATCACACTCCTCCCTCCCTCCTTCTCTCTCCCTCTCATTTGCTCTCTCGTTCTCTCTCTCGTTTGCTCTCACCCTTGCTCTCTCTGGATCTTAAGTTTTTAAAAATACATTGAACACGGAAGATCCTTGTCTGTTCTGTTTAAGCAGGCTGACTCCATTCAAAATGCCAGCTGGAGTGCTGGATTGACGGATGCATGCAGCTTTATCAATGGGCCCTAAACAAGAATATTTTAAAAAGAGGACCAAGGTAGTGCTGAAAAATGGGGGAAAAGTAGATAAGAAGTGGCTTTTTGGGTCCCCACCTTCGTTTGATTCGTTTAAAAAGTTGCTGCCTAACCAACGCAGAAAAAGATAAACCCCACTGGTGGTTCTAGGAAAATGCGCATCAGAGGCAAGGCCAAGGTTTTTATTTTTTTCAGAAAAGCTGACTGATTGTGAGGGCACGATTTTAAGAGGTGGGTATTCTTGAAGTAAAAGGCTGATTTTAGCAGTCATGGGATAGCGCTCTTTGACTGCATCTGCTGAGAAAGGAGCTTTTAATGGAGTAATGTTGAGGTTTTCTTTAAAATGTTTTTAAAACATTTTAAAAAGTTCATAGAGTTTTGATACTAGTTATAAAGTTAGCAGACACCCTTTAATGTCAATTAATTCTATGTTAATGCAATTCATATTGTTTTTAATAGAGTTTTTGCTTTCTTCTTCTACTGGGGGAGGATTAAAGGGCAGTGTGGAGACAGGGATATTTTACCTTCCACACCCACATGCAGTTGTCCTCATTCAGATTAGGCCTGCATGAAATTACTGTACTTTGAAGCAGATTTTAGAATATAATCAAGCCCTCAATCAGACTTTCCATTTCAGAACATGAAAGCAGAACTCTATCTCAAATGCAGAAATGAGTCACTGTGTTCTTATTTGCTTCAAAAAAAAAAAAAAAAAAACCAACCCCACTGGGACCCCAAATGGAGTCCTGCCCTTCAATACCATTCAAGCATCAGCCTGAATTATATACTCTGGTTTAACAGGAATTTAAGTTGGGTATTCAACAATCACGGCGGGTTGTGGAAAGCACTAGTGTGCCAGTTCTTTTGAAGCTCGGGTCAAACATTAATTAATTCCCTAGGAAAAGAGTGGCTTTCTCTTTTGAGCTACAGTTCCCGACGGGCTATGCTCTATATGCACACATATCATGCAAATCTAGAAAGAATAATAAATGGTAAGTATATGCAGATGAGGCCCAATTAAGTCCAGTTGCAAGAGATTGCAACACTGAAACTCTGGAGCCTGTGCTGGCTGTCTAGTCTGTGAACCATGACCTTGGGTGCTCTGTTGTACAAAGAGGCACAACCATCTTCTCAGCTAAGTGAGGTGGAACCTGGGTGTTGATGGGTAGGATCAAAGTTAAGAGGGCAGCATCAGATACAGACGAAAGCTCTTACTGCCTCTTAAGGCATAGATTAGAATAGTCAGCTGCTGAGGCAGAGCTGAGACAATCTGTTTTTAAAACTATAAGTCCCAGAATCCTTTACCCATGTTGATCTGAGGATTCTGGGTATTGTAGTCCTAGGCCTGAATCTAAGTGGCAGTCCCAAATTCAGCAGACCAGCGGAACTGGGAGGATGTGCATATATGTGTTGTCACAATTCAGCAGTGGGTTCAGTGGGTCTACTCTAGACAGGACTGAGAGGCAGTGTAATGTAGTAGGTTGAGTGCAGGACCAGGACCAGGACCCAGGTGACTTCGGTTTGAAAGTCCCGCTTGGCCATTAAAATTCATTGGGAGGTGGTAATGGTAAAGCCCTTTTTGAACCTGTCACATACCTTGAAAAACCTGTCATTGTCAGGATAAGCTGGAAGCAACTTTGATGACAAGAAGAATTAATGATGGATTGCCAACTACTGTATCGCCTGTAGCCTAGTTTTGCATTTCTGTTTAGTGATAGCCGCACGGCTCAACCCCCTTTTTAAAACTCCAACTGGATTTTGATTCCCAAACATCACCTCCCCAGCCTCTGTGCAGAGGTGATGTTGCCAATGAGATATAGTAAAATAAAGACAAGGTCCTCTCTTTTAACCCAGGCTTCCGAGAACTGCTGGACAGCTGAGTGGCTTAGGCTGTTACCCCACGTCCACTTTGTTGCTTTAGAGCAGTGTTTTTCAACCTTTTTTGGGCAAAGGCACACTTGTTTCATGAAAAAAATCACGAGGCACACCACCAGTAGAAAATGTTTAAAAATTTAACTCTGTGCCTATATTGACTATATATAAAGTAATTTTTCAATTTTTCCCACGGCACACCAGGCAACATCTCGCGGCACACTGGTGTGCCGCGGAGCAGTGGTTGAAAAACACTGCTTTAGAGTCTAGAATGTGCTCTGAGATGCGGATCTTAAAATTGTTCCCCCATATCCCTTGCGCTTTAAGCAAAATAAAGTGTGACCATGCCCCCCCCCCGAAGCACGACTCAGCACATGTTCCTTGTACCTGACCTCGAGGTGGTAGAATTCTTGTCGCTGTTCCGTCGCGGTTTTTAAACGAGTGCACGCCATGGGGTACCGTTTAATCCGCAGCATAACTGTTCCTTCACCATAGGGCCACCTAGCGGCACTATTGCAGCAGCCACGTGACAGTAAATTCGCAGTACGAGAAGCCACTTTGCACGGAAAGAAGCCAAAAAAAGAAGTATTCAAAGTTTGACAAATGACAAATGAAAATAGATATACTGATATACCTAACTATTGGGTTTTATTTTATTTTTTAAATAGTGCCGCGGGAAAACAAAACAAAATGCACTTTGATGCGGACAATACAGTTGCGTAACAATACAGTGCCAGGAACAGCAACAAAACCATGTGACCGCAACAAGATTTATTACACATTTTAGTTTGTTGTGGTACAAAGTGGATGTGGGGTAACGGTGTTAATTATGTGGCTGCAGATCTAGAGTTTGGGAGTTCAGTTCCCCACCGGGCTTCCATGACAGGGGTTGAAAGCAAAGGGCAAAAACCATTCTTCCCGATGTAATTCTGTATCCAGAAATAACCCAGAAATACCAACTTGTTCTTTCAGCTCTAATGACAAAACAAGAGCCCTCCAGTGTATCTGATGAATAGCAGATCAATTGAGGGATCGCATAGGGTACCCAACTTCCTCCTTCAGCTGAAAGAATAGTTCAGGGGCTCAGGAGGAAGGGCTGGAAGAGCAGCCCAGAGCTCAGGAAAGTTTAAGGAGCCCTGTGGCGCAGTGGTTAAATGCCTGTAACTGCAGGTAAAACTGTGCTCACGACCTGGGGTTCAATCCCTGGTAGCAGGCTCATGGCTGACTCAGCCTTCCATCCTTCCGAGGTCGGTAAAATGAGTACCCAGCTTGCTGGGTGGCGGGGGGGGGCAATGTGTAGCCTGCATACTGTAAATAAAACTGCAAAACCGCCCAGAGACTACTTGAAGTGGTATGGGGTGGTATATATAAGCAGAATGCTTTAATTTTATCAAGGATAATTTCCAGAACCTACCAACTAGCATTGCCACAAGTAACTACCCCTCAAGACTGAAAATCTCAAAGAGTTCCCTGCCTCAGCTTCATGGTCAGGCTGGTCCTATATCATTGTTTTTTTATTGTTTAACAGACTTAATTTAACCTAAGTAACTGTTAAATATCAGTACTGTGTGCATTATTGCTGTTGTGTTGTTATACTACATTAGCCAGAATCCCCCAGCAGATATGACGGCAGGGATTTTTTTTTTAATAAGAACTGTAAATATCCTATATGTTTCCCCAGCAGTTGCTTTCCAAATAACGTTATTGAAGCACTTGCAAAAGAGAAGATTGTAAAAAGTGTAATTTTCTTGGGGATATGGTAATAAGGGCTAGGTGTAGCAATATGTAACTTTGGACACCCCCAACCAAAAATATTTAAATTTAGCTCTTAATAGTCACAAAGCATCGCTTGAGATTCCCAATGTGCCTTGATTTCCCAAACGTTATAAATGCCACTTTTTTTTAAGTTGAGTATTTACTGGAAACTGATATTTCATGGTTAGCAAAACAAGAACTTGTTATATAGATCTGGCTTCTGATAACCGGCCTGCAGTGAGCAACAGAGAGCTAAAAATATAAATAGAAAAAGATGATGGGGGAGGGGAGGCCTCAGCGACAGAACTGCCAATACAACTGTCAATGAATAAATCAGAGTCTGCTTGAACACAACAAACCCTCCTTGAATTTTAGGCAGATGAGACCTGGCAGCAATCTAAGCAACCCTGTTTTGGTTTTTACAGGCTCCAGGTCACTTTCAGAACAGATCTTGCTTGCAGGTTGCCTCCCATGAAAATATCAACAAGGCTTGCAAAATAATTCATGCCACCTTTCTTTCTTTATTTTTTGTTCCCACCACCACCACCCTCCACCCCACAGGTCAGCTTACTAAACCGGTTGCCTTGTGATGTCTGTCAACCAGTTAGAGAGCGTGTAGCTGAGGCATGGCCTGACGTTCAGCCAATGAACCTCAAGAACCGATTACACGGAGATACATTTGTGCATCCACGGCGTTTCAGGATACAGGTGCGTGACCAAGCAATTAAAGGAAATGCAAGTTTAATCTGACTGCATGTACAAAAGAAAGGGGGAAAAAATCAGGTCGCACACAGACACACCAAATGTTGTTGTTGTTATGCGCCGACAAGTTGCCTCTGACTCACAGTGACCCGACGAATGAGCAATCTCAAAATATCCTGCCCTGCTCAGCCCTTGTAAACTGAAGCCTGTGGCTTCCTTTAGGGAGTTGATCCATCACGTATTTGATCTTTCTTTTCCTTCTGCCTTCCGCTTTTCACAGCATTGTAGTCTTTTCCAGATAATCCTGCCTGCTCATGATGTGCCCAAAATTGGACAGCCTCTGAAAAATAAATCTATCTATCTATCTATCTATCTATCTATCTATCTATCTATCTATC
>JAHTLZ010000007.1:39395911-39411767 GCA_023846285.1 Phrynocephalus versicolor | reverse complement strand
GTGTGTGTGTGTGTGTGTGTGTGTGTGTGTGTGTGTGTGTGTGTGTGCATATTTGGGTGTCTTTGGGTGCTGTGATTAAAAGCTAAACCAAAATTGCCACTACAGTAATAGGCAATGTTTGCGGAGTGCCATATTGCTAATCTTCACAGCCTCCACCCCCCACCCCCAGAATAAAGTGAAACTAAAAATTGAACTCTTCAGAAGGGTTGGAAACACAGAAAACAATTAGAGAAAATATCACTGTTCTAACCAAAACAAGGGATTGTCATATAGATGGTGAAGGGATGTTATCAACAATGCCAGTAACAGATCAGGTGCATTACAGAGACGATACTTCACGTCCATCTCATTGCTGTTTGTGGTCCCGCTTGGGACAGGTACAAAGTAATCTAACCGCATGTCCATTGCGGGACGAGGGGAGTTCATGCCGACCATGCCTCCTGAACTGTGATTTAAGCGGAATGAGAGATTCCCCTCCCTGGCTTCAGGAATCTGCTCATCGCTTATTGTTCTGAGACGTGTGGCCGTGAGGTAAGGCTCATCACACAACGTGCCATTCTCCATCTAGTGGCAGGAGTGTGAAGTGCCATTCGCCAGTACATACCCTATGGATTCAGCAATGCAGTGCAGAGAGATTAAAAGACAAATGCCTCAAACTTAGCTCTGTAACGCATTGAAGGCAAGGCTTTGGAGAATCGAAACATCGAAAAATGGAAGGTCAGGCCAGAAAAAAAACGGAGAACAAAGGCATGGAATTTCACATCTCATCACGAACGAGGACGCGCGGAAACAGTCATGCCAGTATCATCCATCATGCCCATGCGTACATGGAAACAGGGACAGAACCGGAAGAAGACCACGTGACCGCGACCGACATCAACACCCCCAACGAACTTCCTCCCGGGACGAGAATTGGACATGAAGTAACCGTCAAAATGATCTGCCTGAACATTCCCTCTTCAAAGATTTAAGAACAACCTTCTTCAGGAGGGATCACAATTTCTTTCTTAGCTCAACCCCCGTGCCATCACTAGTCAAGGGTATACAGCGTGTTCAACCTTCCTTTTGTGGATCTTTTGTGGTAGATTAGAGCAGGCATATGAAGGGAAAGTGCCCATGTCTCTTGGGAAGAATCAGTGACAGCATGAGATGTGAAAACAGAATGAGGGAGGGGGTCGGATACAAAAGAGGGCACTTGTGTACCTTTAATAATTGTGGAGACATTAATGACACATGCTTTTGCATCGTGTTACCTAAACACTAAGTATAATTCAAAGTGTACCCTGCCTGGAAAAGCGGATTTCCAAGTGCTCAAGAATAAAGCTGCATCATGGAAAGATGCCACAGACAGAAATTCTGTAGAATAAAATAATTGTTCAAAAGGAATGGGAAATTCTGAAAAGTGAATTACTGAAGGCACCATTTCAGGCTATTCTGGGAAGAAATGGAAAACTGTAAAAATCTCAAGAAGCCAGCTTTTAAAGAGACTTCTATAGGATATAGAAGGAGGGACGTATGAGCAAGGATGACTACAGACCAGCTGAAACCTGTGAGGTTGTTGTTGGGAAGGCTGATGTCCAGAATGAAAGATTATGAAAAATGCAACCAACAAAAGAAGCTTTTGAGGTTGCAAGGAGAACAAGGAAAGGGTAAATCTGCTGGTTTGGCATGATGGTGAAGTATTTGCACATGGCAAAGAGGTGGACGTGTTCAACTGTTCTCATTCTGTCACAGTGCCCTCAAGAAGCTCCAACCGAACGTCAAAAGTCCAAGGAAGTAACGCGCCTCCAGGGCCAAAGTAGATAAAGCGGAAGGGCCAGCCAACAGGAGGAAGTTGTCACCACAAACCTCTGGAACACAATTGTTGGCCAGGTCTTGAAGGCAGAACTTGAAAAGCCAATAGAAGCCCTTCCAGTCTAAGCAGTGAAACTAATGGTCAGGCAAACACATGCCTCTCCTACCCTTTTGTATTGGACCTCGGCCTACTGCAATATTTGCTGTTGCAAACTTTCTAAATGATATTGCTGGGGGCAGGCTACCAACACCTAACACCAGTAGTGGCCAAACTTTGGCCCTCCAGATGTTTTGGACCACAACTCCCAGAATTCCAAGACTTTATTGCCAATGACAAAGGACTGTGGGAGTTGTGGTCCAAAACATCTGGAGGGCTGAAGTTTGGCCACCACTGCCTAACACTCTCTGCAAACCCAAGTTCAAAAGCTGAACCCTAAGCTCTGGCAACTGGGCGCTGCAGCTGAAAAATCCTTACAAACTTCCTGTGCTATTCTAGCTGTTCACTATAGAAAACGTACCCAAGAAGCCAGGTGTTTTTAATTGCTATTTTCACCCCTCAAGGTCAGGTAACAAAAGTTACCGTTATAATGAGATAATAGTTTCATCTCTTGTTTTGTTCTGTTTTGTTTTGTCCTAAAGGGCTGAGTGACCTGTACATTCAGTGAACAAAAGTAGCTGTGTTTTCTTGATAAGACTTCATGTGGCAGGTGTTCTGCCTTCATTCAACCCTTAAGTGGATTCTTGTTTATTAAAACCGTCTCAAGATTAATCTGGTTGGGTGGGGAAATATCAGAGTCTTTAATAACTGAGAGGAGCAAAAGTTTTGCAGAGCCCTGTTAGCATCCTCTAGATAGGGTGGACTTTTGTTTGAAGTGGCTAAAGCTGTGGTCATACCTGCGTTTTCTCCGTAGTTTCCCTTCAGTTAACTGTGCATAAAAATACAGTGGTTTCTTGTATAAAGTAATTAATTCGTTCCAAATGAAATTATGTTAAGCAAATTTTCCTTTATACAAATTCCCATAGGAATGCATTGAAAATGGAGTAAACCCATTTGTATGTTGTACAGATTCTCCCCATAGGCGATTATGTTAAGCAAATTTCCCCTATCTCCGGAATTTTTTATGTTGTACAGATTTTATGTTCTACACGCTGTTTGTTATACAAGGGTCCACTGTATTGCATCCTAACCACAAAGAGAAGTAAATTCTGGTCCCGGCCGACCATGCCCCTTGAACAGGAGTTTCAGCAAAGTTTCAATAACCACCGCCAGGGGCTGGATTTAGAAACTTTGCTAGAAAATGCTTACTTATATGCTTCTGTAACCATGACAGGACACAGAAAATACGCAGTAAAATCAGTTGTTCCCCTTTTTTGACAGCTTCCCATGGAAAAATGCGAAGTAGACAGGTAGAGACGGAACCAGAATAGGAAAATATGACGCAGAAGAGAGGACACCAACTGCACATTAAAAACCACATGACCGCCTGGAAAAAAAATACACATGAAATTTATATAAGCAGAGAACGCTGGTGAGACTGCGGCCTTAAGACACTTTCCCCCCACTCTTGCATTGGGATGTCAAATGGGCCAAGGTTTATTAGCTGTTTACACTAGAGCAGATTACCACAAGGAGGGGGCTGCCATAGTGAGGAAGCCAAGTAGGACCAGGAGGTCTACCCCGGACCTCCCCCCACAGCAATCTTTGCTTGGGTGAGTCCATAGCCCCTTGAGGTTGCCGTTCCACCTCGGATAGCTGGTGCTATGTGATCTTCCCCAAGGTAGTAGGGTGCCATCACGTGGCCGGTCCCATTCCCCAGGGGGTGGTCCCAAAGCCTCCTTTCCCCGGACACCTTTTTCCTGAGTGTCCTCCTCCTCTCTACACAGAGGAGTCAGCATCTCTCCATTAGACTAGGAGTAGGGTGGAGGAAGGTAAGGTGGCAAGAGCCAAAAAGTGACTTTCAGAGATTGGGGAGAGAACAGTGGTGCAGTGGCCTACCATCTTAAAAAGTAATCCTTGTGGTGGGGCCAGCTCTGATTTCCGATTTCCTGAGGAGAAATAATGGAATAGATTGACACTGGCCAGTCCTTCTAAGTCCTTCTAAGCCTGGTACTGTCACCATTTTGAGCCCTCACTGAAGAGATCAGAACTTGGGGTCTTCTGCACTCAAAAGCACGTGGCCCACCACTGACGGAATGCTTTAATGGAAATGGAGTGAGGCATGGCCTCAAAAGATTGGATTGTGATGTGTGCGCCAGGCCACAGCTTCAAAGAATTCCTTCCCTCCCTCTAGTACTGCACTCAGAATCCTCAGCCAGCATGACCCCTTGCTCACAATGTCAAAAACAGTACTTCTTCCTGGCTCTGCTCTTTTAATTCCATGAGGGGAAATGGTCAGCTAAGGGCTTGCACCATGGGATACTACAAAGCCAGAGCTTGGACATCGTGAAAAATCACAACTTTGGACTACAAATCCCAGAATCCCAGGACTGCAGCAGACTTGGTGGTTCTAGGCCAAGAATACCTCCACACCCACCCAATTACAACATATGGCTTTATACTCCAAGAGGAAGATAACCAAGGGGTGTCTTCTGTTGCTTCTTTGACATCATCCATCAGCTGCCACCTGAGGCAACAGCCTCACTCTGTCTAATGACAGGACTGGCTCTCGCCCTGCCCCCAACATGCAATTTTTTAAAAAGCAGATACGGGATCTCCTGCTGCATCTCCTACTCCCTTTCTTATACACTTGTAATTAAATAGCCATCAGTCTGAACCAAAATTACTCTGAGGCCCACTGGTATAAACCTCTTTACATTCTTCCACTCTGATCTGCTAATCCTCAATAAATCACCCCTGATTTCCCCAACCATCTGATCCCGGGGTGAAGATTTATGCCTTAAGGATTTGTCATTTCCCACCAGCCTTAATCCTGAATTAGGATATGCGGGGTGGGCCTAAAAGAATGGAAGGGGGAGGATGCAGTGGGTAAGAGAGAGCAGCCTTGTTCTCTAAATATGATTTCAACAACACCCTGTGCAACAATAATTAAATCCCATCAAGTAAATTCAGAGTTATGGTGCACCTTTTTAGGATTTTCATGGAATAAAGTACTCAAAGGGAGTTGGCCATCCCCTTCTTCTGCCTGCCCAGCTGGGTCTTCTCTTGGAAGACACAGTCAAATTTCCAACCACTGGCCAGAGTTCTTGGAATAATTTCAATGAGTTCGATCCAAGCTATCTCAAGAAGCGTCTCTCCCTTTATGAGCCTGCCCGGGTATTGAAATAATTATGGGAAGCCATTCTCTTGGTCCCGCCACCTTCACGGGTACTTTTGGTGGAGTTCTGTGAGAGGTCATAAGAACATAAGAACATAAGTAGAGCCATACTGGATCAGGCCCAAGGCCCATCTAGTCCAGCTTCCTGTATCTCACAGTGGCCCCACCAGATGTGTTTGGGAGTGCATGAGACTAGATATCTCTCTCCTGATACTACTCCCCTGCCTCTGGCCCTTGAAGTACCCTGTTTTTAAGCCTGGAGATTACACATCTCCATCAAGGTCCTTCTCTATCAGTGCAGCCAGACTGTGGAACTCCCTCCCACAAGAGGCTAGGTTGGATCAATCTTTGCCCTTCTAAAATTAAGCAAAAACCTTTCACTTCACTCAGGCTTTCCCTTGGTGGCTGACTATCTGAGAGGAGTTTTAAATGGAGTGTGATGCCTTGTTGTGTTAATTCTGTTTTAGGTGTTGGGTTTTTTGCCATTTTAGTGTGGGATTTGATTCTTTTTTAAAAAATATATATTAATATATTTTAAATATTGTTCTTTAATGGTATAAGCTGTCTTGGACCCTTTTAAGGATATCTATCTATCTATCTATCTATCTATCTATCTATCTATCTATCTATCTATCTATCTATCTATCTATCTATCTATCAAGTTTGTGTCACCTCTGTTTGAGTGATAACCAGAAGAGGCACATGCAAAAGAAGAGTTTAAGAGGACACATTTTGCACACGATGGTGCAAAATTAGAAATAGCTGTTGTGAATTTTTCGGGCTGTTTGGTCGTGTTCTGGAAGTTTTGGAAAAGCTTCCAGAACACGGCCAAACAGCCCGAAAAACTCACAACAGCTATCAGATCCCAGCTGTGGAAGCTTTCGAAAATTAGAAATGTTTTTTTTATAACTGTGACGGTGGGAGAAAATTCCCAGCAAAGGTACAGTCTGGGATTCATTCAAGAAGAGTTTACAACAAGCCTGACCTTTTTACAGAAGCAACCGCCAAGGCTCCAGGGACACCTTAAGACAGTGTTGGCGAACCTATGGCAGGGGTGCCAAAGGTGGCACTCGGAGCCCTTTCTGTGGGCACCCGACACCGCCCCTTCACAGCCACCTGCATTCAGGTTAAATAGCTGTATTGGCACTTTGTGAAAAATTAGTGGGTTTTTGAAACGCAGTTTGGGCACTCGGTCTCTAAAAGGTTCGCCATCACTGCCTTAAGAGATCAACCAGTTATATTTGGTGTAAGTTTGCAGCCTGTTGGGTCCACTGCACAGTTTTTTTTATCTCCACATGCAGGTATCTCTATGTGTGATTGTGTGGAGGAGTAGAAATAGAAAAAGTAGAAACATGGATGATTACATTGACAGTAGAGATTTAGCCACAGTTGTTAAGAGGTGATGAAGACATTGTAACATAGATTTCACCTCTGGGTGAACTCGAGATAATGCATTCAAAAGTGCCAACACATTTCAAATTCCATTTATTAAGATGGCTGTCCTACCTCACGTAGTAGCTACATCAGTGCTCTTTATAAATTCAAAAATTCTTCCCCCACTCACCATAATTACAGCCATGTTGGTTGTAAGGATGTTCAAGACGGAATGAGCACAACATTTCTGTTTTTGCAGACCGGTCTTTCACAATAAGAAGGAACGCTCAGAGGAAAGGCTCTCAAAAGAGAGATAAATTATCGACTTTTGTTCAGCAGTAACCATGACTGGAGTTTGGAGGGGTGCGTTAGAGAGTTATTCTGCTTCTTATGAAACCACTTTTTTAAATAAAAGAAAATCCTTGAAAAAACATTATTTTGGTACAGTAGTATGCTACACATTTAGGTTTGTGTGTGTGTGTGTTGTATGTGTGTGTGCACGCATGTGTGTACACACACACATACACACACACACATGCACAGGAAGTGCATTTTAAAAAAACTTTCTCAAAAATCCACCTCACTTACTGTTTGGCAAAGATGAAGCAAAAATGTTCTAGTTTAATCACTTTGCTATGTAAAAATTTTTCAGCTAAGGATAAGAAGTGGACTCTCAACCCAATTGGGCCTGGCCCACCCTGTGCTCTGTTGGCGATGCTGACTTGTTGCTTGTCTGGTATTAGGGAATTATTTGTGTGGTTCTGGAAATTCATGGGGAAAAACCATTTTCATGAGGACTAAGACCTGGAGGTGGGAGCACCCTGCACCATCAGTACACCATAAACATTCAGAGAGAAAGACACACAGGGAGATGTTGTGTTTTGTTGTGTCGTTACAGTTGTGAACGACTCTTTGTGACCCTATGTCCATGGAGTTTTCTTGGCAGGGATACTGGAGTGGTTTGCCAGTTCCTACTCCAGGCGCCTACAGCACCTGGTATTCCCTGGTGGTCTCCCATCCAAGTACTAACCAGGGCTTACCCTGCTTAGCTTCATGCAAATGCCAGCAGGCAGTGATATGTGCATCACTATACCAAGTGCAAAGAAGGAGTACAAGGTGCATGGTGTGAGGAAAACCAGGGCTTAGTAGACTTATTCTGACCTAAGCCTTTCAAAGCCCAGATAAGAATGCAGGCATTAACCCACCGTCTCACACATACATACAAACCTCATAGCCTAAGGTTTTATAAATTAAGTCAGGGAAGAATGAAAGAGAAGAAAAAGAACATTCTGGAACATGAATTCGGGCTAGTAGTGACAAAATAGGGTTATTATGCTTCTGAATATTAGTTGCTGGGGAGGATGACCAGGAAGTTTAGAGCCGCTTAGAGTTCCGCATGGAAGATAAGCGGGGTATAAATACAATAATAAATAAATAAATAAATAAATAAGTTACTATTACACTTATGTCTGTGAAGATTCTCAGTCATCCAGGTGAGTTTATTTGGAAGTTGAGTCATGGCAACTGGACTTCTTTTTTTGAGAGACTGAAACATTTCGCTGCTCATCCGAACAGCTTCGTCAGTCTGAGGAAAGCTAGTTGCGAGTCCTCCATTTTATAGTTCACTTTGACCTCGTGTCACCCTGGTCTGAAAGAGGCTCATAAAATGAACAATGGCCTGAATAGGTTCGTTAGGTAGACAGTGGTCTCAATAGGTCACAACACTTAGGGTTTTCCAGAGGGGTCCTATATTATCCACTGTACAAGCAGAATGTTGGATTTCTGGATGGACAACATGTTGCTGTCCAGATTATGTAGAAGTATCCCGTCTAGGAGTGATAAAAGTTGTAGTCCAGCTGTTTTAATTGCTATACTGCCTAGAACCCTGCAGCTGTGCAAAATGGCTAGTACAGCTCGGAAGGGATTACATAGTGCTTGGTGACTCCATTCTGAATCTTCTCTAGAATCTAGTTGAACATCAAGGAGAGGCATTGGTGGGTGGGTGGCTGAGAATTTGGCTGGAAGCCCAGCAGTAAGTCAGAACTATAGCAGGCCCACTGAATGAATGAGGGTTTGTTGAACCAGCTCCTGCGGAAATGCCATTGATTCAAATGGAACTCCTCTAGCTGTGACTGATTTCTAGTAAGTTGCAACTAGAATTTGAATCAGCGAAACTTATGACACACACCAATCCTCCCTGGTTCAATAAGTCTACTCTGGTGAAACTTCTGCTATCCAACTGGCAAAGGAGAGAGAGAGGGAGACTTCTCTGTTTCCTCAGTTCTTACTGTTTCTAACACCTTATTGCTTTAGCTCAGTGGTTCTCAACCTGTGGGCCCCCAGATGTTCCTGGACTGCAACTCCCAGAAGCCTCTACCACTTGCTGTTCTGGAAGGGATTTCTGGGAGTTGCAGTCTGGGAGCATCTAGGGACCCACAGTTTGAGAACCACTGCTTTAGCTGCTGCCGCAGTTGAGGATCTAGTAGTTTAACACAAGCACTCAGCTCTTAAAAGGCTAATGCTAATTACTGTCAATTATGTGCCCCATGGATTTTGAGAGGCAAGAGGCTCTGAGGTTAATCCTCTTCATCCTACCACCAGGGAGCAAGAGTTCAAGGCTATTGTTCCTCTAATAAAAATGACAGAGGAAGAAGCAGACCCATGGATTGACCCACTGGGAGAATTTTTTCCAAAGGCACACATATACTTATGGCACACTAACAAATGATTCTTTGGCTGAAATCCAGTAGTAATGTACAACTAGAGAAGACCTATCAAATCTGTGGGGATTTGGTAAGCTGATGCTGACATAAATCTCATTCAGTGGGCCTACTCTAGTTGTGACTCTTGGTCTTGTACTGGATCTCAGCACCTGAGTTGCCTGAAGATGGGATCTGTGTAGAGGAGAATAGTGTCTTTTTTTTCTCTTACCTTGCAGGGGAGATACCGTTGATCATGAAGGAGGTTTTCCCAGGGTGAGGCTCATCCATTGCACTCCGGGTGTGCTGACCCCTGCGATTTCCCCAAATGTGGGAAACTTGACTGCATAATTTGTGCTACTGGGGGATTGCGTTCGCACTTTCCCCTGTAATTTTAGGAGCCTGGTGGCGCAGTGGTTAAATGCCTCTACTGCAGCTAAAACTGTGCTCACGACCTGGGGTTCAGTCCAAGGTAGCAGACTCATGGATGACTCAGCCTTCCATCCTTCCAAGGTCGGTAAAATGAGTATGAAGCTTGCTGGGGGGGTAGCCTGCATACTGTAATTAAACTGTAAACCGCCCAGAAATTACTTGAAGTGGTCTGGGGTGGTATATAAGCAGAACACTTTGCTTTCTCTGTTTAGCCACTGGTAGGATCACCATGCAGGTTAGACGAGTCCTGTTATAAAAACCTGAGGACTGTAACAGAAAACAAGGCAAAGGTTTTAAAAGCGGAGGAAAGAAACATGGAAACAATGATAGCCCTATCAGTAGGCAGAGTGAAGCATTTGCCTGAGGTGAGAGAAGCTGGAGGAAAGGGAAGGTGTTGGGGAAAAGACAGTTCAGGCCACATGGGCATTTTTAAAGACATCCTGCAATCCATGGAGAGAGACCCAAAGGCCATGCAGGCTATGGGTTTCTGAGAGTTGCTAAAAAAAATGCCTACAGCTTCTGTGCTGTCCTGTTACCATTGCTGAAGCAATGTTCAACCACCAGTCTAAGTTGTCTCTGTACAACAGAATTGAAGAAAGGGTCCATCTTGTTCTTTGCCTCAGGCAGCCCAACCCTGCACCTAGGACATAAGAAGAGTCATGCAGGATCAGGCCAAAGGCCCATCTAGTCCAGCTTCCTGTATCTCACAGTGCCCCTACCAAATGTCCCTGAGAGCACACGAGACTAGGTATCTGTCTCCTGATACCACTCCCCTGCATCTGGCCCTTGAAGTACCCCGGTTTTAAGCCTGGAGATTACACATCTCCATCATGGTTTGTAACCTGTGATGGACTCTTCCTCCAGGAATCTGTCCAATCCCCTTTTGAAGGCATCCGGGCTACATGCCATTACCACATCTTGTGGAAGGGTGTTCCGCAGACTAACCTGCGTAAATAAGCATTTTTACACTTAGTAATACTTGCAGCATGTGGTACGATCACATGTGTCCCCTCACAAGGTTTATAGATACCCACAAATCTGGGTTTCCTGACCCCTCTTTGGTTGGGTAAGTTATGGCCCTCACAGCCGGTGAGATTTTGCCTCCAGGAAAATTCAGAACAAGCACGGTGGAGTTTCAGAGAAGACTACCAGAAGTTTGCATGGGAATTCCACAAAACCAGATTAAATCTGAAAGAGTATGTTGTGACATTTAATGCTGGATACAACCAGGGTGCTCTCCCTGTATTCTTTGCTGAGAAAAGGATGTCATGCATAATGTTGTTATATTGTACTATATGTTTTATTCTTCATTCCAATGTGGCATTGCCCACCTACAAGAGGTTAAAGCCAACAGACCTTGGGGAATACCAAGCAGCCCACATTTGCAAAAGCCTTCAGAGGGGACAAATGTGGTGGTGATGGGACTCTCCCAAAACAGCTCCGTGAGCATACTCGATGGTCGTGGAATGCTTTCCTACTGCACAAACAGACGAGATGGCCGTTTCACAATCAAGAACAAACCTGCCTTAAGAAGGAAACAGTATTTGGTTAGCCTCTACCTTCTTTCACAACTTCACAAGTTACGAATTAGCTTTCCTTTCATGATTGGTCATCAGGATGTCAACACCCGGCTTCATTTGTATGTTGATTGTGCAAACACAGCAGTTGTAAAGGAACATCTCTGGAGCTGCAACGTTTTTATACCTGTTTGCTTTTATCCTAATTGACATATTTTAATGACCCTTCTATTCCCTTTTTCCCAATCTTCATCTATCTCCCCTATACAGTATCTGTCTTCCATGCTGTTTTTTTAGAACTTCTTACTGTTTCCTCTGGTCTATCAAAATTCTAAATTATTCCTCTTCTTCCTTTTTCTCTCCCCCCCCCTCCATCTATTTCTTTTTCCAAGTTATTTGAAATTTCTTCAAATGTGGTCAATTTTATGTCCTCTAGTTTTAGTTTTGCACTCTCAGTTAACCACCTCTCCAATAGAATTAAATTTAACCAATTTAGTTTTTCTTCTCAAAAGTGGTTCTTATTTGTTCTTTGGTTTTAATTTTTCCTCCCATTCTTCCCATTTGAAAATGACTTCTTTTTAAAATGCTTGTTAAATCCATATTTAACAATGGATAATAACAATATTTAAAAATTCATTTTAGAAAGTAGTTAAATCCATATTTTTGGAAAGTTTCCAGTTCTATTACTGGGGCTAAGGGCAATATTTCAGGACCTAATAGCTATCTCCATTTATTCCACATCTCCCTTACATTCTTTTAAAAGGGGTTCTTACTTTGTTGTTGTTGTTTTTAAGGTTTTTTTTAATCCAGTTAAATATGAGTTGTGGAGAAAATTACTTCTTTTGATCTTGGTACCTCATACCAGGTGGGAAATCAGAATTCGTCTTAGATATTGATGTACATTTGCTGGTTTGCAAAATATGATCTGTTGCCCTGCCTCTTCTACATTTCTTCCATGAAAGCTTCTTTAGGTTGCTTCCCACTAAAGAACTGAACATGTGGTTGCATAAACTCTGTGCAATCCAGCTAGGCCTTGCTTTCCACTCACCCACCCATATCATGGCTTTCCCCCCCTATTGGACTGCAACTCCCAGAATCACAGAGCCAACATGGCCATGGGTGCTATGAGGCCTCGCTCACCTCCTACTCACACTACAAGTGGCAAAGAGATTTTTTTTCAGCAGCACAGACTAGATGGCTCAGTTATCTCCTCTTACCCCTTAATAAGCAACAGGGCATTGCTTGGGGAAAGTTACATGTGTGCTTTTCCTAGGATCCCTAAGTTGTGTGCAAAATATGTCTGCCTGCCAACACAAAGCTACCTCAGAAGAACAGGACGCTGTCCTCAGGATGGACTGCAAGACATTGATTTCACCTCAAGTGAAAATGGAACACAGCAGGGAATATTAAAAAAAAAAACAATTACACAAAAGCCAGATCTAATATTTTATGGAAACGTGTAATGAATGCCTTAAAAATGTGACTCATCAGCAATGGTATTTATCAAAAGGGTGAACTAGGCCCTCACTGTTAAATGTGCCAAAATAGTGTCGAGTGATCTCTTCGGGATGTGTGAGAAATTGCTTTTGGGTTTTGGGGATAACCACTTTTTTCTGTCTTATGTCATATTTTAGCATTTCTAAAATATTCAAGACAGAAGGGGATTTCATTTTAAGTGTTTACTTTGACAGCTTTTTATTTTCGCTAGGGGTTCCTGTTACCCACTTGCCTGTTTGCTACCTCATCCTTCATGAAACCTTATTAAAAATTATTTTGACTATGGCTGTGCCTCCTCATCAGAGGTCAGCAGGATGTTTAAGGTTAGGCCTTTCCCCACAGGCTAACAAGCACTTCTGATTTTTAAGCTTCAGCAACAAACACTGGATTTAAAAGCATACCTTCTGTGGGCTTCGATATCAGAAGTTTATTTTCAAATTGCCTTGCTTTGTTCACTCACTCTTTATGGGGAAATTTCATAATATGTTCCACTATCTACAATCCTCCCCTGTTATTCCAGTGCTTCTTTTAACCTTTTCCCCTCCCAAGGGAAATCCTATTTCTTAAAAAATAAAATAACAGATGCATGTGGAGTTCCTCAGGGGTCAATCAACGATCCAATCCTGTTTAACATATATATGAGGCTGCTGGGCAGGTCATCCAGGGATTTGTAACTGTGTGCCATCAATATGCGTATTTCATGCAGCTCTCTCTCTCCTTCCATCCTTCTGCAGATGATCCCCTTCAAAAAGGGGATTGAAAATAAAATAGCCAATATTATAATGCCATTGTGCAAAATGATAGTAAGGCTGCCCCTGGAGTATTGTATACAATTCTGGTCACTGCATCTCAAAAAAAGGTGCAAAAGAGAGTGACAAAGGGTATTTGTACACAACCCCTAAACTCCGCCGCAAATGGCTCCCAGCTCCGGAGCTTAAAATTGTTTCCCCACCAGCTCCGGAGTTTACAGATAATTAAGTGCGACCACGCCCACCTAAGCACGTCCCAGCACACTTTTCAGGTACCTGCTCTCCGGAGATGAAAATTCCTGATACAGATATAACGTAGTGACTGCGGGGCTCTCCTTGCTTCTGTTTGCTCTTTTCTTGCCCCCCGCCCCTTTAAGAGATCTGAATGCAGTGCCGGGACGGCGGAACGGAAGTGAGCGGCATTCTTTTCTTCCTTTTTTTCTCCCTCCCCTCACGCAACCAGCAGCCAGGAGTGCGGAGGGGGTGGGAACGCAGGAACAGCGACAAACCCCTAAGATCTCTGGTCCGAATTTAAGTGGCCAGCGGATTTTAGGGGTCGTGTGAAAAGGCTCTAAAATGATTACTGGGCTGGGGCAAAAACCAGAGAAGATTGTGAAGAGCTCCAGAAGGATCTCTCCAAACTGGCGGAATGGGCTGCGAAATGGCAAATGCGTTTTAATGTAGCCAAATGTAAAGTAATGCATATTAGGGCAAAAAAATCAAAACTTTATCCATCAACTCATGAGCTCTGAGTTATCCGTGATGGATCAGGAAAGAGATCTTGGTGTGTTGGTCGACAGCTCCATGAAGATGTCTACCCAATGTGTGGCAGCGGTGAAGAAGGCCAGTTCCATGCTAGGGATTATCAAAAAGGGGATTGAAAATAAAACAGCCAACATTATAATGCCATTATACAAAACAATAGTAAGGCCGCACCTGGAGCATTGTATACAATTCTGGTCACCGCATCTCAAAAAAGACATAGTGGAACTGGAAAAGGTGCAAAAGAGAGTGACTAAAATGATTACTGGGCTGGGGCACCTCCCTTATGAGGAAAGGCTAAAACATTTGGGCCTCTTTAGTCTGGAAAAAAGGCGCCTGAAGGGGGATATGATTGAGATGGACAAAATAATGCAGGGCATGAGTAAAGTGGATAGAGGGACGCTCTTCTCCCTCTCACAAAATACCAGAACTAGGGGACATCCACTCAAACTGAGAGTTGGGAGAGTGAGAAGATACAAAAGAAAAAAAATTACCTAGCGTGTTGTTAGTCTGTGGACCTAGTAACCTACGTCTTTGTTTGGACAGAGTCTAGAATTATAGAATCAGTAAATTGGAAGGGGCCTACAAGGCCATTGAGTCCAACCTCCTGGTCCAGGCAGGTACACAGATCAAAAGAATGTCTACCAGGTGGTCATCCAAATTTCTCTTAAATGCCTCCAGTGTTGGAGCATTCACTACTTCTCAAGGCAATTGGTTCTATTTATTGTCCAGTAATGTACTTGATCAGCCATTGGAGATACTGGTACTTTTCCTGTCCATCCACAGGAAGCAGATATTATGGCGGTTACTTCACATCCTTCTTTGTTTCGCAACTAGTTTTGTACCGTGACAGTGTTGGTCGCGATCACGTGACGTGTTTTTGTCCCTATTTCAATGTTCCAATGGTTGTGATAACTTGTCTCGTGACAAAGGTTACCTCACGGTCTTGTACCATGACAAACACTGAATTTGTCTAGCTTCCTTTTTCCTTTTTTGGGGGGCTTAAAAATTCTTTTTCGGTATTTCGCTTCTGAAAAGTAAAACAAACAAACATGGACACCGTTTTCTGAGAGAAACGAATGTTTTGTCGCATGACAATCGTTACTACACGGTGTCTTGTCTCGGAACAGAAAGTGGGAACAAAGAGTGAAAAGGGAAAACCCTACCCCAGCACCAGGTACAGTATTGTCGTGCTTAGCATCCATTCTGGGGGCGTGGGTGAGACAAATTTCAGTAGTTGCGCGACAGACGTGAAGTAACATTTTTTTGTACTGCTCCTAAGCGCAACACTAACAGACACAAAACGGATGTGAAGTAACCGCCATTGTCTTGGTTCAAGCAGTGACAAAATTGTGACTCTGGGCGTGACTAGACAGTTTGGTCTGGTATAGGGACAGGGCGTCTCCTTTTTTGAGCAAACACATGACATATGGGACATTGTAAAACAGCCTCTTCTTGATCCATGCCTGCCCAAACCTTTTTGGGCCCCTGTCAGTAGCTATTGGTTTTCTGGTACAAATAAGATTGTTCTGGTTTGGTTCACTGGGATAAGACCAAAAAAGGATTACTTAAACTGTCTGTTTAATCTGCTTCATGATCTCGTGGAGCTGAAAGATTCCTCTCAATTTCAGTTTCAGTTTCAGTTTCAATTTCTTGTCACCGTATGTGCAGATAGATAGGTATGTATGTATGTATGTATGTATGTATGTATGTATGTATGTATGTATGTATGTATGTATGTATGTATGTATGTATGT
>JAHTLZ010000007.1:39372214-39392982 GCA_023846285.1 Phrynocephalus versicolor | reverse complement strand
TTTATTTATTTATTTATTTATTTATTTATTTATTTATTTATTTATTTCCTGCACTTATATACCGCACCATTTCCAGGAGGACTCTGGGCGGTTTACAAAAAAGAAAACCAGAAGAATACAATTATTAAAACATATAGTAAAAACAATAGCAGGAGAGCAACAATAGGGCACTAGTCAATAAAAGCCCTCAATAAAGGCAGCGGGCGAACTTAAAAAAAGGAAGTAGAGAAACTAAACTGAAATGGGGTCGCCATAAGCCTCCTTAAAGAGCAAGGTCTTTAAAGTCTTTTTGAAGGCAGGCAGCGACGATGCAAGGTGCAACTCACTCGGTAGCTGACCACCGAGAAGGCCAACAAACCATATTAAGCATTGGTTTGGGCACAGGACCCAGCTTGGAAAAGCTACCTTTTTAGACTAGAACTTCGAGATAGCCAGCATACCTATCAGGAGGAATGTTTGCTTTCTCTCAGCCCAGGATACTCGTGGGCCTGTTTCACAGTTATTTTTCTCTGTTCTTTGAGGGAACACTTAACACATCCTACTCCTCCACATCCAAGTCGTCTAAATTGCAAATTAGGTTTAGATATTATTTGGACATTATGAAATTTGCATAGGATGCAAAATAAGCACATTCATTGTGGTCCTGTTTTTGTACTAATACTTTGGGACCTTGGTATAATTTATACAGCAATTGAATCCAATTTGGTAGAAGACTGAATCTCCCAACAAGGATTTATTGAAGTTTGAGTTGGGTTAACAACCTTTAAGGATGGCAAAAGTTTAAGCTGCTCAGACCTGGGAGATGTCCTCTCAGAGGCAATAACTGGCCTTGGAGTTGTGTTCTCATCCAAGGCGTTGACAGGACAAAGGGGAAAGGTAGGGACAGGATCAGGTTCTATGTGAATCTCCGCTAAGGTTGACTGTTTCCTAGGATGTTCTCTTCTGTGCTCTTGAAAGGGGGCGATACACCCCATGGGATATTTAGATTGAGAAGACCCATTTAATATCAATAATTCTTGTTGGAGCAACTCAATCCTTCTGAGAATAGATGGTTGTTTCTTGTCAGAGAGTGCTCTTAGGGTTGTAAGATCTTCCTGTGATCAGCTGGAACCATTAGTATGGTAGACTTGGGACATGGTGCCTCAAGTTCTAATCCCTGCTTAGTCCCAAAGCTTACATGGTGTCCTGGGCCAACCAATATCTCATGGCCAAGCGTACCCACTGAGGGTTGCCTGGAGGGTAAAAGGCAGAGAAGCAAGACCTATAATGCAGCCATATATATTGCTGAATTTGCTGGTGCAAATCAAGAAAGACTGACATTTTGCCACACGTCGGGGTGGGTGATTTGTCTCTCATGTTTCATCCTTTGTTTTTAATAATGGTGAAAACAATCAAATAATTTTTAAACCCTTCAAATGCTAGGTCTTTATGAGCACATCAGGATTTGGCTGTGTAGGCCATTTCTCAACTGGCTCTTTAAGACAGGGCAAAGAATTTTTTTCTACCGCACAGGATATCAATATGAATACATAAAGATAACATTTGCAGGAAATCCTGGAGGCAGTTTCTTAGGTCATCTCTTCCATAATTCCTTGGCTCTGGGGAGGGAAGTTCTTGCCTGCATCCTTCACAAAATAGCTGGCTGCCATTTCCTTACACTTGCTCTATATCAAATGCTGCTGAGCCACAATTCTGTTTAAATTTAAAGAACTGCAAGAAAGAGGAACTGAGGCCTTGAAGTGGTTCACCTGAAGTTTGCATGTAGGTAGCAGATTTAGCAAGGCTTTAGATGGTGGACATTGAACCACAGTCTCCAGCATTTCAGCGAGATGTATTCCTACTAGCATCTGATCTTATCTGAGAAAGCGTACGTCATAATAAATGTGCTGATTTTTGTTTTATGTTGCTAAAAAGACTCCTCATTAATTTCCCCCACAAAGAATTAAAGATGACTACCTGCCAGAAAGAATTATTGCAGCAATAATTATTAGATTGACATCTTTTCATATGAATAGAACCATACGCAAACCTGTATCTCCCTTATCTTATTTTAAATAATGCATTACCTTTAAGCAGCACACTGTGCTTTAAATCTGTATAATATTTATATTTTTTGCTTCCTTCCTTCCTCCATCCCACCCCCAACCCAACCCATGTCCTATGAACAGTCTGGACCTTGTAAATTAGAACAGGCTGTTTTCAGTTCAAGCTGAGGTAATGTAAAGGTTAAAGGATGTCACAGTCATTTTGAAACACGAATGGATTAGATTTCATGTGTTTGTCTCCACAAGAACAAAAGCATAAAATACCACAGTCTGAAAAAGAAGAAGTTTCACTTGGCTGTGTACAAAATATCATCCTCCTACACTGTGGCCAGGGCATTCTTGCAGACAGTTTTAGGATAATTTCTAACAGGAAGAATCAGTAAATAAAGCCATGCTGTAAACATAGCCCATAACAACTTTTGTATTCATATATCAAGAGACATTGAGATCCCATCCCTCGTTCTCTAGTCTCTCTGGTTTTCACCATCCTTGCCTTTGCTCAGGGTTTCTTCAGTTCTTTTTTAATGTAACCAGAGCAAGCCTACTGGAAAATGGGGCTTGTAAAATTGCCTTCTGATACATTCTCTGCTGAAAGAATCCAGCAACTCAGCTGTTTTCTGCTTATTGGGGGGAGGGGGAAGAGCAATTAATGGGATGTCATGACAGTTTAATACATGTGAAAGCTTCCTCCTCCCTCTCCACATTTGTTCACGACCCCTAAACTCCGCCGCAAATGGCTGCCAGCTCCGGAGCTTACAATTGTTTCCCCACCAGCTCCGGAGTTTGCAGGAAATTAAGTGCAACCATGCCCACCTAAGCACGTCCCAGCACACTTTTCATGTACCTGCTGTTGGAGGGTGAAAATCCCCAGATCCGGATATAATCTGGTGAGTGCCCGGCTCTCCTCGCTTCTGTTTGGTTTTTTTGCCTCCCGCCCCTTTAAGAGAAGGAAGAGAAGGAATCAGGACGAGGACGGGCTACCGGGCGGCTTCGGAGGTGAGCCTGCATTTTTTCCTTTCTTTTTTTTCTCCCTCCCCTCACACAGACAGGAGCAAGGAAGTGCGGAGGGGTGGGGATGCAGGAAGAGCAACGAACCCCCAAGATCCCTGGTCCGAATTTAAGTGGCCAGCGGATCTTAGGGGTCGTGTGAAAAGGGACTGCTCTAAACAGCTGGAACAAGGTTTTCAACCTTTTTTTTAAGTGAGTGACAGTGTGCAGGTAACTTCAGTGAGCAGAGATCATGGACTGATTTACTGCAGATTTCTGAAACCCCTTTCCCAGCATTTAACAACACAGTTGTCCTCTATAGTGAGAAGTCAGTCTCAACTGGGCACATATGGTCTTCTGGGTGGGTGGGTGTGGGGGGTCACAGACGGAAAACAATTCTTCATACTACTTTATAAGGTCTGGTATGTGACAGATACCCTCTTGATCCGGCCTATATATCATTCATATTATGTTTAATATAATGCCCCCCAAAAAGCTGAGAATGGAAATTTTATTTGTTTTAGAGTATTTTTACTCCGCCTTTCCCCTTGGAAAAGGATCCAAGGCGGCTAGAAACTTCGGCCCTCTGGATGTTTGGACCACAATTCCCAGAATTCTATGCTTAGATTGCCAATGACAAAGGACTGTGGGAGTAGTGGTCCAAAACATCTGGAGGGCTGAAGTTTGGGCATGCCTGTCTTACAGCATTAAAAGACAACATTACATTGAAGCTACAAGAGAATGCAAGCAGTTAAAAGGAGGGTAAAATCTCAGGTAAAGTTATGAGTGAGGGAAACTATCATTGAAAACATAGTGTCAATGTAATCATACAAGGTTATAAGTGGTTATAAACACAAAGTCTATGTGATCCAATAGATTCTTTGCAAAAGACACTTCAAAATATTTTTAAAAACAGTATCACCTGTTGCTGGGAGCAATGGGGTAACATTGACTGAGCATGCTATCTGCTTAGTGCTTAAGGCCACTTCAGGTCAACACATACTAGGACTTTTCTCACTCATGCATTTGCTTCCTGCTTAGTGATGTTGTAGAACCAGAACATCATCTGACACTGCCATTGTATTTTCAGATTTCCTCTGAACCTAGCTGTGATCATCACAATGTCTGTGGACAGAGAGGGAGAGATAAAATTGCTGGGAGCTAGATGTATTCCTAGTAAAAGATCAATTTGAAGGCTGAATGGACGTCTAAACCTATTAACTTTGCAAAAGTACTGCTAAGCAGGAATGGTCAGAGTGTGGCTGCATGTACTTTTGATGCTCCATGTTTCCCAGACATAACCTTTTAAAGCTCCACAACAGGGAACGCTTTCCGTGCAAAAGGAGAAAGTAACTGTCTGATGGCCTCTACTTTTGAAAAAATACCACCAATGGATTTTTCTAGGAGGTGCAGCAGAGATTCAGACTGTGGCATGTGGTTGTTTTTATGTTTTTAAAGTGTTGCTGTGCTTGGTGACCACAAGGATATTTATCTTCTGAGAAGTGAAGGGAATTTCAGAACACACCTTCTGACTTATTTTTCCCTTGCTTCAACTTTTCCCTTTAGTTTAACGCTAGCAAGTTCCCACAGGTATGCCAACCAGAATGTTAAGATTTTCCCTTGTTCATTTTGATCTTGATAAAACCCTAGGTAGTTTGAAATAAGGTTGGTTAGGGTGTGATGAAATATATTCATTAAATCTCTTATTTTCAGTAAGCAATAAAGTTGGTTTTATTAACCTCCATGATTGAGATAACCATTCTTAGATCAACTTGTAATGTTTAATTTTGTATCGCTCTCTCTGATTAAAATTATAATTTCAGTTATTAAATTCACAACAGCAATCACAACATAACTAATTAAAATCACAGCATAGCACAACAATAGACAATAAATATATGAAGTAGAATAATCCAACAGTTGGCAATTAAAATAACAAAAGCAAAGTTCAGTAAAATTAAGGCATCAGGAACGTCTCAAAGGGGGAAAAAGCACATAATTTATTTCTGGATTTAATAGTCCTGATGTCTATTGAGTTTCTGCCTTCCAGGGAGATTTAATAGGGACACAGTTGGCTTAAATCACCTCTGAGTCACAAGAAACCCTTGTATGATTACTTTGAAATAAAAAGGGGTAGCTGAAAGTTTGCTGCCTAAATGCTCTAAGCACATCCGATCTCCCCTGATTTCGGAAGCTAAGCAGGGTCGGCCCTGGTCAGTACTTGGATGGGAGACCACCAGGGAATACCAGGTGCTGTAGGTGCCTGGAGAGGGAACTGGCAAGCCACTCCAGTATTCCTGCCAAGAAAACTCCATGAACATGGGGTCACGAAGGGTCGGTCACGACTATAACGACACAACAAAACACAACATCTCCCTGTGTGTCTTTCTCTCTGAATGTTTATGGTGTACTACATTCCGGAGACTGATGGTGCAGGGTGCTCCCACCTCCAGGTGAAAGTTTAGCTGCACACTTTACATTTAATGTAGGTTAACGTTTTGTTTTGCAGCTTAGAATCCACGGTGTACCACCCACAATGAATAATGTTTCTCTCTGTCAAGATTTTAACTTAGGGCGCAATTCCAGTGGCACCATTAGTCCTTTGTGCTGGCTTTCAAATTGGAGACAGATATATGTCAGAAGACATAGATGACTGATCCAGAATGTCAGTTAAAAGCTATGCTGCCTGTGGAATTATGGGAGTTGTAGTCCCAAGCCACAAATTTGCACCCTATACAACAGGCCTGCCCAACAGGTAGACCGTGGGTTACTGGTAGCCCATGAAGAGTTCAAAAGTAGCCTGCCGGCCATCAATAAAAAGTGAGGGGATAAGTTCTCTCCCCCTCCCCCCCCATCCCAAGGACCACCATTGCCCCAGCAACTTTCTGGGTCTGCCAGCCCACTATCTCAGCCGAGCGGGGCAGTACAAGGGCCATGGTGGCGCATTGAAATCTGTTCCCTCCAGAACAGATTAATTGGTTTTCAATGCATTCCTATGGCTGCTCTACTTACAAAAGTTTTTAGTTATGAGCACGTGCTCGGAACAGATAAAATTCGTAAGTAGAGGTTTGGCACTTTGGGCAGAAAAAGTAGACCTTGACCTGTTCAAAGTTGAACAGCCCTGCTATACAACAACCCCTCAACTCTGGGCTGATTCATGTCAGCCACTAGTTCTCCTCAGGAAGAAAGAGTGCAAAGATTTCCTGATTGTTGTTTTTTTCATATCCCTTTGTGAATGTGGACTCAGGATGACAACAAATGTGTTGCTCTTATATTTTAATATAGACATTTGCACGGGCTGCACCTGCCAATGGTACTCACTAGAACGCTGTATATCACAACTTTGCAGTGCATTTCAGGCAGTGAAAAGCTGTGTGTATAAAGCAAATCAGACTTATAAGCAGAATGCTTGTAAGTAAAAATTGACACCCTTAAAAATGCATGATAATCTGCTTTAATCGGTGAAGAAATGCATACAATAAACAGATATAATATAGAAATGCATGCATTTTAGGAGAACCGTACATTTCCATATGTGAGGAATTGGTGGCAAGAAGTCTCACAACCCAGTTAATAAAACAGAATGAAAATACTGAGTGAACATGAGAAGCTTCATGTTAAGTGGAATTCATTGCACTTCATAAGTTATATTTATATCCTGCTTTTCATCTCATTGGTACAGAAAGGCCGACATGGCTCTCCACATCATTATTTTGTCCTTTCAAAACAATACAAAACAAGCAAGCAAGCAAACAAACAAACCCTAGCAGGACAATGGGAGAATGAACCTGGCCCTAATCCTTCGGTGAGTTTCATAATTACAGGGGGATTTGAATCCAGGAATCTTGAATTCCCTGCCACTTTCCCTTCCAGAATGGACCTTCGCCATAAATACCTTCCTCAACAATCTGTGCGTACTTTCCAGGGGCCAACCGCAAAACCACATAAGCAAAATGAGGAAGCTCACAGGCAGTAACAGACTGTCCCTTGGATTCTTCATGGAAGAGGATCTTCTTTTTCCAAAAAGTATTTCATCTGACCCTTCTAAAGCCACACAGAGGTGGTTCGTTTATTCCACAACCGCCCAGCCTAATTTTTCCAGGGAGCGTCGCCTTCTGTTTCTACCCCTCCTGTGTTTCCCACAACACAACTTTCGTTCCCACATAAATATCTGTGCAGGAGGATGCAAAAAATGACGGAAAGGATTAAAACCCCAAGCTGCACCATGGGTTGGAAGGGGTAGACCAATTGAAATCAATGGGGCCTCTGTCCAGACTAACGGGAGTATTAGTAATTGCAATGGCAATGCTCTTGGTTAAATCTGGCTATATCGCAGAGTCTTTCAATTAACAATGGTAGGAGACATCTGTCTAGATAGAAGCACCCAAAGTGTAAGTTGGTTGAGCCATGCCAAAGAAGATTATTTTTAACTGGTGGCGGCGGGGGGGGGGGAGAGTAACTCACTCTGGCCCAGTGTAAAATGAACATGTCACAAACAACCATCTTGGAGTATAAGCCCATTACTGTTCTTTGACATTTTCCTTACTACATCTTGACATTTTCAGAAAGGCACAAAAGGCCTATAAAAAGAAACAGTTCTCTCCCAGTCTCTCCATGTGTTTTTGATTTCAGTCCTCAATGGATGTAACAGCAATGGGCTTTGTTAGAAACACGGAACTGCTTCCCCTGCTTCCCCTTCCCCTTCGTCTCTTCTTTCTTTTTCTTCCAGAGGACATTGAGAGAGTTCAAAATGTAGGTGGCAGGGTGGGAGGATTAAGAACTAGAGCGTCGAGAAGAAGATTTGATTGTGGTATGATTCCTGCATTAAAATCCAATGTTTATTTCTTGTCATAAATAAAGGATGTATCCTTGTTTTTTCATTACAGTTGTGGCTGACTCAGTGACCCCATGTCCATGCTATTTTCATGGCAGGAATACTGGAGTGGTTTGCCAGTTCCTACTCTAGGCGCCTGCAGCACCTGGTATTTCCTGGTGGTATCCCATCCAAGTACTAACCAGGGCTGACCCTGCTTAGCTTCCAAAATCAGGCAAAATAAGATGTGTTTGGGCCCAGTCAAAATGGCTGCAAAGATGTGTGTCTGACTGTGCTAGTGATAGCATGAAAAATCAGGCTCCAAAACATTTATTCTAGCTAGATAAATTATAGGAACTGGAATACATTAAGAATGTAAATTAACTGGAAGTATATGACACCAGGAAGTGGCAGAACACCTGGATGAGAGGATTATCCCTAAGGTAAACTGTGCCTGAGGGACAGGAGATTGTCCCATTGTCTGGAGTTCCACATTCCCTGTCTCTGCCAGACTGGGCCCAGTTGAACAATAGGACACCAATCTATGGAACATTGACTCAAGGATTTGGACCATCAAGAGCTTGATGGCACAGGAGATTGGATGCAACTGTGAAGAATCACACACCAATGCAGATTGAGGGAAACCTTGAACTGGTTTGTATGTATAACTGTTGTTAAACAAATGTTCAGGGCTCACTCACACCATCCAGGGTGAGACCACTGACTTTTGCTTTTGGCTTGGCTTTAATAAATCAGACTTGAACAGTTCAGTGTTTGCGCTTCCTTACTTTACTTGAATTTAATTATTGGACACTGGTTCCGAACCAAGCACGGACTCAAAATAATCTGTAAAAACTGGTAACACTAGAAAGGATCGTTTTAATATCCCTTTAAAGCAGCCCTTCTGTCTGTTCTAGCTTTGCCCCTAAAAATAGACACTCCAGAGCTGGGCCAAAAAACTCCAGCTTGCAGATGAACTGGGGTTGGGCTGGAACATCCCACTGTGCCTGCAACACCATGCATTGTGTGATTGCTGTGAAAAATAACCACACCGGTTCAGATTGTGACCTGTGTTCCCTGTATGGTCACACTCTTATTCACACTGACTCAAGGGAAGATAGCTCATGTTCCAATAAATGAAGATTTCAGAGAGATCAACATTAAAAGCTCTCTTGCGCTTGAACAGCTGAACAAAATGTATAACTTTTTGTCCATTTCAGTAGAAGGGACAAGAAGTTATACCTTAACCCAGCCTGTTTTCAAATTTTGAGTGGCTAGCGGCCTCTTCTCCCCACTGGCTCAGCCTGTCACACATCCCCACCAGCTGGCCCCTCCCCATACCGGATGGAGGTGTTAGCTTGCAGTTTTACAGTTTGCCTGCCCTCCCTGCCTCTGCCCATCCCCCCAGCCACCTGCCCAGCCTACCTGCCTCCGGCTCCATTGTTGCAGCGTCCTTCCTGTCTCCTTGCATGTTCTAGAGACTTGTCCAAAGTTTGGCCTGGGCCCAAATGCTGCTGAATGGTCAGCCCCCACACATTTTCACCTCACCAAATCTGGCCCTCCTTGCAAAATGTTTGGACACCCCTAACGTACGGCAAGCCTTTGTATACCTTGGTACAATTATCAGTCCAAATGACTGCAGCCAAGAAAACAAGAGAAGAGTGAGATGCGGAAGGGCAGCAATCAAAGAATTAAAAAAGATCATCAAGTGAAAATATGTGCTACTGGTAACCAAGACCATCCACACTATTGGTTTTCTGATCACCATGTGTGTGGGTGGTGGGTGGGAACTGAACAGTAAAGAAAGCTGACATGAAAAAATTGATTAACTAGAACTGGGGTGCTGGAGGAGAGCATTGTGGATATTTTGCACTGCTGGAAATACGAACACGTGTGTCCTAGACCAAATCAAGCTTTTGCTGGAGACAAACATGTTGGTGCTGAGGTTGTCATACTTTGGGCACATCATGAGAAGACAGGATTCTCTGTACAAGACAATAGTGCTGGACAAGGTTGAAGGCAACAGGAAAAGAAGACCAAATACAAGATGGATGGACTTGCTTAAAGTTACTTCCCATTAAAATGAATTTTCAGTCATACCTAACAGTGCCCCCGTATGCTCACAGGTTTCTGTATGGGATCCATCAGAATTTAGGAAAATTACAATTTTGATAACTTCTAGCATCTCATGGCCAGCACAGCTACTGGCCATTGGCTGGAAATTATAGTTTAGTCCAATAAATACTGCAAATATTTAGTTCTTTAGCATTTGTCCTGTGTGGTGGAGGGCTCTGCTGTTCTGGATCGGAGACACCATTGCGATAGTACAATAAATAAATAAACAAATTCCCTTGGGTATATTAGGAACCCCTCCTAAGTCTCCAAACATGCAATACTGTATACTGTATATTATTTTACTATGTTGGCAGCTGGTTCTGTGTGCACGTTTAAAATATATATTTGTATGTTGGCTTCAAGATAGATTTCCAGCCTGTCTCCTCAGGATGGGACTTGTTAGGAATTCAAGCGCTTGGAAAAATTAATGGTGTGGACTTTGTTCAACCAGATGAAACTGGAGCTGGAGAATGGCTCCTTTCAAAAGTAAGAAGAGTGTCTAATTTTGGTTTTTACACATCTCTCACTCCTTCTTTCCCTCTTCCTCTCAAGGCAAGGCCCAACCAATCCAAGCTCCGTGGCATGCCCAGAGATGTTATCTGCTCTAAGGGCAACCAGGCGTGTGGGAATGCTTTTGCTTAACAAAGGTTCTTTGGCCAGATTAATGTTTCTGAAGCAACCAACGCTGGGCCACGTGGTGACAGGTTCCTAGGCCGATAGCTGGGGCACAGAGGAAGGCTGGAGGGTAGACTCTTATACTTAAAACATCTTGTTGGCTGCCACCGATTAATGGTAGTGATAAGGCAACCACTCCCTTTTCTGGTTTTTATACTCCACTCCACCTTAGAAATTAGAAGTAACCATGTTACCTGTAGGCACTTACCCTTTTTTATTTCGCTAAGGAGGGTGTAAGGCAGCCACACTTTTGAAATTAATGCAACAAGAGGGAACAAAGGTGCTGGATCAGTGCTGTATATTGAACAATATCCAGAATCCTCTTATGGGCACTAGTGGAGTAACTCCATCAAATGTAAATTTCAGCAGTGAAGTGTTGCAAGCTAAGAGATTGTCATAGGCACATGATTTTCAGCCCAGGTTATGGGACCTGAGACAACAAATGCTTAGACCAACTTCCAAACATATCGCAATCTGGTGCGAGAATTGGTGCTAATGGTGTTGTGCCAGTATACAGTAGGTGTGTAATGGCTGAAATCCAATAGTGAGGGTCAACTACAGTAGGATCCTTGAAACAACGGAATTTAAAGAGGAATTGGTTCACAAACTCTTTGTTGGGCCCACTGTCGTGATGACTTAACCCTTGGTTTCCTCCGATATTTTGCCAGGGCCTTATAAACATGCTTTATAAAAGGTATCTCAGTGTATATTGCGCTGACTGGCTAGGTCAATGGTTATCTCCTAATGATAATTCTGCCTTGCCACCAATGGATGCTTTGTTTTGTCTTTCAGGATCAGCTCAGTTTGTTAGAGCTGGACACAGAATTTGGGGTGAAGTCTCACTTAAGTTGAACCTTAGTCCTTTTACTTGCGTTGCAGGGGTTAAATGCCTGTACTGCAGGTAAAACTGCTCACAGCCTGGGGTTCAATCCCAGGTAGCAGGCTCAAGGTTCACTCAGCCTTCCATCCTTCCGAGGTCAGTAAAATGAGTACTCAGCTGGCTGGTGGGGGGACACAATGTGTAGCCTGCATTACTGTATTTAAAAACTGCAAACCTCCCAGAGACTACTTGAAGTGGTATGGGGCTGTATATAAGCAGAACACTTTGGTTTTTCCTTGATCTGGAAGCTATATTTTTATTAATGCAGCACAGTATAAGCTCACTTTGCTGCTGCATCATAGTTAGCTTGTGGTTTACTGCAACACCCAGATCCTTTTCACAAGTCCCGCGACCAAACCAGCTGCCTCCCATCCTCTATATGTACATCTCATTTGTCAAGCACAGGAGTTGACATTTTTCCTTGTTGAAATGTGCCTTGTTTCTTTTGGCCCAGTTCTCTGCTCTATCAAGATCGTGTTGAACTCAGATTCCGTCTTCTGAGGCAGAAGACATAATCCAAGTTTGGTCTCATCTGCAGATATGAAGAACAACCTTTCCATGACCTGATCAAAGCCGTTTATTAAAAACCCTGAACAATGAAGAGCTTAAGACAGAAAACCTGTGTTGCCGCATATGTCATCCCCCATCCAGGATGTCAAGGAGAGGTAACTGTGTCTCATATAACAACATTTCTGGCTGCATAGCTCAGTATTTTACATGTCTGGGTGTAGAGTAAGAGGTTGGTTATTTGATTCCTCACTGTTCCTCCTGTGAGTGGAGGCAACCTATGGCGGTTACTTCACGCCCTACCTTGTTCCGCGATTACATTTGTACTGTGACAGCATTGTTTGCGGTCACATGGTTTTGTCCCTGTTCAGTCCCTGTTTCCATTTACTCACGGGCATGATTACTTGTCTCATGACAAGTGTTACTTCATGGTCTTGTTCTGTGACAAATTCTGAATTTGTCTTGCTTTCTTGTCCCTTTTTTAAAATATCATAAATAAAACTTTTTTGATATTTCGATTTACTGGTCTTCCGGATTTACACGTCAATGCTACAGAATTTTCAGTACTTTCTTTAATAAACATTTGCACTGCATGGTGTTTCCCATAGGGAAACTAATGTTGAATGCCACTTCAGCCACTGACCACTAGGTGGACACTGGTTGTTGTATGATAGTTGTTACCACACGGTCCCTTGTCTCGGAACAGGAACCGGGAACAAACCATGACAAGAGAATTCCCCAGCCCGGGGGCAGGTATGGCTTGTCACGCTCTGTTCCCGGTTCCAGGGACGTGGTCGAGACAACTTTTTGCTGTCATGCTATGGACGTGAAGTAAGTTTTTTTGTACTGGTCCCAAGCGGGACAGCAAGGAGGGATGAATGGGACATGAAGTAACCACCTATGTGGCCTTGGGCAAAGTGCACAGTCCTGGAGCACCTGCAGAAAAAGGGACTGGTAAATTATATGCATTCTTGATCTGGAAAATCCTGGAAAGTGTCACTAGAGATCAGAATTCACTTGATGGCTCATGATGAAGAAGAGGAAGGTATATTTAGAGTGCCATTTATCAACTTTAATACTATTTGCTTATAACTTAGAGCTCAAATTATCAAATTTAATAGTATTTGCTTATTAAGTCTAACGTATCTTTTTGCTAAAGGTAACACCAATGAACAAACAACTCAGCTAAGCTATGGAACAAGTTACTTCCCTAACATTTTGAGCAGGAAACGGAACACATCATTTTTAAATGCAAGGGCAAGTGACACGGATAAGTATCCTTTAACCAGTAATTTTAAAATGCCCAACATGTGCCCTGAGTGAAGTACACTGACGTCTGAACTTAACGCTATCAAGCAACAAAATAAACAGCTAAGAGGATAGTTAAAAGAAAAGGGTGAAAACCTACTGTGAACAAAGCTGTATTAGTTGGGGCCTTATTTATTTATTTATTTTGCAAGAATGGAGCCTTTCATAGCTACCAGCATCTGAGGATCTAATCTCCTTTTCAGCAGTATTTTCTCCCTTGGTTCAATTATCCTAGTGGAGAGTTAAACTTAAAGAGCTTGCCCAATGACTTATCAAGTTGTCCTTGCCATCAACACTCTATTTCTAACGGAGAACATGAAAGAAATGCTTACCTGCAAACTTATTGCCTCTTTTACTAAAATAGGTAAGCTCTAAAACCAAAGTCTTCACTTATGTGCATGCACTGGCTAAAAGGAAAGGTACAGCATTTGTTTGCTTGAAGAAGGGCAGCAAAGATGGGGCCAGCCTGGCCTCGAGTGGAAGGGACCTCCAGAGCCTGTGAGCAGCAACAGAGAAGGCCTACTCTTGTAAGGTTGGTGGTACTCAGAGGAGGACCTTTTCTGATGATCTTACCAAAACAGTCTTAGCTAAATAATGTGTGTGTGTGTGTTGTGTCATTACAGTCGTGATTGACTCTTTGTGACCCCATGTCCATGGAGTTTTCTTGGCAGGAATACTGGAGTGGTTTGCCAGTTCCTACTCCAGGCGCCTACAGCACCTGGTATTCCCTGCTGGTCTCCCATCCAAGTACTAACCCGGGCCAACCCTGCTTAGCTTATGAAATCAGGCGAGATCGGATGTGCTTAGGGCATCTAGGCAGCTTAATAATGTGGATGGCTTCAAAACATTTCTTATGTCAGGATTAGAGATGGGCACGAATAAAAAAAATGACATTTTGTTTGTCATTTGTCGTTTGGAGGGTCCGTTTCAGTTCGTTTCCGTTTTTTGTGAATTTTTGCAAAAAAATCATTTTCGTTTTCATTCGTTTCGTTACCGTTTCGTTACCATTTATTTCAATTTTTTTGTGATTTTTTTTTAGCATTTAAAGCAGTTCACTGTATTGCAGTAACGGAAACGAAATGCACGACAAAATTTCCGGTGTTTCTGTTTGTTTCGTTTCATTTTGGAGATAAAATTCGTTTGTCGTTTCGTTTCGTAACGAAATGAAAAAACGAAAACGGAAACAAAAATTGTTCGTTTCGTGCCCATCTCTAGTTAGGATCATCACCTACGCACTAGTATTGCACTAGGGGTTCAGAATAATTTGGGGTCTTCTACATAAAATGATAAAGCCTGGCTCAGCGTTAGACATGCATAGAGTAAACCCATCCAAATTCATGGGTTGTTAACTGATTAGGGCTAAACCCAGTTTTATTATTTCAGTTGCTCTTCCCTAATAAGGACTGTTTGAAGGTCATATTATACATTACAGATAATCCTGCATGAGAGATGAAAGGATGTTAATTTTCCAGAGATGCAAATTAGATATCTTTTCGCATTTGAGAAATTGGACACATAAAAAACCCTGTGTTTAGCTCCACTAAACCAGTCAAAAACCAAAAGCAAACCAATTTGCAAACCTCAAGAGCTGAGAAAAATCTCTTGCCATGATACTCATATGCTTCCAGCTGTTAAGAAATTTCCTCTCCTAATAATGAGTTCTCTAAAAGAAGTCAGTCCTTTAATAGTCCAGTACAAGTGGATTAAAATAAACCCCCTTGCCAGTGCCAGAATTTGGCAATTTCCAAATAATTGTGTCCCTCATGGGTTCAACCAGAAATTGCTAGGACTGTGCTGTTTTTAGGTCTTCCTGCCTGAACTGAAATACTATAAGAAAGTCTGGCAGGTTCATTTTCCAAAAGTGCCACTAAGATTACATACGTGGACACAAGTTAGTTGTGCACTCACTATTGGAAGTTTATGGATATATTGCACCAAATTGCAGTGGGAGCATAAAATATTTTCTTCTAGGGTAATCCAAAGAAAATCCAGATTCTCCCTAGACTGGATAATTTTTTTCTTTTGCAGTGTGTGTTCGGAGAGGCAGACATTTTCATGGTTTCACACTGAAACTTTAAGCTTCAGCTCAAACTTGAGGAAGGGCAAGATGTTTTGCCTTATATAGACAAAGAAAAAGGTCTCTTGGAGGTCAAATTTAAGATGACAGTGAGAAAGCACAGTCGGGGTGGAACAAGAAAAACAAACCACAGCCTATTGCCAGTAGCTGTTTGCAAGTCCTATTCACTTTTGTTTGAAAATCATGGTATCTTGTGATGGGGATATGATCTTGCATATACAAAACTCTGCTTTCTGCACACAAAGGGGTATGAGGGCCTATATAAGATATACAAATATCCTGCATGGCAGGGGGTTGGACTGGATGGCCCTTGAGGTCTTTTCCAACTCATGATTCTATGAAAATAACTTCTTGCTCTCTGGGTCAAAGAGGAGAAATTAGAATAGTGGATTGGGCCCTCACTGATTTGTTTACCTCTCTCTTTGTTCCTTGTTAAATTCTGCGAGGAACCAGGAAAATGGACACCTTTTAAGGTCAATACAGTATATGATTTTATTAAAAGACATTCAGTAATCCTATTGTTATGTGCCATCAAATCAGAACTAACTTAAAGGGAGCCTAATCCGGTTTTCAAGGTAAGTGAAGTTTTAAAGGAGTGGTTTTACTAATTCTACACTTTCTTTCTCCCCCTCCCCGCAGTGAGTTTTGATGGTAGAACTGGAGGATTGAACTCAGATTTCTGGAGCCCTGACCCATCACTCCATCCACTACAACAATAATTTGGTAGTGTGAGTGAAAAGAGGTAACTTCCACACAGGTTCCAGCTGCATTGCATATATGATTTGTGAATGTTGGTAAATTCTCCAAAGACAAAAGGAAACTTCCTTCCCTTTGCACTGACCAAGTTCAATAGATACAGTCACCCCCCCGCCATTTTGCGGTTCAGGTACCGCGGTCCCACTACATCACAGGATCGCAGTACCTGCACCGCAGGGCGGCGGGGGGCCATCTGGTCGCTCCGTTGCCCCCCCGGCGCCTCCGAAAGGCCTCGGAGCCACTCGGAAGGGCCACGGGGAGGGATGGCTTCACTCTCCGTCGCTCCCCTGGGCGCCTCCGAAAGGCCTCTGAGCTGTGCAGGTGCCGGAGAGCGACTCGGTCCCTCTCCGCAGCCCTCCCAGGTGCCTCCGGAGGGCCTCGGAGCCGTGCGGAAGGGCTGCGGGGAGCGATCGGGTCGCTCCGCGCCACCCCCCAGGCTCCTCCGAGGCTTTTGGGAAAGGTGCGCGATCGCCCCACCCGCCCCCAGGCCCCCCACCCGCTTCCACATATCACGGATTTTTGTGGATCGCGGGTGGGGTGGGTCCCTAACCCCCGCAATTGGCGGGGGGTTACTGTACAACTTTTCCCAGCATTGAGAGGCCTCTGGTATCTAGACTCAGAATGCTGGCTCAAGTTTTAGGGAAGAGCTAGCAGCTGCCTAGATGCCCTGAACATATCCAGTCTTACCTGAAGCTAAGGCGGTTACTTCATGTCCGTTTTATCCCTCTAACTGTCGTGGTTCGGACCAGTACAAAAAAAAATCTTACCTCACGTCCATCTCACAACAGCAGAAATTTGTCTCGACCACGCCCCCGAAGAGGGATGTGAGTGTGACAGTTTTGCTCCTTGATCTGGGTTGGGTATTTCCTTGTGTTGGTTTGTTCCCGTTTACTGTTGCGAGAGAAGAGGTCGTGAGGTAAGAACTGTCATGCAACAATCCCTGTGTGGTATTGTGTCCACCTAGTGGTTACCGGCAGAAACGACAGTCACTACTATTTTCCTGTGGAAAAACTCATGCAATGTAAATGTATATTTAAAACAATACTGATACCCAGAATACCAGTACATCGATATATCGAAATAGTAGATATTTTGGCAGCTAAAAAAAAAGGAGAACACAGCTGGCAAATTTCAGTGTTTTATCTTGGTACAAGGCCGTGAGGTAACAATTGTCATGAGACAAGTTATCACGACCATGGGAACACAGGAGCAGGGGGAAAAAACAGGGAGAAAACCATGTGATCACGACCAATGCTGTCACGGTACAAAACTAGTAACGAAACAAGGATGTGAAGTAACCGCCTAAGCAGGATTGGCCCTGGTTAGTACTTGGATGGGTGACCACCAGAGAATACCAGGTGCTGTAGGCGCCTGGAGTAGGAACTGGCAAGCCACTCCAGTATTCCTGCCAAGAAGACTCCATGGACATGGGGTCACGAAGAGTTGGTCATGACTGTAACAACACAACACACACACACACACACACAGAGGCTTCTCTAGCACCCACTGTTCCAAATGCAGCACTACACCAGTATTCGAGTCCACTGTGCAATTTGTAGCCGGGCAGCTGAATGGAGCACCAGCACTCTTAACTCTGAACCTTTTTGGGTGCTTAACCTCTAGAAGCAAGGGTACAGTGTTGGATGCGTTAGTGTTTGGGAATATAATTCCAAGAATCCCCCAGGCACAGTGAATGGATGATTCTGAAAGTTATACTGAAGAGAAGTTACTTTCCCACGTTTGGTTGCTCCAGCCAAATAGATCAGGCACCTTCCACTCTTCAATGTTTACCTTTCCTTCTATACTTCTTCTTCAATACAGAGGGAGAAACTTACAAAAACAGAAGAAAGTTAGCTGTAAGTACTGTGTGGCTTGTTTTTTCAAGGCAACCTTTATGAAAAGGTTCTCTGGCTGAAAAGGAGTCTAGAGGCAATTCCGAAAACCCAGCCTACAGTTCGGAGGCAGATTCAAGGCAGGAGGTCAAGAAAAAGTCAAACCTCTTCATAAATATTGATGATCCTTCATTTAGAAAGAAGGGGCCTTTTATGTAGCAGCAGGTTAGGAGCTAACCATGTTGTCTCCCTCCTAAGCCCCAGGGCTTGCTACTTGACAAAAAAAAAAAGGTAAGAAAAGGAAAATAATACAGGTAGGGCCAGATTCTTGCCATTTTAACCAACTTGCATTTTCTAGATCAGTTCTCTGGGAACATTTTACACCTGTTGCTTCGATTTGCAGGTCACAGTACTTCGTAAGATCAAAAGGGGAGGGGGGGAGAGACAAAGACAAATTTGAATTAAAACAAGATAATTAGTTGTAGCGCAGAGTGGGCTGTCTCCAATGCTCCAGGCTTGTACACACCCATCTTTGGAATTTACAGGGCTGTGGGTCCTCCCTGGGCATTTTTTTATTTCATAAGGTTTTTTTTAAAAAAAAACTGAAAAAGATCTCTTGTGCTCTCTAATGGCCATTTTTAAAAACATGTGTGAAGGGGTTGGTGCAGAGGGGGACCTGGAGCCCTCAGAACAGGCAGGCTGAAACATGTTGTCTAGTAGAAACAAATAGACTTTGCAGGGGAAAAGTTTCCCCTCAAAAACATTTCAATTTCAATTGTGTGTGTGTTGGGGGGTGGGAGTGGCTTGGAGGGTGGATGGATTGAGTGGCCACTGACTATGCTGAATGGGGATGATGATGGTGCCAGGCAGTGGAAAGGTGGGACAAATGGACAAAGCAGGGCTAGGGTTTGTTTGTGAGTTGTATTTTATGGTCCTCTGTTTGAAGGGCACCATCTTATTCTTTTTTTTTAAAAAAGCAACAAAAACAAGATGGTGGCTTCTCCCGTTGTTTCTTCAGTGATGAAAAAGAGCAGTATTTCCTATCGAACCTGAAGGGAAGCAGTTTAGTTTAGTGGTGCCTAGCTCCCCCCTCCAACACCTTGCTGCCACCCCTCCCCCAGTATCTGCTGCCTGAAGTCACCATTTAATTCCACCTTTTGGCAGGGCTATTCCCAGAAAGCATTCTCAAGTTTTAACGTAAAGAACTATCAAAAAGGAGAATGGGAGCGCTTAGAATGTGCCCAATAGCAGTCTGAATAGATAGATGCCCAGCCAATCTGCTCCCATTCATCTCCATTAGAGCGAGCTCTGAGACACACTGTATTTTAGTCAAGAGTATTTGTATTTTAGTTAATTTGGACTTCTATGTATAAATCTTGGATTGCAGATACATGTTTTTTTTACCCTCCTTCCCACTTTTTAGTACAGTGGTACCTTGTATAAAGGAATTAATTCATTCCAAATGAAATTATGTTAAGCAAATTTTCCTTTATACAAATTCCCATGGGAATGCATTGAAAATGGAGTAATCCCATTTTTATGTTGTATGGATTTTTCCCATAGGCGATTATGTTAAGCAAATTTCCCCTATCTCTGGAATTTTTTATGTTATACAAATGTTATGTTGTACAAGCTGTTTGTTATATAAGGGTCCACTGTAGTATGTTTCCTGTGTATTGGTATTGTTGATTCTGGATAACCAAAAGACATATAGTTCTTGGTAGATATATGTTGTGCAGGCCAACTCAATACAATCTCTCTCTCTCTCTCCCTCTCTTTCCCCAGAGGTTGCAGCTTGGATGAGTCTTGGATTCAAGTGCTCCCTCGGCCACAGACTCAACAAAAAAAATGTTCAGCTGGCTACTGTTAGAGTTCAACAGAAACAAACAACTGCCACCAACCCATGAAAGAGAGGGAAAGACCATGCACAGAGAGCTGGGGCTCTCGTTGGATTCAAAGCTGGAAACGGATTAGTTAGTTGTGGACAGGCAGATGATCTCCCCAGCCCAGAAAATCCCTTCCACTTGTACAAACCATGGACAGCATGCGAGTTTGCAAACAAAATTCCAATAGTGCCCTCCAGCTGTGTTTGGTTCTAGTCCCCAGACAGCAGGCTGGTTGGAGCTGATGGAGAAGCAATCTAATGTAGCTACAGAGCACTGGCTTAGGGGACACCACCATGGACAGCAATACCAAATACCTTCATTTGGTTTTGGTTTCTTGACAATGCTTTGTTCCAAGTCTCTGTTAACCAGCTCTAAGGATGAACCCAGAATCAAGTGTGGATGCTTTCCTTCAAGATACTGGTTCTCATCCTAGATCTTGGACATTTTTCAAAGGGGTAGGTAAACTCATGCAGATAAATATGCTTCTGAGTGTGACCTCCTGAACCTCTTGCCTGGCAGTAGAACAGCCCACCCCAAATACTGTACAGAGGCTTCAGGACAGGTTTGGGGTGGGCAAATTAAGTGGGGTTAAGCGATCACCTTAGACAAACATGAGGATGAGGTGAGGGTTATACCAGCTCTTTCCAGCAAAGCCACAGCTATCTGGAAGGTCACTTCCAGTCTCATGAAGAACAGCTTTGGAAACATATTAGCCACCATCTTTACTGATTATTTAATTATTATTATTATTTGATTTTTTAAATTGTTGTTGAATTATAATTGTTGTAAACCGCCTGGAGTTCCTTCGAAGATGGGTGGTATAGATAGATAGATAGATAGATAGATAGATAGATAGATAGATAGATAGATAGATAGATAGATAGATA
>JAHTLZ010000007.1:39300422-39372006 GCA_023846285.1 Phrynocephalus versicolor | reverse complement strand
CACACACACACACACACACACACACACACACACACACACACACACTTCTGTCTCACCTTGCTGCCTGACATGTATCCAAGCAGCTGAGAACAAGTGAAAATCATCACATAAAAGCATAAGATTAATTGTAAAGGCAAGAGTGATTTATAAGGGTTCGTTGGGTATGTGTGGAAAATGCATTAGATGCTATTGCCCCTGAAGCCATGTCAACTACATTTATTCATGTTTTCATTACCTGTACCTTTCTCTCCTGCATTTCCTCCAAAGGCTTCAGTGTGGTGTACATAGTCATCTCCTTTTTGTTTTTATTATCTCCCCTTTTTCGTCGTCCCAAGAATCCTGTGATAGGTTAGATTCGCCCCAGGTCATTCACAGAGCTTAGGGGGCTGAAAACCTCTCCAAAACATGGAATCTGAAAGTGGAACCATGGTTTCATTTGGGCCAAACTGAGGGAGAGAGAGATTAGAATCCTGGGCTTTTAGTTTGTCCGCAGTTGCAGTGTTGTCCTTTATAACCAACTACGATTACTGTTAATTTGGGTTCACTTCAAACCTTAACTTCTGAAGCTGGCTTGTTTAAACAAACTAGGCTAGTTAATGTTAGCCACAGATCGTGGCTTATATTGAAGCTGGAATGTAAATAAAGTTGTGAGCTGGGGCAACCCCTCCCCCTCTTAGTTTATGTGGGAGAAAAGGAAATGTACAGCCTGAAAAGGAGGCTGGGTGCTTCTTAGTGTCACGCTAAGCCAGAAGTGGGCTTAATGTGGCTCTCCATATGTTGTGGGACTCCAATTCTCCACATTCCTCCCCACTGATTATGTTGGCTAGAGCTGACAGGTGTTGTAGTCCAGTAGCCTTTTATGGACCTGCGCTTTACCAACCCTGTGGTAAACTATGCTTTAGCACTGAGATCCAAATGTGGCCAACCAGAATAGGCTGAGTCACTATTTATTTATTTATTTATTTATTTATTTATTTATTTATTTATTTAGAGTATTTTACCCTGTCTTTCTCCTTGGAAAAGGACCAATGGTGGCTTAAAGTAATAAGGGACAATATACAGTCCAGTACAATTAAGACATGATCAAGTATCAAGAACAAAGAATTTAGGGACATCTTACAGTATTAAAAGACAACATTACATTAAAGCTACAAGAGAACACAAGGAGATAAAAAGAGAGTAAAATTCCATGTAAAAGTTATGAGTGATGGAAAATAACATTGAAAATAAAGTGTCAGTGCAATCACAGAAGGTTATAAGTGGTTATAAACACAAAGTCTATGTGATCCTATAGATTCATATAAAAGACACATAATAGGTAGTCTATCATTCAGGGAAAGCTTGCCTGAAGAGAATGGTCTTTGCCCATTTATTTATTTATTTATTTACCACCCGATTTTCCCAAAGGAACTCAGGGCGGTGAACAATGTTAAATATTCATTAAGAAGAAGAAAGAAACAAAACAGCATCACAATAAAAAAAGACATCAGAGATGGGGCAGTCCTAGCCTCTACTGGGAGGGAATTCCAGAGTCTGGGCGCAGTAGCCGAGAAGGCCCTTTCATGTGTTCCCACAAGATGTGCCTGTGAGGGTGGTGGGATAGAGAGAAGGGCTTCTCCTGATGATCTTAACACCCGAGTCGGTTCATACTGTAAGATTCAACCTTTGAGGTAGACACTTTTTGTTATGGCTTAGTTAAACTGCCTTGCCATTCAGATATATACAAAGGTTGGTTTAGGTCCTGCATTTGCTATTCAAACTACAAGAATGATTAACTTACGATTTTCACAAGGCATGTCATTGTATAATCGAAGAGCTGCATTTTCCTAGTGTTGGTATCCATTTAATAGCATCATTTGTAGTATCTCTGTGTATGTTTCTCTCTCTCTATGCTGCTGCTGTTGTTGTTTCTCTGAAGTGCTTTCTATGCTCACAGGATGGTGCCTCAGCAGGTTACGATTCTAACTTTTCCAGCTCATTACTCAACACATTATTCAAAAAGGAACCCACTGATATATCACCTGAGGACATATAAGTCCTCCTAAAAAGAAGATGAAACAAAAAAGCTTCTCTTTTTCATGGTTATTTTAAAAACATAAGAACAGCCTTGCTAGAACAGGCCACAGCCCATCCTGTCCAGCCATCTGTCTCACACATTTGCTTCAGGGTATTCCCAAGCTGATGTCTTCACCTGTTTACGATTCCCTACAAATGGCATTGAGAGATATTCTATCTCTCTCTCTAACCCAGAGATTTTCTTTAGGCATCCATCATGATAGCCATTGATACCCTTCTTCTCCATGAAGTTCTCCAATCCTTTCTTAAAGCTGCCAAGGCTGACAGCTGTCACCACTTCTTCTGGCAGGGAGTTCCACAGACCACTGATCCTCTGTGTGAAAAAGTACTTTCTCTTATTTGTTTGAGATCTAGCACCCAAAAGTTTCATGGAGTGCCCCCTAGTTCCTTATCTACTTTGTTCACACCGTGTATGGTTTTATAAACTTCAATCAGGTCACCTCTTAGACTATAAGAATTTTTTTTAGCAAGGCAATAGTTCTGTTCCATTTCCTTTCTTATATTATCCCCTTCTGTTTGCTTTATCACATTAATACTTATACAACAGGAAATCTATCTTGTTGCAGAATCCACACAAAACCAAATTTCCAGTATAGACAGCTTACCTCACAGTCACTAGAAGAAATGTAACAAATATTTGGGGGTTTTTTTTGCACTTTTTGTTTTTTAAAGACAAGGAAGGAAGGAAGGAAGGAAGGAAGGAAGGAAGGAAGGAAGGAAGGATGGCACAGACAAAATCATCACAATATATTTACAACATTTTGCCACCAGACTCAGCCACAGGAGACAAGAAAAAGGAAGAACTACTCAACACCTTCCTTACCCCTGTTTTCTCCAAAAAGAAAAAAAGAGATCCACTGGGACAAAGAGTAGATGAGGTAGGATGGGAATTGCAACATAGAATAGGTAGAGAGGTAGTACAGAAACACCTGGAAACATTAAATGAATTTATGTTTCCTGGTCCAGAAGAATTACACCCAAGAATATTAAAAGAACTGGCAGAAGTAATTTCAGAACCATTGGCATTAATATTTGAGACGTCCTGGAGAAAAGGGGAAGTCCCCATCAATTGGAAGAGGGCTAATGTTGTCCCCATCTTCAAAAAAAGGAAAAAAAGAGAACCCAAATAATTACCGCCCAGTCAGCTTGAGTTCAATTCCTGGAAAGATCCTAGAGCAGATTATTAAACAGGCAGTCTGTAATTATTTAACAAACAATGCTGTCATTACAAGAAGTCAACACAGGTTTCTTAAAAACAAGTCAAGCCAGACTAATTTGATTTCTTTCTTTGATAGAATTACAGGCCTGGTGGATAAGGGAAATGCTGTGGAATACTGCTTATTTGGACTTCAGTAAGGCCTTCAATAAGTAAGGCCTTCGATAAGGTTCCCCATGGTATTCTTGCAAAGTTAGTATGAAGTGGGATAGATAGTGCTACCATTAGGTGAATTTGTAATTGGTTGACTGATCGCACCCAAAGGGTGATCATACAGTAAATGGCCTCTCTTCAGCTTGGAGAGATGTGACCACTGGGGTGCTCTAGGGTTCTGTTCTGGGTCCAGTGCTGTTCGATATCTTTATTAATGACTTGGAGGAAGGATTAGAGAGTATGCTAATTAAATTTGCAGATGATACCAAATTGGGAGGGGCTGCAAATTCCCTAGAGGATAGGATGAAAATCCAAAAGGACCTTGACAGATGACAGTGCTGGGCCAAAGCTAATGGAATAGATTTCAACAGAGGGAAATGTAGGGTGCTCCATCTAGGTAAAAAGAATGAATTGCACAAATATAGGATGGCGGACACTTGGCTGGAGAATAGTACCGGTGAAAGGGATCTGAGAGTCGTGGTGGACCACATATTGAACATGAGTCAGCAGTGTGACGCAGTGGCAAGGAAAGCCAATGCAATTCTTGGTTGCATCAACAAAACCATAGTGTCTACATCAAGGGAAGTAATAGTACCACTCTATTCAACTCTGGTCAGACCCCATCTGGAGTACTGTGTCCATTTCTGTGCACCTCAATTCAAAAAGGATGTTGAGAACCTTGAGCGGGTACAGAGGAGGGCGATCAAGATGATTGAGGGTCTGGAAGAAATGTCTTACGAGGAACGGCTTAGTGAGCTGGGAACGTTCAGCCTTTCAAAAAGAAAGCTGAGAGGGGATAAGAACATAAGAACATAAGAAGAGCCATGTTGGATCAAGCCAACGGCCCATCTAGTCCAGCTTCCTGTATCTCACAGTGGCCCCACCAGATGCGTCTGGGAGTGCACGAGACCAGATATCTATTTCGTGATATCACTCCCCGGCATCTGGCCCTTGAAGTACCCCGGTTTTAAGACTGGAGATTACACATCTCCACCATGGTTTGTAACCTGTGATGGATTTTTCCTCCAGGAATCTGTCCAATCCCCTTTTGAAGGCATCCAGGCCAGATGCCATCACCACATCCTGTGGCAGGGAGTTCCACAGACTAACAACGCGCTGAGTAAAAAAATATTTTCTTTTGTCTGTTCTTAATCTCCCAGCCCTCAATTTGAGTGGATGTCCCCTAGTTCTGGTATTTTGGGAGAGGGAGAAGAGCTTCCCTCTATCCACTTTACCCATGCCCTGCATTATTTTGTACGTCTTAATCATATCCCCCCTCAGGCGCCTTTTTTCCAGACTAAAGAGGCCCAAATGTTTTAGCCTTTCCTCATAAGAGAGGTGCCCCAGCCCAGTAATCATTTTAGTCGCTCTCTTCTGCACCTTTTCCAGTTCCACTATGTCTTTCTTGAGATGCGGTGACCAGAATTGTACACAATACTCCAGGTGGGGCCTTACTATTGTTTTGTATAATGGCATTATAATGTTGGCTGTTTTATTTTCAATCCCCTTTTTGATAATCCCTAGCATGGAATTGGCCTTCTTCACCGCTGCCATACATTGGGTAGACACCTTCATGGAGCTGTCCACCAAAGCACCAAGATCTCTTTCCTGATCCGTCACGGATCAGGATATGATACCTATGTTTAAATATTTGAAACAATGTCATATTGATGAGGAAACAGGTTTGTTTTCCATGTCTTCAGAGACTAGGACTCAGGGCAATGGTTTCAAGTGACAAGAAAAGAGATTCCATTTGAACATTCGGAAGAACTTCATGACGGCTAGAGCTGTTCGGCAGTGGAATATGCTGCCACGGAGAGTGGTGGAGTCTCCTTCTTTGGAGGTTTTTAAGTAGAGGCTGGATGGCCATCTGTCAGAAATACTCTGATGGGGGTTCCTGCATGGCAGGGGGGTTGGACTGGATGGCCCTTGAGGTCTCTTCCAACTCTATGATTCTATGCAAAATAAAAAAGCCACAATTATGCATCTTCTTTCCACCTGAAGAATGAGGAGGAGGTGATAAGGAAGAATAAGATTTTATTCGTGCTTAAAAAAGAACTCCTATTTTCCATTCCAGATTTCAGAATAAGAACATGTGGCACCTGAGAGAAACTGAAATATCTCTAATATTTTAATATATAACCTTGCTGAGCGTTAGCCATGGATTACTATGCAAAACTCCACGTGGGGCATAAAACCTGCATGTGTGGTTCAAAGCAACAGAAACCCTTCCCCATTGTTTGTTCCATGGTGGCCTCTTTGGAGAGCATCAGAAAGAGATGATTGATCCCCTGTTGACTTCCCTAAGACCGTTCAGTCTACAGCGCAGAAAAATTGTCTTTTGTTGAAGGACAAGGGCAGCTCTACCAGTCAAATAGTAGCTGTGTTCACAGCTGCAGCTCAGATTTGAAAAGAATTTTAAAGGACTTGGTAGGCAAACAAGGGAGGCATGTGAACAACCAACATGGCTGCCTCTAGGATGGAAGGGAGGAATGTGTTGCCTTCCCAATTGGGTAGGGTGGTTGTCACTCCCACAAGCCTTTGCTGGCACAAGTCACTGGTCAGGAATGCTGGGTGGGGGAGGGGAAAACCCTTTGCCCAGTCCTGACTCGGGACACTGGCCACGAAGCTGCCTGAATTAACACAAAAGGAACGGCATCATCAACACAAAAATGTCAACCTTTGAGCAGAATTCCAGTGCAGTTTGTGTTTCAATGCACGTATGTGTGTGTATAACATGCTTGAGGCCTAGCTCTCGAAACACATTCATGTTGTGGATCATAGTTGGAAACATGAGGGTTTGGGTTTTGTTTTTCTTTCTTAAACCCATCGGCCCGGCTCGCTGGGGGATTTTGAAAGTTGTAATGTTTGTTTTTAAAGTAACTTTCCAAGTTCTAATTGAGGGAAGACATAACAGGATTTCTGCAATTACCCAACACTGGTCTGCCAAGCAACAGATCATTCTTGTGAAAACTGCCCCCCCCCCCCAATGATTCTGAATTCCATATAGGCTGATAAATAATTCAGCCTAACCACTCTAGCCGTCTCCTTTGGACTCCTGTCGGCGGTAAATCCAGATTAGTCGCTCCCTTGCTGCTGCTGCCAGCCGAGGCTTTGAAGAGCTCTCTGCTGCGCCAGAGCTAATGAGCTTTATAAGAAGGGAGCCCTGTTCTCAAGTTCAGCAGAAGGTGTACGTTTGTGTGCTCTGATTAAGCACACATGTGGGAGGCACTGCAGATGGCTGGGAATATGCTGCTGGAGAAACACAGATGATGCTTTCCCCAGCACAGAAGTTATCTAATAGTCGCACATTATAGTGACTCAGCAGTTGCTGAGGCCAGGACAAAATTACTGCATTCTTCATCAGGGCTGATTTAAAACACGGTATCCTTGGTTGGCTTCTGGGCGCACCACTTCACTGTCGCTTGACCCTCAGCAAGCAAGCCTTGTCTAACAACCTGAAGCTCTCATTTCCCCCAAAAGCTCCTGCGTCAAGCACGATTGGGATGATTGTGGAACATCTATTATTGCAGTGGATGCTGACTGTTGAGTTGTGACGAGGTACCTTGTCGGCTTGCTGAGTCTGTTGCCCCGGTTCCTAGCTCTGATGGACGACTTGGGCCATCCAGTTATCCCGGGCTTCAGTGTTGCTGGGAAGCCTGGAAAGCAACCACAAGGAACAGGCCCTTCTCGGTGGCAGCTGTGGCACTTCAGAACTCAGTGCCTGTTGATAAGATGCCACCCTTTCTCCCTTGTCTCCGTCAGGAAGCATGTTAAAACAGAGTTATTTAAATACGCTTTCCAGACCATCTTCCCCATGTGGAACCTTTATTCCATTTAGCTGTTGCTGTCAGGAGTGTTATTTATATTTTCCTTTTGCTGTTGTTTTGGGTTATGTTATGGTGTGGGCATGAGTTTAACTTTTTATAAAGCCTTCAGTTTGGGCAGTATTTAAGTGCAACAAATAAATTGATACTGACTCTAAAAATTCTCCATTTTAAACTAGAATTAAACAGAAGTCTGCCCACTTGGAGGTTTTTGTTGTTGTTGTTCCTTCTCCTTCTCCTTCTTTCTTGTTCTTCTTCTTCTACTACTACTATTACTACTACTACTACTACTACTACTACTAATCCTATGGACGATCAAGTGGTGAATCACTTGATGGTCCACAGGATCCCCAGCCAGAGACCTAAACTCCACAGCCAGAGGCCTAAACCATTGGTCTCCAACTCCACAATAAAAAAAAAAAGACATGAACACTCCAGATATGGTTGGGCTGCAACTTCCACCACCACTAGGTAGTATACCTAACAGGAAAGGATGATGGAGTTACACTCTAACATAGGAGTGAGCATATCCTTGAAAGGATGTCATATTGAAGAGGAAAGAGGCTTGTTTTTCATGGCTTCAGAGACTAGGACTCGGGGCAATGGTTTTAAACTACAGGAAAAGAGATTTCTTTTGAACATTTGGAAGAACTTCATGGCAGTTAGAGCTGTTCGGCAGTGGAATATGCTCCCACAAAGGAGGGTGGTGGAATCTCCTTCTTTGGAGTTTTTAAAGCAGAGGTTGGGTGGCCATCTGTCAGAAATACTGTGATGGGGGTTCCTGCATGGCAGGGGGTTGGACTGGATGGCCCTTGAGGTCTCTTCCAACTTTATGGTTCTATGATTCAAACCTGAGTTTTTTCCTAGTGAATATTATGCCAGAGATAGTAGATATGAAAATAAGACAGGTAGTGATTCATGTGATAACCTCAGCTCGAATTTTGAATGCTATGTACTGGATACCGAAACAAGAAGAACTGATTGGAAAAAGTTTGGAAGTTGCGGAAATTGACATGCTGTCAATAAAAATCAAAGGAACAACCAATGGAGAAAGCAGGAGAAAGCTGGAACCTGTTCTGCAGAGGAATCTTCAATAAGTTATGAAATAGGAATAATTTAAAAAAATTGATAAAAATAGATTTGGTAGTTATTAAGAGCAACCAAAAACTGAATAGGGCTAAGATAATATGTAAGCAACATGGTTAAATATACATGTAACAAAGAATGTAATTGTACTCTTATCCCCTCCCTCTCTTTTTTTCTGTCTTCCTCCTTCCCTTTTTTCTTTTCCCCTTCCATTTATTATTTTCCTTTGCTTTGATTTAATCCAATTTAAAAAAAAAACAGTAAGAAAAAAACCATGACCAGAGAAGAACACAACTGTAACACTGACAATTAAGAAACTGAAACAGATTGTGTATACCTTCAATCAATCCAAAGTGAAACTTCAGCCATGAAGTCAAAAGCAGAATGAGATTAGAAAGGGCAGCAACAAAGAAATTAAAATGGATCATGAAATAAGGATGTGTCTCTGGAGACCAAGAACAAGCTCATCCGGGCTATTGTATATGCTTGTTCTTGTGTGCATGCCTTTATTGCTTTTTATATGCTTTTATTTTGGTTTTATGCTGAATAGATATAGGAATGTATTTTGTATTTTGTCTGGTCAGACTACTATTCCTGCTATTATATTCCTGATCACAAGGAATGAATGCAGGGCAGTTAAAGCTGACGGGGGGTGGGGGTGGGGATGATTTTATTAAAAAAAAACTATGCTGGAGATGAGTCTTGTGGATACCCTGGGCTGCCAGATAGATGAACAAATGGATCCTAGAGCAAATTCAGCCTGAATATTTCTGGAGGCAAAACAATGCTGAAACAGTCTTACTTGGGTACATAATGAGTAGCCAAGACTGAAAAAAGCAGGAAAAGAGGAAAACCGAATATGAGATGAACATGTCTATGTTGTTGAACGGCCAATGGTTTGGGCTGCGGGGCACTGTAACCCTCCACTATGCAAAGGGGTAAAAAAATCCCCCTCATAATCTACAGCATTGCTGATTTTCTTCCAACAGACAAACTGTCTGCCCATCCGGGACAGTTTGATATTATCTAAAAAACGAAAACAGTTCAGAGCATTGAGGGACAACTAACGCATCTGAAACGCATCTGAGCATGAGGTCTAAAAGCACCCTCTGGTGGCCAACTGGATAACAGCAGTTTTTTACAGGAAACATGTTGAGGTGATTAGAAGAAACTGCATATGCCATGAAAACCCCCACGTCAAATTATACAAAGCTGCAGTGTACTTTTTGTGTGTAATTTGAGTTGCATTTAACCTGGCTTGTGTGTGTGTTTTCCAAATTAACTTTAATTATACACCAGTAAATATTTATTTCAGTGAGGGTTCAATCCAGTCACCAAGGGTCATTTGCTCTACTTTGATTGAGAACACTGTTATAGGACCCATTAAGCAACCCACGTCATCACCACCATCTTCCAACATAATACATGCCACCTTAGGCCAACATCTGGAGGAAAAAAATTTCTTTCCACAAAGGAATAAACTACATTGGACATCAAAACCTATATTCAAAAACTACTGGGCAAGTACATCCCACTCCTCTGGTCTCAAGGTGAACGTCCTTGAGCAAAGGAACTTTAAAAATCTACATTTTCATGGCACTCCCAAGAGAGCTGAACATCTAAATGCATCCTCCATTTCCCCTCTTTTAGAATCTGTCTTTGATCTCTCAGTACCCATCAGTTCATCTATGAAGGATCACATATTTTACCATCCAACTTTTTTGTTTTTTGATTACTGTTTGGGAGTTTCTTACCTGCAATTTTTGCATATCTAATTCCCTCTGGCCCTTCAATATCTTACCCACTGTAATATATTTAGAGGCTAAATTCTTCTCTTATAATTGGCAAAAGATTTTTTAATGCATTGTTGCATTTTAAAGACTGAACTCTCTTGTTTCAGTATGAGCTTTTTATGCATCAAAGGCAACTTCTTTCAGCACTGGAGTACAAATACATGACCAGGATATTTATACATATCCCACTGATCAAGTGAGGGTGCAGATAAAAGGCAATGTGGAAATCGTTCCTTAATCTACAAATGGGACTATCAAGCCCTTAATTAGCAGCAGTAGGCCTGATGGGCTTGGTTGTCTTGTTTTTGAGACAGCTAAAATGCTCCCCCCCCCAACGCACAATTTACTTATCTACACTTGGGACATATTTGTATTTGTCCTGTTCCAATAGCTGTTCAAGGATTACTGAAGGATAACTACTAAGATTACCACCATGTGGACAAAATTTCCGCATTTCTAGTCCACCACATCCACCTTGTACTTAAGTAGATCTAGAGTAGGTAACCATGAAACTTCTTGCACTTCCTCTGCAAAATAAAAAAAATTGGCTTGGGAGATAAAGAGGGCTGTGCCCCACCCAAACACGGCAAAACTGCTCTTTAACCCCCTTCGAGGACAGTTAGGGATTATTTGATCCAGCAGTTCCCTATTTGCAGGGGTGTTGGGGAACACACACACTTGGTCGACTATTATACAGTATAGTTTTAAGTACTGTGGACAGCAGTCTACAAAAGCATCAGTCAAATAAAATGCAAATGTTTGTTAAGAGCAAAGCAAAGCATATACTACCCCACAGCAGTTTACAATTCATTATACTCAATTTGAAGGACAGACAGCTGAGCCAATCCCAAGCCACCTATTTGGGATTGAACTCGTCTCCTGAGCAATCTTGACTGGGGTAATACAGTTCAACCTCACCTCAAATATTGTGTCCAGTCCTAAAAAACTGAGCTGATCTTGCAAGACAAAGGTAAGTATCACTGGTGGAAAGGCAGAATTGATGAGCCATAGGAGAGGCTTACTGCTGGATATGTGCTCTGGAAAATATTCTGTTTCTAAATAAGCAAACTTGATGATTCACAGACAAAGTTGGCCTTCATTCAGAACAGGCACTGTTTTCTTACCTGTTTGTGGGAATGATTGGCTGGATGTGCTCTTCTAGTTGAAAGAAGGAACAAAAAGGTAAGGTGGTACTATTTGGGATCGTATTGCTTATAGTAGAATTATTTGGAATTAAATAATAAATAATAATCATTTGCCATCAAGACAAATCTGACTTATAGCAACCCTTTCCAGGCTTTTCAAAGTGCAGTACAGGCATACCTCGGTTTAAGAAATTAATGTGTTCCCCAATACGCTTTGTAAAGCTGAAAGGTTGTAAACTAGAAACGCTGAGGGGCGCAATGCATCATGGGAAATAAAGTCCTTTGGAAAATAATTGTTGGGGGGGGGGGACTTCATAAACGGAGGCATTATTTGCAATGGATTTCCTTTCATGAAGCAAACATTTCTTTAACCGAAGCATTCAAGTTACAAGCAAAACTATTTTGGTCAAGAACAGTGAGTCATCCGACAATAGAATCAACTCTTCTTCACTGGAGTTTTCTAAGGAGAGGTTGGATGGCCACCTGTCACCGAGCCCCTGCTCGGATGTGTGTTCTCTGCATGGCCAGGGCCTGGACTCAATGATCCCTGTTCAGTAATACAGTCATAGGATCACAGGATTTCCCACTCTTGGTCTAGCAGCTGATGAAGACAAATCAAAGGTGTGAGGAAATCTGTTCCTATTCATGGCAGGATGCCACATCACTGGGAGATCAAGGCTTTCTCAATAATGTGCGAGGACCATGGTGATGTTTTACTGAGCTTTTATTGTGAAATACTGGATTTAGAAAAGAGTACAAAAATGTCAACTGTCAACAAGTGTGCCAGTACACAATTTCAAGAGTATATACACAATGTAGCAAGCAGAAAGGCTTCATCTCCGAATGGACAAACATTCTAACTAAAAAGGAACTGCAATATTCACAGGCTTCAAATACATAAATAACTCAAGCCCAAGTGAATCTTTTATTTTCAATGCTAACGGTTGAAGAACTGACTTAAATCCACATTATAGTACAATGAATAATCTTGAAAGTCTACATAAAAACAAGTTCATTCCGAAAATAACCTACAACCCCAAGATTCCACCTGCTAGGTTTTTCCCCCGCCTTCGGAACTCCCCAGTTAAAAACCGGTTATGTAATTTAAACCTCAAAATTAATTTATCTATATACTGTACTGTGAAATCTCTAAATGCTTTCCTAATGGGCTTTGTCTATCTCCGGTATTTAAAATCCAAAATATTGGATCTTTCTCTAAGATACCCCTCTTGCAGCATACACAGGTTTTAATGAAAATGCCTTGATTTGAAAGTGGATTAGTTTCCTGTGAACAAACCAATCCCCAGTTACAGGTAGCCATTTGACTGGAAAAAAGTATCAAAATACTCTGAAATGGATAATTTAAAAAAAGTTTGCAATGACTAAACAGTCTGATAAGATAGCAGCTGGGTATTCCACCCTATCTTTATCATTCTGTAAGACCACCAAATATTATTTATAAATTCACAAAATTCATCTTAGCATACAAAAAAATTTAAAAAACCCATCAGTATTGTAGAAAGCAGCCCCCGCACCCTTTTCAAATTGCAATTATTCAGTAGTCTCTTAGGAAAATTACTCTCCATCTCATGTAGCTGGAGGTCCAAAAACACATAAATGCTAGCTGAAGTGAAATTCTTAGGAGTGTAACTTAAGCACCCTTTTATCAACAGGATTTCCATTTAATGAAAAAAAAAAACAGCTTTTAAAAAAGCTGACAAAAACCATGCTTCTGGAATGAGCTTTGGGTTTGCTAACCATTTCTAACATTATTTCAAAGGGGACGTTAAAAACATTTGAATATTTTTATCATTCCTTTTATCATTCCAACAGCTCCCACTTTCTACCTTCAGAGCTTCATTTCCACATGAATGTAGTTGATGAGCAACTTTCTAGCGACTGAATAGAAAATGCTTGGGCATCACCCAAGGTTCTGGGACATGGTCCATGGTACCCAGGTGGCTACCAGATAAGACCTTTTTGGCTCTCACCACTGCCATGACTTAAGGTGGCCGTCATAGCCCACTCCTGCAGCAACATGCTACAAGGGGAGCTCAGCAGTTGCGACCAAGCTGTCAATCTTTCAGGCCACAGTAAGTTCCTGGGGCGGCGGCTGGGGGGGGCATGTCTTCATGGCTTCTTATTGGGAAAGAGGATACTGTAACTCATCCAACCACTGCAGAGCATGTGGGGCTTCTGCCTGCCCTGATCCCACGTGAAGGAATACAGAGCTGAGGGTTAGGTAGCCCACCTGGCTGGTGCTTCCGTCCTTAATATGAACAGAATTACTGTGGTCCTGTGCCCTCAGCTTTTGGTAGAGTGCTTGGTGTGGGGTTGCTGTTTCCTTATTGTACGGTAATTAAAAACACACATGTGCACATTAACGTAGCAATTTAAAAAGGCATTATGCTATGAAAAGAAATATCTGAAGATTTTACATCAGTTCAAACACTGTTCCTGCATCATTCAGTTTAGAATACACCAGAATGCAAATCAGAACTGAAAAAGAAAATGTTTTAGAAGCCCTACAGTTTAGTATGGCAAAATAAAAATTAAGTTAGGCACAACAAGAGTTAAGACAAATACTTTTACACAGACACATTTGTTAGTTATCTATAGCCAAAATTTGCTGCCTGCTAGTTTTTAGCACCTTCTCTATCCAAACGTTGTTCTTAGCATGTGATTCTTCTGTACGTATATTTATATATGTATATACACACAAATGTGAGGGAACATTTAAACTTTTTTTTAAAAAAAGAAAACCCTTATATACAAAATACCCACATTCCTATAAATAAACAGCTGGGGGAAAAGGCACTTGCAAGAGAAGAGTCTACAGTATATTTTCAAAAAAAAAAAAAAACACATTTTGTTCTGGTACTTACAATAGAAGATCTCTTTAAATTTCTATCACAAGAAATGCAAAACACCAGTTATCACTAAGAATAAAACTGTTAAAATTCTTTTACATGTATTTATAAGTTTCGGTAAATAAAAGCACCATTATTTTATTTTTCAATGTACTCTTATTTTGACGGAAAAGGAAAAGAACAGTGTCTTGTATGTAGTGCTTCCTTTTGTTTCGGAACTAGCTGCTGCTGGAGAAGTGATATGGTTGGCAGTTTTTTTTTTCCTTGATGCGGGTCTGCCCAGCTCCCAGGCAAGTTCTGTTCTTGCCCAGGTGCCCTGAATAAAATCCAATTTTACATTATTAAGTCTTCACAATGGCAGTGCTTGGTGGGCATCTCCCTCAAGTGGCTGTCATTCATTTATTTGTTATTGCATGATGCGATTAAAAATAAGAACACTCTTACCGATCCCCTTCTGGTACAAATATCTTTTTTAAAAAAGATTTCTTCAAGCCGGCTGAAGTATGTCAATCCAACTGGGTTTAAACTTTAAAAAGTAACTACATTGCCAGTTATAAAATGGTGTAAGAAACATGCCAATTAATCCGTGTTCAAAAATATCTCATCTTATCACAGAGGCTTCTAAAGAATTGCCACGGAGTTGTTTACCTTTTCAATATTTAACAGCCATGCAAACAGCGAGATTGTCATGGGGATGTCAGCATACTCCCACTCTTGTCAAACTTTTTGCCTTTCGATAAGGCTGCAACCTGTTTGAGGAGCTCTCTGTTCTTGGCCTACAGAAACAAAAATATGCAATATATTTTATTTTATTATTCTCTACAACTACTTCCCAAACTTCTGACTTCCAAGTTTTAGACAAAAACACCCAGCATACCTTATTATTGGCCACACTGGCTAGAGCTTTATGGGAATTAAAGTCTGAAGCACCTGGAGAACAACAGGTTCTGGGGAAAGTTCTCTATGTGACTGTATGTTGTCATACATCAGTAGCTTTAACTCGCACAAGCAATAAAAAAGAAGATCTCTCCATATAATATAGAACAGAACCACTCATTTCACTGTTTCAGTGAATATATTGTTTTTCTAAAATCTTTCAATTAAATTTGGCTTGATCCAACAGTTCTGAATATTTTATTCTCCACCTTTCAAATGGTATGCATTCCCATCTGAATTCAAGACCCTTTACCTCCTAAACTTCAGTTTAGTCTATTGTAAGTATCAAGGTTACAGCATTTCAGAATTTTCACACTGAAAAGCTTAACCTTCATGGCATTTTAAATACAAATTTCAACTCTTGTTTCCAGATGTCTTTTACCTTAGTAACAACTAAGACGTAGAGGAGAGTCGGCTGCAATTTAATTTGGCAGTTATATCCTTCAGCACATGTAATAAAAAGAGATAGGGGCCCTCCCGCCCCGGGAATCTACTTTTGCCCAAAGTTCTGTTGTTAATGCAATCAAGTCATCGAGATGCACAATTTACTCAGCTCTTCTAGAAACCTGATGCGTAAAACGTCTATACCTAAAGCACTGTCACTTGAGTTAAATATATTTGCATGCAGAAATATCAGAGACCTACACCCAAAATATCCCCACAAACATCTTTTTGTGTTCTGCTCAAAATCACTATGCCAAACGTGACCCCCAACAATTTTACAACATTGTGGTATGGTCCTGATGATGTTTGCCTTGGAAAGAAATGCAAAGAACCAAACCATATGTATCTTGGTTGCAGAATGCTTAGATCATTGGGAAGCATAATGGCAAAGCAGTTCTCATGAGAAGATGCCTGTTATCAGTGACTGGAGCAGACCCATGGTCAGCTTGGAGTTCTTAGTGGAAAAAAAACCCCTTAATTTCCAATTAGTTTCATCTGCCTTTTCCATAAAGAGGGATATGTAGGATCTCTCATATTAAAGAATATAGAAGGTTCAATGAGAAAAACTGACTTGTGATTTGTTGCTGGTTCTCAGTGTTGCTGGGGGCACAAGTGTAAGACTGGACCAGTGTTAAGACCAAAATGAACTTTGTGTCAGCTGTTACTCTTTTGGGAAGATTTGCATTCTGTCTATGTTCAGGAATCTACTAATGTCCACAATGAGATCACCTGGTAAACAAAGAATAGGCAAGCTAGCTTTGAGCTTTTTGTTGGGCAGTAAATGTTCCCCAAACTGTTTTGTGTTATTTGCAATTGACTTATTTTTCTAAAGGTATTTCTCAACATTTAATTGCATTTAAATAAACATTGGTGTGTTTATTGGATGTTTTCTGGGGACAATGCGATCCTAAATTTGGTCTACAGAATTAAGTGGGGATATTTCTCTTCCCTGCAGGGCCCTTTTTAGCTGTACGTGAAGGGAGTTATAAGACTTGCTAAGCCCAGGAAAGGGATGGAAACTGCTAGTCAAGTCAGGCTTCCAGGACTTTATTGAGGTTTGACTGGGTCCCTGTGGAGCTGGAACTAGCTAGGTTCCCTTTATAGTGGGCAGTTCCCAGCCTATTATAAATCTGTTCCCAAATTTTCCCATAAAGCTGAATAGCAGCTAATGTATATAGGAGGAAACAAAATAGGGAAAGTTATGCCACTGCAATGTTACCCAGCCTTGCCCAGGAACCACAAAGCTACAGCATCCTTGTGGCAGGTTCACACTAGTCTGTTCTGTTCCAGCAGGTACTTGCAAACTCCCATACCAAAAAACCCTGCTTTGAGTTCTATGGCTTGGGACAATACTAGAATGCAATAAAATCTATGGCATGCTGGTAATGTAATGTGGATGAACTGTGAAAGGCAGAAAAGGCTTGATTTTCTCACAACTGACCATTACATCCTGAGCCCAGAATCTCATTTTGTGACTTCATAGGTGCAATCATGCAAGCGGGAGTTCTGTATTCTCAACCAGTTCTCTCACTGTAGAACTGGTAATACAACTGAGCAAGCAACAGGCTGGCTGGTGATGTACATTTCTTTATCTCAAACTGTTGTTTGGAAATGAATGCTGTTTACCTGTAGCTGCTCTACAGTTTCCTTGTGAGCTCTCTCCATGCTGTTCATTTTTGTTCTCAAGTTTGATTCCTGATACTGAAAATCTGCCTTCAACTCTGTAAGCTAAGAAAAAGAATTGAAATTTTTAAAGTACAGTACACTGGACCCTCGTATAACAAACAGTTTGTATAACATAAAATCTGTACAACATACAAAATTCCGGAGAAAGGGGAAATTTGCTTAACAGAATCGTCTATGTGGCAAATCCGTACAACATAAAAATGGTCACGATTAGGGATTACTCTGTTTTCAATGGATTCCTATGGGAAATTTTTATAAAGGAAATTTTGCTTAACATAATTTTATTTGGAACAAATTAATTCTTTTATACAAGGTACTACTGAATGTTTGCTTTTAAAGTTGTCATTCACACATGTCAAAATGATCAATTTTTGGTGTTTGATAAAAAACATTTTGTTGTGTGTGTCATTACAGTCGTGACTGACTCTTTGTGACACCATGTCCATGGAGTTTTCTTGGCAGGAATACTGGAGTGGTTTGCCAGTTCCTACTCCAGGCGCCTACAGCACCTGGTAGTCCCTGGTGGTCACCCATCCAAGTACTAATCAGGGCTGAACCTGCTTAGCTTCTGAAATCAGGCGAGATTGGATGTGCTTTGGCATCTAGGCAGCTAATAAAAACATTCAAGGACCCCAAAAAGCATTGCCTTTACAGATGTGAAGACTAGCAAAAGAAATATCACATAAACATTATGTATTTTATTTGCACGAGTGACTCACTAAACCTGTGAAGCATATGCTTTTGGAATTTTCTCTGAATTTCATTAGTTATAAACATATTTTTTATTTATTACAATTGTTGCATTATTAATATACTAATATTATTAACTCATTTTATTATTAATTAATCTGTTAGTTATCAGTTTGTACATAGTTCCTTAAGCATTGTTTCAAAGACCCAAGGTACTGTTGAAAAATACTGCATAACTGTGAAGTATTTATTCTGAATGTAGGAACTAGGAAATTTGTTTCTGCTTAGGACTGGCATAAGGGTTACAATTGTAGAAATAAGATGCCTGCACATCTGTATGTGAGGTATCTGTTGTTGTATCCTTTGCCAATTCCCAACCCCCACCCCAGAAAAAAAAACCGCCACAATGCAAAGGTTCTTGTTTGTTCAACTAGGTCTAGGACAAAAAAAAGTTTCTCACAGTAATACTATGTAGCTTTGTTTACAGCTTTATGTGGAACACTGAAAAGCTTGCAATGAGCTCTTCAATGAGTTCCTAAGCTGAATGGTGTTTTGAGGAGAGTGTTTTGCTTTTCCAACCTTCTGTATTAGTGTTTCAGGCGGATAAGAAGAGCATTCAGACATGCCTATATGATCAAGACCACAGGTGGGTGGTTTTCACAGATCTTATATGAGACAAGGGAGGAGAAAGCTTTGGAAAGGCACACACTTATTATGTAACTGTTTCATTTATTCAAAGTAGCCAACACAACTGTTGCTTTTACCTTTTTATCTTTTTCCAGAATTGTTTGATCTCTTTGCTGCAAGAGGCGCTTCAATGACATCACTTCTTCTTTCAACTGACTTATGAGGACAAAGTTGTCAGTACCACCACTGTCTGCTGACTGATTTATAGAACTACTGCAAAAGTATTACAACAAAATGTGACCAAAAAGAAACCCATGGTATGTATTTCAAACTTAAAATTCTCCAATATCCTTAAGAATTAACATAATAGCTGACAAAAATGTGCATAATTGTATAATTACTGGTAAATTATTACCGGCACACTGTAATACATAACACAGTTATGCATTAGTTTTCTAGTACTTGATACAGAAGTTCTCTTTTACATTCATTCCAAATGATTATTACAGCATTCAGTCATCCTCATTTTACAAGCTAGTTTTGGAAGCAGATTTCCTCATAAGAATCTTACTAACAATCTTCTTTTTTTTTTTTTTACCTATCTCCATTGGATGGCTTGGATTCCATTTTGGGCTTTTTCTTTGGAGTTTCATTCTGAATAGCTGCAGAGGATTTATGGCTGAAAAAGCAAGAGAATTACATAGTGTGCATGATTTTGCACCTGCATTCATTTCTGAATAATTTGAGAAAGAGATGCAGCTATATGATGTACTTTTGTAACGCAAGTAGTTTTAAAAAGCTTTCGTTGAAGCCAGTTGGGGTTTTAAAGGTCAAAGTACTGCACTGCAGTCAGAATAATCATGCTCCAATATAGGGCAATGATTTAAGATGGCAGCAGAACACAATGAGTTTCATTAAAATCACAACCTGAGTATTCATATGGCTAACAAGGAATGGAACTAATATCTAAAAGGACTTCGGATAGAGTCTTCTTGCAAGTTAAGTTAGACAGTATGTGTGATAAATGGTTGAGGATTTTTTTTTTTTGCTGGATTAAGAACACCATGTAATTTTTGTTATGCCTCTTACTATCTCCCTGTGTTGTGTCGTTACAGTCATGACTGACTCTTCGTGACCCCATGTCCATAGAGTTTTCTTGGCAGAAGTACTAGAGTAGTTTGCCACTTCCTAGTTAATATTAATATACATACAAACTTTTCATCTATGAAACACGTTATGCAAGTTATTAGTAAATTAGTGCAAAAATTTAATATTTTATATCCAGGCCCATAATTTATACAACCTATAAATTTATAATCTAATTTAAATACCAACCCACTGTGCTGTCCTTTGTTTCTTTGGTTTAAGTTCTCCACTTAAAGGGGGAAATAATTATTTTTAATTATTTATTCTGAATAAATATCATCTAATTTAAACTAGGTATCATTATATGTCCAAAGTAGTAGATGTAATCTATGAATGCTTACATTAAAATATAATCATTAGTCTTTAAGGTACCACATTTTTGTCTTTTGTTGTTTCTTTGATTTTTGCCTAGAATTCTTAAAAATTTAAGCTCAACCTTTGGAAAGTAATTGTATTATAAAACCACTGTCTTATTAACTGAAATCACTACTAATTTAATTATATTTTAGTTGCACATTAAATAAAGGTTCCTCCCCGCATGTGTGTGCTAGTTGTGTCAGACTCTAGGGGTAGTGCTGATCACCATTTCCAAGCCAAAGAGCCAATATTGTGCAAGTCTGTGGCCATGCGGCCGGCATGGCTGAACGCATTTCTGCACATGGAACACTGTTTACCTTACTGCTTTTTATGGCGGTACCTAATTATCTACTTGCATTTACATGCTTTTGAACTGCTAGGCTGGCAGGAGCTGGGGTTAACAGCACGAGCTCACTCCGCTGTGTGGTACCTGGGATTCAAACCGCCGAGCTGCCAACAGTTTTCAGCGCTCTACTACTAGATCAGTGGTTCTCAACCTGTGGGTCCCCAGATGTTCCTGGACTGCAACTCCCAGAAGCCTCCACCACTAGCTGTGCTGAAAGGGGTTTCTGGGAGTTGCATTCCAGGAACATCTGGGGACCCACAGGTTGAGAATCACTGGCCTAGATTAATATGCTTCTCCTACAACACTGTTTTATTTTATTAGTGTTATACTACCCTTTTAATTTGTCCTTATGTGGATTAGTGTTGATTATTTATGTATTAGTATATCATTGTACTGTGCTTTTATTTTATTTATCTACTATCATGCATGTAATATTTGTTTTTTTATTGTACACTTCCCAGAGTAGCCATCGGCAAGCTAGCTAAATACATTTTTTAAAAAAATTGGCTTGTGATGGGGAATGGTTTAAGAAGTTTTAATATTTCCCATGGGTTGCATCTCCTCCTATATAGAAACTCATCATAAAATGCTTCTCAGGAGACAGCTGTGACCCTGTGTATTCTGATAATGGCCACACTCACCACAGGTATGTATCCAATGGTAGGACTGTAGTGAGGCAATGTATTTCTCTGGGTGAAACATAGGCACATAAGAAGAGCAATGCTAGATCAGGCCAAAGGCCCATCTAGTCCAGCTTCCTGTATCTCACAGTGGCCCTACCAAATGCCTATGGGAGTGCATGAGACTAGAAATCTGTCTCCTGATACCACTCCCCTGCACCTGGCTCTTGAAGTACCATGGTTTTAAGCCTGGAGGTTACACATCTCCATCATGGTTTGTAACCTGTGATGGACTTCTCCTCCAGGAATCCGTCCAATCCCCTTTTGAAGGCATCCAGGCTAGATGCCATCACCACATCCTGTGGCAGGGAGTTCCACAAAGAGGTCCACTGCCTCAGATCTAAAAGAGTAAGTAAACTTTTAAATCCACATGATAGAAGGAAGCAAGTGTTTACCTCTGTTTCCACAATCCCTGATCCTGATCTGGACTCAAACTGCTGATTCTGAAACACAGAATGTACAACAGGCTTAACAGTCATAACTCAACCACTGCTTGTGAAAAACTTGTTGCTTTTGTACTGGACTTCTACTTTCTAAAGAGCCAGATAGCCCATAAAACATTAGGCATCTAACTTGTGTTCTGCAGAAAAATAAAAACTGCTTCACTTACTATTAATTACATATAAAAATACAATCACAACATTAATGTAAAAAGCCACTAACCTTTCAGAACGAAATATTTTAAAACAACCTAATGACAAATGAAGATCAGGATAATATCTTTCCCTGTGGGAAAGTTGGTGCGGTTAATAAGTATAAACCACCACCACCATCATCCTTGGCACAATCAGCTCCCTGTACCAATTTCCAGACATTTTTCTAAATGAAGTCTCTTACATAGTGTAGGTTCATACTCTAAAATGAATATAACCAAAGTATGTATCATAATGAAGAGACCTCTCTTTTCCAAAAAAGGGAAGCACCTGACAAAACAATGTTAGGTACAGAACTATTCTCAATCTGGGAGTCTAGGTTTTAGCACTTCTGTTTTACTGTATTAATAAAATCAGAGTTATTTTGGCATCCTGAAGACATTTCAACATCAGTTCTTGTGCTCCTTAGACACATGGAGCACATTACTTAAGACACAGGTTTATATACCCAGTGCATATGGTAGCAGTGCCAACTGAAATGGGAACAGAATTGGCCAAGTACATTATTGGCAATGAACTTGCTAAGTGACAATGGAATTAACACAGGCAATGAAACTGCAAAGAATTTATTCTTTAAACATTTTGCAGTAACCAGCTACACTGCTGGGTGAAACCAATAGTAGGCTAAATCCTTTGAAGTGTAGACAGAGATGCTGAAGGAAAGTGGAACTGGTTCTAGTTCTTTAGGTGCACAATAGCATTTTTAATGTAATTCACTTCGCCCATGGCACTTTGTAACTCCCCCCCCCCCCCGGTGAATAATCTAGGAAGCTGTCACAGGCTTTTTTGCACGTTGCTCTTTCTGGTGTCACCCTTGTGTCCATTGTGTCCCAGCACTTACTTGTGATGGCTGCTGCCATGACGGTGGTGATGGTGGTGGTGACGGTGATGGTGGTGGTGTTTCAGAGGATGCTGGTCTTTTTCAGTGAGGCTCGTAGAGGAGGAGTTAGACTGTGAAGACCCTAAGCTCTTCCTCTGCTCCTTGGTCTTCTGTAGAACTCTTTTGTAGGACAGAGTGCAGAGCCAACACAACAGCTTCCCATCAACCTTTTGGGAAATCATTCGCAGCAAATTATGTTACACGTACTCAGTGCTAAAAAGACACACAACAGCCAAAATAAAATTATCAAATACTACTGCTGTTATTCTTGCACAAAGAAGCTTAAAATTAAACAAGTTAAACATATTGCAGACATGAGCAGCAGGGCATGATACAAAATATGTTGAATGTCCAGCTGAAAACTGGACGAAAAATACTAGTTTCCTTCTATATATGAGCAAATTCAGCTGGATCTTATTACTGACAGCAAAGCCACTGGTCCCATTACTATTACAGTATGAACTCCGCATCCGCCGATTCACCAACCGCGGGTGATGGGCAGGTCTGAGCCAGGTAGCGAGGAGGGCAGCTGGCTGGTGTTACTAAAGTTTTTCTTTCTTTCTTTTTTTACTCCTTGACGCCGAGGGTGGCCGGCTGGTGTCAGTAAAGTTTTTTCTTTCTTTTTTTCCTCGCCACTGCTGGCATCCAGCTGCCCTCCTTGCTGATGGTGGTTGGTGTGTGGTGGTGGCAAAAAGGAAGAGAGCTGGACAGTGGTAGCGGCGAGGAGAAAGAAAGAACTTTTCAGGGATGTTGGAGGTTAAAGTTTTCGCCCTGGCAGCCCACCATCCCTATCGCCACCTGCAGATAAGTTTGCTCTTATCTGCAGATTTTGCTATTCGTGGTGTGTGTGTGTCCCAGAACTGATCCCTTGCGGATACAGAGGTCCTACTGTATTGTTATTGTTGTTACTACTATTACTACCACTACCAACAACAATAACAACAGCGACCACAACTTAAAGATGATTTTCAAGGACAAAAGGAGAAAGCTGTCCAAAGTTTTTTTTTCTCCCTCCTATTTTCAGGGGTAAAAAGATGCAAACAAGCAAATGTACTTGTGCAATCCTGGTGTCAACAGGATGCTTTTCAAAAATAGAAATCCATTTGCAGGATATTGGGATCCAGTATCTAGGGCTTTCACTTTGACATGCAAGATATAACACATGTTTTGTTATGTTTGTGGCACCCATCTAGTTGCTGAACTTGAACATCATTCAGACCATCTCTGAATATGCAAAGTGTTCTCAACTGGCATTAACTAATGTTTTTCTCCAACCCCCCAATATGCCGAGGCCAACCTGAAGAATAGAAAATGCCTAAAGCTGGCTCAAATTAATAATTTTTGAGAAGTTAGTACAGTGTCCCAAGACATGGAATATGTAAGACTGCTTTAATTTAGGTTATTGCACTGAGCAGATGTTTGGACTCAATGTCCTTATAGGCTCCTTCCAACTCAGTTACAGTATTCTACTATTCTATGCCTCCAGCAACATATGTCATGGCAACAATACAGAAAGTAATTTTACCCAGGTCCAAGTCAGCGAGGTCTGGATGGAAGAGTGAAAATCCATTATACACTGCCTTGAGTTCCACGGAAGAATGGGATAGCATGATGGCATCCCACCCTCTAATAGCAACTGTGCAAACTACCAAAATGCCTGGCCATTAGCATTACTATAACCCATGAATTGATATTGTCAAAAATATGTGCTCAGTTTTATTTTGATGGTTTTAAGATTAAAGGCATCCAACTATATATAGTGTATAAACTGATACCAAGCAGAAGAATAAAACATTCATGTGAATGCTTTCCCCCCTGTAATTATTTGAATACAGCTAAATAAACATTACTAAAAGGGTAATTTCCTTTTAGACTATCTAATCTTTAATCATAGGGCAAGAACCAGCACCACCAGTTAGCAATTAATAGACAGGAAAGCAAGGGTTCTCGTCTGCTTGGATTGGTGGGTCAACAAGCTTGGGACTAATAGCTATCTCAAGTGCTAACAGCCTTGAGTTAGGCTCTGTAAATAAATGGCATGAAGCAAGGATAGGCAACGTGATGCTATTTAGATGTTCTGCTTACTAATCTTATAATTCTTGATCATATTTCTCAGCAACAAGGGCTAGTGCCAGTTGGAGGCCATGACATCAGGAGGGCACCAGAATTGCCTCACTCAGGTGTAAGGTATCTACAAGGTAGGCATGTCCAGAGAGACACTCTGCTCTTAAGTGTATCTACTCCTCTTCTAAGACCAGGTCCTCAAGGCACTATAATACTTGTACTTCCATTTCTCATATGTAACCTACTTAACAAAAAACCATCAGAACATTAAGTGTTCAAAATATCATAATCTTTCACAAGAGCTTTGTTTAGACATTAAGCTGAATTTTTAGGTAAAGGTTTAACGGCAGCAAAGACAAAAGTGTACCTTTCTTCTTCCCTCCTCTTTACGATCAAAAGCACATTGCTGTTTACACTGCTCACATGTCTGAGGAGGTCCATACTTCTTTTCAGAGTTTGTGCAGCGCTGACATTTTGTGCCAATGAAAGCAGCAATTATGTTGCAGTACTGACAAGGTTTTGGCTGGAGACAACAAGAACAAAATTAGAAACAGAATTTCCTACTTTAGTTTGTACTGACATTTCACAAGACTTAGTCACTTGAAAGAAGCAGACGTATTACTTCTTGTTACTGTCGCTGTTCTTGAGAGTCACTTCTGATTTTTGACAACTCTATGAATGCATGACTTCCAAAATGAGCTCCTTCAACACAAGGCTATTCAACAAAGACAATGCTAAGATCCAGTAGTTGCTTCCTTATGCTCTTATGTTTTAAAGCTGGAAGAGATAAAATGGCTCAGTTTCTTTCAAACTTCACTTGGACATAAAGCATCCAAAGACCGAATCTGCCCAGGAGTGGATGTCTACCTCTTCTTGTATAACTGAAATTGCACGAAGCTGTACTATCCTGATACGGCATACATCTCATGCAGAAAATAGCATTTTTGCTCATTAACATGTTCTCTAAATGAACCATGTGTACTTCAAACGTTACAGTGTACATATATTGTCTCTTATTACTGTAAGCCACCTTGGGTCCTTTTCCAAGGAGAAAAGCGGGGTAAAAATACTCTAAATAAGAAATAGATAAAAGAAATCACAGCTAACACACAAGAAGCTACTTTGTAATTTTTCCTAACAGTTAATTTATTTATTTTAGACACCCAAGTATGAATCATATCAGCCTGTGTAGACCTTAGTGAGACACCAGTTCAGCAACAAATGAAGAAGGAAAGTATAGATGCTAACTTACTGTTCCAAACTGCTTCACATTTTGGGCACACTTCTTGCATATTGTGTTTGTCTTGCTACAAAAGAGAAGATTGTATTTTTATTCCTGAATATTTTGTTTTAAGCAGTTTATAACACTTTTTGCTAAAGCAAAGGAAATAGACAAACAGCATGGGCTTTTGTGAATCAAAATATATAAAAAATTCAAAATATGTTCAACCCAAGCCTTCATATACAGAATTACAGAGGCAGAAAATTGGTAAATGGAACAAATTTCTAGCTCACAAAAATGGTCAAGCTTATTTGATTTTAGCATAGCACATAACATCCTCATCACTCAAGTGTGTTAAGTGAATAAGACAGTCAACGAGATACCTCAGAGACAATTGTAGTATGTCCTGAAATATACGTTTTAATCTCAGCAAACAATAACCAATAAATGACAGCTTTAGATGAGAAAAAACCCCAATTAAAATATGTTGGTGAAATCCACTAACCACAGGAATCTTCTAAATGTAACACAAATACTCTACCTTTCGGTTATGTCCCATCATCACTGATTCCTTTCAACTCAGAGAATTCTCTCAGCCAATTTTTAATCAAAAGGTTTGGCCAGAACTGTCTTGGTTTTTCCTATGTGTGGAAGTGAGGTTATGGAAACTGCCATAGCTTATTGCTTAATGCCAGCTGTGTGACCAAATGATGGGAATGGGATACAAAGATAGACACTGCCATTTCTGCCCACTATTATTTCCCAATTCTTTTATGCTTGCAGTATTGGTATGTCACTTGATATAACAAAATCTTTAAAAGTTCAAGTAGAAGTGTTTGAAATATCTAAAAGTACACTGGAACAATAATACACATAATATAGAACAGTTTACCATAACTATCACCAAAAGGTCATTAAAAACCCAAACCACTTTCAATAGTGCAATGTGATACTAAAAATGTAGATATATGAAGTGTTTTGAGAGAAACCATGCAGGATATCCTACGGGACAGGGATAGAGCTAGGAAACTGGAACAAGGGTAGACAACCTTATGCTTATTCCTACTTTTATGGGGCTGAATCAACATGTGAAACGTGGTCAAGTGTGACATATATCCTGATATCTACGAGGGGGTATCCAAAAGTTTTAATTATAATAAAGAAGTTATACAAATATTTACATGAAACTTTTGTGCATAATCAGTCTCGTTGCCATGCATACTTGTGCAAGTAGCAAATCTTGATCTAAAGTAGTTTTCTTTCCACAGGCTGTAGAAGACATCAACCTGCATGATGAACAAAAGTGAAGCTCGAAGTGTCATCAGGTTCCTCCATTTGAAGGGCAACAACGTACACCAAATCCACGACAAAATGAAAGCTGTCTATGGGGATGAAAGCCCATTATATGACACCGTTGTGAGGTGGAAGAGGAACTTTCAAAGTGGTCACATCTCCCTGAAAGACGAGCCACAAGCGGGTAGACCCTCAATCAAGGATGATCTTGCCATGGTGAAGAAAGTGGAGGCCGTTATCCTTGACGACAGAAGATCAACCATGGAAAGAGTGATGGCAGAGACTGGACTAAGTTACGGAACTGTGTGGAGGATTATTCATGAGGAACTGCACATGAATAAGTTGTCTGCACGCTGGGTACCTCGCTTGTTGATATCTCTTACTCGCCATCATTTTTCCCAGCAGAATTTGACTCTGTTGGAGCAGAATGAAGACAATTTTTTGCTCGTCTCGTCACTATGGACGGATGCTGGGTATACCTCTATGATCCAGAGACCAAAGAAATGAGCAAGGAGTGGAAACATTCATCCTCCCCCCACACCTCCCAAGAAAGCGAAGGTCCAGAAATCTGCCGGGAAGGTGATGCTGTCCGTTTTTTGGGATAGCCACAGGCTAATCTTAACTGATTACCTTCCGAAGGGTGAGACCTTCAACAACGATTACTACTGCAACCTTCTGGAGAAACTGCGTGATGCATTGAAAACGAAAACATCGTGGCATGATCAGTAAAGGCGTCCATCTCCTGGCCGACAATGCACCTGTCCATACGGCCCAAGCATCCGTTGTCACCGCCCACCGTTTAGGCTATGAACTTTTGCAGCATCCATCTTATTTACCTAATCTTGCGCCAAGCGACTTCTTCCTCTTTCCCGAGATGAAGAAACCACTTCATGGTCCGTGATTTGACGACAGAGAGGATGTCATTTTCGAAGTGGAACAGTGGTTTTTGAGCAAAGCAGAGGACTTCTACAAAGAGGGCTTGAAACAGGTGAAGAAATGCTGGCAAAAATGTATGACTCTGCAGGGAGACTATGTGGAGAAGAACTAACTTTGACCACTGCAGGTGACTATTGTATGTTTTTTTATTTCATGGTGATAATTAAAACTTTTGGATACCCCCTCGTATTACGAGGCAAATTCTGCCAAACGTGTCCCTTCCAAGACATTTCTCACATGTGTGGATGATAACTTTTTCTTATAAACAGTGGAGGAAGATACTGTGCAGAGGGCAACGAGGATGATTTGGTGACTGGAAACCAAGCCCTGTCAGAAAAGACTGAAAGAACTGGGCATATTTAGCCTTATGAAAAGACAGTGAGACGTGACAGTACTTTTCAAGTACTTGAATGGTTGTCATATGAAGGAGAGACAGAATATGTTCTCCATCACCCCAGAGTGTAGTAGGACATGTAATAATATAGCCTTATATTACAAGCCAGATTTCAGCTGAATGCCTGGAAAATTTTCTTAACTGTTAGAGCAATGGAACCAATTACCTCAGAAAGTGGTAAGTGCTCCCATGCACCCAGTTCAGGAGAAAATTAGAAAACCATCTGTCAGATATAATTTGATTTCGATTCTTGCATCGCACAAGGAATTGGACTCAATGGCCTTATATGCTCCTTCCAACTCCAAGATTCCATAAAGTGTTTGGATTTTAAGAATAACACATAATGTATTTACCTCTCTTGCTGAAACTCTGATCGACAATAAGTACATTTTACCATGGGATGTGCAATACGACATTCCTAGAGGGGGGAAAAACCACACACATACTGAAACAAAACAAATTACATTTCAAATTCACCCTATATCTTATGAAACAATGTTACTTCATGGATTCTGATAAATCATGAACTGAGCAATACAAAAGAGAAATATTAACAAGCCTGAGTTTGAAAACATTAAAAAGTTAAATTTAAGATGTCTTAAAAAAGAGAGAGAGAATGTCACTGAAAACAACCCCCTTTCCAATCAGTACTCTACAGCATAGCTTACAATTATCAGCAGTGCACATGGGCTGGCAGGGGTGCTGAAATGTCCATATGGAGCAGGTAAATTAGGCTCTACCATGCCCACAATGTAGGAGAAGTGAGGGGGACAATGTGACATGCATGGGTCTGCTTTCTACCAGGCACAACACAACCACCTGGCCTCATTCGGAAACTACGGGTAACTTCCCTCTTTTAACTAAAAATCCTGATGTGCTCCAGAGAGTCATAAGATTTTTTTTCTTCTTCTTCTTCTTTTTTTTTTTTTACATTGATTTAAACCGCCTGGAGTTCCTTCTTGAAGACGGGCGGTATTAGAAATGTGTAAATTAATAAATAATAAATAAAAACACCTAGGAGGGCCTGCCTGCCTGCCTTTTGGTGACCCAGCTTTTCCAGCCCTTATAGAGGTGGTGGTGGTGCCTCCCAGCCGGGTCAGTTCCCTGGTCGGTCCCGCCTCTCCTCCCGTGGCCGGATGTCCTTTTCTGCTTCCCTGGGGGGGGGGGAGGGGGGTCTCTTTCCTTCCCTCCCTTTTCCCGGAACGGTCGGCTCCGGCCCAACTCCTTCTTCCCTCAGGCGGCGCCCTTCCTTCCTTCCCTCCCGACCCCACCACTGCCGGCCGGTATCCTTCTCTTCCACACCCCACCCACCCACCCCGCCGCCACCCAACGGCACCTTGCAGAGCTGCTGCCCTTGCGAGAGCTCTTCGAAGGGGTAGCGCTGGTGGCACTTGGTGCAGGCGTAGAGAGCCGGCGCCCCGACCGAGCCCGCCGCTGCCGCCACCGTCGCCGCTCCTCCTCCTCCTCCGCCTCCTGCCGCCGCTGATGCTGCCGCCACGACGGCCGCCGCCGCCCCGGAGGAGGCCCCGGATGTGGCCGCCATCCGCTTTCTCCCCTCCTCCGCCTCAGCGCCGCCAAGGAGTCCCCCCTCAGGCCGGCCGGGAGAAAAATTTACCTCAGCAGCGGCACCACCACCGCCGCCAAGGAGGGTGTCTCTTTCTCTCTCTCACACACACACACGGACACACACACGGAGGGAAGAGAGGCAAGCGGCCCCCGTTCGCCCCCTCAGCCCCGGCCGCCGGCTCCTCCTTCTCTTCCCCGCTTCCCCCGTTAGGCCCCGTTTCCTTCTCGGGTCGTCGTCGGCGGCATCCGCGTCAAGGCCCTTCTCTCCCTCCTTCACATTCACTCTCTCTTCCCCCCCCCGTCCCTCCCTCCTCCTTTCTCCTCACGGGAACAGCGCCAGGGCGTGCGGGCGCGCGCGCGCCAGCGAGCGGACCAACGAATCGAGCGCGAGCGCCGCCGCCGCGACCAATCAGGGCGGGCGCGGCCAAAAAGGTGGGGGGGAAAAACAACAACACCCAGAAAAGAAACAAACAACGGAAAAAAAAGAGGCCTTCAAAAAACCTCCCTCCGTCCAATGGAGAATGCGGGCGCTTTATGGCCCGCCTCTCTACTACGTCACGCGGAGGCAGGGCCAACCAGGAAGGGAAGACCCCCCTCTCCGTTCTCCCTCATTGGCCAGAGCCTTGCACCTTAATCTCGGCTGGGCGGGTGCGGGGAGTGACGTAATAGGTGGGTGCTTTCCCCCCCCCCCACCTGAAGAGGCGGCTGGCTTGAAGGGTCCCAAGTTCGAATTGTGTGTGTGTGTGTTTTTTTAAACCCTTCCACCTCTGTGGCGCCTGCAATCAATCCGAACGCGTCGTACTTTCTCCTACCTTGAATTCACGGTTTGTTGCCGTCCCAGGCGCCGAGGGAGTTTAGAGACCAATCGTGGCTCAAGAGACGCTCGGCCGCGCCTCCTTATTGGCTCCCCTCGGCGTCAATCAGGGCTCCCGGCTGTGTGACGTAAGAACCCCCTAAAAGGCGACCAGCGCGGTGGCCGGAGAGGGTGGGTTGCGGTGAGTGAAGGGGCGGCGTCATTGGCTAACTGCGATGTCGCTCAACAGAGCTCCCTCGGCGGCGCGGCGGCGTTAGGAGGCATCGCCGTGTCCGTGGGAGCGGCGGGCCTTAAAGGGACAGGCACCCTCTGCGGCCCCCGATCTGCGAGATGGCGGTGGCGGAGGATCCGGAGCACTCGGTGAGTTGGCGGCGCCCCCGGGGCCGTGCCTTGCTGTGGCCCCTTCTCCGTGTTTTGCATCCTGGGATGTCGGAGGACGTGGGTTGGAAGTAGCCCTGGAGCGGCGAGGGCGGAAAGGCGCTCTTCGCATGGTCAGAGGCACGCCTCCCGTGAAGATAGCTTTGCTTGATCCGTGGCACTGACGTTGTTCTGGGTCAGGGTTCTTGGTCAGCCCGGCTCTGCTGCTGCGGACTCGTGAAAACGGAGGACGTGAGAACCCTCCCTCAGTAGTACCTGGTTCGGTTTTGATTCATGAGACCAGAAGCCCACCTAAGCCTGTGTGCAACCTGTTTGTTTTCCTGATTGGGGCAAGAGATTCCTTTCTCCCCATTAATAATAATAATAATAATAATAATAATAATAATAATAATAATAATAAATAGTTACCAAGAAACAACTTGAAAAATTATCCGATATCAGTATTTGAAAATTGAACTTCAGGGACTCATACGGTGCGGTGCAAAAAGAGCTAAGCAAGTACTGTATTTAGAAGAAATTGGAGTTGACAAAGTCACCGTCAGTCAGCTGCAAAAAGCCACCTTACTGGGATCTGCTCAAATAATTCGCTGATACATCACATAGTCCTAAACTCTTGGGAAGCGTCCGACTAGTGATTTGTAATACAAAATCCAGCGTAGTTATCTTGTCTGCTGTGAAATTAATAATAATAATAATAATAATAATAATAATAATAATAATAATAATAATAATAATAATAATAATAATAATAATAATTAATAGATGATGATGATGAGAGGTGGGAAGGATAAAAAGATCTGTGAAAGCATTTGGAAAGAACATTCTGCTAGGTCTACCTCCTAAAATACTGGGCTTGACTTTTTAAGAATTTGGATGGGTATCTGTAAGGATGACCCCTTTTTTTGGAAAATTTCCTGCATTGGCCGGAGATAGACTTGATGACTCCTGGAATCCACTCCCTGCTCCACAGTGGTGTAGATTAGAAGCTTTTGCCTGGGAAGGTTCTTCTGTGTTGTTGAACTGCTGCCACTCTCCCTCCATGGGATTAAAAATGAAAAGTAGTTGAACATCTGTTATCTTGGTGTTTAGCTCTAATCTGGGACCCATTTATATTTTAGCTGTTTTGTGTCTTCCTTTAAATTGTAGAGTTCCTGACGTTATTAAAGGTCTGGGTGGCAAAAAAAGACAAATAAATTGGTTCAAGCCCTTTTGCTCAGCCATGAAGATCAGTGGGTTAATTTCAGCCAATTGATCTTTCTCAGCACCCTGTTTCTCACGGGGGCCTTTTGAAATTAAATGTGTGTGTGTTTGTGGAGGGGAGGATCCATCCAGAGCAAAAATGTGATTCACTTTTTTAAAAAATGATGCATCTGAATTTATGTACACTCAGCCATGGCTACTTACAGTGGTTAATTCAATTGCTTTGTACAGTATTCCATTTATTTATGGTACCTGGAGAAATTGTGGCACTCCAGATTTTGTTGAACTGCGGTTCCCATCAACAGAGAGCCCACAAAAGCAATGGAGAAGTACAGAGACAGCCACAATTCAAGCATCTTCTGTAGGGTTATACTTTTCCTATCTGTGGTTTGAGGCATTCAGGGCAGAGCTTGTCCTGTCTTATGCTTCTCACTGTTTTACAATGACTGACTAGGTGCCTTCCAGTGTGTCTCTTGATTTAACAGACGCCCCCCACCCCATCCACAGCAAACACATTACATACCACAGTAGCCCTCATTGTGTAAGGTTGCGAGTCCCCTTGTGCTGATTTCCCAGTTGTTGTATGTGACTGAAATACACGCACAGAGGCATTTCATCTCGATTGTCCTATATTACAGTGTGTCGGGGAAAGGTTATATGCATTTTGTAGAGCTTGCCTCTTGAATCAAACGGGGTTCTTCTTAAACTGGGTGTCCATCAATTCAGAGATCAGTCACGTTTGGGAAGAGTTGCAGCCTTGTGTACTTGGGCATCAGCTGCCATGAATTCAGTAGGACTTGCATCCCAAGCAGAAATCAGTAGGATTGCAGTGCAAGTGGGGTCTCTTTCCCATTGTTACAACAGAAGTACAGTACTCCCCCATTTATTGTGGGAGTTTGATGCCTGATCCACCTGCGATCAAAGAAAATCCGCGAAATGCAGAAACTGGGAAGCCACTCCAGTATTCCTGCCAAGAAAACTCCATGGACGTGGAGTCACGAAGAGTCGGTCACGACTGTAACGACACAACACACACACATGAGGAATATAGCGGTCATTCACCGTCTTGGGTCCCCAGGTTTTATTGCACTCTAACTCAATACACCTTGGCTATTGGTCATACTGTTTGAGATATTGGTGTTTGACCAACCCCGGGACTCAAATTTGAGGCTGCTGTTAGCTACTTCAAAATAGTGATGCATGTGTTGGGCTTTTAGAGCAATTAAACACTTTTGCTTGCAAATAAGGTGCTTCGGGCATCTGTCTGTCTGGCTCAGATAGAAACTTCTCCATGTCCTCATCTCCTCTTGTTTTCTTGGCATTGTTTCAGAGCTTGCGTGGGTGCACTGTTAAAACAAATTATGCTTTGTAGTTTCCATAGCCTCCTCCCTGTTTTAGATTTCTGTTTAGAACAGCTAGGAGCACTCTGAAAAAGTAGCTTGATTATAATGTTACATAGAAACTATCGGAGCAGTATACTGAAACCAAGTATTTGTCACTTCTATGTATGTGTGTGTGCGTGCACATGTGCAGCAGGCCACAAAAAATGTATGTTCCACCTCATGCCAGGTGGCCTAAGCTATTCACTGAGGGTGTGTGGGAGACAAGCTAAGGCAAGGAGCTGAGAACTGCTTCAGCAAGACTACATTGCTGGTGTTGCCATCCCAGCCGTTGTCATGTTACCAAGGTGCTGTACTTGCAAGGCAAACTCACAGTAAAATTTGATATCCTGTTTGTTCACAAATTCTTCATTTTGGTCTAGAGGAAAAATAAAAGCATAATCTTGGTTGCTTAGACAAGATCTTTACTTACTTTACTTATTCCTGGTTATTCAAGTGCCATAAGAACATAAGAAGAGCCATGCTGGATCAGGCCAAAGGCCCATCTAGTCCAGCTTCCTGTATCTCACAGTGGCCCCACCAAATGTGTCTGGGAGTGCACGAGACTCGATATCTGTCTCCTGATACCACTCCCCTGCATCTGGCTCTTGAAGTACCCCGGTTGTAAGCCTGGAGATAACACATCTCCATCATGGTTTGTAACCTGTGATGGACTTTTCCTCCAGGAATCTGTCCAATCTCCTTTTGAAGGCATCCAGGCCAGGTGCCATAACCACATTCTGTGGCAGGGAGTTCCATAGACTTACAACGCGCTGGGTGAAAAAAAAATTATGTGTCTGTTCTCATTCTCCCAACCCTCAATTTGAGTGGATGTCCCCTAGTTCTGGTATTTTGTGAGAGGGAGAAGAACATCCCTCTACGTCTCAATCATATTCCCCCCCTCAGACACCTTTTCTTCCAGACTAAATGACCCCAAATGTTTTAGCCTTTCCTCATAAGGGAGGTCCCCCAGGCCAGTAATAATTTTAGTTGCTCTCTTCTGCACCTTTTCCAGTTCCACTATGTCTTTTTTGAGATGCGGTGACCAGAATTGTACACAATACTCCAGGTGTGGCCTTACTATCGTTTTGTACAATGGCATTATAATGGCTATTTTATTTTCAATCCCCTTTTTGATAATCCCTATCATGGAATTGCCCTTCTTCACCGCTGCCACACATTGGGTAGACACCTTCATTGAGCTGTCCACCAGCACACCAAAATCTCTTTCCTGATCCAGGATAGTTCAGAGCCCATGAGTTGATAGAAAAAGTTTGGATTTTTTGCCCCAATATGTATTACTTTACATTTTCCTACATTGAAACACATTTGCCATTTGGCAACCCATTCCCCCAGTTTGGAGAGATCCTTCTGGAGCTCTTCACAATCTTCTCTGGTTTTTACCACACGGAAAAGTTTCGTGTCATCTGCAAATTTGGCCACCTCACTGCTTATCCCTGTCTCCAGTGCCACCAATTTCCAAATAAATACCCAAATCCTGGTTGTTCAAGTGGCACCTTATTTTGCTCCTCTCATTCTCTCACTGATCTTTTTTTTCCTCTTTCGTTTTAATTGCTCATCTCCCACAGGTGCCTAGTCAGAAGTGTTTGAAAATCAAATAAAGATGTACAGAAGTGTTTGAAAATCAACTAAAGCAGCAGGGTGTGCAGTGTCTATAAAGCTGTCCTGTAGGAGTGCAGGATTAGAGAGGGTTTTTTTTTTCCGCAGGGGGGGGGGGATAACTCTCAGAACCCCCTCCTAGGCTTCTGGGATCTATAACAGAAAGCAAGCAAGTAAGCATTTCCAAGTGGTGGACCAGGTTTCCTTGCTTGTGTCATTTGTTTTAATCCTAGGCAGGAACTCTTGAGTGATGCACATGATTTGTTACTTATTATTATGCTTATTTCCTGCTTTTGCTTCAGAGGGCTTGCATTAACTGCGGCTTCCCCTCCCATTTACTCATCACAAAGCTGCAAAGGAGATAAAATTGAGCTGAGAGGTGATTGCTTGGTAAGCTGCATGACTGAGCAGAGATTTAAGCTCAGTTCTCCCTAACTAGAGTCTGTTCTTGTACTAAAAATACTGTAAAAGCAGTTTTCAGTGGACTAATACGTTACAAAGCAACATGATTAGTATATTTTGCTTTACTATAAGCAGAAATTTGGTATGACACTCCTGCTTGCATGAAGGGCTGTCTGTGTAGGTTTAGACTCCAGAAGTGATTTTTTTTAAAAAAAATACTAAGCTATGGTTTTTTGAATGCCTATTCAATACTAAACAGTACTGTACTGTAGTTTAATTCGGGGATTGGATTCATCTCACTAGTGTTATCTACAAGTGTGACAATGTGGGCGGGGGGGCAGGTAGAGGCAGTAACTATATCAATTCACAAATTGGGGGTGAGACTTGATGGCCCCACGGGCCCCTTCCAGCTCTTTTATTCTCATGATTCTGTATGAGTCTGCCTTTTAGTAATAACAGGAACTGTACATAGTACTATTTATACCAGTACTGTTAATGATAATATTGGTTAAAAATGCTGTTCATCATTACTGTATTTTTATCTTGTTCTTCCTTCAGTAATTGGGGTGTTGCATGTATGAACTGATCCTCCTTTTATCATCAGCAGCCTAAGGTGATGATGATTTGGTATGAAATCATTCTGCACTCTTGGTATCTGAGACTGCCCCTGCCCCCGCATCCCTTAGTGCAGTTAAACATGGCTTGGACTACCATAGAAGTCTTTACGTTCTGATGTTAGTATTAGATCATGTCTCATGGTTTTCGGTTTTGTTCTTTGCCTCCTTGTTCACCTTAAAAGATAGGTTATAAATTCTCTAACACTTTCATTTACTAATGTACTCTGTAACGATCATTTTTTTCTCATCATTTTTTTCTCTGCCTGCTGCAGGGCAGAACATGCAACCTCTGTGGTCTCCTTTGGCCCTCTCTAAATAATAACATTGTAAAACTTTGCTTTCAGGCTGTTCTGCGTACCAGCCACAGATCGGCATCATTCACAGATAGACTTTCAGCAGCCTCGTTTACGGAGTATCCTAGGCACAGACCTTTCGTTAATACTGATCTGCACCAATCCCCTGCCAAACCGGTAACCGCCTATCCAGAGAGTAACAGCAGAGGTAATAATATTTCAGCTCACAGAAAAGGAACTGCTTTGAGAATCAGTTCCATTCAATTATTCAGACCAGAAAGCTCATAACTTGCAGTCAGTATGAAGATACTATAATTGGGGGTGGGGTGGGTGGGTGGGTGGGTTCATGTTGGTTTTACCTATACAATTCATTTTGCCTTTACCTATATATTTCCATTTTGTTTTTACCGGTGCATGTTATATTACAGTGTAAACCTTCATGGATTAATACAGTTCTTCATATATGAGAATGGAGTGAATGTGTAGCCTGCATAATTAAATTGTAAACCACCCAAAGAGTGCTTGAAGCGCTATGGGGCGGTATATAAGCAGAACACATTGCTTTTGCTTTTTTGCGTTGACATGAATTGAAATTAGGTTTCCTTTGACAGCAGAGGCTCTGTTTGCACATATTTTTATGCGGGAAGTAGAATTTCGAGAAATTTTTAATTTATGGGGGGGGGAACTTTGCAGAAAAAATGAAAAATTGGGACAGGTTTCCCCATTGTTGTTTTCCAAAGTTTCTGGAAGTTTTACATCTCTCGTCTTTATAGTGTTGATCTTATAAGGGGGTATTTTAATCTGAGTTTGAAACTCGTAGAACAGCATTGGCGAACCTATGGCACGGGTGCCAATGGTGGCACTTGAACCCTTTTTGTGGGCACCTGACATCACCCCTTCATAGCCACCTGTATTCAAGTTAAATTGCTGTATTGGCACTTTGTGAAAAAATAGTGGGTTTTGAATCGCAGTTTGGACACTCGGTCTCTAAAAGGTTTGCCATCACATAGCTACTATGAAAAAAGGAAACAACAAAGGTTTCTTAGAGAAAGGGAGACTGCCCAGTTATTGTTAATAGAAAGATGAAATCTGTTAGCCAAGGTTTGATGTTGGTTTCTTACCCTTTTGTAAGTGGCTTTCCTGGTGCCAACATGGCTGTGTCATCATCAGCAGTTTGATGAAGAGAATTGCTGTTAAAATGTTTCAGAAGTAAGCTGCTTCCAGCACATAAAAACAACAGGTCATGAAATTGATTTTGAAAGAACCAAACTCATCTCCAAAACTGAACACTTCAACAGTCGTATAATCATGGAAGCCATTGAAATAGAGAAACACCCAAACAACATGAATAAACGTGATGACACCTCCCGCTTGCCTGACATCTGGAAACTAGCCCTGGTCAACAGACGAGCCTCTGTCACAAAGACCGACACCAGGTCCAAGAGGACACAAGATGCCACCACCTTCCATCCACACCAAACACAAACCCAGACCCTTCCCACAGATGAAACGAAACCACCATCCAATAACAAGACCACGACTGCACCATCTACTGCTGCACCCCACTCCAGTCACCACATGGAGCACACTTACACACGCCAAAAAAACATTGGGAGACCACAGACACGTAGCCAGACCAAAATGAATTCACAAGACACAGGACCCCACTCCACCAAAGCCCAGGATGCTGCCAGAACGCCCATCACCCAGGTCGTTAAGAAACAGGATGCCTCTAAACAGCCATCTAACCCACCAGCAGTTAATCCCTTAACGATCGCCTCAGCCACACAGCAGATCACAAAAGAACAAACGAACCTACAATCAGCCACAGAGCAAGCAAACCACACACCCCCAGCAGTATTTATAGAAGGACTTCAACTGAGATCACGCTTTGCTTCAAGAAGAAAGAAGCCAGAACACCAGCCTGAAGATGACGAGTGAGACCTCGTCGAAACGTCGCCAAAACAACCAGATTTCTACACGGGAAGAAACCCGAATCCACCCTAACATGCATACCTATACCCGTGAAAATCTACGAAAACATATATATATATATATATATATCCCTGAAGCTTCTTAAAGGCTGAGAAGTTTTATGAGACACAGTCTTCAGTGACCTGCAGCCCAGTACCAGATTTATTGGTCATAAATAAGTGGTTCAGCTTATGATCCAACAGTGTTCATGTGTGTTATTTGCTCTAATGCAAAGAGTGGTAAAAGTACAGACACATTGCCATTGTGGTGGTCATTAACACAGACACCCTCATACAGAGAGATGAACAAATTTCTTTCAGCAAGAGCTTGAGTGAATCAAAATTACTTCTTCAGAAACATGCCATACTCCTCCTATGTTCTCTGTACCTATACACATTTTTCAGGAGGGGTCATGACTGGGTTAGGGTAGAAACCACAGACAAAATAACTATACACCCTTGACAACAGGAATGGGGGTATTGAGATGTTAATTATCTGGAATTGCCGGGCCATAGCTAGGGTGATGAGCTGTGTGGGGGGAGTAAATCATTATGGAAAAATTCTTTCTAGGGGGGGAGGTCAAAATAAGTCAAGGCGAAAACAGTTTTCTGCCCATTTTACAGAAAACCTAGTTATTAACATACACAGTGCCCTGAGGAGTCTTGGTTAGAGATGTAAATTTTATGCAAATTTTGTGAAGCAATGTGGGGAAAACTTGGGGGGAAATTAAAAAAATTGTGGGGGAAACAGTTCCTCAAAGTTTCCAGAAATGTTACATCTGTGCTCTTGGTCTTTATTTAAACCCTTAGAGATGCTACAAAAGTCAATTGTGTGACTAATTGATGCTGTCTTCCTCTTCCATCTCCCATTGTAATTCCATTTTTCGCATAGCTACCACTTGGAAGTCTACAACAACATACTACAAAATTGAGGTCTTCTGAAAGTGGTTTCTCTGTATTACCCTTCTTGTTGCCAGATTGATTTCAGATTACTCTTTTGCACAGAGATTGTCCCATTTGTCATATACACAATGCAGTATGGCACTACTGGTGGAAAGCATCATAAATTACATTAGATGATGAATGAGTAAATAAAATTGCGACCCAGGTGTGCATCCAATCTTTCCTCCAAGGACATCAGAACAACCGGGCAAAGGGGGAGCTATGCTGTTCTATTTTTACTGCTACCCTCTCTTCAGTACTCTGAGATGGAAGACATATAGAAACATAGGGAATTGCCTTATAGTACATGAGATCATTGGTCCACCAAGCCCAGTGATTCCTGACACTGTCTGATTGTAGCTCTCCCCAGATTCCAGCAGGGTATTTTCTCCAACTCTACACGGACAGCTGCAAATTGAACATGCTGTGTCTCTATAATTGGCTCCCATCCAAGTATTAACCTGGTCCAACCATGCTTAACTTCCAAAAGCAGGTGGTTTACTTGTTCAGGATGACCAGAATCCAGAAAGCATCACAGTTTTTGAGTTCAGGTCTCTCTGATTGAAACCTAGCACTACAGTATCCTGCAAGTTCATCAACAGGCAAAGTTTACAGAGTTTGTTTTGTCTTCACATTAGCAATATTCTCAGCTCTGAAAAACTTACAAGAGAAGATACGACGACTGGAACTGGAAAGGATTCAAGCAGAGGAGAGTGTGAAAAACCTGACCAGGGAAACCTCAGACTATAAGAAAGTATTGAATGAACAGCTGGTAGAACAAGAGCACTCAAAGCTTGAGGTATCCAGGAAGAATGAAGGTAGGCTAAATTGTTCTTGTTTTAGCATCTCTAAAGAGCTAACCATAGAAGAGTTTGTATGTACAGTATACCTAGAGATGGGGAAAGAAATTTAGTTCTATTTTAAAGTGAATTCACCTGATCCTGACTTCCCAAACTGGTATGTGAACTGGAACTGTATGTTTTCACATGTGCACTTGTCTGAATTTTGGAGTGCTGCTGCAATTCAACAGTTGTAAAAAAAGAAAGAGTGGAAATGATGTACAAAAACCACATCATGTTGGGGAAATCTGTTTTCCTAAATCCCTACATTAGCAGAAGTGTTCTGACAGATCTCTGAAGTTGGGGGAGTGGTCTTGGGTGAGCTTGCTTGTGTTGGATCGTCAGTCTCTTCTGGCTGAGTAGGCCAAACAAGCTCCCTGGATATTTAGGGAATGGGAGACCCTAAAACAAATGAGACAGCTGCTCAAGCCTGTTTGAGTGGAAAAGGGGCAAGAATGCATCAAATGGTTCACTTCACGGCAGTGATGGTGTTGAAGAAATTGTGGGCTGTTTTTTATTTGTTTGTTTGCTACCATTGCATCAGCAGGCAGCGATCCAACAAAGTCGTATTGGCAAGTCGCAGACTTACTACCTTCATAGAAATCATAGAATCATAGAGTTGGAAGAGACCTCAAGGGCCATCTAGTCCAACCCCCTGCCATGCAGGAACCCCATCACAATATTTCCGACAGATGGCCATCCAGCCTCTGCTTAAAAACCTCCAAAGAAGGAGACTCCACCATCCTCTGTGGCAGCATATTCCACTGCCGAACAGCTCTAACCGTTGTGAAGATCTTCCTAATGTTCAAATGGAATCTCTTTTCCTTTAGTTTGAAACCATTGTCCCGAGTCCTAGTCTTTGAAGCCATGGAAAACAAACCTGTTTCCTCTTCAATAGGACATCCTTTCAAATATTTAAACATAGCTATCATACCCCCTCCCTCAGCCTTCTTTTAGAGAAACTTATTTTTAACCTTGCTGGCCTGTTATCATTTTATAGATCAAGTTGCTTAGATCCCTTTTAATTTGATGTCACTGTTGATACAGGTCCAATGTTACTCATCCCCGTTTTACAGGGCATATACTAAATTTTTGTTGTTGTTTTACTCATCCTGATACAAATAATTGCTATTAGTGAAAGAGAAGCAGTGATTTGTGCTTGGCCAGTGTTACTGGGTTTAGGGCATACGCTAAGCTCCCCCTTTGTTGATTTGAGTAAGAATCATCATTCTAGTGCTGCTAGTATTAGTCACAAAATGGCTGGTTAACTGAGTAGTACAAAGTTGGGGACAAAGCCACTTGAGATGCTGCAGACCACAGGTTGCTCCCCTATGTCTTAGAGCAGGGGTGCCCAAACTTTTTGTAAGGAGGGCCAGATTTGGTGGCTGAGAATGTGTCAGGGGATGGTTGCTCCCTGACCCTGCCACCCCACTGCAAGCTCCACCCACTGACCCATAACCCCCACCCACTGACCCCTTGCAACCAAGAGAGGAAGGAAGGAAGGTGGGGAACAAGGAAGGAAGGGAGGGAGGGAGGTGGGGACCCACCCAGCCCCACAAGCTTCTGCTCACCGGCCGGCCGGCCCGCCCAGCCCCTCAAGCTTTATGGCGGTTTCAGTGTTGGCGGAAGATTCTTTTTTTTTAAAAAAAAAATGAGGCGAAGGAGGGGGAGAGGGGGGGCAGCCAGCCGCGGGCCACTCAGAATGGCCTGACGGGCCGGATTTGCCCACCCCACCCCCGGGCCGGACTTTGGGCAGGCCTGTCTTAGAGCATCCAGGGTCCGTCCATCTGATGCACTCTGCCAAGGCAGAGATCAGTAGAGATGGTGAAGCTTTCAAGGAGGCTGATCTGCCATTATGGATCTTCTCTCTGGGCAATTCCTGACACATTTCTAGTGAACGTTGAGTGTTGCTGAAACCCTTTTTGTAGAGTGAGAGAGAAACTCCGGATTTGGAAAATTTACTCAAAAAGACCTTTTTGAGAGCAATCCTGTATAGTTAGCCTCCTGGAATCAGAATGCAGGCCTGAGTTCCAGAACCAGCTCAATCACCAAGCGGCCTGATTGTTCTCACTTGGGGTGGAACAGAAGAACTTTTCTAGGGGGGCGCCTTCAGATATTTCTAGGTGGTAGCTGAGGCTCGCGCTTGGCTTTCTTTGCTGGGGCACATTTGTGGGCCAGTTGGAATGCTTTAGCCTTAGTTGTTGCATAGTGTGCAGTTGCTGCCTGTGTGTATGACGTTTGTGGATTTGGGTGCATGCTTTTGGATCCAGTTGAGTTTTCTTGCCTCCATAGTGGTGACCCGCTCTCCTCTGGCCTACTCTCCGTTGAATCCATAGCATGGTCACCTATGTCTAAGTGTGGAGAAGCTTTTTGAGGGAGGGGATGATGCGTAGAGGCCAACCTCTCTGGCGCGACTGGAGTTTCCCAATCATAGGGACCTGACCATTTCTTGCGCTGCTGCTTTTAGAGCTGGCAACACAGCTGGCGTGTGCCGAGACTCGGTGCAACCTTCTGGAGAAGCAGCTGGACTACATGAAGCAAATGATCGAGCAGGCTGAACACGAGAAGTCTTCTGTCCTGGAGAAGCAGGTATGTCAGGTTGTGATGTTAACCGGCCTGTTAAATGCGGGCAGATGACATGTGAGGTGATCACGGCTCACGGCCTCATTTCTGTAGATCAGTGGTTCTCAACCTGTGGGTCCCCGGATGTTCCTGGACTGCAACTCCCAGAAATCCTGGCCAGCTCAGTTAGTGATGAAGACTTCTGGGAGTTGCAGTCCTGGAACATCTGGAGACCCGTAGGTTGAGAACCACTGCTGTAGATCCTGAAAATCTTGCTCATAGCCGTGCATTCCTTATATTGGTTAACTGTGGAGTTTTCGGCAGCAAGAGCAGAGGTGGTGTTAAAATTTGTGAGGCTGAAGGTATCATCGGCCACGCTTGGACAGGTGACTTATTAGGACTTGGCCCGTAGCTGTGCCACTTTGGCAACATTGCTAGTTTTGTAGTCCAAACAAAACTAAACAAAAAGGTACTTTTCCAGGCTTTGCTGATTGTGATGGCTGTGTGTCAGAGGCAATATGTACCTAATTGCCATGCTTTTGAGTTTCCCCCTCTACTTTTATACTTCTTTCAACAGTTGGAGTGAAACAGTTTTGCCAGTGAAACAGGGCCAGGGTTTACTGGCCCTGTTTCTGTGGCTTTAAAGGACGGATTTAAATTCATCAGAAAAAGCTGTTTCCACCCTCCTTTTCCACCTGCCCCATGCCGCGAAGGACTTCAGATTTCCCTCTTATCTTTCCAGGCCAGCTTAGAAAGAGAGCGGATCTTTGACCAGTCTCAGGTGAACTCAAAACTGGAAAGGCTAGACCTGTTGGAGAAAGAATACGCTAGGCTTACGGCAATGCAGATGCTTGCAGAGGTGAGTCTTGTGCTTTGAGATCTGAGGCTGGGTTTGGGTTTGATTGTGAATGCCAAGAAATTTGTCACTCTGTAGCAATGGGCTTTTTCATCTCATTACCTTTCTTAATCTGTTTGTTCAAGAAGTTTGCATCCAAAGGCAATTATTACGATGGAGCCATTATATGTTTTATGCAACTACAGTGGTACCTTGTATAAAGGAATGACTTCGTTCTAAATGAAATTCTCTTAAACAATTTTTCCTTCGTACAAATTTCCCATAGGAACGCATTGAAAATGGAGTAATCCCTAACTGCGACCATTTCTATGTTATAAGGATTCGCCCCGTAGGCGATTCTGTTAAGCAAATTTCCCCTATCTCCGGAATTAAGTTGTACAAATATAACCGTTTGTTATACGAGGGTTCACTGTACCTGAACAATTCTCCTTGCATATATATGTTGCACTTCTTTGCCCTCTACTGCTTCTGAATACTATTCTCAACATAGGACTGCCTTTGAGCACAGTATGGAAACTTCAGCAGGTCCAAAAGGTGGTGGCCACACTGAGTTAGTGTGTATTCACTAAATGAGCTGCATATAAATCCAACCAACCAAGCAATACTAACTTCCACACTGTACTTGTTTCATTTCCATTCTGTTTCATGCTCTCACCCTCACCCTGTAGCTAATTTGTCTCTCGTAGTTACAGTAGTGCATCCCTGGAAGAGGGGTATCCTCCAAGTAGAGCTTGACAGTCTCTAAGGTTGGACACGACTCATGGAAAAATGTATTCCTGTGCATGTCTACCCACAAGTAGACTTCTCTAGGATTCCGAGGGGTTGTGGGAATTTTCCTCCATTGCCCCTAGGAGAGCGCAGGTTGAGGGAGGTTTGTTCATTCTGCTCCGTTGTGTTGGTGCTTCGCTGTAAACAATGTCACACTAGTGGCAGACTTCTGTCTTTTTTTTCTGGCTTAGAAAAAAATGAAAGAGCTGGAAGAGAAGCTGCAGGAGGAAGAGCGGGCGCGGAAACTGGTGCAGGAAAAAGCTGCTGAGGTAAGTAAGGTGGGTGTGGTCTCTGCACTCTCTGGGGGCGAACCTTCGGCACTCCACTGGACCACAATTCCCACAGTCCTTTGTCATTGGCAATAGAGGCTCGGAATTCTGGGAGTTGCGGTCCAAAACATCTGGCGTGCCAAAGGTTGTCGCCTGTCAGAATAGTGTAGCTTGCTGTGAGGTCCAGCCATCCCTATAGAAACGTAGAGGAAGGGGCTCTGAAAGGATCAGAAACTGTGTACAGGAAGGCAAGTAATGATAGACTGCAGCCCTGGTGAAGAAGCCTTTGGAAGGGGTTGGCAATCTGTTCCAGCTGTCTCCAAGCTGGCATCCCTTAGACATGTGAGATGGCCAAGGAGTGGTTTACCATTGGCAACCCCTCCTCCACGAGATCTCATGTTTCAGCAGAGATTTGAACCCAGGTTCCCTGAGTCCCAGTTCGCTGTTCCCTCGGATGCACATCACATGGTCTCTCTGTCATCTCCTACGTACTAGATCTTTTGTTCCCAACCTGGGGGGGGTGGAACCGGAGGGGGGGGGTTCAAACGACCATTTCACAGGAGTCGGCATGAGCCAGTGAAGAAAAAGGCACAAACGGCTTGGGTCTGGAGGAGGAGGGGGAGGAAAAGAGTGAGTTACAGTTTGGTAGGTTGGAGAGGATGTCAGTCAATGGCACTGGAGGCTGCGATTGGCTGAGGGTGCCCGTAGAGCAGGCATGTCCAAACTTCGGCCCCCCAGATGTTTTGGACCACAACTCCCATAATCCTTTGCCACTGTAAATACAGGCTTGGAATTCTTCGAGTTGTGGGCCAAAACATCAGGAGGGCCGAAGTTTGGACATGCCTGCTGTAGAGGGAAGTTCTCTATGGCCCCTGCAGCAGTGGACTGCCAAAGGGGGCTGGTGGCCTCTTCCAAGCAGGGCAAGGGGTCACCACAACATGAGGAACTGTATTAAAGGGTCGCAGCATTAGGAAGGTTGGGAACCATTGTACTAGATGGAATTAAAGGGGGAAAAAATAATAATTCCCAGGTTTATCTCGGCAGCTTCAGACCGGCTTGGAGGCCAACAGGAGGCTGCTGCAGGCACAGAGGCAGGCGGCCCTGGCGCCTGGGCCTTCGAAGCCGAAGAAAGCCAAGAAGAAAGCAAAGCCGCCGGAAAAGGTACGTGCACAAACCGAGGCTGTGGTCTTTGGTGTTGAGAAAAAGAACAGCAAAATGGAATTCAGAAGCAGGCGATCCCTGGATTAGGACTAGCTGTAATTCGACAGCGGGATAGAAGCTTTCACATTTTTCAGAACTTTGCATCAGACCTGTTGCCACAGAGAGAGAGAGAGAGAGAGAGAGAGAGAGAGAGAGAGAATATGGCAGTGGAGGAGCAAGAAAAGATAGTATGTTATAATGTGCATTATTGACTGTCGGGAGTTTGGGGGAAGGTAGATTACTGCTATGAAAGGAAAGTAGATAGCAATCACATCAGCACCTTGTGATGTGATTTACTTCTGAAGTGACCAACCTAAGTTTTCTGTGTTGTTCTTATGCAGAGGCTAAATCAAATAAGCCCCTCAACGTTGGCCACTTGCTTATTATATCATGTTTTCGATCTACACACTAGTTCAAAGCAGTTCCCCAATTAAAAGCTGGCTTTAAAACCATGTGAATAATACAGACCGCCATTTGAAAAATGAATAAATAAAATAGTGGTCCTTGTATTAAAACCAGCACTTGTGCAGATTTGTGTTTTTGGAGGACAACGTCTAGAGTTCTGCCCAAGGAGTTCTGAGAACCGTGGGCCAAAGATACAAATTCACACTGTTCTAGAAGATACAATGCCATGGCAACCACACCAGGTGCAGATTATTATATATAGCTGCCTTAGAGAATTCCTGGGTTAAAAAAGTCTAAAAGCAGAACCACATTATGTAGAAGCTTTTTGAAAATGCTGAGGTTAGAATTAAGCAGCGGAAAGAATGAAGAATGGCTCTTTGACACCACGGTGAAAAGGCACGGCTCCCAGGGATTGTTGGCAGAGGAGTGGCATTGCTGAAGATAGGGCCACTTTGGGTATGCTTTCTCAATGAAGGTGTCATTGCTTAATGGCCATCCCCTTGGAGCAGGGCCTTTTTAGTGGTACAGTAAGACCCCACCTATCGAAGGGGTAAGGGCCCCGACCCAACCCACGATAATGGAAAATCCGCAATATGCAGATGTTGGGTTGGCTGAAGCCTGGTGCTTCCCCAAACGGGCTTCCGACGGGCTTCCCGGGTCTGTCGGAGGCCCCAGAAGTGGCTTCCAGTGATCCGGAAGTCATTTCTGGTTTGCCGGAAACCACTTCTGGTGCCTCCAACAGGCCTGGGAAGCCTGTTGGAGGCCCCGGAAGTGGTTTCCGGCGACCTGGAGGTCACTTCTGGATTTTTGGAAGGCACTCCCGGTTCACCGGAAACCACGTCTGGGGCCACCAACAGGCCCGGGAAGCCTATTGGTAGCACCAGGCCTGTGGTAAGAGCAGGAGGCCTCAAACAGGCCCAAGCAGCTTCCCCCAGGGGGCCTTGCCTTTCATATACTGCACTCCTGCAATAAACCGGGACTACAGTATATGAACTGCGAAATGGCGGGGGATCACTGTAGTGCCAAACAAGATTCTTTGGTTGTTTCCTCCACGACCTGCTTTCTGGCTCCTAAAGGTTTTGTTTTGTTTTGTTTTGCTTTTGTTGGTTATAGCTGGATACCAGACACTGGAGTAGAAGAGCTTTGAGTGAACTACCAAGATTACTCCCCACACCCCCAGAGATCTAGGAAGAACGGTTATGAATACAAGCTTGGAATATAGTGGTGTCTATTGCAATCACTGTGGAGTTTCTCGGGAATACAATTCCCTGAAATTCTCAATCAGTGTCCCCGGTGTAGTCTCCAGAAGTAACTTTTCTGATGTTTGAGTAGACCAAAATCATGGTCCCACCTTACAGTAATAACTATGTTCCGTCTGGTTGATTCAGAGTTATGGCAGCTGTTTCCAGGGTTTCTGGACTGAGAATATGAAGAAGTTGTTTGCTGTTCTCCTTCTTCTGAGGGGTGCTTTGAGATTGTGCAGCTTACTCAAAAGGCAACACAAGCTGGCTCATCTCAATGCGAGATGCAGTGAAGCTTCAAACATAGGCACTTGGTATTCCAGCTCACACTGCTTTCCAGCCAACACTTAACTTGTATACCTAGCGTGCAATATAAGGGGAGGCGGGGACACTGCACCGTTTCTTCTAGTGAGTGTGTCCTTTTCTCTTTCTTTGCTTAGACTGACTTTGGAATGAGTCACTTCCATCCACAGCCTCATTACAGGCTCAGTTTGGGTGACGTGCCCTTCGTTGCCGGAAAGGTAAGGGGGGGAAATAACTCTCACAGTCTTGCTAACTCAGTGATAACTCTGTGTTTCAGAGGCTTTCTTAACCTTAGATGCCCCAAACAATTTTGAACTGGAACCTCTATCATTCCAGTCAGTGGGGTGGGTGGAAATTGTAGGCCTGCAACTTAGGGCGTTTATACACGACCCCTAAACTCCGCCGCAAATGGCTGCAAGCTCCGGAGCTTAAAAATGTTTCCCCACCAGCTCCGGAGTTTGCAGACAATTAAGTGCGACCCCGCCCACCTAAGCGCGACCCAGCGCACTTTTCTTGTACCTGCTCTTGGGAGGTGAAAAATATTTGATGCGGATGTGCTGGGCTCTCCTCGCTTCTTTTTGTTTTTGTTTTTTGCCTCCCGCCCCTTTAAGAGGAACCAGGAAGTGACCGGGGCTCCCCGGCAGCTTCCACCGGCACCGGGGAGGTAAGGCTTTATTCTTTTGTCCCTTTTTTCCTCCCTCCCCTCACGCAGCCAGCAGCCAGGAAGTACGGAGGGGTGGAGACGCACGAAGAGCGACAAGCCCCTAAGATCTCTGGTCCGAATTTAAGGGGCCAGCGGATCTTAGGGGTCGTGTAAAAGTGCCCTTAGGAAGATCTAAAGCCCTAAATGCTGGGGTTCCTAAACTGTGCACCACAGCGCTAGAGGGCATCGTGGAACCTGGATAAGGGGCACCACAGGAGAAGGAACAGAGGTGTCTAAAACCGTTCTCGATCTGATCATAGTGTCATAGAATAGTGACGTTGGAAGCGGCCTACAAGTCCACCAATTCCAACCCCCAGCTCCACGCAGGAATATAGATCAAAGGATCTCTGCCACGTTGGGTGAGCAGATGTTCTTGGAGTAAAACTCCCAGAAGATTTCACCACGAGCTGTGCAGGCCAGGATTTCTGGGAGTTGTAGTCCAAGAACCTCTAGGGATCCACAAGGCTGGGAAGCAATGGCTAGAGCAGTGGTTCTCAATCTGTGGGTCCCCAGATGTTCCTGGACTGCAACTCCCAGAAATCCTGGCCGCCTCAGCTAGTGATGAAGACTTCTGGGAGTTACAGTGCAGGAACATCTGGGGACCCACAGGTTGAGAACCACTGGGCTAGAGCAACAGGTCCCAAACTTTAGCATTTTTTAATTTTTGAACATTGCTCAGTTCCTCCTCACTTTTACCGTCATCCAGTCCCATTTTTACGGGGGAGGAGGGAGAGATCAGCACAAATACTTGAGTGTGTATGTATATGAGTATATGAATGTTACATGCACATGTATCTTAATGTGTTCTATAATAATGGATGGATCGGACTATATTTACTCAGCAGAAGCGTTGGTGTATAAAGAGTTAATTTGTCCAGTACTGGAATAGACACAACTGTGTCAGGTTGAACTTGATTAAATGTAATTAGTCAAACACCTGTGAAGTGAAATATGATTGGTGGATGTACATACAGTGGTACGTTGTGTAAAGGAATTAATTCATTCCAAATGAAATTCTGTTAAGCAAAATTTCCTTTACAAATTTCCCATAGGAATGCATTGAAAATGGAGTAATCCCTAACTGCAACCATTTTTATGTTGTATGGATTCGCCCCATAGGCAATTGTGTTAAGCAAATTTCCCCATCTCCAGAGTTTTTTATGTTATACAGATTTTATGTCAGGCATATCCAAAGTCAGGCCTGGGGGCCCAATGCGGCCCGTTTTCAAATTTCGAGTGGCCCGCGACCTCTTCTCCCCACCGGCTCAGCCTATCACACATCCCTGCCAGATAGTCCCTCCCCATATCAGATAGAGATGTCAGCTTGCCGTTTTACGGTTTGCCTGCCCTCCCTGCCTCTGTCCACCCCCCCCCCCCAGACACCTGCCCAGCCAACCTGCCTCCGGCTCCATTGCTGCAGCATCCTCCCTGCCTCCTTGCATGTTATAGAGACTTGTCCAAAGTCCGGCCTGGGGGCCAAATGTGTCTGAATGGTCGCCCCCCACACATTTTCACCTCACCCAATCTGGCCCTCCTTGCGAAAAGTCTGGACACCCCTGTTTTATGTTATACTGTTTGTTATACGAGAGCTCCACTGTATATAAGTCCTATGTTCTATATAATCTCTCCCTCTTTCTCTCTCTGTGTATATATTGTTATAAGGTTGGTCACTCTGTCGGTTTGTTCACCTGTAAACATATTGTAAATAGAATGCTGCACAAAGATGTCCATTTGTGAGTCTGAATTCTTTGTGTGTGCTGTAAGTTAATTCTGGACAATAGAAAGGAGTCTCACTGCTGGTGCGGACGCAGGGGCTACTATCGGAATGAAGTCCTCACAAGAAGTCTGGGTCTTTCTTCAGAACCTTGGGTTGTGTTTTATTGCTTTTTCTAGATGAGGGGGTACACGGAGCTCTCGTTTTGCTCTTCTGCATCTCTTCTTTCTTTTCCCCTTTTCAGTCCACCAGCCCCAGCCATTCGGTGGGCGCCAACGTCCAGCATGTGCTGCACCTTATGAAACATCACTCGAAAGCCCTTTGCAACGACCGGGTGGTCAGTGAAGTCCTTCTAAGTCAGACGGCGAGCAGGGGCCGGAGATCGTCCGCGTCGTCCGTGTCCTCCTCCTCCTCCTCGCAGGGAGACCTTTCCGAGGTGCTGCTGACCTTACAAGATGAGCTTGGGCAGATGAGTTTGTGAGTTGAACGTGTTGCAGAAATACATATCTGGTGCCCCGTTGGGCAGTGAGGAGAGTTTTAAGTCTCGCTGGGAACCACCTCGATTGCTCTGAGCATGGGTCTCTTTAGCTTTGGCTTTGTGATTTGGCTTGCATTTCATTAGAGCAACCCTTATTAATCTCAGTTCTCCCAGGAAGAAGAATAGAGGACTTCTGCAGTCTCGGAGAACAGTTCTCCGATGGAGGAGATGAAAGGATGTAGGACAACCGCCGTTTTTCTCTGGAGCTCGGCTAGATTCTTAGTGGCAAGGGGGATTTCTGGTTGTTTTTCCCTCTCCGCAAGGCAGAATTTTTAGGTCTTGAGAAGAAGGGAAATTCTTGAAAGGAAAGGAAATGTGTGACATAGAGGGTAGCATCAGTGAGTGAATTTAGAACAGTCAGTAATGTTAGATTGAGTTCTGCCTCTGGGATTAGTATTTTCCTGACTATTTGTGGAAATAGCAAGAGATGAAAACTCTGCAGGCAATGGGTTAGGATGGAGGAGGTACATCAATCCCCAATAGCATGAAAATATGTAAACAAGAGACTCATAGCAAGTTAAGCACTTTTTTTAAAAAAAAAAGGCTTCCTGTCTTTCTGTTGTGCACAAGCGATCACCAGCATTTGACCAAACTAATCCACGATGCTCCGACCGTTGCCTTACGGGAAGACCTGGAGAGGGAGCTGGAAGTTCTGGTGAAAAAGATGGAAGGCAAAGCTGAACAGATCTCAAAGATCAAGAGACATCGGGCACGGGTGAGCTCTTTTGCCAGCTTTCATCTGGTGCCTGGGAAGTAATTGATTGGGAGCTGTGTTTTTTTTCTCTCTCTCCTTTCCACAGGCATACTCTAAACTGGGGTGGAAACCTAGATGGCCTGATCAATATGGGGAAGGCATAAAAGGAAAGTTCCATAGCAGCTAAACTTCATGGAGCCTTAGAAACAGCGACAAGAAATTGGGAAATGCTCCATGGCTTCTACTGCGAACACAAAAGGGGCTAAATTACAGGGCATAGAAAAGTTTGATTTCTGGACTTCAGGTATCCCCCCAGCCAGTAGGATTTGGGGCGTTGATCCAAAAATACAACTTTTGCAATTGTTGCTGTCTACTCGGATTAGGACCAGCTCGCTAAAGACTGGGGCTCTGTCCTTGCTACCTGTTAAGCATTGGGACCAGGAACCAACCCTTTCCAGTTTTAGCACTGGTGGGTTTATTAAGTGTAATTGTGGGTTGTGAAAAAAAATCGGTAATGGTGCTCCCAGATTCAGCTTCCATGGTGTTTACTTACGCCCGGTGTGAAGACTATTTTTGTTTCTCTTGAGGGTTACATACATTGGTGGTGGTGAGTGTATCAGAGACCACACAAAATCGGAAGGCAGCCAGAATACAGTGGTACCTCAGTTTACGAATTTAATCCGTTCCGAATGCATGCTCTTAAGTCGAACTATTCTTAAGTCGGGGTACCCATCTAAAAAATTGAAAAAATCAGTTAAAAAGAAAAAAAGAAAAAATATTTGTAAGTCGTGCAGACCATATCTAATATTTGTAAGGTGGCAGTTAAAACGCCCAACAGTTTTCCACTCTTAAGTCGAGCTGCTCTTAAGTCGGGGTACTACTGTATATGGGAAACCTATCCCCCTGTTTCTGTACTCCCTTTCTCTCCCAGCCATTAACAGCGTGCCTGGACAGAGAACTGATTATTTAGAAGCCATACAGTGTTGCGTGTCGAAGTTTTTGAAAGGGTGCTGTCTTGAAAAATCCCACAAAATGTGGCATTGCACAGTCTTACCACCATGGGGAAGAGTTTGTGATGAAAGAGAAAAAGCTAATGAGGTGGTGTTTGTTTGTTTGTTTATTTATTTGATTCATATACCGCACCATCTACTTGTAGACATGGGTGGTAACCATCGATGCATGGACTGTGGGTGTGAAGGGGATAATCTTGTTCCCACAGAATGGGCAAAGGTGATTGAAAGACTGTCAGGTGTCAGGGCTGGCTATAGGGAAGAATATTTTCTGGCGCGAAGATGCCCCTTCTAAAATGGCTGCTCTCCCCATGCCTCTTTTAGCTGGAGAAACACAAGCGACAAAGTAAAGGCAAGCGGTCTGGTTTTGAAGAGCCACGGCAGTTGAGCGGTGAAGGGAAAACGGTACCCGTTCCTGTCAGGGTGAAAGACTTTGGCCTGAAGGGGAAGCCGGGTGAGCGGGTCAAGAAGAGCCTGCAGTTGCTGAGGGAAATGCAAAGCATCCAGACCTCCTTACAGAAAGATGACATCAGTTGGGACTATTGAAGCCTCCAGCTCTCTCTCTTTTTTAAAAAATAGTCAGTAACCTGTTCCTGTTTCTGGCTGTAATCCGGCTGGTTTCACTTCTCCGTGTAGCTGCACTTTCTGAACAACCCTCCCCCCGTGTTCTACCTGTAGGCTCTGATCACATTTCAGTTCTAATCTGGTAGTCCTTGGGGGATGAGGGGAAAGGAGAATAAGGCAACCCTCTTCTTCTTCTTATTTTAATATGTTACTGGCCCCTTTGTGTTTCTGCCTGTGGTTTGTTTGGCTGGGAAGCATAATCCTTCCCCTACAGCTTTGCCTTGGACACTTAAATTAGTTGCTCACCCCGAGGGAGTCTTTTATAAAGGACAGTAATCCTCACCCACTCCAGCCCTGCAACTGAAGGTGACAAAGGTATTGCAGTCTTTGACATATAGTCTGTGTGGATGTTTGCTGTGTCTCACAGCCATACACAGTCTTTGACCAAAGAGAACAATGGAAGGACAGGGACCCCATAAATAACAATGGTTTCATTGTGCCCCCTCCAGCCTCTCACAAGATGCTTTTTGTTCGTTTCAGACAGGATTTTTCATATGTATATATATATTCTTTTTCACTGTCCTCTTTGTGTGTCGAGTATGCTAATGTTGCCACAACTTCATTCCCTCATCCTTGAGCATTTTATGGTAAAATATGCCCCATTTTGAAATATGGGGGGGGGTTAAGCAAAGGGGCCAGCAAACAGGCAATCACTTTGGCATTAAATAACTTTAAAAAAAAATCTTAACATTTAGGGGTGATTCCCGGTTGGGTCTGTGGTATCTTGAATAACGGGTCTTCAGAATGGAATGGCATAGACACCTGGGTACTCTCTTTGTAGAACGTGAGGTCAATGTATGTATTTTTTTTAAAATCAGATCATGCTGTTTTTCTATTGGCAGCTTCTTTTTAACTTTAAAATGGTGTTTTGCGGGTCTAGGAGATCTGGTGGCTGTTGTGTATATAAAAGAGTATACACGCATGTGCACACAGATATTATTTATTACATTAATAATGGGAACACTTTCCAATGATTGGAATGTATGGCTGGCTCAACATTGCCTGTATGTTTTGAGACTTGATTGGAATCCAATAAAGGCAGTTTGCTAAGTGAAGAAATTAAGTGGGAAACTGTTGTGCATGGACTTGGCTCGTATTACTATCACCCAGCAAGGATTTGATTAAAGAAATGTTTAAAAAAAGGGGTAACGTCAATGATCGCGGTTTCCATTCTTGTTAATGTACTGTATATTCCATGGTACCTTTATGATCCGTGCTATATGCAAAGTGACTCGTCTCTTTCTAACTGGGCAGCGGGTAATTCCATCTTTACCATTATGTGGTAGAGCAGAAGATGAAGTATCCGTTGTTGACATCATAATCCCTCATCAAAAGATCTCTGAGCTTGGGGTGGGTAGGCTGTGAATATAATGTGAATGGTTAGCGTTGAAAGTCGAAAGCATGCAGCCACATGACAATCTGATCAGCAGATTTTTTTTTGGAAAATAAGATCTTTGCTCCAGCCTTAATCTGGCTACAAAAAAGTAACTCTTGTCATTTGACACAACTTTAAATAAGTCTGGAAGTTGAGTCATGGCTACTGGACTTCTTTTTTGAGAGATAGAAACATTTCGCTGTTAATCCAAACAGCTTCATCGGTCTGAATGCAGCTAGTGCAACTCCTCCATCTTATAGTCAGCTTTGACCTCTTGTCACCCTGGTCTGAATTAGGCTCATAAGATGAACAATGGCCTGAATAGGCTCGTTAGGGAGACAATAGTATCCTTAGCCTTAAGGTGAACAATGGCCTAAGGTGCTGAAACCTATCAAGAATGGGTTGTTAGCTATGGCCTTGGTGGTGAAGGCTTTTTGATTTGTCCAAGTATTGATGAAAGCATGTCCTGTTAAATAGCAGATAGACTATGCCTGAGCCCACCACCTCTGTTGAGGGAGGGGGTTTCAATGCTCACATGAGTGGCTTCCCTTACTCCTCTCTCAAACCACCTCTTCTTTGTCTAATATGTGTACATCCTCATCTTTGAAAGAGTGCCCTTTGTCCTTCAAAGAGATCAAAGCTGACTATAAGATGGAGGACTTGCACTAGCTGTATTCAGACCGATGAAGCTGTTTGGATGAACAGCGAAACGTTTCTATCTCTCAAAAAAGAAGTCCAATAGCCATGACTCAACTTCCAGATAAACTCACCTGGATGACTGAGAATCTTCACAAACTCAAACACAGATAAGTTTAATACCATCCTCTTTCTTACCAGAGTTATTGTTAATAGCTGGAGTCTTGGATTTAAATTTCTCTTCAGCTGTGAAGCTTCCTTCTTGGTATTAGGCTTGCCAGCAGAACCATGTCAAAACAGGACCGTGAACGTTTTATAAAAAATCTTTCTTGACTTGCTCCCAACCTTGGGTTCCCTGATGTTTTGGACTAAAATCCCCAGAAGCTTTTATCATTAGATTTGCTGGCCAGGATTTCTGGGAGTTGTAGTCCAAGAACATCTGGGAACCACTGATCTAGATCCAAGCTAGATTGTTAGACAAAACCAGAGTATGAGACCTGTAGGAATTAGGACTTGTCTATATAAGGCTTCTTGGTTCAGTCGGTCTTCCTTGGTGGGTGATAGGGTGTGCCTTCTCTACCACTTCGGGTTCCCGGATGTTCTTGGACTAAAGCCCCCAGAAACCCTCACCACTTGCTGTGCTGACCAGGATTTCTGGGAGTTGTAGTCGCAAAACATCTGGGGACGTAAGGGTGGGGAATCACTCCTCTGAGTCTTGTCTTCCCAAATGTGACTTCTCGACAGTTGCTGGAGTCAATGATCCCTAGAGTCCCTTCCAGCTTTAAAGTGCTAAGACAAACGTCAGCCCTCCTGATGTTTTAGACCACAACTCCCAGAATTCTAAGCTTAGATTGCCAATGGCAAAGGACTGTGGGAGTTGTGGTCCAAAACATCTGGAGGCCCAAAGTTTGGACATGCCTGTTCTAAGATGACGATGCTTCTTTCTGCCTACTGCTTTAATGCCAGCCAGTTTGCTCTGTGATATTTTTTATAGCACATGCAAAGATCATGTGTTCTGTGCCATACAGGATGAAATGTTCAATGATCACTTTTCTGCTAAATATACGTGAATGATCTTGTTCCAATATTTGCACTATTGCTACCACACTCCCGATTTCACATGGATGATGTCGGATGATCTCCTAAATTTACACCAGAGCTTGTGGTTCTCCGAATGTACAACGGGGTTCCATTTCCCATCGGCTCCATGGCTAATTGTGGTAGTGGTTGTGGTTTAGCAAAAGTAGGAGAGACATTGATTCCCCGGATCTGCATTACATCGTTGTATTGTGTTTATGCATTAAAATTGTTGGACGATGAATGTCTAACAATTCTAATTTGAATCTTTAAACAAATGTCAAGGACTGGATTGTGTAGCTGATTTTGGAGTGCAGTGCCTCTGCAGGCATTGTGTGCCATGCAGTGGTCCATAATCTCACAGTTGTGTACCCTGGAGGCAGCTCTGTATGTTTCCATTGTTTCCTTACTAGTGGAGCTGCTACAGTTAGTACAGAACACATCTGCCTGTGGTGGTAAACAACTGTGCCAGAAACAAGTGATTAGTGCCTGGTTGTGACCTCAGATTAGATTATTTTCAGAATTATCTTGAGTTTAGAAGACAATTGAAATAAGTACAGACAAGATAGTGGCAGGGTATGTTTTGGTATTGACTTTTTACTTTACCTTTCCTTGAGACAAAAGACAGTCCATTATCATGTTTTTAAAAACCCAGTAATTAGCAGAAAAGCCATTATCCAGAGCAAACAATTGAAAGGGCCTTGTAAAATACAGTATGCTGTATTTCCCTTCAACAGGGTGACCTGTGCTCAACAGCAATGTCCTACTTCTGAATGCAGGAAGTACAGTACAATAAACATTTTTTCCATGCCCACATAAAAGCAGCCCCACTTTTAGAAAATTGGGACTACAGCTTGTGCTAAGCTTTACTGGGAGGCTTATTTGTATTTGGCTGTTTTCTTTTTTACGTGCAGGGAACGTTTAATCTTTTTTTAAAAACATAGCCTGTCCTCTGCAGTCAGAAGTGGGCTGCTCCACCACTACCACTTAGCCTCTGACCCTGCAAGACTTCTAGATGAAGCTTAAGGGAAGCCCAGGTGCATCTGAGCTCACGTTCTATATATCACCATCACAATCTCACAAAGAAATAACTGTACCCTTTGCTTTCCAATAATAATAATAATAATAATAATAATAATAATAATAATAATAATAAGCAGGTGCTGCAGCTAACAAGAAGGAACATTCATTGCATTGCATTGCATGGAGTCCGAGAACAACTCAGTGTCTTAGGCATCTGGCTATGGAGCCAGCAGTTGGCTTGGGGGTTCAATGCCCCGTTGTGTGCCTCCTTGACAGAGAAGTTACACTCACATTGAGGGCTGGGAGAGTAAGAACAGACAAAAGAAAATATTTTTTCACCCAGTGCGTTGTTAGTCTGTGGAACTCCCTCCCACAGGAGGTGGTGATGGCATCTGGCCTGGATGCCTTCAAAGGGGGATTGGACAGATTCCTGGAGGAAAAGTCCATCGCAGGTTACAAACCATGATGGAGATGTGTCATCTCCAGGCTTAAAACAGGGGTACTTCAAGGGCCAGATGCAGGGGAGTGGTAGCAGGAGACAGATATCGAGTCTCATGCACTCCCAGAGGCATCTGGTGGGGCCACTGTGAGATACAGGAAGCTGGACTAGATGGGCCTTTGGCCTGATCCAGCATGGCTCTTCTTAGGTTCTTAATGATCCTTAGGGTCCCTTCCGGCCCTGCAGTTCTAAAGGGTAAGGTTAAAGTCAAGAGTGGTCCTATCCATACTTATTTTTTAAGGCTTCTGCCTTGAATGCGAAGCTGCAGAATTTGGGAGCAATGAGTCCAGTTTGCATCCAAACGTTTCGGAAGATACAGAGAAAAGAAAATGGACGCAATGGCGAAGGCTTCCAAGAAAGTTTCCCTCGGCCCAGCTATAGCCTCGCATCTTGGCGGATTGACTTAGTTTGCCCCGACATGCCTCTTTTCTCCTACTAGGATATCCCAATTCACTCCAGGATGCAGGGCTTGGGAAAACGAGGTGTCTCTTTTTAAAATGACAACTGCCAGACCTCACCAGCCAGCTTTCCCAAACACTGGACTTGTGAGAAACCCAACTGCTAGGACAATACATCTCCATCCAAAGATACTTTTTGCAATCTGCTGGGAAAAGCAAAACCATTTGAACTCAAAGTAAGAACCATGGTGTTGTGGCTTTTTCTCCATGATCCCTGCCTTAAGCTCAATAGGGTTGTAGGACATTGTCTTCCAGTATGTCCGCCTACTCCAGGCATGTTCAAACTTTGGCCCTCCAGTTGTTTTGGACCACAATCCCCATGGTCCTTTGTCATTGGCAATCTAAGCTTAGAATTCTGGGAGTTGTGGTCCAAAACATCATGGGGACCAAAGTTTGGACATGCCTGTCCTACTCATTCTTCTAATCCAATGTTGTCCTGGTGGTGGTTTGCTTCTTTCTGAGGCAGAGATCTTTCCCATCACTTGCTACTTGAGTTTCTCACCTGCAGGTGCCCAAGTTGTGAACTACAACTTCTCACAGGCCAAACAGGGGCCCAATCCATTGGGTTATCCTTAGCTGTTCTACTAAGCAATAATGCTGAGGAAGAGACACATGGGCAGTACAGTACTTGCATCTTTAAAAAAGATGACTGATGATGGGAAGCCAGCGCTGCTTTCTTTAGGCAATTCACAGATTTTCTCTGTGGTATGATATCCTTATGTCATCTCAACAGCACCCAGACACAAAAGCTGTGATTTCCAATCAGCAGCTGATCAGAGACAACAGCATTTCCATGTGAGAAGGTTACAAACAGGTCTCCTTTTGTTGCAAGGCAGAAGGGAAAAGGTTTCCTGGAAGGGGAGGGTTGAGCCAGGGGAAGAAGCAGGCGTGCCAGATGGGAGGGCTTTGTGGGTCACATCCACCCCATAGGCTAGAGGTACTTCAGACTTGCCCCTTTTCCTGAGAACATAAGAACATAAGAAGAGCCATGCTGGATCAGGCCAAAGGCCCATCTAGTCCAGCTTCCTGTATCTCACAGCGGCCCCACCAGATGCGTTTGGGAGCGCATGAGACTAGATATCTGTCTCCTGATACCACTCCCCTGCATCTGGCCCTTGAAGTACCCTGGTTTCTCCATCATGGTTTGTAACCTGTGATGGACTTTTCCTCCAGGAATTTGTCCAATCCCCTTTTGAAGGCATCCAGGCCAGATGCCATCACCACATCCTGTGGCAGGGAGTTCCATAGACTTACAACGCGCTGGGTGAAAAAATATTTTCTTTTGTCAGTTCTTACTCTCCCAGCCCTCAATTTGAGTGTATGTCCCCTAGCTGATGGATTGAAAAATCCTTCACATAGCAATGCAGCCTTCCTGATGCCTGAAATCCAACGGCACCACAAGCCACATCTGTTGAAAATTCTGGAATTACCAGGCACCTTGTTTTCCGAGCACAAAAAAGTTGATGGCCAGGAGTGAAAATGTGTTTGTTTGAATACAAGCAAAACAGTTTGCTCATTTCAGGTACAAAGCTAGAGAAGAGTTGAAAAGGCAAGAAAAATAGAGGTGTCCAGCAGTGGAAATAAAGTATGTCCACCAAAAACTATCTGCCCTCTTGGTTCCAGCACCAAAGGGTAATCAGTTGGGCGTGGTATGCAGTTGTGGGGCAGGCCAAACCATGAGAGGGCATGGGTGAAAGCCAAAATTTGGTAGGGCTGCTCCTCCTCTTAATTAGTTGGCCGTCACGCCTTTTGCTTCTACTCTTTTTCTCCACCTCCCTTGGGTGGAGTGGGCACCTTGTGGTCAGTGGGTTATACATAGCCCTAATGCCCTAAGCACCTCCAATCTCGCCTGATTTGGGAAGCTAAGCAGGGTTGGCCCTGGTTAGTATTTGGATGGGAGACCACTAGGGAATACCAGGTGCTGCAGGTGCCTGGAGTATGAACTGGCAAACCACTCCAGTATTCCTGCCAAGAAAACTCCATGGACATGGGGTCACGAAGCGCTGGTCACTATAACGAGGCAACACACACACAATCTTGGAATGCCTCCCAGTAATCATGCTGCAAGAAGAAAAATCATGTACTTGTGCTCACACTCGTTTCCTTCGTTATCCCCCCCCCCCGCCATGATTAAGTGGGAACCTTATATGGGGATTTGAAAAGGAAAAGGGGGGCACTTGGAAAACATCTTGAGATGGGGAAGACAGGCTGGTCTTGGTTGACCTCTGGTTTCTTTTGGTTGTGGGTCGGATTTTACAGCTTTCCTACTTCTCGAGAAATATCTGATTGGTTTACCTTGGCAAACTTTATCAACCTGGAGCAATGGGCTTAGTGATGGTGAAACACAGTCTCTGCCCAGCAGGGATGAATAGTGGTGTTATGTTACCTTCTTCACTTGCTTATCCATAAATTATACTGGCTTCTTGAGGATGGCAGGTGGAACTGCTTTTTTACCAATGAGTAGACCAAGCATCTTGGGAATGTTTTTGTAGAGTCACATACTCCCAAATAGCTACAAACTGAGGTGTGTGTGTGTGTTTGTGTGTGTGTGTGTGTCAGGGATGCACCTTCCCCCTACTCTCTAAGACACAATACACTCTTTTAATGGGTATTTTTTCAGCTCACTGCAACAACACTGCAAAGCCACCAAACAATAGATACCAGGCTATCAGAAAGCAAGATTATACCAATCGCTGGCCACAACTTCACAACGCATACATGATATTTTGACATACCCAGTGTAGGAAAAGTTAACTCATCTAAAGCTGCGGCTCTAAGTGGAGTGCAGAGGGCAGCCTTTTCAAAATTAAACAATTTACCCCATTTCAGTATCACAAAAGGAGAGTTTCCTTTGCATGCAAGCTTTGTAGTACTTGTTATTGACCAAGAATAGTTGGGAAATGAAAGAAAGCCAAATGGCTAGGGAAATAAAGCAGTGGCAAAGGGCAGGGGATGCCACCTTACTTGCTACCCTTAGCTTGCATTATCATTCACCTCACAGACAGTTGCTGTTATCGAAATTATCAGACTGGCGCGTCTACCCTGAGATGGTGCCTTTCAAACCCTTTTGGGACTACAACTCCCATCAGCCCCAGCCAGCGTGGATGATGGTCGGCAACGATCAAAGCCACCGCCTAGGGTATTTTGAGGGCCTTCCGTTTAAGAAGGCTGGGGATGGAGAGACCGTCTCCTCTCAAAAGAAAGTGAGAAATAGATATAATATAGAAAGCCCGTTGAATACATGTTCAAATAATAGCACTCCTTCCAACCCTAATAAAATAAGGCATTGCAATAGCAACAACAGCAACAACAGCAACAACAAAAAAATGGGGGTTAACTCTATTTTACAATGGATTGCTAACAAAGAGCAAGGCCAGCCCTACTCTTGGGCAGAGTGAGGAGGACTCCCTTTGATAGCAGAAGACTTCCAAGGACGGAAAGTTCCTGCTGAAGCTGCCTCATGTCATGTCCCCCCCCCCAACCCCGCAATCCCTGTGCCTCTCCTTTCTCCTGCTCACTCATATGTAGGCTAGGTTGGCACTATATATATTTTTTACACACCTGGGAAGCAGAAGGACAGGACAAAGCAGTTTGGACCATCCCTGGCAAAAAAAAAGTACAGTGGACCCTTGTATAACAAACGGTTTGTATAACATAAAATCAGTACAACATAAAAAATTCTGGAGATAGGGGAAATTTGCTTCACAGAATCTCCTAGGGGGCGAATCCGTACAACATAAAAATGGTTGCGATTAGAGATTACTCTGTTTTCGATGCATTTCTATGGGAAATTTGTATAAAGAAAAATTTGCTTAACATAATTCCATTTGGAATGAATTAATTCCTTTATACAAGGTACCACTGTATCTGGACTCTTCTTAATATGGAAAAGCTCTCTCTCCGGTAATTCGTGTTTTGAAACGAAAAGGTAGGAGGCGGGGTTTTAAACTGAAAGGTTGTCTTTGCAAGTCCAGAGAGTGTTTTAATTTTCTGCTGGTCAACTCCAGCTGGGCGAATGTTCCCTAGCTGGTGTTGTTGGTTCCCAGATTGGTCAGGCTAGTAGTTGGTTCTTTGTGGCAGGAAAACTCCCACAACCAATATCTTCTTCATGCAGGCAATATCCCTCTTGTTTTTCTTTCATATTTATACAAAGCTGTCACGTGCACAGCATACAGATAGGTGTCACCTTGGTGAGTGGAATCACCAGCTGCATTTAGAAAAAAATATTGGGCTATCCGCCGCCTCCACTGGCTACTGAACTCGACAAGATTTGTGTTTATTAATTGCCTCAGAAGCCACTCTCCTTCCGCAATGCCAGAAATGGGGGAGCAAATGCTCCTCCAGATGTCCGTGGGTTCCAGTTGCCATCATCCTCCATCACTGGCAGAACGAGTGGAACATCTGGAGGGCGACCACTTCGCCAGCTCCGCATCAACAGGAACGAAAAGAAAAGCCCTTTGTTGAGAGAGAACCTAAGTGTACACGAGTTAGTTCTCACGCATCGGGATGGCGAAGGAAGAAAAAAAAAGAGGCAGCTCTTTATATATTGTGCCACAACCCAGAGCATTCGTATGGATTTGGAGGGGCAGTTGGTTGACAAAGGCTACGAGAAACATTGCCACGCACATCTTAAGAGTTCTCTCTAATTCTGGCACTGGGTGTTCGAGCCACTTGCTTTGTGGGTTGTACAGTTCCTGCCTGAGGAGAAGCCCAAAGCAAAAACCATTGCTTAACATCTTAAGTGCAACTTAAACACAACATTTTGTTTTGGAAAGCTGTGCAGCAAGGTTTGCTGTCATTAGCCCTCGAGAAGTTTGACTCTACGAGAAGCACTTGTTTCCTGTAGTGTTATAGGCCTAACAAACTATCCCGGAGTGTGGTTGCGTAATAAATAGTGTGTTTAAGACTCCAAGATATCTGCTTTTTCAAGTTTAGAGGTTTCTCTGGTAAGCCTCCTTTTCTAGGAAAGCTGCCTGACAGCGTGGTTCTCGAGGCACCGCCCTGTGTTATACAACCGTCTGGACCGGAGTAACACATTGCGCGGGAGAGCCGGCTCTCTCAGAGGACGAAGTGGAGCGGTTGGCAATTTCTCGCTGCAGTTCGTCGACTTTCTTTTGAAGCTCAGCTCGCTTCACCAGAAGTTCCTTGTAACGGTTGTGCACCGGCTCCTAAAAGCGAAAAGAGATGCCCCGTGGGCAGCATCAGGAGTGGAAATACTGTAGATCATTACAGGAGGGCGTTTATATATATACATATACAGTGGACCCTTGTATAACAAACAGTTTGTATAACATAAAATCTGTACAACATAAAATATTCCGGAGATATGGGAAATGTGCTTAGCAGAATCACCTATGGCAGTGATGCTGAACCTATGGCACGGGTGCCAAAGGTGGCACTCGGAGCCCTTTCTGTGGGCACCCGACATCGCCCCTTCATAGCCACCTGTATGCAGGTTAAATTGCTGTATCAGCACTTTGCAAAAAAAAAAAAAATAGTGGGTGTTGAATTGCAGTTTGGGCACTCGGTCTTTAAAAGGTTTGCCATCACTGCCATAGGCTTTGGCAAAGGTTGTTTGAAAGCCCAGACACATGTTTTAATACAAGCATTTTTGTGTGTTTTTTCATTCTGTACTCCAAAATACAGTGCCATAATTGTCCCATGTTTGGTTGAAAGTGCATTAATTTGGGTTACAGAACACCATAGTACAGCGTTGGTGAATATATGGCACGGATGCCAAAGGTGGCACTCGGAGCCCTTTCTGTGGGCACCTGACATTGCCCCTTCACAGCCACCTGTATTCAGGTTAAATGGCTGTGTTGGCACTTTGTGAAAAATTAGTGGCTTTTGAATCACAGTTTGGGCACTCGGTCTCTAAAAGGTTTGCCATCACTGACCTATGGGGCGAATCCATACAAGATAAAAATGGGATTACGCCATTTTCAATGCATCCCTATGGGAAATTTATATAAAGGAAAATTTGCTTAACAGAATTTCATTTGGAACGAATTAATTCCTTTATACAAGGTACCACTGTATACTGAACTCCCCTTTGTGGCAGAACCAGCCTGTGTGGCCTTGGGCAAACTGCACAGTCCTAGGAACCCCCTCCACTAAAAGAAAGTTGTATTACTTCCATATATTCTTCACCTAGCAAACCAAGTCAGAATTGAGATGATGATTAACACAGATACTGTACAGCATTTTTTTCATGTACAGTGCTACCTTGGTTAATTAATGTGCTCACAACATTTTGTATCCTGAAACAATTTGTAAACTGAAGCATAGGAAACCAATTACAGTGGTACCCCGACTTACAACATTAATCCGTTCCGAGCACAGGCTCGTAACTCGATTAGCTCGTAAGTCGGGGAGCAGTTTCCCATAAGAATGCATTGAAAATCAATTAATCCTTTCCAGAGGAATGGATTTCAATGCATTCCTATGGGAAACTGCTTTGGATGACCCGTGACTCCCCCCCTTTTAAATTAATTTAATTTACTGCTTATTTGTTTATTTGTTTTTTTGTCTTCTTGCCGCCTCTTGCTGAGGGTTTCCCCTTTTTTTTGCTCGCCTTATCTGATTCTCTTTGTATTGTATTCTGGATTTTAATCTGTTGTAAACCGCCCAGAGTTTCAATGGAAGATGGGTGGTATAGAAATAAAATAAAATAAAATAAATAAATAAATAAATAAATAAATAAATGTCGTTAAGCAGCTGAGCCAAGTGCTTAGCCCGGTTGCTTAAGGACATTTTTAAAAAGCCCGCTGCTTCTCCCTCCCACCATCGGGCGTGTAGAGGAAGAAGCGGCGGTGTTTTCAATTTTTTTCCTTTTCTGATGCAAGTGCTAATGTCTGCCATCAGCGCTTGCATCAGAAGAGGAAAAACAAAAAAACAAAAAAACACTGCTTCTCCCTCTACGTGCCCGATGGCGTGTGTGGGGGGGTGTGAGAAGTGGCGGGTTTTTTTCTTTATCCTCCTCTTCCTATGCAAGAGCTGAGGGCAGCCATTAGCGTTTGCATTGGAAGAGGGAAAAAAATTGAAAACACTGCCGCTTCTCAGTTCCCGATCCAAAGTCCAGTTCTCTTCCACCCCAACCCGCTCACCTGTGGTTTCATCCGTGGGTTCCATCGGATGTAGTACCCGATCCAAAGCTCTAGGTGGCGCATGCTGGCCACAGGATACAGAACGTGGTTGGTGTAGCTGGCATACAAGGGATTGGTGAAGTCTTCCAGCTGGCTGTTTATATAGGACCAGAGCGAGACTGTCTTTTTCGGAAGGCCCTTCAAAAATTCAAAGAGGAAGAACCATAAACATTGTTGGCATTATTTATGGCACATCAGGTTACCAATGGTTTAGTGCAGGGGTCATCAACCTAAGGCCCCGGGGCCGGATGTGGCCCCCCAAGGTCCTGAATCCGGCCCCTGAGACCAATTGCAACCCCCTTACCCCCTGTTTTGTGAACAAGCCAGCCTCCGCAGCTGCTTTTGGACTGTGATCCGGCCCTCAGTGGTGTCTGGGTGGTGGTGGACCGGCCCACTGTTTGAAAACTTTGAGGACCCCTGGTTTAGTGCATTGTTGTGGAATATAATGCGCAGTAACTCTCCAGGATAGTGGTGTTTTACAAATCCCATTAGTCTGCATCTATGCAACCTTAGGGATTATAGAAATTGTAGTCCATCTCGGCAGAGCCACCTTTCCCTCATCCATGAGGAATGAGAAAAGAAGACTGAGGAGCAATATGATAGTACTTTTCCAATATTTGAAGGGCTGTCATAATCAGGAGCGGCAGGATCTGTCCTCGATCATCCCAGAGTGCAGGATGCCGAACAATGGGATCAAGTTAAGAGAATCCAGTTTTCAGCTGAATATGAGGAGGAACTTCCTAATGGTTAGAGCAGTATGGCAAAAGGACCCTCGTGTTCATTGATATATAATACCAGAATATTGTTAGTCTGTGGAACTCCCTGCCACAGGATGTGGTGATGGCAATCAGACAGGGAGGTAGGACAGTGTATTTCCCTGCACAGCTCCTGGTTGGCCGGTGCCAGGGAGAAGGAAAGATGATGTCAGAGGCTTCTTCTTCATTAGTGCGACCCCAGAGCAAGGTAAGGGATTGGCTCATTTCATTCCAGAGGGTTGGTCTGGTTCCAAAGGCCAGCTGGGCTCCCGCGTTTCGTTTTAGAACCGGAATACTTCTGAAATGAAACGCCCATCTCTAGTCACATCCAGGCTTTGATAATAAGGCTGTGGATCAGGACTTCATTCAACCCTGTTCATTCAATGAGATCTCATCAAGGCCTTCAATTGTTTATTTATTTGATTTGTATATGGTAACCATCTCACCATAGGTCTACTCTGGGCCTTATCGTTGTTCTCTCTCCATATGTACATCTGATGGAAACTCTGAGAGGAAGTTTTTGTCTGTGATGTCCTAGCTCTGGATTTCTCTTTGCCTGACAGTATGACTAATGCTGCCTTTGAGACTCCATGGCTGCTCGTTGAAATGTTTGCGTAATCAAACATTTCCTGCCTTGATTAACAAGACTGTCTATTTTCCTTGCAGGGCCCTATTTCCATTTCTGTTTAATTCTTGTTTAAATTCATTTTGTGTACTGCCCAATGAAGGCTAGTCTATGAACATTTTAAATTAAATATAGAAATAGCTGGATTATTGGGCCTTTCCCGCTTCTCTCCTTCTTTCGTAGCATGTTTCACAAATCAAAAGCCATGATTTTAAACTGAAAACCACTCCTTGGTAGAAAAGTGCTTTATGGATAAGGCAGAGCTGAGTGATTACTTTTCTGACTACTTTTAATCACTAGCCTTTCCAAATCCTCAGATAGGTTGTCTAAAATAGTAACTTCTTCCCACAGTGGAATCAGATAAAGAGATTTAGCATAGAATTAGAACATTTAACCCATTTAAAAACTAGCAACAAAGAAGCAACTGGCAAAAAATGGAGGAAGGGGAAAATTAACAAGGCTCCTGGGTATTTACCTCTTTTACCCTCTGCTGCTCACTATTACACAGAAATGTCCCGAACAAACAGCTGTAGAGGTGGTCCAGAACGGTGATCAGAAAGCACTCGTTGAACTCAAAGGCTGTGGGAAACTTCAAAAGACAATGAACACAGTTTATTTTCTCTGGATGTCTCTTGCGCAGCAGACGAAAACATATTCCCCCCAACGAGTTTAAAGAGGATTGATGTGGGGAGGAGGAAGAAAGCTTTGGGGTGGAAAGAAGCGGGGGAAAGGTTCGTCCCTCTTGGCCTCCCGCTGAAAAAATCCATTTGTGTTCCCGTGTAGCAAGCAACTTTTTTAAAACTTGCTGCTTTCCGAAAGCAAGAAAGGGTGGCTGTACATATTCAGCAAAGAATACAGCATGTGTGCCCAAAGCAAATGGCTGATCTACCACTGAAAGGCTCCAGCTCAGTGGTAGAGCACACTTCTTTACGGCGCACGTTAAGAGATGGGCACGAACCGGTTCAACCCTGCTCCCCCTCCCGGCCTCCTCTGGCTCAATCAGCCGCTTGCCAGGCCCCTCCTCAACTGATCTTCCAGTCCAGGCAACACATCAGGCTTCTCTGCCCTCCTCTCGTGGCTGATCTCCCACTCGGGACAAAAGGGCAGGGCAGAGAAACCTGTGCTCTCTTGCTTGTGACTGGGAGATCAGCCGAGGAGGTGGAAGAAGCAAGCAAGCTGGGCCTGCAGAGTGGCTCATCAGATGGGGGGGATGGGACCCAGGGGTGGGGGATGGGTACGATTCTATGATTACTGATGTATTTAAATTGTAAATTGCAATTAAATGTAAGTTCTGTTTATTGCTTATTTTAGCCGGTTATGTTGTTTGTTGTTTAGCATGTGTTGCAAACTGCCCAACAAACAAACAAACAAACAAACAAACAAACAAACAAACAAACAAACAAACACATTTCTAGTTCACATCTTGATTATGTAAACACATGACAGATAAAACCCTGGATGTTTCTGTTTATGTGTGTTAGACATGCAATCCTAACAGGGGTTTCAAGGTAAACAAAACATTTAAGAAGAGGTTTTTGTACTTCCATCAACGACCAGTTAGTTTCCATGGCCAAGCAGAGATTCAGGCCCAGGTCTCTTGAGGTCTGTTTTAAATCACTGTATCCACTTACACCACACTTGGGTATAGTAATCTCCCATTTATCACAGGGGTTAAGAGACCCAACCTGACCAGCCATAAAGGAAAATCTGCAATATGCGGATACTGGGTTGAGTCGGGACTGGGGGTGGGGGGAGGCTGTCTGGGGCCTCCTACATTTACCTTAGGCCTGGCGCTGCCCCGGATGGACCTCTGATGGGCTTCCTGGGCCTGAGGCCCCAGAAGTGGTTTCTGGAAATCCTGAGGGCACTTCCGGTTTTTCAGAAGTCGCTTCCGGTGTGCCGGAAATCATTTCTGGGGCCTCTGACCGGCCTGGGAAGCATGTTGGAGGTCTGCTCGGGGCAGACTGGGGTAAGTACAGTAGGCCTCAAACAGGCCATTGCAGCTTACCCCAGGGGGGAGGGGCTTGCCTTCATATACTGTGGTCCCGCGATATATCAGGACCACAGTGTATGAACCACGAAATGGCAGGGGCCGATTGTATGTAGGTATGTCTTGGACTCTTTTTTTTATTAGGCTGTTTTTCTTTGTCCTGTTACAAAAGCTCTGGGAAGTTACTGGTTAAAATTATAATTGAAACTTGGTGGATTCTGAGAGCAGCTATTCAAAACTCCAAAAAAATTTTCAAGTTCTGCCTATTAACAATTAGCATTAGATATCAGGCACACCTTCTCAAAAACAAAACAAAACAAAAAAAGCCCTATGTAACAGACAAGACAGCATAGTTCTTATCTTGCATATCTTCTCAAAAGTCAACCCACTGAGCTTATTTTAAAGCAAATATGCACAGATTTGCACCTTATAGGGCTTCATACCGTATTTTCCCATGTATAAGATTATATTTTATCTAAAATTGTTAGACTAAAATTGAGGGTTGCCTGATACACGGAAGTAAGCCCAGGAGAGAACCACACCATTGAGAAACTGTAGGTTTGGGTTGGGAAAGCTGAGGTTGTCTTATACATGGGGGGGCATCTTATAGATGGGGAAATACAGTAAATCTTCAGTTTCTGTTCACCTGTGAGAAGGAACATTTTCAAAAGTTTTCTCCTGTTGGGTGTGATTATGAGACTTTTTTTGTGCATTGTTAGCGTTTAGGGACTTTTGTTGGCAGAAATTTGGTGGAAAGTGGAGGGTTTTTTTAACACAAAAAGCTGAATTGTGCAAATAGAACTGTGCTGGGGTAAAATGACTATTTTGCGCGCTTTTTTTTTGCTGGTGATGATAAAAATTTTGTTCTTAAGCAGCAGTTTCCCATGTTTTCATCACAGGGATGTTTTGTTGTCACTAGACATGTTTTTTTGTTTTCTTTTTTGATCAAGGGTAAGAAGATTTGCAAGTACAGTGGACCCTTGTATTACAAACAGCTTGTATAACATACAATTTGTACAGCATAAAAAATTCTGGAGATAGGGGAAATTTGCTTAACATAATCGCCTATGGGGAAAATCCGTATAAATAAAAATGGGATCACTCCGTTTTCAATGCATTCCTATGGGAATTTGTATAAAGGAAAATTGCTTAACATAATTTCATTTGGAATGAATTAATTCCTTTATACAAGGTACCACTGTATTTGCTACATGCTTAACTAGCACCACATCGAAGAAATGACAGACTCAGTCTACATATGCTGAAAAGGGTTAACATCCCCCCAAATAATCAACTTTATATAAGCCCAGAAAAGTACCTGTCTTGTCATCTGCCAAACACAGTCAACAAACTGGAGAAAAACAGGAGACCGGTCTGCATCAGCATGGTTCTTATCCCCATGGCCCACTCTCTGAAGGAAAGCAGGAAAAACACAGATGGTGGGAAAAATAAACCAGTATATGTAAGGAAACAAGGATAGGAAACCTGTCATTCTTCAGCTGCTTTCAACTACAAGCCCAATTGTCCCAGACAATGAATCATACTGGTTAGGATGGATGAGAACTGAAATCTGAAACCCCCTTAGAGGGCTCCAAGGCACTCCAGATGTTTTGGACCACAACTCCCAGAATTCCAAGCCTGTATTGCCAATGACAAAGGTCTGTGGGAGTTGTGGTCCAAAACATTTGGAGTGCCGAAGGTTCGCCACTACTGGAATAAGCTATGCCGGTTAAATTAGGTCTGAGGTAGCAAGGTGCATCCTTCCAGATGTTGCTGTAAGAATAAAAGGAGGAGGAGGAGGCACATGTACCCTGCTTTGAACTCTGATGGAAGGTACGGTATCAATGTTAATCATAATAAATTGCTGTTAAATAGAACCTAACAATAGAGGTCCTCTGGGTAGTCAATGGAAAATTTGGATCAACAATGAAAGCAAGATTGCTACTTCTTTCACCCGAAGACTAGCTCTTGTTTTACTACAGTAACCCCCTGCCGATCGCGGGGGTTAGGGACCCACCCCACCTGCGATGCATGAAAATCCGTGATATGCGGAAGCGGGGGGTGGGGGGTGATCACACACCTGTCCGAGAAGTCTTCGGGCGGCACGCGCAAGGAGTATTGCGGGATTTTACCTCCCACCCCCGCCCCACCGCGCCACCCTGAGGCTTCTTGGAGGAGTGCGGGGGCGGCGTGGAGCGACGCGGTCGCCCCCGATCGCCCCCCACTGCCCCCTGTGGCCCCAAGGCTTCTCGGAGGAGTGCAGGGGGCGGCACGGAACGACCTGATCACCCCCTGCCGCCACCCCCCGCGGCCCCGGGGTGCAGGTACTGCGATCCCACGATATAATGGGACCGCAGTACCTGCACCACGAAGTGGCGGGGGTGACTGTACCCAAACTCTGACTCCTCAGCAACTAAATTAACGGGTTTTGGCAATTGCTCTTAGAACTTAAATGTGAACAACCTTAGCCAATTTCTTGTGATCCAAAAAAGCTGCAGGTCTAGTCTCTTTGATATAAATTTGCAATATAATATAATATAATATAATATAATATAATATAATATAATATAA
>JAHTLZ010000007.1:39265760-39300207 GCA_023846285.1 Phrynocephalus versicolor | reverse complement strand
AGGGGAGGCTTGCAAATGAGGTAATTGGAGCTGTTGAATCCAGGCTTCAGAAGGGGAGGGCAGAGGCACCGTGGAGACCTCTTTGCAAACAAGGTGATTTCTGACTGGGGAATCTTGGCTGCAGAAGGGGAGGGGTGAGGAGAGGCTCCCTGGAGGAAGCCCCTTTGCAAATCGGGTGTGGGAGAGGCTCCATGCAGGTATCTGATCTCTAAATGAAAATCTGTGATATATATGTTGCGGGGAATGCTGTATTTTGCTCTGTAAGACACAGCAGACATTTCCCCTTACTTTTGAGGGTGGCAAAAGTGTGTCTCATACGGCAAAAATACGGTAATATAATATAATATAATATAATATAATATAATCTCAGAACTTCAGAGCTGGAAGGGAGCCCATGGATCACCCTATCCAGCCCCGGCGCCCTCCAGCAGTTCCTGCCTTAAACCATGTAACAGCGATGCTTCTGAAAGGCACCTGTTATTTCTTCCTCTCTCTCTCTCTCCCATCAACTCACCAGCTGGAATCGATGCCCAAAGCTCAGCCACTCCTTCTCCACCAGCACTTCAAACCCTCGTATCGTCCGGTAGTACCCGTCCAGCATGAGCATAGCCAGAGACGTGAGCTGGGCCGTTCGGTCCCAGCCGTCACTGCAATGCACCACCACGGAGGTCTTCCCTGATTCCACCTTGTCAGCTATCCGGAGAGCACCGGCAAGAATCAGCTGGGTTAAAAAGAGGGGACACGGGGTGACTGTGATGTTTGTCATCAACAGGGAAGGGCTTTATGGGTGTCAATGGGAGATTTTACTGCTATAATTTAGAAAGAGAACCCTGTGAGTTTTGCCAGAGTGGGTTGGTGGGTGGGTGGGTGGAAGGAAGGAAGGAAGGAAAGAAGGAAGGAAAGCCAGGGTTAGATTAAGGAAAGGGAGTATTTCATAAGGAATGGTTGAATGTGGTTAATTTTCTTTTACATACTTTATTAGATCAATTATAATGGTGCAATGCTATTGATAAGCACTATTTTAATGAAGCCAGGGGTGGGGGTTCCATGCTAAAGCCCTTTAGGCTGTGCACCTCCTTTTCAATACTATAGGACTTAACCTTGTACTATTTTTGTGCTGTTGTACTCATTCTAGTAAAGCAGGGGTCCTCAACCTAAGGCCTGGGGCCCGAATGCGGCCCCCAGGAGCCTGAATCCGGCCCCCGGGACCAATTGCAGACGCCCCCACCTACCCCCTGCTTCGCGAGCAATCCATCCTCTGCAGATGCTTCTATTGGCGAGGCAGTTCAAAGAGGTGGGCGATGCCGTTTCTCCCACTCCCTCCACCCACCGCCCAGATGATCGGCACGCTGGCTAGTGGGGCAGTTCAAAGTGGGACGGCCATGGCAAGGCCCCCCCCCGCCCCTGCTCCTCCTCCACCCTGCCCGCCTGCCTTCCTTGTGTGGCTGCCGTCTGTGTTAATTGTGGTTGCGAGGAAGGGGGCAGGCGGAAGCAGCGTCAGCCAGCCTTCTGAGCCAGAGCAGCCACGGCAGTGGACCAAAGGAGGGATGGACAGTGGGCAACTGAGGGGGAAATGAAGCTGGGGGCCTGGAGATGCATTGATCTTGGGCTCCGCCCACTTTCCCCTCCCTCCCTCCTTCCCCCCCATGTCAGACTTTTTTTTGGGGGGGGACTTTGGTCCAGCCCGCAGTGGTATCGGGGGGGGGGGGTGGACCGGCCCGCTGTTTGAAAACTTTGAGGACCCCTGTAGTAAAGCTATTGCCACAACATGAATGTAAGGACTTGTCTTATGGCAAACACAGCTTCCCTTCTCTTCTTTTCATTTTTGGTTATGTTATCATGCAGTCGGTTGAATACAGATTTAGTCATCCTTACAGAAGAGCTGTTGAAAGATATGACCAACCTGTCTCCTTGTTCTTGGGTGTACTTTGAGTCTGTCTCACTGAGGATCCAGTTCAATGTGTCTCACAGTTGTACACCCTCTTCTGACTAGGTTTCATATATAGGGACTTAAGGCACATCAACTTGATTCCCCTTTAGATTACAGCCAGAACCCAACTGGCAACTTGGGCTTCCTAAGAAAAAATGGAGCAAGTCACAGCAACAAATTGCTTCTAATTTAAAAAGGGCTGGTTGCATTCTTGAGTGTGTATCTGATTGTGCAACTGGATGAATGTCCAGGGAAAGGACTAGCACTTCATTAATTAGCGGCAATTTGCTGCCATGACTTGTACCATTTCACGTTCACAAGGGTATACCACCAGCTGGATTCTAGCTAGTGTGTTTGAGTTGGGATGACACACACACCCAGGGGACATTGCACTGCACACTCCCAGAAGGTTTAACTTTTCATCCGCTGAAAGCAGCCATAGCCAGCGAGACACTCTTCGCAATGGGCAGAAGTTTTTCTTGTGATGAGATCTCCTATGGTGGCGGATTAAACCATATGATAAAATAACACTGAATCCCATGAACACAAACACATGCAGGCTCACCGACCTTGATATGTTCTAACCAATGAGTGGATTCCAAATTAGACAGCCAATGGGTTTCTTCTATGTTGGGATACACAATCTCCTTTAGTTTTCTCAAGGACTCTCTCATGACGTGGATATTGTGGATGTCCAGAAAGACAAGCTCTATGTTCTGATAGGCATCCTCACTTTCATAGCCTCCTCCTTTAGCCTGCCAAAGAAAATGCATGTTGGTTTATTTGGTGGGGGATAGCTTGAAGGGATTACAACTCCCTGTGGGAAAAGGTCATGACCTAGAGACCTGAGCAGGCAGCCGGAAGTCTTGCCATATTTCATTGTGCGGGGACGCCCCAATGAAATAGACGAGATTTCCTTGCTTAAGCCTGTAAACAGGATTTCAGTGGGCATGCTCTCTCCCAAACTGATCAACAGGAAAACCTGACTATATGTCACACATTTTCTGGCACTCTTGATAAGCCCACAAACAATGAACAAAGGGTCCACAGGAAGTCTCTTGCTGTCAATGGTTATCCATCTTCTCTGTTGCTGACTGACTGAATGATCAATAAAAAGGCTGACTGCCCAGCGAATTAACAGGGCACTCCACTCAGAGAACTGTCGTGTGTGTGTCGGCTTCATCTCTACAATAGCTAATGCTCCTAAATCGACAAAACAATGGGGTGCTTTGTCCTGGTTTACAGGTGGGCTCCTTCAACGTCGAATTGGACCTCAACCCTCAGCAGCCATAGTCAGCACTACCATTAGTGAAGGAGGATGGGAGTTACACACAACCTCATCTGAAGAGATAAAATTTGCTCCTCTCTGCCCTACGAAATCTTCTACTATGCCTTTTAAGACTGTCATGGGAAAGCCTTGTTTGGATCCTTGTTCTAACAGGCGTAGATCAACAGGAGAGAACAGCAGGGCCTTTTCAGTGGTGTTTCCAAAGTTATGAAACAAATTCTCTGAAATTATGTATGTTTTCCACTTGTTAAAAGAAAAAGCACCCTTATAATTTGGTGAACTGGCCTCCTGGGAGAAAAGCCAGCCTGTGTAGCCTTGGGCAAGCTACAGAATCTAACCCCAGAAAAAAGGAATGGTAAAATACTCCTGAGTATACCTAAGAACCCCTGGCAAAGGTTGCTGTGATTAGGAATCGCCTTGACAACACATAATTGATTATTATTAGGCCACCCCACGTATTGAATGGCTTAAAAATAATTAACTAACGAAAACCGATGTTCAACTAATGGTGATTGATGGGACTGGTGTGGAGAGGGTTACAGGTTTTAGTTTTTTGGGCATTGATTTATAGAAGGATCTGTCCTGGATTGTCAACACAAGGGGGCTTGCAAAGAAGGCTCAGCAGAGACTATTTTTCTTGAGAACTTTAAGAAAAAACCATCTGCCGCAAAAGCTGCTGCTGGCCTTCTATCACTGTGCAATTGAGAGTGTGCTTACTTACAGGTTATGTGTGTGGTATGGAAGTTGTACCCACCGGGATAGGACAGTGTTGCACAGAATCATAAGAATTGCGGAGAGTATTGTGGGCTGTTCACTCCCCACCCTAGAACAAATTTATACTACCAGGTGCCACTGTAAAGCATTAGATATATTAAGACATCCATCACATCCTGGTCATCGCCTCTTCGAGTTGCTGCCATCGGGACGGAGATATAGAGGGTGAGAACAAACCATCTCAAGAATGGCTTCTTTTTTAGAAAAATATTGGCCTTAAATGGAAATTCTAGACTTTGAAGTCAGCCTATTTTATATGTCATGTTGTATGTGTTGTAGCTGTTTTTAAATCTATGTGGAATGTTTTATGTGAGTTGTATATAGCAACCGTGAAATTTCATTGTTCCTTCATGGGGACAATGAGAATAAAGATTCCTCTTCCTCTTCCTATTAAGAATTGCTCTCCCATTCTAATGTTTAATAGGAGAGGCTCTGTTTTGGCTACTATTTCTTTCAAAAGCTCAAACACCTGCCTACCATGGCTGTCTCAGCAATGGGTGAGGCATGACCCTCACCAAGCTGACGGGAACTTCCATCATCCCCAGAGAGGTATGACTTAGCAATAAGAGAGTGACAGGCTATCAACGTACAGAGGATCACCTCTACTATCCTTATATGTCTGGGTCTCCAGCTCGTGTGGGATCTGATGGCTTACAACTTTGCCTTGTTCTGCACCAATGCTGCTTTCTCAACGTTTTTCAACCAGCGACTTGCTTATTCTCGGTTGCTAGTGTTATTCTTCTACAAGTGACATACAATTCTCGTTCTGTTTGACTTATTTAAGCATTTTTAAAGTCATTACCAATGTTCGGCAAGGTGTACCCCAACGGAAAAGTAGTACAGGAAGGAAAAAAATAACCCCAACAATGAACAGTTGGGGTAAAAATTAGTGGACCTTGATGTCCACTTTAAAAACAGCATGGCTGCCCATTCTTCCTATTAAACCTGATCTTGGTCAAGAACACAGTGCTATCTGTTGACCTCCAGAGCAGTGGTTTGCAATCTCAGGTAACTCAGGTGATATTGGATTGCGACTGCAGAAACTTCAGCAGCATAATTAGTAGCGGAGGCTTCTGGGAATTGCAGTCCACAAACTCTTGGGTTGCCGCTGATCCAGAGGGATGAAATGGTGAGAATAAAGAAGAGAGAAGAGAGCCGTGCATGCTTCTCTCGGCTCAAATGGATACAAGAAGCAATATAACTAAAGCAGTCAGCTTTTTTTTTTTTAAAGCAGGCCAGAATCCTTTTGGTGAGCATATGTTTGTGCAACTTGCTATGAGTTTGTGAAGATTCTTAGTCATCCAGGTGAGGTTCTCAGGAAGTTGAGTCTCGGCAACAGGTGAGGTTATCCAGAAGCTGAGTCAGAATGACAATGTTTTGATCTCACAAGAAAAGAAACCCACTTGCCATGACTCAACTTGCTATGGCTAATTGTGGCCAATTGATGAAATGCTGGAGCACACCTGCTCCTGTGCCCCGTTGTGAAAGTGAGACTTGCATTGATAAATCACGAATTAGCCACAATTAGCTACATCAAATTACACAAACTTTATGCAAGGGCCGATTACAGAAGCGACACAACTCTTCTGCAAACATTAGTGGGATTCTAGAAAATCATAGATCATGGTGAATCCTAACTTTGTAATATACTAGGCCTGCCCAACAGGTAGACCGCGGGCCATCAATAAAAAAAGTGAGGGGATAAGTTCTCCACCCCTCCCTCCCTCCCCCATCCCAAGGACCACCACTGCCCCAGCAACGTTCTGGGTCTGCCAGCCCACTGTCTCAGCTGAGTGGGGCAGTTCAAGGGCCATGGTGCATTGAAATCTGTTCCCTCCAGAACAGATGAATTGGTTTTCAATGTATTCCTATGGGAAACCACTGCTCTCCTTACCAAAGATTTTACATACGAGCATGTGCTCGGAACAGAAAAAAATTGCAAGTAGAGGTTTTAATGTAGTAGCCCTCAGGCACTTTGGGCCGGAAAAAGTAGACCTTGGCCTGTTCAAAGTTGAACAGCCCTGTAATATACTGGTACATTATTTATTTATTTATTTATTTTAGACCTTATATACCGCCCGTCTTCCGGGGAGGAACTCTGGGCGGTTTACAACAAAAGAGAACAGTAACCAATTAAATACAATGTCGTTATAAAATAATAAAATCAATTTAAACCACATAAATGAAAAGACTGGCATGGAAACAAATGGCAGGCCAAAAAAAAAATTTAAAAAAATTAACAGTATTTTTATCAGTGCCAATCAGTTTCCTGAACACTATGGACTTGCTAGAGGTTTTGAGAGCTCTGATACTCCCACCTTGTTAGCTACAGCATTGACACTCGGCCTGGCATCAAAGATGAATATTTTGTGGGACTGTGCATTGGAGTCCATGATTGCCTGCAAGTATTTCTCATCCTCTTTGCTCCGTTTACCACTCACTCCAACCATCGGTTGGCTGCAGCGAGTGATGGTGGCTTGGCTTTCTGGGTGAATCCAAGACAAGACCTGGAAGAAGGAAGAAGCATTAGAAACAAAACAAAAGCAAAACAAACAATTAATAGAAGGGACACTTCAAAAGCAACACCATTGTTTTATGACCTGATTGACATCTGGGTGAGGAAGCAAAGTTTATGAGTGTAACCCTACCTCCAGCACACATATAACCTTCTACATTCTCTCAGTGTAACACAGGAATAGAAGGTCTGTCTCCCATCACCCTTGAGGTGGCTATGCGGGGAAGAACCAAGACTTCAAAGCTCTAATTGTCAACAGCACCATGTAGCTGGGTGTGTTGTGTCGTTACAGTCGTGACTCCATGTCCATGTTCATGACTCCATGTCCATGGAGTTCTCTTGGCAGGAGTACTGGAGTGTTTTGCCAGTTCCTACTCCAGGCGCCTACAGCACCTGGTATTCCCTGGTGGTCGCCCATCCAAGTACTAACCAGGGCCGACCCTGCTTAGCTTCCGAAATCAGGCGAGATCGGATGTGCTTAGGCCAGGACATATATGCAGCTCCAACAACACCATAAAATTAATCAAATCATTCTGTCTTCTGGGGCTTAATTTTTTTGGGGGGAGCTTTTATCTAATTACATGCCCAAAATAATACATCTACACAAAGGTGCCGGTAATACCTACAAACATCTATTTCATGACCATGGCTGAGGCCCATAATTTTGAAATTTCTAGCCTTCATATTACCAACCCCCATTCAGTAGGGTCCATTTAGAGATTAAATTCTCTCTTTTTAAGGATTGAATTAGAGAAAACCCTTTTTTATTATGTTAATCTGCTTATCTCTGGTAAAATGCCCTTGGCACCTTCTAACAACTACGTGTTAGAACATTAATAGAATTTTAATTTTTGTCTCTTTTGCGTTTCTATCCTCTCCCACCCACTCCCACTCAAACATGTACAGTAATACCTTGATTTCAGAGGAACTTAGTTTAAGAGCATTTTGCAAGCTCAGCAAACATTTCTTCTAAATTTTGCCTTGATCAACAAGCAATGTCTTGAAATACAGGCAGTGGAGCAGGTCACATATCCACAAGTGAACCAACGGTGTGTCTCCCGCCCTCCCACTGCAGGATTGGGGGCGATTGTCTGGAACGTTCCGTCTCAGGCAGCCTCCAAAGCAGAGGGTGGAGAGAGGAAGGAAGGTCTCCCTTGCACCAACCAGGAACATTTTCAAAGGGGAGTGCAGGTTAGCACTAGTTTTATTTTTCTTTATATATTTTTAATTTGTTTTCAACATTTTTATTTTTCAAACAATTTCTAGTTATGGAGCAGCTAGTCAAGTGTGCATAGGGCTACAAATTGCATTTTGTTATTGTCACAGTAAAAGCACAGAGTAAAATCCAGTTGTTAGTCCCAAGCAGAGCAGATTCCACAGCCAGGTACTTAAACCATGGTGTGGATGTGGACTTCTAGCCAACTTATTTTGTGAGTTTTGGCATTTTGCGTGTATACTATGTGGTCTATGGGACCCTAAAATGTATCATCTGAGTTTCCATTATTTCTTATGGGGGAAACTTGCTTTGATATACAAGTGTTTTGTTTTGGTTTACAAGCATGTTTCCGGAATGAATTAGTAAACCAAGGTATTACTGTACACAAATATTTGGCAACTGAAGTAACATCAGGACTTCTTGTGAAGTGAGTTGCAGGCCATAGGTGTGCACTCCAGAACAAGTGTGTTAGTCTTTAAACTGGAATAAGATGTCTTGTTAGTTGCCTAGATGCCCTAAGCACATCCGATCTTGCCTGATTTCGGAAGCTAAGCAGGGTTGGCCCTGGTTAGTACTTGGATGGGAGACCACCAGGGAATACCAGGTGCTGTGGGCGCCTGGAGTAGGAACTGGCAAACCACTCCCTTCAGTATTCCTGCCAAGAAAACTCCATGGATATGGAGTCACGAAGAGTCGGTCACAACTGTAACAACACAACACACACAGTTTGGTTGCAATACACCAGTGGTTCTCAACCGGTGTGTCCCCAGATGTTCCTGGACTGCAACTCCCAGAAGCCTTCACCACTCACTGAGCTGGAAAGGATTTTTGGGAGTTGCACTCCAGGAACATCTGGGGACCCACAGGTTGAGAACCACTGCAACAGACTAATATGGCTAATGCTACTCCCGCCTCTCCTCAAATGTAAACAATTTGAACATAAGGTTGGTTTTGAAGGACTCAAGTGTGTTTTATCAATTCCCTTTCAGAGAATCATAGAATGATTGAGTTGGAAGGGGTCTATGTGGTAATCAAGTCCAGCCTCCTGCTCCATAGAGGAATTCAAGTTAAAGCAGAACTGATGCATGATTGTCCTGGTTTCTCTTGAAGACCTCTGGTGTTGGGGCTCTCACCACTTCCCAAGGAAGTTCATGAGGAGTGGGACAAACTGCTCAACACATCAAGATGTCACTACATTGATAAGACCACATACGTGTAACGTTGCAATAGCGAATATATACGCATTATACAGCAAACATCCCATCCAGTTCAACATTACCTAGTCTTATCCCCTGACCACAACCTGTTTGTAAGTTCAGGGTGGTTTCTTTCTATACATACGTGTAATGTTGCAATAGCGAATATATGCACATTATACAGCAAACATCCCATCCAGTTCAACATTTCCTAGTCCTATCCCCTGACCACAACACATGTTCCACAACAGCTATGACAGGGGGCCAATTGACTTTCAGGTAAGCAACAAAGGAGGCCTTATTGTCTCCTAAAGTGGGTGGCCTCGCTGTTCAACAGTGCTTAGGGTCAGGAGGTTTCTCTCAGATGAAATCTGCTTTAGTTCAGTTTCCACTGATCCACCCTTAAAGCCTGCCACTTGAGTTTCCTTACATGGAGAATGCGGAAGGGCAATGGGGCCACGGAAGGCCATGGCTCAGCCCTTTCCAATCCCTGCTGTATAGCCTCATAGAGGAGGCAGGGTTTTGGAGAAGGGGAGAGGTGACCCTCATGGGATTTCTATGGTCCAGGGTGGATTCCCTGGTGGGCTGCATTAGACCCAAGCACCTGTGGGGCCACTCCCTTGCTGTACAGTGACATGAAACAAGTAGAATTCCTGCCTTTTCAGGGGAGAGTGGGGGATCTTGTTTGTACCTTGGGTTGTCTTCTCATTTTTGGGCTTTGTTTTAAGAAGATCAATATAGAACCAAGTCATACCGACTTCGTGATGCCCAACGTACCGGGAGTCGACCCCTTGACCGGAAGGCAGCCACTCTCTTCAATTCCTCATCTGGAATATTGGCAGGAACCACAAGAAGGGCAGGATACGTATCGCAAAGCTCATGCTGTTCGTTGACCTTCGTGATTCTCCAGCTTTCGTTGGGAATCCCCTGGATTGGAAAAGGCAGCCGGTTAAAACATGGTTCCTTACCGGAGGCTAAAACCAGGAGTCTCCTTGGTTTCAACCTTTATATATCCTGCCTATCTCTCCAACACTTACTAATGTGGAAGCTCATTTGCTACTAGTTTGCCCACTCCCCCAGTGTCAAGAGTTCCTCACAATCTCTCTCAGTTTTTACTAACTTGTATAATTTAGTGTCGGCAGCAAATTTTGTTACCTTGCTATTTACTCCTACTTCTAGATCATTTATGAAGAGGCTGAAAAGCACGGGTCCCAGTACTGAACCACTCTTTACCTCCCTCCACTTGGAGAAGTGTCCACTTACTGCTACCCTCTGTTTCCTGTCCCTCAGCCAGTTGCTGATCCAGGACAAGATCTGTCCCTTCATTCCATGACTGGAAAGTTTATTCAAGAGCCTTTGGTGTGGGACCTTGCCAAAAGCCTTCTGAAAGTCCAGATAAACAATGTCAACTGGATCTGCCTTATCCACATGCTTGTTGACAATCTCAAAAAATTCCAACAGATTTTTGTTGGCTCTCCCTCAGCGACACCTTCTCTTCTGTGTGCCTATTAATTTTATCTCTTAGGGTGATTTCCAACACCTTACCTGGGACACATGTCAAAGTGACCAGTTGGTTTGGTAATTTCCTGGATCGCCTCTGGATCCTTTTTTGAAGGTGCCCCTCAAAAATATATATCATGTCAGAAGTTGGCCATCTGTACTATATTGAGCAAAACCATGAATCCAGTCCAAAACTAGATCCAGAGGAACCCACTGTGGTTTAGTGGTGGAGTGAGGCTTGGTAGATCCAGGTTCTAAAGCAAAGCAAAGCAAAGTGTTCTGCTTATATACCGCCCCATACCACTACAAGTGGTCTCTGGGCTTTTTACAATTTTTAATTACTGTGTGCAGGCTACACATTGCCCCCCCCAGCAAGCTGGGTACTCATTCTAGTCCTTGTTGAGCCCACCACTTTGGTTCTTATGGCTGGACCAACCTCACAGGTTTGTTGTGGGAGTGATGTAGGCAAGACAAGGGCAGCCTTGTAAGCTACCTTGAGAAAGACGGAATGTAAATGCTGCTGGCATCAGTACAAGCTCCCCAGCTCCCTCAGACAGAAGAGAAGTGCTCTTGAATACTGGTCTCCCCACCCCAGGGGAAGAGGAGGAGGAGGAGGAGAGCAGCAGTGATGAACAGTCTTCTTATTCCAGAATATCTCATGTCCAGAAATGTCGGGGCCATGTCATGAGTCGCACGGCTGGCTTAGGAGCACCCAGAGTGTGAAGCAGGCGGGACCAGTGAGAAAGAGACTGGTGGCCACGGCAGGTGGCTCAGGCAGCCGAGATGAGATAGCGTGCTAGTGCCGCCTCCAGCAATCTACAGAGCACAGGTTTCCCAACACTGACGAATCTGTGATGGAGCAGGATTCATTTTGAGGTATGGGACAGATGCGCAAATCAAAGATGGAACAGAAGTCCTTACCTGTCTTTTATACTCCAAAACAGGATCATAAACCTTCCAACCGTTTTCTGGGAAAACCTCTTTGTATTCAAACGCAAAAAGAGACTTTAAAAGAGAAAGAGAGGAAAAAAACATGTATTTATTTATCTATTTATTTATTTCGCTTGCACACCACCCCATATTGTATAGCACTCTATTTGACATTTGACATTTCAAAGACATTTGCACGCCACCCCATATTGTATAGCACTCTATTTGACATTTGACATTTCAAAGACATTTCCCTGTAGCTGTACTGAAGCATAAATTCATTCAATTTCCCAATAAGCTTCCTTGAGAGGGGGCTGGACTTGATGACCCCTAGATGATTCCTTACCATCCCAAGATGATGATGATGATGATACAGATGCTAATATTTCAATCATAAGAGTAGAGAACCACATGCAAAACTTGGGAGTGTCCCTCCACAATATTAGCACAGCAATATATATTTCACCATATTCTTTTCTTTTCTGTGTTATCGGCTACAAAACTCACAATGCAAAGGGGAGGGAAGAAAAGGCAGAGAGTTGAAGGTGGCTTCTGCAGGGAGGCTACAATTTTAAACACAGAGAATTTTGACAGGACACTTTGCATACAGGAAGAGTTCCAAGGTAGAGTCACTGAAGTGCTGGATTCCGGGAGAGTGAGAACAGACAAAAAAAACAACATTTCTTTACCCAGCGTGCTGTTAATCTGTGGAACTGCTTGCGGCAGGATGCGGCGATGACATCCGACCTAGATGCCTTTAAAGGGGGATTGGGGAGATTTCTGGAAGAAAAGTCCATTGCAGGTGACAAGCCATGATGGGGGAGAGGTGTTCCCTCCAGGCTTAAAAGGAAGGTGCCTCAAAATGCTCGACGCAGGGGAGTGGCATCAGGAGACAGGTATCCAGTGGTCTCATGTGATCCCAAAGGCATCTGGTGGGGGCCACTGTGAAATACAGGAAGCTGGACTAGAGGGGCCCTTGGCCTGAGCCAGCAGGGCTGTTCTAAGGTTCTTAGGGATAGCTGCGGACCCAAAGGTTGGGGGTTCAATTCCTCGCTGTGCTTCCTTGCAAGGGAGCTGGACTTGTTGATCCATAAGGTCCCTTCCAGCTCTGCAGTTTCAACATTTCCAAATTGTTATGGCAGGTTTTAGGTCCTGGGTTAGGTATTTTTCTTTTTTGGGAGAGGGAGTGAGGAGGGGAGCAATATATGCTTGAGTTGTTTGCCTGCAGCATTCCCAGCTGCCAAGTGAATGCTCAACTACTGCCCCACATAGTTAATAAACTGCTCCCTTCCCCCTCTTCCTCAAAACCCGACTAAAATGATTACTGGGCTGGGGCACCTCCCTTATGAGGAAAGGCTAAAACATTTGGGGCTCTTTAGTCTGGAAAAAGACGCCTGAGGGGGAAATGATTGAGACATACAAAATAATGCAGGTCATGAGTAAAGTGGATAGAGGGAAGCTCTTCTCCCTCTCCCAAAATACCAGAACTAGGGGACATCCACTCAAATTGAGGGCTGGGAGAGTAAGAACAGACAAAAGAAAATATTTTTTCACCTAGTACATTGTTTGTGGAACTCCCTGCTACAGGATGCGGTGATGGCATCTGGCCTGGATGCCTTCAAAAGGGGATTGGACAGATTCCTGGAGGAAAAGTCCATCACAGGTTACAAACCATGATGGAGATGTGTAATCTCCAGGCTTAAAACCGGGTTACTTCAAGGGCCAGATGCAGTGGAGTGGTAGCAGGAGACAGATATCTAGTTTCGTGCGCTCCCAAACGCATCTGGTGGGGCCACTGTGAGATACAGGAAGCTGGACTAGATGGGCCTTTGGCCTGATCCAGCATGGCTCTTCTTATGTTCTTATGTTTATGACTTGTCCAGGAGGAGGCTGACCTACGTTTTTAGGCAAGGAAGCATTCAAACGGCACCCACCGCAACACGGTGTCCTTTCCAATAGGAAACAGTTCAGTCCAGCAACAGATGAAGGCTTGTGTTTCCCTTCTCAGAGGTTGGTCTAGGTTTTGAAATAGTATTCCCACCCTAACAAAAAGATGGACGGCTCTCGAGTCCTAACTTGCAATGCGAACATTCTGTCCACAATTGGTCTTGGAAAATAGCATGCCATTAAGAGCAGCGGAAAGGGCTTACCAAATGATTTGAGACTGGAAAGGCGTATTTTGTCAAGTTCTCGAATATGGACCTCCTTGTGCGCCCCTCGGGCCGATGGGCAAAACGTAGGTTCCGGACGTCCTGGAAAATGTTGGACAAAACTCAGCCCCACCACAAAGGTGACGAAATGTAACACTGAGTCATTTATCACAGGATTCCTGTCTTCTGCCACAAAATCCCTCCTCTTGGGAGTTGGGGGAAGCACGGGTTTCAACGGATGCCAGATTGCAGCTCTCAGCACCTTTCACTGTTGCCTATGTTGACTTGGACTGATAGGAGGGGCAGCAACATCTGCAGAAGAAACTGACCAGCTGTATTATGGAGGACGTGCTGCCTAGATGCCCTCAGCACATCCGATCTCGCTTGATTTCGGAAGCTAAGCAGGGTCGGCCCTGGTTAGTACTTGGATGGGCGACCACCAGGGAATACCAAGTGCTGTAGGCGCCTGGAGTAGGAACTGGCAAGCCACTCCAGTACTCCTGCCAAGTAAACTCCATGGACATGGAGTCACGTAGAGTCAGTCACTACTGTAACGACACAACACACACATTATGGAGGACCTTGGAATCTTGCAAATGAAGATGCCTTCAGCAGGGTCAGATGTACAGTGGACCCTTGTATAACAAAGTATGTATAACATAAAATCTGTACAACATAAAACATTCCAGGGATAGGGGAAATTTGCTTAACAGAATCGCCTGTGGGGCCAATCCGTACAACGTAAAAATGGTTGTGATTAGGGATTACTGTGTTTTTAATGCATTCCTATGGGAAATTTGTATAAAGGAAAATTTGCTTAACAGAATTTCATTGGGAATGGATTAATTCCTTTATGCAAGGTACCACTGCATATCCCTTTATTTCTCAATGCTCCAGAGACAGACCAGGACTTCAACATGGGCTCAAAGGCTAAGAAACCAGTGATACTGTATCAATAGATAAGGAATTGTGTGTAAACAGCTCTGTGGAAATAAATTGGGATTCCCAGGGCAGTGTGGCTGGAGCGTAAACTGGGGCTACGAACGAGCCCACTAACCACTGCTTCCTTTTCGCCGGATCTCCACACAGAGCACAGTGGCATGCTTCAGGAGGAGGGGGAAGTGCCATGGCTATCAGGGGGCAAAGTCGCGTGCCCACAGAAAGGGCTCTGCATGCCCCCATTGGCACCCGTGCCACAATTCTCTTATACTGTCCGTGGCATGAGTTCTGTTGTGTCCGGTTTTTGGAGAGACGACCTATCTGAACCCAGTAGGAAAAGAATGTGAAAACTAAATCCTTATAGTTAAGACTACTGTGGATCAAGGACCCACCAACAGCAGGTGGATAAGTTTACCTTGCACACAATCTCTAGACCGTATGAATTTTCACCACGGCTTGAAGCGCCTCCAATCTTCTCGACTCTGTTGATCACTCCTAGAGGAGCATCTAACACAAAAGGAGGGTCCTGGAGAAAACAGCAGCATGTTAATGAAAAAAGGCTCAAAGGGCCGCACACTATTGTCCAGAGTCTGGAAGATACCAAAGCACATTGGTGAGATGAAGGTAGCTCTGAAAAAAATCATGTGAACCGTTAATATTCGCCTGTGCCACATTCAGCCACAGATCTCTTGACCCCCTTTATGATGGACTTTATGGTGGACTACCTCTTATGTGACTTTTAGAGGGGTTACCATGCATGACTGCATTGACTGATTTCATAAGAATACCAGTGTTTTCCATGTTAGTTTCCATCCCTCATAATGGATTTTTCTTTTCTTTTTGCAAGCTCTTTGTAGATCTTCTATTACTTTGTAATGTTCTAAGATGCCTCTTTTAATTCCCTGTTCTTAACTTGAATATGTCTTAAATGTTCTGGGATGTATATAGTCCTTCATCATTGTAAGCCGCCTTGGGTCCTTTTCCAAGGAGAAAGGCAGGGTAAAAATATTCAAAATTGTCTACTTAAGACTGGCTGCACCTTTGCAGCATCTCCAGCACAGAGCCTAGGAAAGATGCTGGGAAAGTTACTTTTTTTCCTCACAGAGTCTTCCAGTCAGCACACTTGACATTGGATTCTGGGACTTCATTCAAAAACAAATGACAAAATTTAAAATGAAGAAGGCAAATATTGAACCACCTTAAAGACAGTTATATTTAAATGTGAGTGTCATTGACAAGTCCACTTTCTCAGACAGTTCAAAAAAACACCACTGCTCTATGTTTTGCTGAAGTACAGTACAGTGGACCCTTGTATAACAAACAGCTTGTATAACATAAAATTTGTACAACATAAAATATTCCGGAGATAGGGGAAATTTGCTTAACAGAATCGCCTATGAGGAAAATCCGTACAACATAAAAATGGGATTACTCCATTTTCAATGCATTCTTATGGGAAATTTGTATAAAGGAAAATTTGCTTAACATAATGTCATTTGGAACAAATTAATTCCTTTATACAAGGTACCACTGTACTTATGAATTTAATCTGTTCTGAGTATATGCTCGGAAGTAGAAAAATTCACAAGCAGAGCCCCGTTTAACCATAGGAATGCATTGAAAATCAATTAATCCGCTCTGGAGGGAACGGATTTCAATGCATTTTTATAGAAAGGTGTGGAGGGGGGGGCAGGTTTCAAAGGCCCATAGCTTGTGCAGCTCTAGCCCTCTGAAACCCGCACGCTCCCCACGGCAACCCCCTCGGTGCTTGCTGGCGTGCCTCTGCATGCACACGCCTCTCTTCACTTGCCCAAGCTCCGCCAGAACGCACCCTACTTGTAAGTAGGAGTATTACTCTATACGTCTTTCTCCACTATCTGTTACCGGAGATCCTTTTAATATAAGAAGCCAGGGGTAAATACTGGTCCTCTGGCATGCAAACCTTATACCCCTCAGCTGAATTTACATTTGCAGTAATTAGTAGGTAACAGTAAAACATAAGAAAGAGTAAAAAGAAACTAAGTAGGACTTACCCGTTCCATGCTTTTAAAGTACAGCCTGTAATTTGTGACAGTCAATGTTCCTCTAATAGCACCAGTAAATGGGCAGATGTGAGTAACATCTTTTGCTGGGGGGGGGGGAGGGGAAATGATAATATTTTAAATATTTCCACAAGGAACCAGGTTTCTGAAATCTTTTTGAAAACACGTTGAGAGAGTGACAAATCTAGCTGGGAACCTCCCCGCCCCCTCGCCCCCATTAATAAAAACTTCCTTTTCAGGGGTTGTCTTGCAGTTTCATCAAGGACAAGAAACAATGATGGGCATAATTGCCAAAGACAAATGAGGAGAGATTTTAGACTGCACAGCAAAGAAGATCAAAAGCTTGAGGGAGACCTTGAAATGAGGAGACAAATCAAGGAGGTGTTCAATAAATGGGGGACTTCAATTATCCTCACATCAACTGGATCAATGGGTGCTCGGATCAAGATCTAGAGGGAGATACCACCACCAGCCCACTATCGTATCTTTTCTTGGGCCCAGTAGTTTAACCCACTGTGATTCTAAAATAGAGTCGGACCTGCCTTCCACTCCATTCCACTGGATTTTACTCTTTCTTTGGCATAGATGGCCATCCCACCTCCCACCCACCTTCCTATAACCAAAGAAAAATGAGGAAATTTCAGACTACACAGTCAAATTCACATTCCAACTGAAGGTACTGCTTTATCAACAATTCTGAGGAAGATCCCACAGTCAGCGTTAATTTTCCTTGGATGTGCTGCCTTACGTGTGTACAGTGGTACCTCGACTTAAGAGCAGCTTGATTTAAGAACAGTTCGACTTAAGAGCGGAAAACTGTTGGCATTTTAACTGTCGCCTTACAAGCTTTAGATATGGTCTGCTCGACTTACAATTTTTTTTCATTTTTTTTTATTTTTTAGATAGGTACCCCGAATTAAGAGTAGTTCGACTTAAGAGCATGCATTCAGAACGGATTAAATTTTTAAGTCGGGGTACCACTGTATTTACCTTTGATTGGTGATCAAGACCTAGTTGTTTTGCTGCATTTACAGCCACAGGAAACAGGTATCTTTTTCCCCCCTCACCAGGCCCCCTTGGCTTCCCACTCCAATTCGGTGAGGTAACAGTTCCCACATACTCCAGCCGGTGTGGTCAAGGCTGAGAATGGTGGGATGGACAATCGATTCTAGCATATCTAGCTGATACTGGTTTTTGCATAGCCGCTGGCAGGGCAGACAGAATCCATCTATGCTCACGGCCTTGGGTGCCTGTTCCTCCCTTATTTTGCAGGAAAAAGCGGAAAAGACACTGCCTGCCACTCCCCACCCCCCACCCCCATTCAAGGCCAGAGAACCTTTCAAGTTAGGCTCAATGTTCTGGTTTTATCAACAGCTGAAAAGTGGGTTTGTTATTGCTACATATAAGCTGGAATTCCCAGTGTCGTGTAGCAGATAGAGTGACAGACTAGAGTTCTGGAGAACAGGTTTCAAATCTCCACTTGGCCGTGGAAACACATTGGGAGAGCAGAACTGTCAAAGGCTCTTCTTAAATATCCCACTTACCTTGAAAACTTTGTTAGGGTCAGTTCTGACTTGATGGTACAACAGAACACACACACACAACATATTTTTCCATCTGTAAGATGCCCTCATGCATAAGACGACCCCACCTTTTCTAACCCAAAATTAGTTTTGCAACCAGATGGGCTTATTTCTGCGTATAAGATGACCCTCAATTCTAGTCTTATAATTTTAGACAAAAATATAGTCTTATACATGGAAAAATACGGTACCGTATATAAAAGCTCACAAATGTCAAAATGCACTTTTTGTAATTAATTGATACTGTAATTAATGATAATCCATTCAAAAAAAGGAAAATGTAACTATGAATACTGGAATATTTTTATCAACTTGTCACATTATTTTTTACATTTCAAAAATTAGTGTTTGTTTACTTTAAAAGCCACGATTCTTAGGATTGATGAGAATGGCATAAGACACAAATAATTCTGTTCCGAATGCTTAAAAATTCACTTAAAAGAATCAGAAAGTCCTGTTCATAGAACGCTACACGTGAACACACACTGATATCGTTCCAATTCGTCGAGTTCCTTCTGAAATGTAACTTCATGGTACCATTATATATGTTTAAAACATCAAGGAGTGACTTGTGATTTGTTCTTTTCACTTGAATGTGTCTGGCAACAACATACCATAGCAGAGATTGTTCCTGCTAAAATTTCCAGTCACTCCATTAAATTTCGTGCTCATCGCACATCTCCAGTCCTCATAAACGCTCTGTGTTTCTAACAATCTCTTTTCTTGTGTGTGGATTGTGCCAGTATTCTTCATAAGCATCACCAATACAAGAACCGAGTTATTTACTAGTATAATATGATATCATTTCGTCCAGAGTTGAACTACATACAATAGATAATTTATCATTTGTAAGAGGGAAATGTGTGACTGCTGAGAACATCCGATTGTCAGAGCAAGAGTTATCTCTCACTTTCTGGAGTTTTTAAATATGCTTAGGGTAGTTTCTCTGACTTGTCTTCAGGGGCAAAACATGAACTTCCTTTGAAGGTCTGATTTCTCAAGACACACAAAAGATGGCTAAATTATTCCTCTGGAACACTTGCATGTCCTCAGCTCTAATAACAGGTTATGCGCAATATACTTTTGCCCCTTGGTGTGATTCATTCTGTCAACAAATTACAAAGAGAAATGTCTGTGCACCTACCCATGTCCTTAATTGTTTCTCCCGGTAGCAAGGGGGGTTCCTCCATTTCAGCCAGTTTGTTAGATTCCCTGAGAACCTGAAACAGAAATACACACAATCACTACAGGGGTTCCAAACATTCCCATCTTAAAACCTCTGATGCTTCCTCCTCCTGTTAGGAAAATAATTATATTAAAACAGCAGCATGAACTGAGCAATTAAAACAAACAAAATAAAACACCTTTTGAAAAATTAAAAAAAAAATCCAAATCAATTGGAAAGTAGATCTTTCACCAAAACACATGAGACCCTATGTGCTGAAACCAATTGCCTGCCTCTTTGTTCTGTTTCCAAACTAGTCAAAGAGATGCCTCCAAAATTCTCTCTCTCTCTCTCTCTCTCTCAAACACACACACACACACACACACACACACACACACACACACCACCTTTAACTGATCTTGCATTTTCTCCTGTGGATGCTGTTGAAGCTATTGTGATGTAAGTACTGTATATATTTTCGCAAACAGAGACAATGTATCTCTGAGATTTCCAATGTTTCACAAAATGCATCTGACTCACATGCCTATGCTGGCATTCACTGAACGAACCCTGGCCATTTTTATAATGCTCTATATGCAAATGGATGAAATGCATCACACGTTGTGTGAGTTCCACACTAGTATCTCACGAGATCTCCGACACAATGAACCTGGGCTATGAATCTTCACTTAGATTATTCATTGTCAGAGCAGGCAATCTGATACACTGCAGAGAAATAAAATAAAGTAAAATGTGAAACAAACAATACGGATATCTATTACACATGCATTTTGACAGGCCAGTCATTACAGAATGTGAAGAGGGTTCTCTAACATGTTCTGCCTTCTAAGGAAGAAAATCCCAGATTGTGCCCTTTACTGAGGTAAAACAGTAATAAATTAATTGTGTTAATACTAATACTAATACTATTTTTTTAAATTTTACTGTACAACAACAATTGAAACAATTGCAATAAAACAACCCATGGTGATAATAGTAAAAGTAGTAATAGTACATGAATATACTACTAAAAATATTAATATTGAATTGACACTTTCCTACTGTTTCAAGGCATCTCAGAATATGTGCTCTGAAGTGGCTTCTTCTACCTTTTGTGAAACAACTGCTACATGGAAGCTGCTTACAAAGACTGCAATTTGTAATTTCTGTCGTCCTACAGAAAAACCATCCCTCTTAATATTTTGGGTTTTGTTAAGGAAGAATACAAAAACAAAGCAGGAGCACTGTAAACAGGTAGGATTGTGATACAGCAATGCTTATCAAATAATTCTGGACAAGTGACAGGGGGTTAACATAGGCAGCCAATCTGTTTCTGCAGGTAATTTTACATTCCATTCTTCCCAAAACTGGACACAAAAGACAATCCCTCAGCAGGCACCGAAAGAATAGAAGCCAATCAAGTTTAGAATCCGCAAGGGGGTTCCTCATATAATCACAAAACTGTTGAGCTGGATCACTGAATCCAACCCTCTGTCACTGCAGGAAACCCAGTGTAGGTCCACCTCGGAAAATCTCTAGTGAAGGAAAGTCCGTCACATTCCAAAGCAGTCGATCCCATTATTGAATGGCTCTCCCTGTAAGGAAGGCCTTTCTGATGTTTACTTGAAATCTCCTTTCTTCTGGTTTGGATCTGTTGTTTGTGCCCCCATCCTAGTGAGCTTTAAAAACAGGCCCACTCTATATTCTGTATGAAAGCCCTTCAAATCCTTGCCATACCTATCACAACACTTCTCATCCTTCTCTTCTCCGGGTTATATATGTTGAGCTCTTTGGGTAAAATAATAATAGTGACCCCCCCCCCCACCTATCGCAGGGGTTAGGGACCGACCTAACCTGGGAAAACTGAAAATCAGCAATATATGTATATGCAGGTTGGGTCGCGCCTGGGGGGGGGCTAACTGGGGGCTCAGAAATGATTTTTGGTGACTTGGAAGTCACTTCCGGTTTGCAGGGAGGTCCTTTAGGGTCCTCAAGAAGGCCCGGGTAGGCCCTTGCAGGCCTGTTTGGAGCAGCCCCAGTCCTGGGGTAAGTATGGGAGGCCTGAAACAGGCCTTTTCCGCCTTACCCCAGGGGGCCTTCTTTCATATACTGCGGTCTCGCGATATCGTGGGACCACAGTATATGAACCACGAAAGGGCGGGGGACCACTGTAGTAGTACAGTAACCCTCCGCCTATCGCAGGGGTTAGGGACCCACCCGACCCGTGATACATGAAAATCCACGATATGTGGAAGCAGGTCGGGGGGCGGGGGCGATCAGAGGGGAGGGTGGTGGTGGTGGGGAGCGATACGATCATTCCCTGCTAGCCCCCCCTGCGGCTCCGAGGCTTCCCGGAGGGGGTGGGGGCGGCAGGGAGCAATGCAATCACTCCCCGCTGCCCCCCCCGCAGGTACTGTGATTCCACGATATAGTGGGACCGCAGTACCTGAACCGCGAAATGGCGGGGAGTGACTGTAGTAGTAGTAGTAGTAGTAGTAGTAGTAGTAGTAGTAATCATCATCATCCTCAGGCTGAAGGATTTCTAGAAGACAAAGAAATAGATAAACCTTGGCCTTGAAGCACTGAGCCTGCTCACCACCAAAGTGTGTTTCGTGTAAAAGTATATTTTAAAAACAAAAATTGTTATTTGCATGCCACCTAGTGGCTAAAAACACATTTAATCTACCCCCCAAGGTCCTGGGCGATCCCAAATATTGAAAGAGTGTAGAGTCGGTCACGACTGTAACGACACAACACACACAAGACGAGAGAGAATAAGGAACATTCGGGGAGGGGGGAGGGAGGAGACCAAATTGGGGATTTGAGGCTTCACCCATCCCATCTGGGTCCCTGGAGGCTACACTTTGCTCACAGGTTGCATTTTCCCCAAACCTTGATGAGATCATAATAAAATTAATGAACACGGGGTTGGAGCATTTGGTGCAACTGTACAGACCATCCTGTTAAAAAAGGAAGGAATCTCTTGGGTTCTTATAAACATTTTTGCCATGATGCCAGGCGGTGGAACACTGGATTTGTTATTTAAGGTTTAAATTTCATTTAGCAATTGACCATCCATACTTAATAAGGATACAAATTTCAAGACGGCATTAGTATTTCTTTAAAAGCAGTAATGAATTAAAAATAGTGATTCTTTTTCCAAGTCAAGAATTCCATAGATATTCTGGCCTGGAGATACGAAGGCAACACTGAAAACACTGACGAAAGCAATAATAATCTCCCTCCTATTGTTCAGATACTGGGTAAGACTCTCTCAAGCATCATTGTGGTTGCTTCAGGATCACAGGAATGTAGACTTGGAAAGTATATTAAAGGCTAGCTAGCCCAGTCCCCAGATGTTCCTGGACTGCAACTCCCAGAAGCCTCCACCACTCGCTCTGCTGGAAGGGGTTTCTGGGAGTTGTAGTCCAGGAATATCTGGGGACCCACAGGTTGAGAACCACAGCCCAATGCAAGAAATCTATAGTTAAAGCAAACTGATAGATGGCCATGCAACTTGTTTAAAAAAATTAACATCCAAGAAGTAACCATTCATTCGTTCATTCAATAACCTCCTGCCTGTCTTCAACAATTACTTCTGGACTCATCATGCTAAAAGGAGGCAAATGTACAGTATGTATTTATATCCCTTACCTGGTTGTATTCTGCCAAAAGAAGGTTACAGTAGATTTGTAACTAGGAAAAATATCCTAGACCTTGAAGGAAATAACAGATCACCTCTCTCTCAAGAGGACACGCCAAGGCTACAGGCTTATTTCCTCAAGCCTTCTGCTCTTCACGAATGACACTCATAAATAGTTTAACATCCGCACTGTACGTTTAGTACCTATGCAAACATCCAGGGACCTTGAACATTACGTTATTAAGATCCCTTTCTTTTTTGGCTGCCCTCTGAAACATGACCACACGGCCGGCCCTTCCCTTTCCCTCGCCCGAGAGACAGAAAATTGACTGAGTCTGACTTTCCCTGATCTAATTTGCACTAAATCAATAGATTGTAACCTGGGCTTTGACAGGTCTATGACGAGGGAGGGCTATAAATAGAAGGATGCGAGAAGGCCGGCATGAAAAGAAGATCTTGCTCCAATAAGCAACATTTCTTCTGGACCACAAGGCAGCGCACCGGGAGGGGGAAGCGGGGAAGAAACTGCAAAGGTTGCAAATTGTACTCTCTTTGGAAAATAAATGACAGTGAACAAGGCGGAGTGCATGAACGATAGCTCTGTTCAGGTGCGGTGTGCCTAAACTCATCATATAGAGTGGGGAGACCTCTCACTCTGCCCCTGATTTTTGCTGCCGTTCTATGTGCAGAGGGAAATAGGGTATGATCAAATGGAGACATATGGAATTGTAGTCAACCAAAAGTACATTTTTATATATATGACTATACAGTAGGACCCCTCTATCCATGGGGGATCGGTTCCGGGCCACCCCACGGATATCGAAATCCACATATAAGAGCAAACACTCTTATCTGGGGGGTGATGGTGGCGACAGGGGTGGTGGGGTGATGCGGGAGAAAGCTTTCACCTACAAAATACACAGGAACTGATGGCTGCAACAAATCTTGTTGTGTCTTTAAAGACTAAATCAGTTTTAAGGTCTTGTAGACTGCAATCCACTTTTTCATAGAACCATAAACTGCCTAATCACAATACACTAAACCCCCACCTATCACAGGGGTTAGAGACCTGACCTGACCCGCAATAATTGAAAATCCGCAATATGTGGATACTGGGTCAGGTTGGGAGTGGGCGGGCTCTCTGGAGGCTCTTGTACTTACCCCAGGCCTGGTGCTGCTCCAAACGGGCCTGCAAGGGGCTTTCCAGTCCCCCAGAGGCCGCAAAAGTGCTTTCTAGTGATCTGGAGGTCACTTCTGGTTGACCAAAAGTCACTTCCGGTTTGTGAGGAAGCACTTTTGGGGCCTCCGACGGGCCTGGGAAGGCCTTTACTCCTTACTCCAGTGGGCCTTTTTTTCATATATCGTGGACCCGCAATATACCGGGACCACAGTATACGAACCGCGAAAGGGCGGGGGACAACTGTAATAACAAAATGGCTGCCATAGCCCTAAGATGGCCATTTGTGGGTAGAAAGGCAGTCTCCTCAAATGTGAAACTATCCTTGTCCATGACTGTTTTCCAACTTCACCTTCAGGGGTGGTGCAGCTATCTGATGTATTTTTTTGCCAATTTGGTACTCATTTTCCTTTTTAGTGATGATGAATCATTCAGCGTGGCAAGTGCTCTTTCTTTTGTCCTTTATTTGTTTATTTATTTATTTATTCCTAGTTAAGATAAGCTGTCATGATAGCACAGCAAATTGGGTATCTGGCTGCAGAGCCAGAGATTGGAAATTCAATTTCCCCACTCCGCATCCCAGAGGAGGAATAAGAACATAAGAACATGCTGGATCAGGCCAAGGGCCCATCTAGTCCAGTTTACTGTATCCAATCTCTCCAGAGTGAATGGAATGTTCAAAACAATGATAGTAGACGCCCAGCAGAAGTGCATACCACAAAGAAAGAAGAGCTCATTTATGTCTAAGAGGGCGCTGGCATGGTTAACGAGTGGAGTTAGAAAGGCCCTAAAGCGCAAGCAGAGGTCTTTCCACAAATGGAAATCCTCCCCAAATGAGGAAAATAAAAACGAACACAATCTCTGGCAAAAGAAATGTAAGAAGATGATAAGAGAGGCAAATAAAGACTTTGAGGAATGTATGGCTAGCAATATAAAGGGAAATAGTAAAAGCTTCTTTAAATATGTTTAAGAATTTAATGCATTCTCTGGGATATTTCACATTGCGAAAAATTTGAAAACTGGAAATGTATGGGGGAGAAACTTGCTTCAAAAAAAATCATAAACTGAGGTATTGCAGAAAAAATCATAAACTGAGACATTATTTTGAATTAATTTCCTTTTGTAAATCAAAAATTGTGTTAAATGGGTTTGTAAACCGAGGTACACCTCATAATAAACATATTAATAAGCATATTAAAATAGAGATAAAGATACAGTAGATAAAGTAAAAAATAAAATTAAAATAACATGAAATGACATATATATGTTGCACACAACATGAAACCCAGAAAGTTGTTTCTGGAAAAAAGTCATCATCATCATCATCATCATCATCATCATCATCATCATCATCATCATCATCATAAAACTGCAGAACTGGAAGGAACTCTATGGCTCATCTTATCAGTGCCCTGATAAGAAGGCACCGAGGGAAACTGAACTACCAACTTTTGGCTCTGCAGGCAGATATCTACACCACTGAGCTAGCACAGGCAATATATAAGGCATCTCAATGGACAACACAACCCATTATTGGCATCCATTACTCAAAAGAGGAGAGAAACAGCAATGGCTGGAACTTGTGGCCTGTAGAAAGCACATCACTTGACCGCATTCTGTACCCGAAAAAGTAGCCACTCGGCGGCACTTATAAAAGAATGGAAAGAGAACTATTGGTCTCACTTTAGTAGTCCATGCAGAATGAACAGTCCTTCTCTGTATGTATTCTAGGCAAAAATCAAAGAAACAAAACAACAGATAAAAATCATGTGGCATCTTAAAGTCTATTGTATTTTAATGTAAGTAAGCTTTCGTGGACACAGCCACTTTTTTGGACATATCTGATTCTATATTTCTAATGGTGTAATATCAGCAGCTTAACTTCCAAACGTGAATTGCCTTAAGTTAAGAAGCTGTAGTAGGTATTTTCTATCACACATTGAAAGTCTGCAGTCAGTCTTTTTCTGATTTCTGAACTTGTGGCAACCTGTGACTGAAAGTTATAAAGGTTAACTGCAGTAATACCTTGGTTTACAAGCATAAAACCCAAACACTCTTATATCAAAGCAAATTTCCCTGTAAGAAATAATGGAAACTCAGATGATTCATTCAGGGGTACCACAGACCACATACCATACACACAAAACACCAAAACTCACGAAAGACATTGGCTAGAAGTCCATGTCCACACCATGGTTTTGGCACCTGGCTGTGGAATGTGCTCTCTTTGGGGCTAACAACTGAATTTTACTCTGCGTATTTAATGTGTCAATAATAAAATGCAATTTGTAGCCCTATACACACTTGACTAGCTGCCACGACTAGAAATGGTTTGAAAAATAAGAATGTTGGAAACAATTTATTTATTTATTTATTTATTTATGATTTTTAAATTTATATACTGCCAGATTTTCTTAAATGGGAACTTAGGGCAGTTAACAAGTATAATACAGCACAATTCAAAAGAAATAATAATTGGTTCCACAAAGTAATTATAAAAAGAATGAACAGAAAAAAGTGGAACCCAAAGTTAAAAAGAAAAGATAAAAAGATTCAGAATAATTATACTAAAGCAAGATGGCAAAAAAACAGGCGGGCATACAAACTCATAATCCCTATAAATTAACGAGAAATATAAAGAAAAATAAAATCCTAACCTGCACTCCCCTTTGAAAATATTCCTGGCTGGTGCGAGGCAAATCTGCTTTCCTCTCTCTTGCCCTTGCTTTTGAGGCTTGCCTGAGATGCAATGTTTCAGACAATCCCCCACAATCCAGCGCGGGGGGGGGGCACAGAGTGGGTGCCCCCACTGACTCACTTGTGATCGTGTGACTCACTCCAGTGCTTGTATTGCATTAATTGTTGATCAAGGCAAAATTTAGAAGAAATGTTTGCTTGTCTTGCAAAATGTTCCTAAACCAAATTCCTTTTAAACCATGGTATTACTGTAATAGGATTCTGGCCAATTAGTCTATTTTAGTTGGGAACTAATAAATAGATCCAGCCTTAGTCTTTGACCCAAATATATTGATTTTCTTTTTCCACATGTAGCAACATTTTCTTTGGGAGGGGACTGAAACACCGGAGGGGTAACAACTGTACAGTGCAATGATCACGTGATTCTTCTGCAAATTGGCTCAGAGACCTACCCTTAAATCTGGAGAAAAGTTTTCTGTAGAGGTAGAGACCGAATCCGACGACACGACTGAAGCAGATTTTGTATGTGCCGAATGATCTGAGTGAGAGGTGGAAGCACTAGAGGAAGAGGAAAAAGAAGAAGGAGGCAAGATTACTTTCTGATTGTGTAGAACTGTACATGATAGAGACATTTGTTTCCTCATAGACTCTCTCTCTGACCAAGAAAAAGTGAGTGCTTAATCTGTATGTCGTACATCTGGGCCCGCCCCCGTAGGCTCCTGGACCCTGCCAGGTTCATGGATGCCTTCGGGGAGCTCTCTGGCGGTCTGGCGGACGATCCGGTCGATGCCCTGGTGGAGAGGTGGTATGTGGGTACCACTGGGGTGGTGGACCGGATCGCCCCCAAGCGCCTCCTGCAATGTGGAGACCGCTCCTCTCCGTGGTATATGGCTGAGTTGCGGTCGATGAAACAAGAACGTAGGAGGCTGGAGGTCATTTGGAGGGCAAACCGGACGGAAGAGAATAGGGCTGCTCTTAAGCAGCTAACTAGCCGCTATCTTCGCACGACCAGGGACGCTAGAACATCTTATGTCTCCCTGAGAATTGGCGAGGCCTCGAACCGCCAGGCGGAGTTATTCCGGGTGGTTCGGGACCTCTCCAATCCCAGTCAGCTGAGGCCTCCTCCTAGTGATTTCACTAGTGAGCAATTTGCAGCCCATTTTAGATCAAAAATAGAGGCCATCCGCTCCGACTTGCCCCCCAGTTGCTCTAGCCCACCCTCTGAGATCTCTGGTGCCTCACTCCTCTGTTCTCCCCTCCTGGATGAGTTTGGACTGATTTCCTCGGCGGAGGCCTCCAGAGCCATGGCTTGTTGCCGGCCAGCGGCCACTCCCTTTGACCCTTGCCCGGCCTGGCTCATTAAATCTGCCGAAGGGAACATGCCTGAGTGGGTTTCCGCCATTGCCACGGCCTCTTTTAGGGAGGGATGCTTCCCTTCCTGATTAAAGGAGACCGTGGTGAAACCCACTCTTAAAAACCTGGCATGGCATCGGACGATTTATCCAGCTATTGTCCGATTGCCATTGTTCCCTTCCTGGGCAAAGTTGTCGAGAGGGTGGCTGCTGTCAGGCTTCAGTCATATCTGGAGGTAAATCATATTCTGGACCCCTTCCAGTCTGGATTCAGACCTCTTCGCGGAACCGAGACTGCCCTGGTCGCTCTGCAGGATGACCTCCTCAGGGAGGCCAACAGGGGGAGTTCCTCCCTGTTGGTTCTCCTTGACCTCTCAGCTGCCTTTGATACTGTCGACCACGGTAACCTACTGGTCCGGCTTGCGGAGGTGGGAATTGATGGTCAGGCCTTGGCCTGGCTCCGTTCCTTCCTTGGCGGCCGGACTCAGCGGGTTCAGTTGGGTGATGTCTTGTCGGCTCCTTGGACTCTCCCTTGTGGGGTGCCCCAGGGGTCGGCAATCTCACCCATGCTGTTCAATGTTTACATGAGGCCGCTGGGGGAGGTCATCAGGAGATTTGGAGTTCGCTGTCATCAGTACGCTGATGACACACAGCTCTATCTCTCCTTTTCGTTGTCTGCAGTGGAGGCAGTTCGCTCCCTCGATCTGTGTCTGGAGGCCATTCTGGAATGGACCAGAGATAACCGGCTCAAGCTGAATCCGGAGAAGACGGAGGTTCTGTTCTTCGGGGCGCTCTCGTCTGGGTACAATGGCCCCCTCCCTATGCTAGGGGGTGTTTCCCTCCAGTCTACAGACAGGGCCAGGAATCTGGGCGTGGTCCTGGATTCAGCCCTCTCCCTGGAAGCCCAGGTGATGGCTGTCTCCAGGGCCGCTTTTTTTCCATCTCCGCAGGATCGCCCAGATCCGCCAGTATCTTGATGAGTCCTCCCTGAGGACAGTTGTGCAGGCCCTGGTGATCTCGAGGATTGACTATTGCAATGCCCTCTATGTGGGGTTGCCCTTGACCCTGGTCCGGAGGTTACAGCGGGTGCAAAATGTGGCAGCTAGGCTGGTGCTGGGTGCCCATAGATACGAGCACATCACCCCAGTCCTGGCTTGCCTGCATTGGCTCCCCGATGTCTTCCGGATCAGGTTCAAGGTCCTGGTTTTGATTTTCAAAGCCCTCCACAGCCTGGGACCAGAGTACCTGGCGGAGCGTAACTCCCAAAGGACAACTGGGGCCACACCCACGGGACTGGCGCAGGCGCGCTCACTGAGGGTGGCCACACCCAGAGAGGCGCGGAAATCATGCACGCGAGACAGCGCCTTCTCTGTGGTGGGCCCCTCGCTCTGGAATCATCTTCTCAGTGAGCTGCGCCTGTTGGAGTCCCTGCCTACCTTTAAGAAGGCCTAGAAGACCCACCTCTTTAGAGAGGCCTTTGGCGACCTTTTCAGTTAGTCTGTTTTTGTTTGTTTGTTTGTTTTTTACACCCGGGCCCTGCCACCATCTTGCCCCATTTTTGTTCTGTGCTTTACTACCTGCTTTTATTGCTGTAAGCCGCCCAGAGTTCCCTTTGGGAAGATGGGCGGGATACAAGTTTAATAAATAAATAAATAAATAAATAAATAAATAAATAAATAAATAAATAAATAATGATGTACAAAAATTCGCAGAAGTGGCCAAGATCACCTGGAGAAAATATGAAGTTTATTTTCAAATTTCCAGTTCGGTGTAATGAATAGTGATGGACTAGGACTCTGGAGAACAGTGATCAAATCCCCACTTTGCCATGTAAACTTACTGGGAATGTGGAACTGGAAAAAACACTCCTTAAACATCTCGCTTACCTTGACAAACTCAATTGGGTTGCTATAAGTTGGTCCCAACTTGACGACATGGAACAAATATTATTTATTTATTTGTCTTATTTATAGGCTGTCTTTTTCCTGATAAGGGCACTCAAGGAGGCTCACAGTATTAAAAAATAATAATTAAAATAGAATGAAATTAGAAACACATGGAAAACTATTAAACTATACAACTGATTAAAGTACATTAAATAATTAAAAATAGGTAAATAATTAAAGAGAGGGGATGATGAGTGACATCAAAGGTGCGGTTTTAAATCTAAATGAAATATAAAGAGTAGGGATGGGCATTTCATTTCGGAACCAGTAGGTTACAAAATGAACCATGCGAGCCCAGGTGGTCCTTGGAACCAGCTGATACACACAGATCCAATTGCTTTACCTTTCTCTGTCTTGTGCAGGTTTAAAATCCAACGAGGAAGCATGCTGTGATGTCATCTGTGCTAGATCTGTGATGCTGGCCAATCAGGAGCTGTGCAGGGACATGCATCATCCCACCCCCTCTCTGATTGGCCAGCAGCATGAAGCAGGAAAGATGATGTCACAGTGTGCTTCTTCCTTGTAGCTCAGCTCTGTAGTGGCAGACAGAAAGGTAAAGCAATTGGATCCATGTGTATCAGCCGGTTACGAGCACCACCTGGGCTCGCATGGTTCGTTTCGTAACCTACTGGTTCCGAAACGAAATGCCCATCCCTAATAAAGAGCTATATTCCAAGAATACTTGGCTGCTATGTTATGTTCAGGCACAGTGTATAAATTCAGCTTAGTCATTAAGTCTGCACAACCCAGCTCAGCCCAGCCCAATCTACCAACGCAGAGCCTTATGAGTCCAAGAATGTTCTAGTCATCATAGAGGCCATAATGAATTATTGATTCTGTGCAATAGGATTTCCTGCATTGCTTGATGGTCTCAGAGGTCCATTTTGACACTATGGTCAAAATCCTTTTAGTCACACCTGTCAGCATATTCATGCTGGGGTTGAAGTTTTAAAGTGATGTTTAATACAAGATACCTGTGGAGAAGGTTGTACGCCTAAGTGACCTTGGCAAGAAGCAAGAGATTCAAGGTCTCAGAAGTGGGCAGAGTGGCACGCATAAGAGCGAAGGCTCAGAATTCTTGGTTATGAGTGCCAAGCTATAGGGTACAAAGTGGCAAAGATAACTGGACAACAACATTATAAATACTGAACATAGGAGCACATGTAAAAGGGGATTTTGTAAAGTTGTGAACAATTTGGATGTTGGCTGTTCACGTTATTGCTGTAATGCTGTGTATGAAATTTGGAATCCTATGCTGGATGTTCTACAACTTAAAGGTTGGAAAGTTACTTTGCTGAATACAGAATTTGGATAGAAAGTTACCTCGCTGTATAAACTGTATACAGTAGTGCCTCGTATGATGAATTTAATTCGTTCTGTGAGTCAATTCGTCTTATGAAAAATTCATCTTACCAGGCATGGTTTCCAATAGGAATGCATTGAAAACCAATTAATCTGTTCTGGAGAAAGACAGCTGATTGTCTCTCGGCTGCAGGGGGGCGGAAACAGCCTTCCGCTCTCCCTTGATTGAGGGGACAGCCACCTCTTCTTTGCCTGTATCTCTGCACACACACTCGGGTGAAGAGAAGGAGTCCCCGCTCTGCCCAACAAAGTGTTGAGCAGAGGAGGGGCCGATGGATTTTCGGCCAGCCCAGGCACCTTGCAAGGCCAGCAGCAGGGGTCATCCACCACTGCTTGCCTTGCAGGCCTACCAGGCTGGGAGAAGATCCATTTTTAAATGTCCCACCACGAGCGTTCTGGCACCAGCCCGAGTGCTCGTGGTGGGACATTTTATAATGCCTTTTCTCCCAGCCTGGGAGGCTTGCAAGGCAAGTGGTGTTGGCGATCTACTGCCACTGCTTGCACTGCAAACCTCCCAGACTGGGAGAAAATGCATTTTTAAATGTCCCACCACGAGGGCTCTGCCCCCAACCGGAGTGCTCATGGCAGGACATTTTATAATGCATTTTCTCCCAGCCTGGGAGGCTTGCAAGGCAAGTGGTGTTGGTGATCTACCATTGCTGCTTGCATTGAAACCCTTTGAGTGAATATCCATGGGTCCGTGACCCAGGGATCTTCTCCCAGGCCATGCTGCTTGGAAGGCAAGCACCGGCGGCAGATCACGCTGGGGGAGGATCAATGGTACCTAGTAAGACGAATATAAAGGGGAAGGAAAAATTCATCTTACGAGTACAGTGGACCCTTGTATAACAAATGGTTTGTATAACATAAAATTTGTACAACATAAACAATTCCGGAGATAGGGGAAATTTGCTTAACATAATCGCCTATGGGGCGAATCTGTACAACATAAAAATGGGATCACTCTGTTTTCAATGCATTCCTATGGGAAATTTGGATAAAGGAAAATTTGCTCAACATAATTTCATTTGGAACGAATTAATTCCTTTATACAAGGTACCACTGTATTTCCTATCCATGGAAATTATATTCGTCTTACGAGTTTTTCGTCTTAAGGGGCATTTGTCTTACGAGGTATTACTGTATATGAAAAGAGATTGCTGAAACAAAGACATCTTGTTTGTCTTCCCTGAAGAAGTTATGCTTTAACTCAAGGCAGCAGGCTATGCTTATAACTGTGGTGGACTACATATTTCATGGTCCAGCCACACACTGGACAACACCTGCTGGCAGAACACAGCTGGCTTAAACCAGTGGTTCCCACGCTTGGGTCTCCACATGTTCTTAGACTACAACTCCCAGAAACCCCGGACAGCACAATTGGAGTTTTTAGTCTGAGAACACCTGGGGATCCAAGGTTGGGGGTCACTGTCTTCTGATTCACAGGCTGCATGTTAAGAAGCCAACAACTATGGAGATCCGCCTGGCGCCAACACACTTTTGGCTTTTTGGTGCCAGGCAAAGACTTTCCTGTTCGGCCAACATTTTAATTTCAATGGTACCTCGACGTGCGCATTTAATGTGTTCTGAATGCATGCTCTTAAGTTGAACTACTCTTAAGTTGGGGTACCTATCTAAAAATTGAAAAAATAAAAATAAAAAATAAAAAAATGACAAAAAAATTGTAAGTCAGGAAGACCATATCTAAAATTTGTAAGGCGGCAGTTAAAACGCCAACAGTTTTCTGCTCTTAAGTCAAATTGCTCTTAAGTCGAGCTGCTCTTAAGTCGGGGTACCACTGTAGATTTTTTGGGCTGGACACATGAACAGCAGGGTTTTATAATTTGTATTGTATTGTGTTTTAACTGTGTTGTATTTTATAGTTTTAATAATTTTATTGTTTTATGGTTATTAATACATTGTTGTATGCCGCCCAGAGGCTTCTTGGTAGTGGGGCAGATATTTTTTTTTGTAAATAAATAAAATAAATAATTAAATTTGGTGGGCAACAGAAGAGGCCTAATGCAGCAATCGAGCAGTTCCATTTATGCTCTTCTCTAGTGCTATGCTGACTTGCCCTAGTTCTAGGCATGACGGCACACCTCCTTTCGCTTCTCTCCAGGTTGACAAAGAATCATTGGTAGCTCCTCTTTTGGTATTTCTTATTAGCCTGCTTCAAATCTATCTGAGGACAGCCCTGTCTAGCCCACGTTTTAACAGTGAACAACGCCGGAGTGTCTGGATTAAATTAAGATAAAACAAAGAAACTCTGGATGTGAAAAGAGGCTGCAGGCTGTAGCCAGTTGCACACTGTAAACCATCTTAAGCCCTGATGCCATCTGCATTTTTAGATGATTGGCATTCAAGGCCAATGGCAAGGGAACTCTGCTAGCCCTTAACCAACAACCAGTTGGTTGTTCTTATTTGCCATCAAGTTACTTCCAACGTATAGTTCCCATCTCTTAGGGAGTTTCCCTAGCTGACCATAGGTTTGACCCTGGGTCTGCTGAGCCCTAGTGTGGCACTTGATCCACTCAGGTGTGTTGCACAACTCCCAGAAACCTATGGTCAAACATGGGGTCCTGGGAGCTACAGCTGGACAAATTTGGGAGGGCAGAAGGTTAAGAAAGACTGGGCTAGAGTTTGGAATGTATGCCACACTTCCCAGATTCCCTCAGTCTTGGTTGTAGGAGCTGTTGATTTTCCTAGTGATCGTTGCTATTGGCTGTGTCTCTCTCTTCAAAAAAACCTCTTCCGTGCTGAAGACTAGGGAATGCAGTGACGTGCATCTCAAGCTGCCCTTCCTTGCCCTTCTACATCCTTACATTGATTGATCTGCCATTGAAGGGGAACACTTCACGGATCAGCGGAAACAGCGGAGAAAGTCTGTGAAAACTTCTGGTCCTATACAGTGAAGTCTTGAAGGCATGTGTCTTTAAGGTGCCACAAAACTATTTTTTGTGGGTTTCAAGTACCAGACGAATGCAGCCACCTCTCCAGAATGCCTCCTAGAGAATAAGACTAAACCAGACCCTTAAAAAA
>JAHTLZ010000007.1:39228729-39265750 GCA_023846285.1 Phrynocephalus versicolor | reverse complement strand
TCTGTTTCTTGATGAACAATTGGGAACTGTGCCCTCTATACTACCCATGGGTGAGCCTTCCCCCACTGCGAGAGCAAATTTCATATTAACATCCTCACACAATAGCCTACAGTGTGCCCTATTAGTCTTTCTTCCTTCCCTTTTTTTAATATGTGGGAGGGGTGGGGGCTAAATTGCAAAATAGCCTGCAGTCTGTGCAAGTCTCTCAGTCAACAAAGCAGGGATTGTTGGGATCTTTTTCTGTACTCCAAAACTAGAAAGCCAACCCACCCATTGAAATGCAGCACAGCGTTCCTATGGAAAAAAACAACCCCTCAGCAGCTACTGAATCGGGCCATTCATGAGTCAAAGCTCTCTAACAGCCCAGTCTTCCAATATTGGCTACAAAATTCAGCTGTCCCTGAAAATCTTTTTTCTTTCTTTCTTTCTTTTTCTTTCTTTCTTTCTTTCTTTCTTTCTAAACCTTAAGGCCAATGGTTATTGCAGCTGGGGATAGTATCTGAGAGCTTGTAACAGTCCTCTCTCCCCCTCAGAGTAATAAGTTACACATTATGTTGGCTATGTGTTGTCACTTGCTTTTGTCTTTGGGTGACTCTGTCAGTCAAGATCCCATCATTAACAGTTCTGCTCAGGTCTCCCAGGCTGAAGGTCATGGTTTCCTTCACCGACTCAATCCATCTCACGTTAGGTCTTCCCCTTTTCCTAGCACTGTTCTTTCGCCTTCTTTCGCCTCAGTCGGATGAGGGAAAGGGGTCCATTCCCAGCCATGCCACCCCCACCTTCCTTTCCTTTGCCCACCCACCCGCTTGCTCAACAGCTTTCTGGTGCCGCGGCACGGCTGGGAACAGACTCCATTCCCTCAGCTGGCTGAGACGAAGGCAGGGAGGGTGAAGAAAGGAAGGAAAATGGAGGAGAAGCCGCCACCGCTGACCCAGCTAAGGGGAAGGCAGGCGATCACGCTCGCAAGTTTTCAAGGGGACCACTTTCCCTTAGCTGGCTGAGGCAAAAGAAGGAAGGGTGAGGGAAGGAGCCAGCCAGCTGGTGAGGGAACAGGCCGGCCAACAAGCGAGCAAATGAGCTGGTGAGGGGAAAGGCAGTCTGTCCCTCCCAGTGGAGGATTCCCAACTGGAGCACGGAAGCTTCCGGGCCTCAAGGAAGCCTCCAGATCTGGTGAAGTTTCAGGCCACAGAGGCCTCCGGCGATATTTGGGGCGCGATGTGGAAGGGAACTACTATATATGTGAAATAATGTGGTTATCAGAATTCATGTAGAATCAGTTCTAAATTCTCATTTTTGGTTCTGTTTTCTTTCGATCTGTTTGTTGCAGTTTAGAATTTTTTTAAACTTCTCTTTTTTTTCTACCTCAGATGAATATGTAGTATACTTCTCTATGGTGTTTAAACCTGGACCCTTACCGACGTGTTATGCAGGAAGTTGGAAGCATTTGAAATGTGGCTCTACCGACGAATTCTGAAGATACCTTTGGACAGCCAGAATCACTAATTGTGGCCACATTATAGCTCATGAGTAAAAAGCTAGAAATTCTCAATACCATAAAGAGAAGAAAATCCCATTATTTTGCTCACATCAAGCACAATATACCATCTGCTGCAGGTTATCCTTCAAGGAAAAAAAGATGGGAAGTGTGGCCAGGGGTGTTGAAGAACATTCTGGCTTAAGAAGTTAAGCCAATGGTTTACAGTGGGCACGGCTTCTCTACTTAGAAAAGCTTTAAAAAACAGAATATGCTACTGATCGCCAAAGTTCTCTCAGGATATGGTGCTTTAAAAAGAGGACAACAAACATGGCTACGTGCTAGCAAGCATGCAAAGTTACTTTTAGGAATCAATTAACATAAGGGGATCACAGAAGGAAGAGGGAGATATCTCAAAGTCTGGCTGTAACCCCCTACAATTGGGGGGTATCAAAAGAAACCACCTCAAGAAATAAATAATGAATTACAGTTGTCTACTACAGCAATGGTTCTCAGCCTTTCTAATGCTGCCGCAGGTGCCATAGAGAACTTCCTTCTACAGGCACCCTCTGCCAGTCGCAGCCTCTGGTGCCATTGACTGACATCCCCTCCAACCTATCAAGCCAGACATGTCCAAATGTTGGCCCTCCTGATGTTTTGGATCACAACTCCCAGAATTCCAAGCCTGATTTTCCAATGGCAAAGGACTGTGGGAATTGTGGTCCAAAACATCTGGAAGGCCGAAGTTTGGACGTGCCTGTATCAAGCTGTAACTCATTCTTCCCTCCTTCCCCCTCCTCCTCCAGACCTAAGCCGTTTGTGCCTTTTTCTTCACTGGCTCGTGGCGACCCCTGTGAAATTGTCATTTGACCCCCAAAGGGGTCCTGACCCCCCAGGTCTTCCTGACAAATGCAGAGGGTAAGGATTCCGCAGTCGGAGTGCTCAACATTTGGGGCTGTGATCTCCAGCTTGCACACTTACAAGCCAGAGATAATTCTGTTGAAAAGAACTGGGCTTCTCCTTGTTGAAGGAATTAGTTACTAATTCCCCTATGTCCAAACAGCAGCAAAGGAGGAATTAAGTGTCAACAGGCCTTTCCATGCCTGAATTAATATGCAAGAGACTATTAGTGAATGTTCCAATGTGGAGTTTGTAGTAAATGTTCCACCTTCTTGTTTCTCAAAAGTAACAAAAACAGTTACGTTTAGTTCGCTCTTAAAAACCTACATATTTCCCTTGAATGACTCCCCAGCACAATTTAATCCAGCACTTAATATTCCCTTTGCTGCCATATCCATGGAACCAGAAAAATAACTAGATGTTTTAAAAGAGCAATGCTCTTGCTTGTTAAGTTAAAAGTTGCATCTTCATGATTAAGAAATTAGTTTTCAGTAAGTAATTATTTAGAACTATTTTCCCCCTTCTGGTTATTACAGACTACATTGGGACAGAAGGACAAATATCCGGATCAGAGATCTCGTCAGTTTAAATTAATAAACTGAATATGAGCCAATAACTTGATGTGGCCACAAAAAAGGGCAGATGTTATTCTAGGCTCCATTAGCAGAAGTATAATTTCCAAATCCCATGAAGTGCATATCCCTTTCTATTCACCTCTGGTGAGGCCTCAACTTGAGTACGGTGTCTAGTTCTGGATACGACACTTCAAGAAAGATGCTGACAAACTGGAACAAGTTCAGAGGAGGGCAACGAGGATGTTCAGGGGGCTGGAAACTAACCCCAATAAGGAAAGACTGAAATAACTGGGAACATTTAGCCTATAGAAAAGAAGACTGAGGGGCAATATGATAAGCACTTTTCAAATATTTGAAGGGCTGTCATAAAGAGGAGGGGGGGATCTGTTCTTGATCATCCCAGAATACAAAACATGCAACAACGTGCTCAGGTTAAGAGAACACAGCTTTCGGCTACGTATCAGGAAAAACTTCCTAATTGTTAGAGCAGTACACCAATGGAACCAATTACCTCAGGAGGTGGCGAGTGCTCCAACACTGGAGGCATTCAAGAGAAATTTGAACAAGCACCTGGCAGATCGCCCTTGATTCCTATTCCTGCATGGAACAGGGGCTGGACTTGATGACCTTAGAGGCCCCTTTCAATTTCACTATTCTGTGATTCTGTGAAAGGGCCTTCAGCACCACTCCGGAAAAGATGCTCTGTTTCCTTATGGAACATTATGAAATGGGAAGACTTCTTGTTTCCCCCTTCTCAGCTACATTGTCTGTGCTAGGTACAAAAGGCGGAAAGAAGCAGTGAGAAAACGCAGACAGGTCACCAACCAACACCAACATCATCGGAACCCTAAGTGAAACGGTGTGAATAGGGCAGGATAATTGTACACGTGTAGTAGACCCCTTGCTTAGGAGCATCCCTGAAATAAGAAAAAAAACCTATCATCGGGCAAGCGTGCACGATGCATACCAAGAACAGCCTCCATCAAATCTTCTGGACAGAACATCAGAAGCCTACGAGCCATCACGCTCAGGCCCAAAATAGAAACACAGATGGCAAGCTCTCTGAGGCTCCCTAGTCTGTACTGGAATACAGAAACAGCTTCCCTCCCTTTTGCTTTCTTCCTTTCATTCTGCAAGATGTATCTTCAAAAAGAGAAGGGTGGGGGTACATGCCCGTAAGAGAAGTGTTTTGTGCAGTTCTCAAACACCAACCTCATCCCACTCCAGGAATCTTCAGTAGCATCAATTCTGGCAGACTGGTTTGAGTTTCCTCAGTTAAGGCAGCACTAACTATAATCGCTGAACTGAGATAAAAATTCCCCATAAAATGTGCAATCCAGCCAAGGGCATTGCCCCAAATCAAGAAAGGCTCTGTGGTCCATATGGCTGATTGAGACTATCACAAGATCTCTTACCGAGAGCTTCCCCAGACCCAGTAGGCCTGGGTGAGATCTTTGGAAACAGAGATCTCTGCAAAGGAATGATACTGGGAAATTTCTGCCCACAGAACTTGTGCTTTGCCACTGAGCTATTGACCCCATAAACCTGTATGTTTACGCATGTTGAGCAGCTACACAACAATTCCACCCAACCCATCTGAAGGCGACACCACCAAGACACCTGACCAGGAGACATAAAACAACTGAAGGAGAACCAGCACAGGAAAAGTGATCTAACCGGTGCATGTTTCTTTGGTGAATGGCACCACGGGGTTCTTTGAAGCAGGATGATGGCTCTCTATGCAGAAGGTCCCAGATTCAATGAGCTAGGGATTGCACTAGTGATAGATCTATAGCAATCCAAAGGCATGAAAATTCAAACACCCAGCCTGCTACCTGAACAAAAAGGCATTTTTTAAAAAAATGCAACATCAGGAAAAACGAAGGACTCCTTTGGTGAGTAGCTATAAAACAAAGGTCTGAAATGGGACTATAGGTCTGCATGCAGATCACAAATTCAACCACTGGCACCTCCAGTCTTTTTTTAAAAATTATTTAAAATTGGAGCAAGTAATGGAAAAAAAGCTTGATAGAATGGAGAATCACTGCCAGCAGATAAGATAATATCAGGCCTGAAAACAATACAGGGCTAGTTAGATCATGGTTTATTTTGGTATGAAGCAGTCTTCTGTGCATTATCTGGATAGCTCCGTGAATTACCGAGCCAGTGATTGGAAGTTCAGTTCTCCACTGTGATTCCCAGAAAAGCCAGCCTGTGTAGCCTTGGGCAAGCTCCACAGCCCTGGCAAGTGTTGGCAAACCTATGGCACAGGTGCCAAATGTAGAACCCGTAGCCCTTTCTGTGGGCACCTGACATCACCCCTTCACAGCCACCTGTATTCAGGTTAAATTGCTATATTCTCGAAGGCTTTCACGGCCAGGATCTGATAGTTGTTGTGAGTTTTTCGGGCTGTTTGGCTGTGTTTTGGAAGTTTTTCTTCCTGACGTTTCGCCAGACTCTGTGGCTGGCATCTTTAGAGGGCAAGGAGCTCAGGGAACTAGGAGTTCTCTCTGTGCTCTGGGCTAAACGTCAGCAAGAAAAAATTCCAGAACATGGCCAAACAGCCCGAAACACTCACAACAACTATTAAATTGCTCTATTGACACTTTGCGAAAAATTAGTGGGTTTTGAATCTCAGTTTGGGCACTCGGGTCTCTAAAAGGTTCACCATCACTGTCCTAGACTTTCCCCTGGAAAAAAAAAGTACGGCAAAACACATCTGAGTGCCCTGAAAAGGGTCACCATAAGTCAAAATTGACATGAGGGCACACCGTACTTATTAGCATTCTATGCAAAATACTGTGTAGAAAAGCTAGTTTTTGGAATCTCTCTGCCAGCATACGGAAATTTGAGGAGCTGAAGTTACAAATGTCATTCTTCCAAAATGTTCTTCTGTGCGCCATCTATGTTCCTAGAACTCAAGCTAAGAAAGCAACCTACAAAGCTGTTAAGATGTCATTGCCATTTTCCCAACCAGCAGGTCTGAGCTGCGCTGAGTTATCCTCTCTGCCTCACCCCCAGCAACAAAAAGTAGTGATTTTTTTCAACAAGAAAAGGATATACTGTAAAAGGAAGAGAAAACCAACACGATCCAGCAAGCGAAGAGATAAATACTCCTTTGTTAATACCTGAAGTCAACTACCTAGAATACCAGTCCACAACACTAAAAGAGAATTTGGCCGACAATACATCAAGGTGTTATTATTGTGATGAGTAATGATACCATGTTGTATAGGCACTTATTGGTGCATTTCATGTATTTCAAATTTGATGGGCCAGAGTCCACCCACCCACCCTCCTACCCAGTGCAATAAACCAAAAATGGCATCCCCCATAATGTGAATTCTAGATTCCTCCCCATTCAGAGAAATTTCTTGTGGTGAAGCAAAGGTGGTGGCAGTGGCAGCATAATAAGGATGATGATACAGTGGACCCTTGTATAACAAACAGCTTGTATAACATAAAATTTGTACAACATAAAGTATTCCGGAAATAGGGGAAATTTGCTTAACAGAATCGCCTATGGGGAAAATCCGTACAATATAAAAATGGGATTATTCCATTTCAATGCATTCCTATGGGAACTTGTATAAAGGAAAATTTGCTTAACATAATTTCATTTGGAATGAATTCCTTTATACAAGGTACCACTGTAAAAGCAAATCATTATGCAGCAAATTTTAGGAGTCCTCTACAGAACATCAGTAGACCCTCCACAGATGGAGAAACAATCCTGACTAACTGCCTTGAATTTCAACTTGGTAAGTTCTCTGCAACTCGATGGCACCTAACAAACAAAATATATGTGTGGTCAGGTTGCTTTCCACTTTGGGCAACCTTAATAATAATGATGAAATTAACTTTTACACTGCAGAGCAGTAAGAGACCCTAAGGATCATCGAGTTTATTGCTGTTGATTCATTCGGTTATACAGTGGACCCTCGTATAACAAGCAGTTTGTATAACATAAAATCTGTACAACATAAAAAATCCCGGATAGGGGAAATCTGCTTAACAGAATCGCCTATGGGGTGAATTCATACAACACAAAAATGGTCATGATTAGGGATTACTCTGTTTTCAGTGCATTCCTATGGGAAATTTGTATAAAGGAAATTTTGCTTAACAGAATTTCATTTGGAACAAATTAATTCCTTTATACAAGGTGCCACTGTGATTTGTTTCATTATGTTGTTTGTATTTTCCTTATGTTGTTACTGTTATGTTGAGATTTTATGTTGTAAACCGCCCAGAGTAGCCCTAGGGAGAGATGGGTGGCATAAAAGTCAAATAAATAAATAAATAAATAAATAAATAAATAAATAAATAAATAAATAAGTAAGTAAGTAAGTAAGTAAGTAAGTAAGTAAGTAAGTAAGTAAGTAAATAAGTAAGTAAGTCCAGTCTCTTTCAAGGAGTCCCAGTAGGGAACTGAACTCCCAACCGCTGGCTCCTCAATTACTGAGCTATCCAGCATTTCAGGCCAGGGTTTTTAAAACAGGTAAGATGTTTAAGAGATGGCTTCTCCATGGCTGCCCCACCGCCCTGTAAGTGAGCTTTCCCCGCCATGGATTTCAAACCATTTCTCCCCAGCACTCCCAGTTCTCCACTAACACACCCTGGCTTGTTTTCAAGACCCAACAAGCCAACCCTGGATGTCCCGGGCCGACCTTCTTCACACGGCCGTTCCACTGCATTTATTTGTCTCGTGGCAGGATGATGGGATTTGTCGTCCCAGGCCCTTAGAAGGCGCGCCTGGTGGAAGGGGGTGGGGGGAAGAGGACGCTGGCGGGATCTCGCGGCGCCTTTGCAACCGCTGGGCGGCGGGGAGCGACACCCCCAAAAATACAAAGCCAAAGGAGACCCCTCCGCGTCCTGTCGCCCCACCCCACCCTACACGCCCCCCATGAGGAGGAGGAGGAGGAGGAGTTGCTTACCTGGAGAGGGAATCGATGCTGGGCTGTCGGGTGGCGGGCGGCGCCTGCTTTGAGGCGAGGCTCTCGCAGCTGGAGCTCTTCTCCATCGCTCGCCCCTCAAGCCCTCTCCACGAGGAGTCCCGTGCACGTCTGAACCCAAACCCGGGAGAAGGCAGGACAATCCGGGCGTCCGTTTCGGGGGGAAAGGGGGCTGGGGGACGAGGCGGCTCTGTCAAAGGAGTGCCAAGCCGAGAGTGGGGCAGGAAGCTGCCATCTTTCGCCCACAGTGCAATGCGCAAGGCAGGGAGGGGATGTTTCGGCGCCCCTCCTTCCCTCTCTCGCTGCGTCCCGTCCCCCCGTTCCTCCTCTTCCTCCTCCTCCTCCTCTTCTTCCTCCGGGCGAGGCGGGTGGGCTAGCAGATGCCGGGCAGGCTCGCCACAAGATCTCGTCCGGCAAGGTTAGAGATGCGCCACTTTCTCCCGCCGAAGTGCCCGGCAGAGGGGATGAGTTTGGGTTGCAAAGGTCACACTGGTGAAGCACCCCCCCCCCCAGGCAATCGCCCTCTCTCCTGCCGGTTGGATTTCTGCCTGAGCCGCGGACCTGCGAGGCTGAAGTTGGCAAGACCTGAGCCGGGGCAGGCTGCTCGTGGCAGGACCTTTCCAGAGTGATGATCCGCTACCCCAGTTGCCTTGGCTGGTGGGGGAGTCAAAAGGGACGTGATGGCGCGGGATAACGCGTCTCTCTTCAATTTGACATTAAATACTGTATCTCTCGGTCCGGGTTTTATTAATCCGGGTTTCGGACGCGGCGCTCCAGAAAGCGCCTTCCCGTCATTGTTTTTATTTTATTTTTTATCTCCCACCGCCCCCTTCAGTCTTTTTATTTGATTCTCTTGTTGTGGGAAAGCTGTTCAGAAGAAAAGGGTGAGAGAGATGCACGCTGCTAGTTCGTAGAGGAAGAACATCTGGATTTAGGGAATGTCCGGAATTTGCCTTAAAAAAACAAAACGAAATGCAGAACAGTTGGAAGGGCACAGTGGCTTTTAAAGTGTGTCAGCTCAATTATTTCTTCCTGACATTGATAACTCATTTTTACCTCAGTGAGCTCCAGGGCAGCATACATGGTTCTCTTCCTCCTTATTTGTTCCTGGCAGCAATCCTATAAGGTCAGGCATTGTCCAAACTTTGGCCCTCCAGATGCTTTGGACCACAACTGCCAGAATTCCAAGCCTGTATTTCCAATGGCAAAGGACTGTGGGAGTTGTGGTCCAAAACACCTGGAGGGCCAAAGTTTGGACATGCCTGTATAAGGTAGACAGACACACAAACATTGGCTCAAGGTCATCACCAAGTGAGGTTTATGGGTCAGTGAGGTTTTGAACCAGGATCTCTGAGTCCCATTCTGATAGTCAAATCACCACACTGGCTCTTGGGTTGAAAGCCCCCTTGAAATATTGGTGTCTCCAATATGGGGAGGGGATAGTAGAAGAAAAAGTGGTGGAAACGTGGGAGGAATCTATGCCGCGGTGTAGTGGCCCCAGGACTCACAGGGTTGAAGCCCTGGGATTTTCTGAGTAGCAGGGATTGTGACACCATAACTCCACTTTGCCTCTGAATGTAGCTGCAGTGCTCTCTTTGTAGCTAGACCGCAGGCATGTCCAAACTGGGGTAAAATAGATTTCCCCAGTAACAGTGAATTATTGCAAGCTATTTCTGTGTGACGATTTTTTGGTCTTGAACAGGCATTAAGAGCCATTAACTTTACCAAAGACCTGCTCCTCATTGGTTTATCCAGATTGATCCAGCAGCTTGCATGTTGGGGCTCTGCTTATGGGGTATTGGTGGCAGGTATGATACAATTCATGATGAATGCCTGCACTTCAGAATTTGCCATTATCTCACTGTCCATGTGGATAGCCTATAAACCAGGACTGGATAATCTCCAGAGAGTTTGGTCGGAGAGGTTATGCATATTTGATTTGGAGTTTGGAGGGCTGAATCTCCTGTGTCACCCCCCTGCTCCTGACATCCCCCCCCATTCAAACATTGCTTCTATTAAACAGGAAAAGCTGCCTTGTGCACTCCAGCAACATGTATATAGGGATGCTGATGTGTATTGGTGACAAGCAATCTTCACTACTTACCCAACATTTCCCCTGCTTCCTGGAAACGAACAAACAAAATGTGGCATTGACTAGTACTTCTGCCTACATGCTGGGGAATGAGATCACCACCAGATTACTGATCCTGTAATTCAAGACTACCTTTTTAAATTTCAGGTTATATGTGCTTTTGCTCAAAGAAATTAAGTTTCATGTAGTCCAGAATTTAATTAGTGACACTCTGCTTCTGATGGTGACGTCACTATTATTAAGCAGGCCAAGCTTTGCAGTGGGATACTGGCCGTTGGGTGAATATTTGGTTATTTTCTGGTCCCACTAAAATTCCAATTTATTTAGCCATGTGGCTAGCAGTGGGGTTACAGTTTTGGGGTGGGTTATTTTCTTGAACTCACCGAGAATTCTCCCCTACACAACTGGAGCCAGCTGACATACAACCACAACATGTCAGTTCTGCTTCTTGGTAGCTTGCTGAAAAACCACAAGGAGCATTTTAGACTCAGCATCTTACATCGGCTGAGACAACAAAGCAGCAGTTGCAAAAAGCAATCCTTTCTTGGGACAAATTTCATTTTCATTTTTGCCCTGTTTAAAAAAAATGCTACAAATGTTTCTCCTATAGGTCAAGTCCTGTGTTGTTCTAGCAACAAAATATGACCAAAATTTTCCATTCCATTCCATTCCATTGCAAAATTTTCCATTCCATTCCATTGCAAATGTGGTTAAAGACACATGCACACACACACACACACACACACACAGAGAGAGAGAGAGAGAGAGAGAGAGAGAGAGAGAGAGAGAGAGAGAGAATCTGCCTTTAAAGACTCCATGGGTTTTTGTTGTGAAAGAATAACTCAGAGACACCTCTCTTGCTTGATGCCAAATTAATGATGCCAATGACGGATGTTCATATTGTAGGCCAGAGAGACAGAAGGGAGATTGGTATTTCCTTGAATTCATCTTCTCTATCAGCAGAACAGGAAAAAGGGAGGAAGTGTGGTATGTACCTTACAGGACAAACATTTTTAAATGCCACAACATGCAGCAGGCTGGAGTTTGGGTGGAAGGAGATTTCCTGGCTTAAGCATAAAAACAATTACAGTGCTACCTCTACTTAAAAGCGGGTCAACTTAAGACCAATTCGACTTAAGAGCAGTAAGCAGTTGGCATTTTAACTGCTCCCTTACAAATGTTAGATGTAGTCTGCTCTACTAATTTTTAAATTTCCCCCCATTTATTTATTTATTTATTTATTTATTAGATAGGGCTCCTCTCCAGCTGCCTCAGGCTGGAATATCTTATAAATGGGGGCACACTGTTACTTTTGTGTCCCAGTTGATCAGTGAGGCTACAAAATAACACATGGTGAACTGTGCTTTCCTCGTTGTAAGGCTAATTACACTGGTGACAATGAGGCCTGTAATAAGACTTCCTTGGGTAGGAACTGGCAAGCCACCCCAGTATCCCTGCCAAGAAAATTCCATGGACAGAAAGAAAAGGCTAAAAGATATGATGCTGGAAGATGAGCCCTTCAGGTCGGAAGGCATCCAACATGCTACTGAGGAAGAGCGGAGGACAAGTAGCTCCAGAGCTAATGAAGTGGCTGGGCCAAAGCCGAAAGGACACTCAGCTGCAGATGTGCCTGGAAGAGAAAGGAAAGTCCAATGCTGCAAAGAAATATACTGCATAGGAACCTGGAATGTAAGATCTACGAACCAGGGTAAGCTGAATGTGGTCAAACGTGAGATGGAAAGAATAAACATTGACATCTTGGGCATCAGCAAACTTATGGCGCTTTTACACGACCCCTAAGATCCGCTGGTCACTTAAATTCGGACCAGAGATCTTAGGGGTTTGTCGCTCTTCCTGCGTCCCCACCCCTCCGCACTTCCTGGCTGCTGGCTGCGTGAGGGGAGGGAGAAAAAAAGGACAAAAGAATGCAGGCTTACCTCCGGTGCCGGTGGACGCCGCCCTGTCGTTGTGATTCCTTCCCTTAAAGGGGCGGGCGGCAAAAAACAACAACAAAAAGAAGCGAGGAGAGCCCGGCACATCCGCATCAAGATTTTTCACCCTGGGAGAGCAGGTACATGAAAAGTGCACTGGGTCGCGCTTAGGTGGGCGGGGTCGCACTTAATTTCCTCTAAACTCCGGAGCTGGTGGGGAAACGTTTTTAAGCTCTGGAGCTGGGAGCCATTTGCCCCGGACTTTAGGGGTCGTGTATGAACGCCCTTATGGACAGGAATGGGTGACTTTAGTTCAGATAACTATCACATCTACTTCTGTGGGCCAGAATCCCATAGAAGAAATGGAGTAGCCCTTATAGTCAACAATAGAGTGGTAAAAGCAGTGCTGGGATACAACCTAAAAAAAATAATAGAATGATTTCAGTACGATTCCAAGGCAGCCCTTTCAACATCACAGTAATCCAAGTTTATGCACCAACTACTGGTGCTGAAGTCTGAGATTCACCAATTTTATGAAGTACCTGAACCGCAAAATGGTGGGGGGTGACTGTACTGCACAAAATGTTCATTGCTGTATAGCAGTGTTAGCAAACCTATGGCACGGGTGCCAAAGGTGGCACTTGGAGCCCTTTCTGTGGGCACCCGACATTGCCCCTTCATTGCCACCTGTATACAGGTTAAATTACTGTATTGGTACTTTGCGAAAAAATTACTGGGTTTTGAATTGCAGTTTGAGCACTCAGTCTCTAAAAGGTTCGCCATCACTACTGTATAACATCAAACAATATAATTCTAAACTATTAAGTCACACATTTTTCCTTCTTCTCCTTTTCTTTCTTTAAGTCTGATATGAAATGCTGCCCGCTTGCATGTAAATAAATAATGAAACAAACAATATCAGGTACTAAAAGAAAGTAAATATGTGGAATACGTGGCTTAAGAGCCCTGTGGCGCACTGGTTAAATGCCTGAACTGCAGGTAAAACTGTGCTCAATCCCAGGGAGCAGGCTCATGGTTGACTCAGCCTTCCATCCTTCCAAGGTAGGTAAAATGAGTACCCAGCTTGCTGGAGGAGGGGGGCAATGTGTAGCCTGCACACTGTAATTAAACTGTAAACCGCCCAGAGACTACTTGAAGTGGTATGGGGCTTTGAACACTTTGCTTGGCTTTATGGCTTTTGGGGAGCAAGGACTATGGGAATTGAGTGCCTTGAAGGTGATTCTGTATTTTGCCTAACAACTTACTATCTGTTGTTTTGTTACCTCGTTGTTGTATAGTGGTATTATTTAACCTAATATTAGCACTGAATCTTATTTCATTCTAATAGGACTATGCCCACCCTGGCAGGAGTATTCTGATAGATGTAGCCTACAAACACTTCTGACCACAGAACCTTGTTCAGTATTGGTTGCTTTACTGACCTGGATTGGGGTCAGCTTGAGTTTTACTGTCCGAGTCCCTTGAATGAGGCCTGCACAAAGGATATTTGGCATCCACTGATCCATCTCTGGGTTAAACCCCAAGTACTTGAGTCACAGTGTTTTAAACATTCTGGAATCTCAGTGTTCTTCATCTGTAAAATAAGAGTACAGTGCTATGCCCAGGATGGAGACCTGCCCTAGGGCACCAAAATTCAGAGGGTGCCAGAATCAAGAAGCCAGTCTACAGAGTTTCCATCTCCAACATCCCTTCTCTCTCTCTCTCTCTTATTTTTTAAAAGCAGATAAGAACATAAGAACAACCTTGCTGAAACAGGCCACAGCTTATTCAGTCCAACATTCTGTCTCAGACAATGCGGCTCACCATTTGTTTCAGGGTATTCCCAAGCAGATCTCTTCACCTGCTTACGATTCCTGCAAATGGCATTGAGAGATATCCTGCCAATCCCTCCAGCCCAGAGGATGCCCTTAGGCATCCATAATGATAGCCATGGATACCCTTGTTCTCCACGAACTTGTCCAATCCTTTCTCAAAGCTGTCAAGGTTCACAGCTGTCACCACTTCTTCTGGTAGAGAGTTCCACAGACCACTGATCCTCTGGGTGAAAAAGTACTTTCTCTTATTTGTTTGAGATCTAGCACCCAAAAGTCGTCATTCAAGAGTGAAGAGGCTCAGCCCTTGCAGCCTCAGATGGTAAGGAAGGTGTTCAAGTCCCCTAATCATTCTGATTGCCCTCCTCTGCACTTTTACAGATACAGTACAGTACAGTACTTTCTTTTTCTTTTGCAGGGTACCATATTCTGGTGCTTTCTCCTTTTTTCACCTGGGAACTTACACCAGTATTTTAGGGCCCAGTGAGCAAGAGTCAGCTCTGTTTGCCCTGAATGCCAACATTTTGGGTTGTGGTTCTGACTACATTGGTCTACTACAAGGGTTAGATGGCAGGACAGGGATTCAGGAGATTCGTGTTAACATTCATATCTGCCTGGGAAGCTCACAGGGTGACCTCTGCCTAGTCATATCCTTTCAGCCTGGCCTACCTTGCAGGGGTGTTGTGATGATATACCAAACCAAACCAAAGTAAAGCAAAGTGTTCTGCGTATATACTGCCCCATGGTACTTTCTGGGTGGTTTGCAAGTAACTATGCAGGCTACACATTTACACCCTCCCCAGCAAGCTTGTACCAACCTTGGATGAATGGGAGGCTGAGTGAACCTTGAGTCTGCTACCTGGAATTGAACCCCAGGCCATGAGCACAGTTAAAACTGCAGGACAGCAGTTTAACCACAGCGCCACGAGGCTCTTTAGAGTTGGCAGAGAAGAACCAAGTACATCGCCTTGAACTTTCAGTAGGACCTCCAAATATCCAAAGGAGATTGTCTCCAAGCACCTACACTCTGGATGCTGAAAACTGCAGATAGTAGAGAATGCTAAACATACTATTGTCTGTGGAGCCCTCTAGTGGCCACTTCTGGTAACTACAGTGTAGAAATGTGTATTTCTTGGATTTGTCTTTCAATATTTTCAAACTGTGGAATGATGGAACTGTGGATATCTATATCATGGTTATGGGGGTTCTACTATATTTATTTATTTATTATAAAATATTATAAATACGTTTAGCCTGCTTTTCCCCTTAAAAGAACCCAACACATTGAAAGAAAGGTGAGCTATAAAATAAATAAATAAATAAATAAATAAATAAATAAATAAATAAATGTTTTTCGCAAGATCTGCATTTAGCTCTTCTTAAAAAGGGTAATAAAATTATTGTGCTTTTGTAACTCACATGCAATTTTGTACATGTACTGGTGTGTGGGGTACAGTAGAGAATAGATGGTAGCTTAGACAAGTTCTGTTTTGGTGGCTGGAGAATGCTGGGGGTTGTAGTCCATAGAAATAAGTATTCCAGACTCTGGTTTTCAACTGAAAGCAAAGTTCACCACCCTTGGCTTAAGTATTGCACGGCCCATAATGCAAAGTGATAGTGTAAAGACATTTTTTGCATTATATCATGTGGTTATAACAAAAGCCAACCTAGCAGCTTGAAAGCATGTAAATGCAAGTAGATAAATAGGTACTGCCATAAAAAGCATGAAGGTAAAAACTGTTTCCTTGCAGCCATGCCAGACACACAGCCACGGATTCGTACAACACTGGCTCTTTAGCTTGAATATGGAGATGAACACCACCCCTAGATGTGGTGATGGCATCTGGCCTGGATGCCTTCAAAAGGGGATTGGAGAGATTCCTGGAGGAAAAGTCCATCACAGGTTACAAACCATGATGGAGATGCGTAATCTCCAGCCTTAAAACCAGGGCACTTCAAGGGCCAGATGCAGGGGAGTGGTATCAAGAGATAGATATCTAGTCTCATGCGCTCCCAAACGCATCTGGTGGGGCCACTGTGAGATACAGGAAGCTGGACTAGATGGGCCTTTGGCCTGATCCAGCATGGCTCTTCTTATGTTATGTTATGTTCTTATGTTCTAGAGTCGGACACGACTAGCATGCATGCGCAGGGGGAACCTGTACCTTTTATCCGTACCTTTACAACAAAAGTCAGTTGATGATTCACATTCATCCATGAAGGAGAAACTACTAGAGTGAATGATGGAAACTTGGGGAAACAACAGCCAATCTGATAAAATTAAAAGTGGCCGAAGTATGAGCTAGGCTTTTAAAAAATGCACTGCAGTCTTTTCCTTTTTTCCTTCCATGGAGATGCTGTTTTTTGATTTGAAGGTTATTCCAGGACAAGCCGAGCCACAACTTGAATACATTTCAGAAGATCAGCAGTTTTTTTTAATTAAAGAAAGAGTTGTCTTGTTCCAGTAACACTGCTTGCCATGCATAACTATTGCGCCTCCGATATACTTGTGAGTTGTCTCAAGCTGTAAGGCTGCAAAGGAACCATCACGTAACTCACAATGCAATGCTGTTCAATTAACTGTAGTGGTTTTTGGTCTCATCCGGAGCCCTGAAAGAATGATATGCTGAACAACATTTCCAGGGTCTTAACTTTTGTAATCACGTCTGCTGTATAACTGAGCTCTAACATGCACCCTAGGCCTCTTGTGGTACATATAAGCTCTGCCCTTTGTATATCCAGAACAGCCCATTGGTGCTCAAATGTAGCCCCTAAGCATCTTAGGAACCCACCCACACCAGTGGTATGAGAGCAGTTTCGTCATTTTTGAAGAACCCCCAGCACCTCCGTGCCCCAATCTGATTTTTTAAAAATAATGTTTCAGCCACTAGAGGGCGCCAACAAAACTAGAGGTTGGGTACGAAACAGAAAACCGATGGTTCTGTTGGTTCTGTTTCGGGCCCACCCTTGGTTCGGGTTCAGGTTCATAAGAATTTTTTCTAAAAAATTCGTATGAACCCGAACCGAGTCGAACTCGGCCGGGTGGCGGTAGACAGTCCTGCCGCCGCTCCCCCCCCAGCACTGACCACGTGGCCCCAGGGGCTGGGATGGCACTTTTTAAATTTTCCTTTTAAAAAAACATTGTACAGTGTCGACCATGTGGCTCCCCAGCCGTGTCGGCACTTTTTAAAATTTTTAATTTTTTAATTTATTTTTACAGCCTGTTTTCCCCCCCTTCATAGCTGAGGGGAGCTGGCTTGGTGCCAGTGCCTCTCAAGCTTGCTTCCCCACAGCCGGGGCATGCCATTTTTTAATTTTTATATTTTTTTACAATTTACAGCGCCGACCATGGGGTTCTCCAGCCAGGTCGGAACTTTTTTGTTTTATAGCCCTGATGCCGGGGGCTTGTTTCTCCACCCCCCCCTCCACAGCTGAGAGGCGCTTGCTTCCCTGGGAGGCTATGGGTGCCATTTTTATTTATTTATTTATTTTTCCAGGACCTGTCGGGAGTCTACTCCGCAGAAAGGCGAGTATCCCCAAAAGAAAAACAAAATGAACGAAACTGAAATTTCCATTTTGTTTCATTTTTCTTTGATGGGTTGGTTTGTAATTCATTTTGTTAGCTAACAAAACGAATAATGAATAACGAATTAAAATTTGTTTTGTGCCCATCTCTAAACAAAACCCAACCAAGGATACTATGAACTGAATACAGGACTCTCAAATGCAAAGCAGGCTGAACCCAATGAACTGTACTGAGCAGAGCCTTCTCAGCTAAGACGGTGCTTGTAATTTCCCACATCCCTAGGTTGTTGGCAAGGGTTTGACACAGGAACGCCTCAGCTGACTGAGTGTCACTTCCGCTGGCTCTCAGGGTCTTGTGCCAAGTTCGGTTTCTAATCTTGACTGGATTCAATGGTTGGTAGAATCCGGTGAAAGGTTCTTCTCCAAAGGGGCCCTAATTCAGCTGCAGGAGAAATGATTACCCCTAAAAAGCATAGCAGTGCACAAATGATCTCTTCCTGTGATCATAGTTAAAAAGTCAGAATACTGGTTTAATTTTGTGACAGTGCCAGTAGATTTCCAGGAAATGAACTGCTCTCTCACTGTGACCCGCACCCCCACAAGTAATTCTGCAATCCAGCACTTGCAATTTCGGTAAAAAAGCTAAGTATTACACCCTTTCCCCTTGTATTTGTTATTCTTCTTCTGTTTCCAAATTACAAACCATTACTTAACCCATTTCAGGATGAGAATAAAGCTATCAAACCATACAAAAAGTAAAATAAGACCCAACACCAACTGTTTATATTAAGATCCAAAAGGTAAGTATTTTTTTTCCTTGCTTGCTTCCTCAGCTGTATAAAATACAAAGTCTGGACATTACATTTTTATTTCACATGTGTATAAATATAACCCAAAGAATATGTTTTCAGTATTCCTACCAAAATATTACAATTTGTTTTGTACAAAAGTTTACAAAAGCTTTCCATATATATATTTACAGGCCAATACTGAGAAGAGCTCCTGATTCGGTAATGCAACATGTAAGGGGTACTGCATTTAACTGTAACTTAAAAGAAAAGAAAAGAAAAGATACATAGCTTTATGACAAATGCAGTTTGTTAAAAGAAACCCCGACAAGAAACACACAAGCCAGCTTTTCTATGTTTTGGTCACAAAGGCGCAATTGGTGGACATGGCTAGCACACCATGAATTTCCTTTCAGTGGCAGATGCTAGGCAGTGCTCGGAAAAGTTCTTTTTCAGGATTACAATTCCCATAATCCCCAGGCAGCGTGGGCATTGGTCATATTGGCTGGGGGGTATTCTGGATATTGTTGTCATATTTTTTTTTTTAAAAAGGACTTTTCTAAGCTCTTGCTAGGATTTGTCAGAATTTACACCCAAAGGGAACAGCATCGGTCATTACCTCTTTCAGACAGCAAGGCAGACCCCAAATATTTTGCTGCCTGAGGCAAAGGAGAAGATGGCACTCGCACTCTGCCATTCCATGCCTGGAAGCGAACTAGGTTGCCAGCTAAATCTTACTTGATGCTGGTGATGGGATTGGAGGGTAGAGAGCCACTGTAAAGGCTCACCCAGTTTTACCTTCCAGTGTCAAGAGATCAACTGTGTGGTTCAGAAGGAGCAACCCGATGAAACCCTCACCGTTTCTGCATCCGCGCCTGCCTCTCGAGAGGATTGTCTTGCTTTGTGGTGGCGTCTTGCTGCAGCAGGAGGGACTCAAGTCTGCTTTTCGAACTACAGATCCCAGAATCCCTGAGCCAGCTGGGAGATGGTGGCTGTAGCAGTCCAATGTGGAACGTAAAGCAAAGTGTTCTGCTTATATACCGGCCCATACCACTTCAAGTAGTCTCTGGGCGGTTGAGTTTTTAATTACAGTATGCAGGCTACACATTGCCCCTCCCCCCAGCAAAGCTGGGTGCTCATTTTACCGACCTCGGAAGGATGGAAGGCTGAGTCAACCATGAGCCTGCTACGTGGGATCGAACCCCTGGTTGTGAGCCACGAGGCTCCTAAGTGGGGGTGTTTCCTTCCTCTCCAGCCCCATGTAGGGGTGTTTCCTTCCTCCCCAGCTCCACCGGCCACAAACTATGGACAACACCCTGAACAGATGGTACAGAGGGAGACATTGTGGGTAACGAAAAGAGAAGGTGGCCCCATGCCCCTAAATCTTGGCTATAGCATGTTATTTACGTCCATGGGAGTCCCTGCTGAGGTAGGAGGGGGTGGGCTCTCGAACCTGGAATCACCAACGACAGTCTTCCCTAGGTTCACTCTGAGCTATTGAGAAAGCTTTGCTCTGCTCCCCAGGGAAGGGTGGGAGGCAGATTAGGAACTCCTCACAGATCCCTAGACGATTTGCTGCAGCCCACAAAGTCCTTCTGGTTCCTGTTGATTTGGATTCCCGTGGGCGATGGCTGCAGGATTCCCTTTGCTAAAATAGGTGGTTGAAATAGATAGGAAACCAAAGTGGATTCCCCCCCCCCGCCTGGGCTGTGGATGTGTCTCAAAGGCATCCTTCTGAGGCACCATTTTCTGTCTGGTTCCAGTTGCTGAATCTTAAGGTTCTAATTATACATATATATATATAAAAATAAAGAATATACCCCACAAGTTTAAAAGCCACCTCCCTTGGCTTGAAAGGATTTACAGTGCCTAACTATTCCTAAACTACTGTGACAAGGGGAGGACCGTAGGGTGTGCCTTAATTAAAAAATTAAGCTGCCATAACGGGCGCATCTACCACCAGTGTTCTTTGGAAAGGAGAGGGAGGGTGGGGGGACCCATGCCTTTCTGATCTCCCCTCCTCCCAATCTGTCTCTGTGCACACATACTCACACACTTTTGTATATGCACATGAGTCTCTCTGCGTGTACGTTGCACCTCAGGGCACCCTCTGGTTCTCAGATGGCCACGTTGAATAGATGAAGGGGAAACCCAGGCACGTTCCAGTTATGCTGAAGGCAAGGCCCAACCCCAGACTACGGAGGCATAGGGGAACAACGGAGACCACCACACGTTGGCTTGGGAAGGTTTCGGAGAGGAGGGAAGGGCTTCGGAAGTGGGTGATCTATAGGGCCAATTACGGGGCTGAGGATGAATTGTAGGGCTGGTCCTCCTCATCAGAGTATAAGGGCAATTGTAAGCGCCCACCCCCACTTACTTAATCAATTTCGCTAACGGTGTGAAGCCAGGCACGCAAAAGAGGAGGTTCTCTGGAATGGAAGGGATTCTTACATTATTGCACTTCCAGGTTTGTATAACGCAAGAAGTCACTGGCCTATACTGGAACAAATGCGTCAGACCTGAGGCTGAAGATCGATAGTTCCCTCATGCATTTCGCTCTCACGCACCGGTCTTTGATAAGGTTGAAGAGTTTAGGATAGTGTGGCCAAACTGAAGCCCATACTAAGGACATTTTGAAGGGCATCTAGGACTCCACAGGATCCCCAAGTCCACCCTGCCAAAATTTCTTTCCAACATACCCCTGCCTTTTTTTTTTTGCATTACTGCAAAGAGTAGTATTTCTGCTCCTTCAGGTATCTAGGAGCAGCAGTTTATGCAGAGGTAGACCTTAGGACCTCCCCCAGCCTCCAAATTTTAAAAAAATAAAATAAGAAGGGACATATAGCCCCCTGAAGACACCCAATAAGCTCCACAGGGGTTTCAGGATGGATGGATTACATTTTGCTTTTCTTTCTTTCACTGTTTGAGGGCTGCCTTGTACACACACTCTATATTTATTAGTAGAACATGTAGGTGGCGTCTGACTAAAGGAGGGAAGCATCCTTTCCTTAGTCTGATTGCCATGCTTAGGAGTGAAGCATCTCAGTTCCCATTGGACCTTCCCCGCCTTGCCTCCAATCAGAATTACTGTATAAATGTAAATATAGGGTTACACACATTGGATTTCAGAAAGCAGGTGCTGTGTTTAGGTCCGATGCTGCTGGACTACAATTCCCAGCATCCTCCCTCCACTGGTCATGTTGGCTTGAGCTGATGTGAACTGCAGTCTAACCATGTCTGAAGGGCTGTCTCCTGCCCGCACCCGGGTTAACGAAACCATGGCAATCTCTTTGATTTTGGTACTCGATATAAGCCACTTGGGAGTCCTGCTTCATCAGGTTTGCGCAGAGGAAATGAAACCATGTTGTCTGGCATCACACCCAGTGGGCCCCCTCCCACCACCTTTCCTCTACAGAGATAAGCCCTGGAGTTTGGGTAACCAAACCATCATAAAGAAACAATATACCCAACACCTTGAGTCTGCAGTCATGAACTGCTTTTGGTCTCAGGAATGGCCACCTAAGATTTCATCCAGGTTGATATCTTTCATCCAGTCATCATTGCCAGGCTCCGTTTTCAGCAAAGAATCAATGAAGTCCGGGTCGCTGTTGAGCGCTGGCCCAATGTTATCCCCTTGCTGGTTCAGAAAGTCAAACGCCAGGTCACTGCTGTGATCTGTTCCTTGATATGCCCTGGCAGATATTGGGTTGGTACCAGAAGGGAAGTGATTGGATGACAAAGAGTGGGGTGGGGTCATGCCCACCCCGGGTTGATTTAAGTGTGGCACGGTCTGCGCCCGTACCTGGTTAGCCCTTGTGCTCTGGGATTTCGACGTCCCGGCTACTTGTCCATTGAGAGTCTGATTCATTTGGGTCATGGGTGTCCTTATCTGGATGGTGGCCAGTTGGTTAGGAGCCACCGTGGCACGTGGGGCAAACTGCTGGTGGGGACCAGGGCGCTGCAACAGCTGGTTGGCATAAGAACCACCTGAGGTGAAGGGGGAGCCCACCACCTTCTGAGTTTCCTGCTGCTTTGCTCCTGTTTCTTGAGATCCCCAGCTCTGAGCTGCCGAATTGGAGGCCACCATCATGTTGGGAGGTCTTTGTGTGGATGTCCCCTGGTTCAAAGTGGGTTTCCCTGGCTGGGGGTTGATCCCCTGCCCACTGTCAAAGGTAGGCAGGTTATTGCCTTGCCCGGGGGGTGCCTGCCGAGGCACGGTCGGGTTGTTCTGACCTGCAATGATTGGGTTTGGGTTCCTGTTCTGCGGAACGGGGCTCATCCCTGAAGACGTTGTGTTGTAAGTACTCGGTTGACTGCAAGGGACGTTCCCGTAACAGCTCATGGGATGGCCTGCTGGAAGGGAAGCCATCCTGGTCCCGTGAGCTGTAGACAAGAGATTCGAAGCCTGCGGAGACAGGCTGGGCGTGGGAATCGTGTTGGGAAAGCACAAAGTCGAACTGATGCTCGCAGCAGAAGGTCCACCTAGAAAATGAAGGAAAAGGTGAAAAAAAATGTCCCTGATCATTTGTTTCATAGGTAGCGGGTTGGACTAGATGGCCCTTGAGGTCTCTTCCAACTCTATGATGGCATGATTCCATGAAATACTCTCAGCCCTGAGAGGAGACACTCAACACATGCCGGAAAAACACCAGGGATGGAAAATGAAGGATGACCAGAAATGAAACCAATGTTTGGATGAACCATGTCAGAGGGATAGTAGAGAGAAGGTCCCGCACCAAAGGCTCGTGAATAAACTTGCCAGTCATGGAATCTAGGGATAGGTCTTGTCCTGGATCAGCAACTGGCTAAGGGACAGGAAACAGAGGGTAGCAGTAAATGGACACTTCTCTAAGTGGAAGGAGGTAAAGAGTGGTGTCCCCCAAGGTTCAGTAATGGGACCCCTGCTTTTCAGCCTCTTCATAAATGATCTAGAAGTAGAAGTAAATAGCAAGGTAGCTAAATTTGCCGACAACACTAAATTATACAGGGTAGTAAAACAGAGAGATTGTGAGGAGCTCCAGAGGGATCTCTTGACACTGGGAGAGTTGGCAAACCAGTGGCAAATAAGCTTCAATATTAGTAAGTGCAGAGTGATGCACGATGGGGCAAAAAACAAACAAAAAAACCAAAAACAAAAACAAAAAAAACAATTACATTTATAAACTGATGGGGTCTGAACTCTGTGCAACAAACCAGGAAATGGAACTTGGTGTCCTGATGGACAGCTCAGTGCAGGTATCAACCCAGTGTGCCGCAGTAGTGAAAAAAGCAAAATCAATGCTAGGGCTCATTAGGAATGTTATAGTCAGCAAGTGTCATTTTGGCCTCTTTATAAATCTATGGTGAGGCCCCATCTGAGGTATTGTGTCCAGTTCCGATCACCATACCTCCAGAAGGATATTATGGAAATTGGAAAAGGAGATCAACTAGAATGTTTAGGGGACTAGAAAACCTTCCTTACCATCTGAGGCTGCAACGGCTGGGCCTCTTCACTCTTTAATGACAGTGCCTAAGAGGTGACCTGATTGAAGTTTATAAAACCATACACGGTATGGACAAAGTAGATAAGGAAAAGCTGTCTTCCTTATCGTACAAAATAGCGGACCCAACTTACTGGGTCCAGAGTTGTGGTCCTCTGCCCAGCCGGACCTTCGGGGGCTGGAAGATGGTGCCAGCCGGGGGCCACTCAGGTGGACTTACCCACGCCGCGCTGGGCGCCAGTGCCAACCCCGGGTGCCCAGCAGGTTTTGCGGCCACGGGCATCCAGGCACTGGTCAGCCTGCGCAGGCGCAGAGGATTCGCCGGCACCCACCCTTTAAAAGGGGCCCATGGCTATCATTATGGATGCCTAAGGACAACCTCCAGGTTGGAGAGAGAGGCAGGATACCTCTCAATACCATTTGCAGGGAATCATAAGCAGGTGAAGACATCTGCTTGGGAATACCCTGAAGCAAATGGTGAGGCAGTGTGTGAGATAGAATGCTGGACTGGATGGGCTGTGGCCTGTTCCAGCAAGGCTGTTCTTATGTAGAGAGGACACATCGTTAGTAATTAAGCACTGCAGTTCTGAGCTTTGGTTATATGTAGCGAGGAATATTTCAACAGCCATTGGCATGAAACGATCCTCCCTACCCAGAGGAATATGGATCTTTAGCCAAATGGAGAAAAATACCAAACAGCCTCTGAGAATCATCAAGACCAGAGAAGATGGAGCCTGTTGCTTCACAAACAGATGGCCAGCACCCTACACCAGTGGTGGTGAACATTTGGCACTCCAGAGGTTTAGGACCACAACACCCACAGCCCTTTGTCATTGGCAATGCAGGCTCGGGATTCTGGGAGTTGTGGTCCAAAACATCTGGAGTGCCAAAGGTTCGCCACCGCTGCCTTATACTCTGGGCTAGCTTCATGACTTGTTTCAAAAGGCACTGTGGTTGGGACACGGGTTTCGCATCTCACTCCAGGACAAAGTTTTCTATTTCCCCCTCTTAATTGCCGGCTATTTTTAGTCTTCTTTCCCCCTCCACGACTGTTAATTTCTACCAGATGGGAAGAAACTGCATTCCAATTAGTGTTCGGCAGAAAGGAGAACCAGACCTCTGAGAGATCCGGAGCGGATCTCTCAGAGGTCCGCTTCGTCCCGACCGACCAGAGCCTCGCTCTCCCTCTCGCTCCGGGTGGCCACTCTGAGGGAGGCCCAAAGGGTTTCTACCCTGAGTCGGGCCTTCTCAGTGGTCACCCCAACATTTTGGAATAGACTGCCATCGGAGCTAAGGCTGGCTGAATCACTGACGGCATTTAGGAGAGCTTGAAGACCTGGCTCTTTAGGGAAAGCTTCGCTGATCACTTAGGGCGTTTTACACGACCCCTAAGATCTGCTGGCAACTTAAATTTAGACCAGATATCTTGGGGGTTTGCTCCTCTTCCTGTGTTCCCACCCCTCCGCACTCCCTTGCTCCTGTCTGCGTGAGGGGAGGGAGAAAAAAAGAGAGAAAAGAATGTAGGCTCACCTCCGCTCTGCCGTCGGGAGCTGCCCCGGGAAGCATACCAGTCTCTTAAAGGGGCAGGGGACAAAAAAAAAAAAAAAAAAAACCAAACAGAAGGCAGGAGAGCGCAATCTGCATCAGAAATTTTTCACCTTTGGAGACCAGGTACTTGGAAAATGCACTGGGACGCACTTAGGTGGGCGTGGTCGTACTTAATTTTTTTTATAGTCCGGAGCTGGTGAGAAAACAATTTTAAGCTCCACATCTGGGAGCCCTTTGCCTCGGATTTTAGGGGTCGTGTAAAAGCGCCCTTAGTGCACGATGGTACGTTTGTCAATCGGTTTGTATTATTTGTCCCAGCCCTTTCTTGCCAGATCCATTTGTTGTATGCTGTCTGTTGTTCTGTTTTATCTTTTATATTTGATTTTTTGTTGGGGTTGTTTTCTTGGGCAAATTGTTTATTTTGGCAATTTGTTGTATACCGCCCAGAGTTCCTGAGGGAAAGTTGGGTGGTTAAAAACTAAATAAATAACTAAATAAATAAATAAATAAATAAATAAATAAATAAGTGGTGGTGGAGAAATGTGTCAGTTTATCGTGAAATGTTCATTTATTTCTGTAAGTCAACTCAAAAGGTGAACTAATATATAAGATAGACTCCTTACATGCTAAGCGAGATATGTCAAGCCTTACTTTGGTATAATTGTGATGATTATGGCGTACAGCTTATGAAAACCTCAAACTCACAATCTCAGAAAATTAGAATAACGTGAAAAGGTTCCATGTTCAAAGTAGTGCATCAAGAGCCACCACACAGAGACAGATCCTGGGCATGGGCTTCAAATGTCATATTCCTCTTTTGAAGCTGCTCCTGAACAACAAACAACATCAGAAGCGTCTTAGATGGGCTACAGAAAAAAAGAACTGGTCTTTTGCTCAGTATTTCAAAGTCCTCTTTTCTGATGAGAGCAACTTTTGCATCTCATTTGGGAACCAAGGACCCAAAGTCTGGAGGAAGAATGAAGAGGCACACCATGCACGATGCTTGAAGCCCAGTGTGAAGTTTCGACAGTCTGTGTTGATTTGGGGAGCCATGTCATCATTAAGGCCAGAGTCAACGTAGTCGTCTACCAGGAGATTTTGGAGCAGTTCATGCTTCCTTCCGCAGACGAACTTTATGGAGATGCTGAGTACATATGCATGCTTAGACTTTTCAGAGGTCCAATATTGTTCTATTTCCAATCCTTGTGTTATTGATATCATGTAATATTCTAATTTTCCGAGATTTTGAATTTTTTGGGTGTTTATAAGCTGTATGTACACCATAATCATCACATATCCCACTTAGCATGTAATGAGTGTATCTCATGTATTAGTTTCACCTTTTGAATTGACCTACTGAAATAAATGAACATTTGCACAATATTCTAATTTTTCCGAGTTTCACCCTGTATGCCTGCAGAAAGAGTAATGGTTTCACTAGGAGGGGGAGATTTTTTTTAGTAGTTAAAGCCTGCATTTTGGTTGGCCAACTTGCAAGCAATGTGCATGGGACAAAAGGGGGAAGTCTTTAATCACCTAAAATATCTTTTTCTTGGTAACATCTTCTCCTAGCAGAGATTTTTGGTAGTTCTAGACTTCTTCCTTTGGTCCCTCAGTTTGCACACAATTAACTGACTGTGTGTGTGTGTGTGCTGTGTCGTTACAGTCGTGACCGACTCTACGTGACTCCATGTCCATGGAGTTTTCTTGACAGGAGTACTGGAGTGGCTTGCCAGTTCCTACTCCAGGCGCCTACAGCACCTGGTATTCCCTGGAGGTCTCCCATCCAAGTACTAACCAGGGCCGACCCTGCTTAGCTTCCGAAATCAAGCGAGATCGGATGTCCTTAGGGCATCTAGGCAGCAATAAACTGACTACTCTCCATTTAAACAAGATGCAAGACAAGAGTAGGCCTTTAATTTCTGAAAATCTGCCCCTGCCAATAACATCATCGCTTTCCACAGGTATAACTTATGCAACAAGATTTTGGGCCATGTGTGTTTTGAAAGGTACATGAACATGATCCTCCCTCCTTCTCTTTCTGAGGTAATTTCCTGCTTCCTCTTCCTCTTAATGAAAGAGAAGCGGGCTCCAATGGTTTCTCCATAATGGCTGAGCAGACTCCATTTGTTTATCCAGCTGCACAAGGGCAACTGTATAAGCTTCATCCTCTCTGTCAGGCATTCCTTAACTTGATTGTTCCTGATGGTTTAACTAAATTCCTAATCCCAGCTTTGTTACAGGCAGGCCAGGTTCCTGGGCATCGTCTCCTTCTCAGCCAAAAAGAAATTATTTGAGTTCAAAAAGGCAGAGAAGGGGAACACCACTGTCCTTTGTTTTAAGAGATGGGCCATACATTCCAAACCGCTAGCTTGAGGAGAAGCTTGGAAATAACTTGTAGACGGCACTATCTCCATCTAAGAAGCGAACCTGGCTTCAATATCATCAGCCATGCGAATGTGGGACATTAATAGCAGCCGGACGACTAGAACAGCGGTGTCCAAACTCCGTCCCTCCAGATGTTTTGGATCATAACTCCCACAGTCCTTTGTCACGGACAATCTAGGCATGGAATTCTGGGAGTTGTGGTCCAAAACATCCGTAGGGCTGAAGTTTGGACAGCCCTGGACTAGAAGGTGATGCATGGCCTCGGTGAAGATGGTTTACTGTCGAAAGCTCACTGTTTGTTTGTTTTTGCTTTTTGTTCTATATTCAAAAATAAAAATAATTTTAAATTAAGGGGGATCACCTCTTCCTGCGTTTGTACGTTTTCCACAACCCCGCGGCCCTTTCCCGAGCTTTCTTTTGAGCTCACTAGTGGCAAAATTGGATGTGAAGCCAGAGGCCTGACCAAATGAAGGAAAGCTTTCCAGAGGAGAAACACTGCTGTGGGGATGGGCTTCTCTCAGACAGATTTTGGCCACAGACAGCTTTAGCTGCTTCTGCAAGCATGTTTAGACTCCTCTTTCTATAGCAAATGTCTCATTACATCAGGGGTGGTGTTTATGGTGTGTAAGAGGAACAGCTCCAGTGGTCTATTAAACTTTAAAGGAACTTCACTGTCTGCCCAACATCTTCCAGTCTCAGTCTCCAAACACCTTGACACTATGTTGAAGCTCCCAGCGTCTACCACATGCTCTAACCCAGTGCTTCCCAACCGTAGGTCCCCAGAATGTTCTTGGACTACAACTCCCAGAAATCCTGGTCAGCACAGCTAATAATGAAAGCTTTTGTGGATTTTAGCTCAAGAACATCTGGGGACCCAAGGTTGTAAACCACGTCTCTCCTTGTTAAACCACACTGGCATTCAGAACATATGTACACACAGCCTTTAAAATGGCTGTTGGCTCAGCAAACACAGAAAATATGAGCACATAGGTGTACTGGGTTGGGCCAATAAGAACAGATCTAATTCTCTCTGTGTCCCTTGTGAGTCTGAATAGGATTTGCCAGTCTTAGCTTTCAGACGAGTTAGGTCTGTGTGATTTTTCTATCTTTGGATATGCTCTAATTGGTCACTCTCTATACGGCATGTTCATCAATGCTATAACTGCTGGAGGAGAGGGGAGGGTAAAGGTCAATCAAGTGATATCAAAATAAAATAAAATAATGCAGCTTCTCTGAAAGAAGTGGAAGAATGCCTAAGGACAAGAAGACATAAGAACATAAGAAGAATCGTGCTGGATCAGGCCAAAGGCCCATCTAGTCCAGCTTCCTGTATCTCACAGTGGCCCCACCAAATGCCTCTGGGAGCACACGAGACTAGAGATCTGTCTCCTGATACCACTCCCCTGCATCTGATCCTTGAAGTACTCTGGTTTTAAGCGTGGAGATTACACATCTCCATCATGGTTTGCAACCTGTAATCAACTTTTCCTCCAGGAATCTGTCCAAACCTCTTTTGAAGGCATCCAGGCCAGATGCCATCACCACATCCTGTGGCAGGGAGTTCCATAGACTTACAACGCGCTGGGTGAAAAAATATTTTCCTTTGTCAGTTCTACTCTCCCAGTCCTCAATTTGAGTGTATGTCCCCTAGTTCTGGTATTTTGGGAGAGAGAGAAGAGCTTCCCTCTATCCACTTTACTCATACCCTGCATTATTTTGTATGTCTCAATCATATCCCCCCTCAGGTGCTTTTTTTCCAGACTAAAGAGCCCCAAATGTTGTAGCCTTTCATCATAAGGGAGGACCTTTGTGGAGCAAGTAGAATTAAGGCGCAAAGAGGATTCAATGATGGAATGGCTGAACAAGCTGCAAGCTCAAAGAAAGTGACTAAGGAGACAGGAAAAGAATATAAGGGAAATCTTACACAGACCTCCAAGACAGAGGAGGGAGAAAGGGCTACTCTTGGCAAATTTTGAACTCCTCCATGGTCTGGGTTGCAGGTTTCCAGTTGACTTGTGTTTTAAAAGTGGCACTTACCTGAATACTGGTGGGACTGCTGGTTGTTGACCTGATTCCTTCTTTGGTCTTTATAATCTGGTGGTGGCCTGGTGAGGTGTCTATTCAATTGATCTTGAGGAGTTATCTTCTCCTGTAGGATGAGAACAGAAAGAGAAACAGATCACGTCGATTCATAATTTGCAGCCACACATCTGGAGAGCTCTTGATTAGACAAGACAAAAGAAAATAATTTCTTTACCCAGCATGTTGTTAGCCTACGGAACTAGCCTCGATGCCTTTACAAGGCGATTCGGCAGATTTCTGGAGGAAAAGGCCATTGCAGGTGACATGCCATGACGGGGACATGTGTTATCTTCAGACTTAAAAGGAGGGGGCCTCAAAATGCCAGGCGCCGGGGAGTGGCATCAGGAGAAAGGTATCATGTTGTCTCATGTGATCCCAGAGGTATCTGGTGGGGCCACTGTGAGATACAGGAAGCTGGACTAGATGGGGCCTTGGCTCTTTTTATGCTCTAAAGTTGCAAGTTTCTGAGGCACAGATGCAGCTCTCTCTCTCTCTCTCTCTGTGCTCCACAGGGTGGATAAAAAGGCACCCCCTGACTGGTTCTTGCATCCTCTCTGTCTTCCCTGTTCTCCCCCAGCAGGAAAACAAGGTGAGTCCCAGCTGATAGAACATTTTATATAGATCACAGATGCCTCTGCATGATTTAACGCCCCTAAATGCCCTTTTGAAACCAAACAAAACCAAACTCTGGGCTTCTGGTTTTAATTTTTTTTTTTTTAAAAAAAAAAACCTAATTATAATCTTAGAACTGCAATGTTGGAAGGATCATCAAATCTACCCCAAAGTCAAGGAGCCCCAGTGGGGAACTGAGCTCCCGACCTCTGGCTCCACGGTCAGATGCCTAAACCACTGAGCCATCCAGGGACTCCTTGAAAGGTCATAGAATCATAGAATCATAGAGTTGGGAGAAACCTCAAGGGTTATCCAGTCCAACCCCCTGCCATGCAGGAACCCCCATCACAGGACTCCCGACAGATGGCCATCCAGCCTCTGCTTAAAAACCTCCAAAGAAATTTGGTCCCAAATTGATCCCTGGTCCCATCCAATTTATCCTTCCCAGAGGTACCATAATGCATGTCCTGGGCTCAGAATAAATTGTGTGTGTGGTAATTGCTCAGTTGTGTGCATATGCTGCTGATCTAGGGAAAATGGTGTCAGTGAATTTGACATTAGCAATATGACTTAAACTGGGTGAAAAAAACAATCTCTCTTTCGTAGTCTCTTGCACTCAAAACAACAGTGACTCTAATACTTTGTACACTTATCTCAGTAATATTTACTACACCCATGTAAGGCTAATGAAGAACAAAGACAGGGTGGGTGGCATAAAACAATCCAACAGAGATAAGATCAGAACCTGGAAAGTTAGTGGTGGTAGATATTAAGATCTGTTATCTACCTGTAAAACACTGGTAAGGCTGTCTTGATCCAAAAGAAGAGGAAAGAAACCAACCTCGTCACAACCAACAAAAGCGGTGATGGTGGTTGGGGTTGCAGCCAACAACCGAAAGGGGATGAAAACCCATTTTCTGAATCATAGAATCATAGAGTTGGAAGAGACCTCAAGGGCCATCTAGTCCAACCCCCTGCCATGCAGGAACCCCCATCACAGTATTTCCGACAGATGGCCATCCAGTCTCTGTTTAAAAACCTCCAAAGAAGGAGACTCCACCACCGTTCTCCTGCAGCATTCCTTCTGTTCTCCTCTCTGCCAACTGTCAAAATGCATCCGCTCTCCTTATAGAAGGAAGGCATTTTTTTCTCCCCAGCTTTGCAGTCCAAACACAAGGAGGCTTTCCAAGGGAGTATGTCTGTGAAGATTCTCAGTCATCCAGGTGAGTTTATCTGGAAGTTGAGTCACGGCTACTGGACTTCTTTTTTGAGAGATAGAAACGTTTCGCTGCTCATCCAAACAGCTTCATCCGTCTGAATACAGCTAGTGCGAGTCCTCCATCTTATAGTCAGCTTTGACCTCTTGTCACCCTGGTCTGAATTAGGCTCATAAGATGAACAGTTGCCTGAACAGGCTTGTTAGGGAGACAATAGTATCCATAGCCTTAAGGTGAACAATGGCCTAAGGTGCTGAAACCTATCAAGAATGGGTCATTAGCTATGGCCTTGGTGGTGAAGGCTTTTTGATTTGTCTGTGTACTTTGGAAAGCACAGCCTGATAAGTAGCAGATAGACTATGCCTGAGCCCACTACCTCTGTTAAGGGAGGGGTTTTCAATGCTCACATGGATGGCTTTCCTTACTCCTCTCTCAAACCACCTCTCTTCTTTGTCTAATATGTGTACATCCCCAAATTTATGCATAGACAGTGCCCACCTGGGCAGTCCTTTGTACACTGCCAGCATCTGCTTTAGTACGGAAATGTAACTCGTCGCTACCTACTGAGAGCCCAACTGCCCTGGAACCCTGTTTTCCTTGTGGCTGAAAAGGACAAATCTCCCACCCCCTTTGTCTGCTGCAGCTATGTGTCAAGGTTCTAACTCACTTGACGGAACCATGTCACAGAGCATGAATTGTGGGGTGAGAGGCCTGTGTTAGGTCAGCTTGGAAATCAGCCCTTATTCTGTACTGTACTGTACTGTACTGTACATTTGTTTCCAATGCGCACAATTCTCCCATTGACTATAGCTGGAAGGGGCACCTTCTCCAAGGTATGAGAGACACAGAGGCTCTCTCTGGATCTCACAGGGCTGCCCTTAGACCCCCCAACCCCACCCCTCTCCCTTTTCTTTTGATTTAAAAACAACATCTTTTACTCAATTCTGCCCACCTATAACTCTTAATATTAGTTTTGAATGTCTTGCGATCATTATTTATATGTCGATCCTATTTTACTTGATTTCTATTTTTATTTTACTGTATCAGATGTATGTAACTATGTACGCATTTGCATTTGTTTAGTTTTGTTGTTACCCATCCAGAGTGGCCTTTGCTATCAGATGGGTGGTATAAAAATCAAATGAACGAATGAATGAATGAATGAATGAATGAAAAGTCTCTCCATGCTCTCTGGGAAATGCAGGGCAAATTCACCCTGCTTCACGTGCCCTATAGATCTATTTTGGGTTCAGAGCAAAATAGGTCAGAGCTATTTTGGGGCATTCTTTCCAAAACTGGAAGTAAATAAAGTCAAAAGGACAGTGACTTTATTCAAACGAAAAATAAAAGCGGGGAGTGACCACCACAGCACAGGAAGCCCTCGTATTGGGAGCAAGGCTAGTGTCGTGCTCATATTTTAACTTGTGATCAATCCTAATGTGTTATTTGGTAAAGCAAGCCAGCTTCTGATCCAATAGTTAAAGTTAAGCAGAGTTTATCCAGGCTCAGGCGTCACATCAAGGCTCAGCTAGTCTAAAAGAAGTAAAAACATCCCAACACCTCTTTGCAGTTGCGATGGAAGAAGAATCAAGGGAGCAGAACAGCTTGACACACAGTGTAGCTCATCTACAGAGCAGTGTCATTCAGCATTATGCACGGCCAAGGCTTTCTGTCTAGCCCAGTGCTGACTGCTGTAACCAGAAGCAGTTTTCCATGGCCTCAGGAGTCCCTCAGAGCACTTATTACCTAATCAATGCAGTCATTCAGCACTCAATCCCAGGTCAGTCAAATAACAGCTCACTCAAGCACTTTACGCTTCCACCTGGAGATGGCAGACATGATGGGCATGGAAATCATATGATCTGCCCCGTGGCCTCAACCTGACCTTGAACTGTGGCCAAAAATCCTATGGCATAAGGGAAAACACATAACTCTTGGTGGCAAATTGCTGCTTATTAATGAGGTGCTGGTTGCGCTCCTGGGCACATGCTCACGAAACACAACCAGGGCGGTGTCAATGCACGGCAAAACATAACCTGAACTTCCTGGATTTTCCCATGCAAGTAGGAATCACCAATAGGATTCAGACTGGTGTCCTTAGCATGATTATGGTGCCACCGCAAGTCAACTGAACCCAAACCGCCTTGAATTTTAGGCTGCTACTGCTCAGAGTTTCACAGGAGCAGGTCCTGCAGACAAGCCCTATGAGAACAGATTGAAGGAACTGGGCATGTTTAGTCTTAAGAAAAGAAGACCAAGGAGAGATGATGACTGTTCAAATACTTGAAAGACAGCCATACAAAGGAAGGCAAAGATCTGTTCTCAGTCCTTCCAAAATGCAGGGCACATAATAATAGGCTTACGGGAACTCCGATTTAGGCTAAATATCAGGGGAGGGGAAATACGTTTAAACGGTTAGAGCAGTACAGCAATGGAACCAACGACTTCAGGAGGAGGTGACTGCTGCAATGATGGATGCATTAAAGAGGAAAATTAAATAACCATCGATCAGAGAGACTTTGATTTGGATTCCTGCACTGAGAAGGTTGGGTGAGTGGGTTTGCATACGATAGCCTTATAGGCCCCTTCCAACTCTCAAGTTCTATGATTCCATGATTTTGTCATTATTAGCAGGAACATTTTGTAGACTAAATATGGCCAGGGCCCTGTCCCCAAAGTTCAACCCATGGTGAACCTCGCAGCACCTCCGGATTCCGAGGAAGTCATTTTGACTTTAGATCCGTGCTTAGCTTGGGGCGCTTTTACATGACCTCTAAAACCCGCTGGCAACTTAAATTCGGACCAGAGATTGTGGGGTTTTGTTCTGCTTCCTGTGTTCCCACCCTTCCGCACTCCATTGCTCCTGTCTGTGGTGAGGGGAGGGAGAAAAAAAGGGAGAAAAAAATGCAGGCTCACCTCCGTCTGCCGGAGCAACCCCCTAGGGATTCCTGTCTGTTAAAGGGGGGGCAGGGTCAGCAAAAACAAACAGAAGGTGAGGAGAGCCTGGCATCCACATCTTTACAATCCACATCGGAATTTTTTTTACCTTCGGAGAGCAGGTACTTGTAAAATGCGCGGGGGCGTGCTTAGGTGAACATGGTCATACTTAATTGTTTTTAAAGTCCGCAGCTGGTGGGAAAACAATTTTAATTTCCGCATCTGGGAGCCCTTTGCATCGGATTTAAGGGGTCGTGTAAAAGCAGCCTTAGATGAGGAGGAACAAACTGAAACTAAACCCAGACAGGGTAGCTTCTTATAAAACACAATTTGAAGGCTTACCACTTCTATTATCATTTGTTGTTGCTGTTGTTGCTGCTGCTGTTGTTGTTGTTGTTGCTGCTGCTGCTGCTGTTGTTGTTGTTGTTGTTGCTGCTGCTGATGTAGAAGGAGTTGTTGTTTGAGCTGCTGATTCATCAGTGCTTGCTGCGGCGAATTTATGTAACTGCTTCCAGCATTTGGATTTGGGCAAGCGCTGCCAGCGGGATTGGGACCAGCGTTTTGCCCTATGACCGAGTGCTGATCCTGTGAATGACCAAGGGGAAAGGGTGTTTGTGTGTTAAAAGTTTTGCAAGCGCACAAGAACAGAAAAACCGCCCACCCAACCTTCTGAAGACTGATTTTTAAAATATAAGCCCTTCTTCCCTCAAAACATTCGGCAGCTAGAAAGTTGTCACAGAAAAAAATCAGAAAAAAAATCACAGGGCTGCCTCTGTAGTGGAATATCTTGGCCTTATGGCAGCAGCTGATGGATGGTCAGCAGAAGCAATCGTGTTGCCCTGGAAACCATTTGGGAAGCTGTCATAACATTTTGTAGGCATCAATGTGATTAGGCAGCAACGACTACATTGACAGATACCAACAAAGCAACAAGTGTAGTACATGGGTTTCCAAAAATAGCTGCCCAGATGCTGTTGGGACAGAAGTTCTAACCAGATTACTGGTATCTCATTCCTCAGATTTCGTGGCCAAAACATGAGACCAGAAGGTCTTTGGGATGTCACACGAGTGGTCTCTGGGGTGTCACTGAGGCAGGGCAAGTGAAGGTGTCACTGAGGCAGGGCATGTAAGGAAGAACACCCATGCAAACACCTCCAGAGAGATCTGTGAAAGTTCTCAGTCATCCAGGTGCGATGAAGCTGTTCATCCAGACCGATGAAGCTGTTTGGATGAACAGCGAAACGTTTCTATCTCTCAAAAAAAGAAGTCCAGTAGCCATGACTCAACTCCCAGACCCCCAGAGAGAGTAAACAACCCCTGGGTACCAGCTGGGGAGGAGTGCAGAATGGTGCCACATCTTTAAAGACCGTCTCCCAAATAAATATTATTTTCTTTCTCTTTCCAGCCCACTTGCACTGAGATTGTGCTCACTTTCAAAGGGCATAGCAGTTCTTTGAGACTTCAACCAGTGCCTAAGTAAATAAAATAGGACTGCCAAGTACTTGAAATGCTTCATTAAGAAAAGCTGAAGGGTCGCTGAAGTTAAGAGGTTTCCTTGCGTGCCTAAGTGCTGATAAATATGGAACCTGGACATTCCAAAATCCCATTACCATAATGGAAAAAGCTCTTCACCATTTGTATTGTCCTTGTTGCACTCTCAACAACACAGAACCACAGACCAGGTCCTCCAATATTAGTCTTAGTATTTGGACCTCTTCCCGGAAACAGGCAAAGACCTTCCTCGTCAAGCAAGCTTTCCATAAAAGATGGACTACCTATTATGTGACTTTTAGATGGATTACCATGCATGATTGCATTGACTGATCTCATAAGAACTGATCTCATAAGGGAACCAGTGTTTTCCATGCTAGTTTCCATCCATCACGATGGAAATTTTTCTTTTTGTGTGTGCTTGGTAGCTTTAATGTTACCTTTACTGTTGTAAGATGCCGCCTCTAATTCCCTGTCCTTAACTTGAATATGTTTTGAATGTTCTGGGTTGTATATTGTTCCTCATTAATATTGTAAGCCACCTTGTGTCCTTTTCCATCAGTTAAAAGGATAAAAAGGTATTAGGCAAGTGGCATAAAACTACAATGAAAAAGAAAAAATAAGCTACAAAAAAAGAGGACTTAGTACAACCCTAGTGGTTGCCAAAGGCATCCCTGAACAGCCAGGTTTTAACGGCTTTCCTGAAGGATGCCAGGGAAGGGGCCTGGTGTATCTCGCTTGGTAGTTTGTTCCAAAGCGCTGGGCCAGCCACCGAGAAGGCCCGTTTACAAGCTGCTACCCTACAGGCCTCCCTAGGGGTGGCCACCCGAAGCGAGAGAGCCATGGAGGATCGGGTGGGTTGGGCCAGCTCTGATCGTAGGGAGATACGCTCTGCCAGATACTCAGGACCCAGGCCATGGAGGGTTTTGTAACCCAAAACCAACACCTTGAACCTTATTCGGGAGGCAACGGGCAACCAGTGCAGATGAGCCAGGATGGGAGGTGATGCGGTCAAACCTGCCTGCACCAACCACCAACCTGGCCGCCGCATTCTGTACCCGCTGCAGTCGCTGAACAAGGTTCAAGGGGAGCCCCATGTAGAGCGTGTTACAATAATCTATCCTCGACATATATTCTAAATAAATAAATAAATAAATAAATAAATAAATAAATAAATAAATAAATAAATAAATA
>JAHTLZ010000007.1:39199810-39212005 GCA_023846285.1 Phrynocephalus versicolor | reverse complement strand
TCTATCTATCTATCTATCTATCTATCTATCTATCTATCTATCTATCTGTCTGTCTGTCTGTCTGTCTGTCTGTCTGTCTGTCTAAAACAGTGGTTCTCAACCTGTGGTTCTCCAGATGTTCCTGCACTGCAACTCCCAGAAGCCTCTACCACTTGTTGTGCTGAAAGGGGTATCTGGGAGTTGCAGTTCAGGAACATCTGGGGACCCACAGGTTGAGAACCACTGGTCGAAAAGGAGGTAGAGAGAAAGAACAAAAGGTTGTGTACTGAAATTTCATTGTGAAGGAATGATTATAGGATCACAGAAATGGGGCCCTGAGAGAAGAGTAAGTATCCTGGGTCTTGCTTCCCTATTAACAATAAGAATCCAACATAAAAAAGAAGAAGAAACATGTTTATACCAAGTAATTATGAAACTTCTCTTTCATCTTAAGCCCAAAATAAAACTTAACTTAATGAGTTTCTACTATTCAGCTGTAAGAAGCAGTAACACGGTTTTGCCTCCCGAAGGATTTGCAAAAGAGTTACCTCAAACATCAAACATGCATATTTGAAGGACCTTATTTGTTTTTAGTTTTCTATAATTTCCCCACCCCCTCAAAGCTGCAATGTTAATGAGTTCTTGTGTCTGATGGAGGAAAATATTTCTTACTGGGGAGAAGGTTCCAAGGAATAGAGGAATTGGAAGCATAGAAGGACAATACTGTGAGAGACAGGATATAATGTACTGTATATATACATACCTTGAAGGGCAGCATTGTATGGACAGCATTTGTGTGTAACATGTGATGTGTGTATCAATGTGAAACCCCCTTCCTGTGCTCTCTCTTTCTCTGTGTACTATATATACAAATCTACTTTTATATATACACTCACACATGCACTCACATGTGTGTGTGTATGTGCATGTGCATGTGCACACACACACACACACTCAAACACACACACTCACATCAAAAAAGCTGTGTGATCCACAAGCAAAAACAAAATTCTGGACTGGGCAATATTTTTAGTGACTCATTTAAAAAAATCAACAAACAAGGCAAGCTTTCAAGTCACCCAGAAATCGTCTTCAAGTGCAGGGGTTGTAGCTTTTGGTGAACTGGAAAGTTAGCATTTATCTTGGAAGTCAGTTTGGTTACCAAAACATTACGTAAAGCTCACAGTTATAATGATGATGGTGACGCCTACGATGCCTGACCCTTTGTCAAGTCAATTCTGACTTATGGCAACTCCTTCCAGAAGTTCCTTCCCATTTTTGTCTTATACAGGTACCCTGGATCTATGCTGTAAAAATTAGGCCACAGATTTAACCACACTGCCAGTAGTGGTGGGACACAATGGTTGTGCTTTGTATGCAGCCTAAAGTGTGGTACCCCAGGTGTGGTGGAGGCCCTCCCCCTGGCCAACCAGGTCACTTATTGACTTCTATGTGCCATTGGCGCCATTCTGCTGCAACAGCACTCCAATCCAGGTAGGAACCTAGTTGGTCCTTCCCCGTCTCCCCAGGCAGCTGACAACTCAACAACTGTGTGCAGAGACTGCCCATCCCACCTCCTTGCCAGCTGGGCTCCTGGGCTGATCGGAGGACTGCCGCTGCAGAAGGTGCTGATGGTGCGTGGAGGCCCGTATGTGGCATGGTGGGTGGGGGAGGTGGCTCTGGCACCCCTGGGGTGCCGTGCTATGTGCTTCATATGAACCACTAAGCGCCCACCTCTAGCGGGAAGACTTGGTAAGTTGTAGTTCAAGAAAGCAAAGATACAATACACATATTTGGAAGCAATTATAATACAGTATATATAATAAAATGTATATACACACATTCTCTCTCTCTCTCTCTCTCTCTCTCTGTGTGTGTGTGTGTGTGTAAAGGTCCGAATGGTCAAAGCTATAGTTTTTCCAGTAGTGATGTATGGAAGTGAGAGCTGTACAATAAAGAAGGCTGATCGCCGCAGAATCGATGCTTTTGAGCTGTGTTGCTGGAGGAGAGTCTTGGGAGTCCCCTGGACTGCAAGGAGATCAAACTATGAAATCATAAAAGAAATCAGCCCCGAATGTTTATTGGAAGGACAGGTTTTGAAGCTGAACTCCAGTACTTTGGCCACCTTATGAGGAGAGAGGAGCCCTGGGAATAGTCCCTGATGTTGGGAAAGATTGAAGGCAAAAAGAAAAGGGGACGGCAGAGAATGAGATGGCTGGATGGTGTCATCGATGCAACCAACATCAATTTGACCAAACTCCGGGATGCAGTGGAAGACAGAAGGGCCTGGTGTGCTCTGGTCCATGGGGTCACGAAGAGTTGGACACGACTGAACGACTGAACAACAACAGCATGAGGATACATTTTGTTATCATTATACCACCTATATGTATTATATATAATATAATATATACTATATTATATATACTATATGTACAGTAGTTGGTATCCATACACACACACACACACACATACACAGTACTTGGTATCCTTAGAATGGAATCTATTCCAATGTTCACATTTGCTTCTAAATGTGCGTATTAAGCCCAACTATGGCAAATTTTATAATACCATATAGCAAATGCTATAATTATAGCAAATGCTATAATTCTGTATAACAGCTATCTTTTCATATAATTCTATTATGACATTTGCAAGGTTTTGTATTCTAAGTGCTGTTACTTAAAAAAAAATATCAAAGGAAGGAAGCAGGAAAGGAACCTAGGAGGTTTGCTGGTTCCCAGTGGTGGTAAATTGAGCTTGCTGAGAAGTAGATCCAATTAATTAATCCACATGCTGTTCCTAATCTGTGATGAAACTATTACATGATTAGACGTATCAATGGTTGCTTTAGCCTCTTTTTTTTTTTTTACACTTAAAGTATGGGTTTAGAATGCTGTCTCTCCTGAACTTACATGATTACGCAGGGCAAGACTTCCTCACTAAATGTGTACCAAGGATTTCTACTCTTAAAACCAAGAGCAAAGCATGCCGCTTATATACTGCCCGTAGTGCTTAAAGCTATCTCTGGGAGGTTTTCAAATTAATTATGCAGGCTACATAAGATGGGAGGTGGAATCTACCTTGAACTGGCTGCCCAAACCTATGATCAAACTCAGGTCGTGAGGAGAATCTTCACTGCCATTACTATAGTTTGACCACGATGCCCCAAGACAATTATATTGTCATGTCCAAACTTTGGCCCTCCAGATGTTTTGGACCACAACTCCCACAGTCCTTTGTCATTGGCAATACAGGCTTGTAATTCTGGGAGTTGTGGTCTAAAACATCAGGAGGGCTGAAGTTTGGACATGCCTGTTATAACATCAAAGAGCTTAGCAACACACATCTGGAATAGCAGAGCAATTATAGAATTGATAGCTTCAGCTGGTTTGTGAAACCACTTGAGGTTATGGCTATCCAACCACAGGGAGTAAGCTAAGGAGGGCCCTTTGGGAATGATCAGGCTTGATCAGAATGATCTAATCAAGTCTGAACTTTCACATGGAAATGGCTCCCGCCAATATTGTGAAACAGCTGAATAAGTGAGCCATTTCAGGATACTAGCAAATAAATCACTTCTTCTGCTAGGGAGAAGGCAGGGGAAGTGAAAAAGAAATTGCTTTGATTGTGCATAAACTAATGCTGATGCAAATTTATGAATTATTTTGAAAACATTTTTTTGCCTTCTCTTAAAGCAGGCATGTCCAAACTTCGGCCCTCCTGATGTTTTGGACCGCAACTCCCAGAATTCTAAGCTTAGCTTGCCAATGGCAGAGGACTGTGGGAGTTGCAGTCCAAAACATCTGGAGGGCCAAAGTTTGGACATGCCTGTCTTAAAGGGAAGGTCAAGACTTTTGCCTGCTGTAAAAGCTGCAACTCTGGATTCACCTTCAGGAGGTTTCTGCAAGGGATAGAAAATTTGTTTTTAATTTTTAAATAGCTGATGTAGTGCTTCAGTGAAAGTCTACATAGAGTTGATTTTTAACCACTTCCTCTGCCAAGCAGCGGAAGTGACTAATTTGCCAGTACCCTGATGTGGCTCGCTTATCATGACAATTCACAAGATTGTCAAACTGAAAGAGGAAAGCTTGTTTTGGACTAGTGGCATCAATCACATGCGCTGGGACCAATCGAAACCACAAGAAGTTCAGGTTGCCTCGTAAACATCACTAAAGGAGCCACATGAATGAAGACATGGATTTGTATGATGGTGCATATTTGAATATATAGGTACCAATGCGAAATTAGAAAAAAATTTCATAAGCACAGCTAACATATGTCTCAGTCAAGTGTACTGTAATTGTTCTTGTTAACCACCTGGAGTTTTTTTGGGAAGAAGGGCGGTATAACAAACAACCAAACAAACAAATACTGTAACAAGGTGACCTGTGTACCTGTAGAGTTTTCTATCCAGATACTCCCTGTGCAGGGGCAATATCTTTCTCCTTTTTTAAAATCTCTAAATCTAATTTCAACTGGATACTCCTTCAAACGGAAGACCCTTTCAAGAGAAGGCAGCTGTTCACAGCTGTTCAAACAGAAGAATGTCCTAGAAGAGTACAGGCAGTCACTCCTGGAATTCTCTCTCTTCAACAGCGAAGCCAACAAGACTGCAGCCCTAACACACACTGTAGGCAAAGGTTTTATGTCTCTCCCTGTCTGCTCAGTAAGATCTACACACTACTGTAGGATCCCCGCTGTACATTTTACCTTTCTCCTACTTATGTCTATCGGTTTTAAAAAAGAGCTCTGGGTTTCCATTGTGCTGTTTTTCTTTCCTGGTGGGCATTTTTACGACTGTTTCTGCTGATGTGAAATATCTGAATTGTGCTTTCTGCCACGAATTGCCCTAGATGCTTTTAAATTAAGAGATTAAAAAACAACACATATATTAATAATCTCCTGTCCTTTGGGGGCTACCATTGTAACCGCTGTTTTACTGATTGTGGTTTAACCACAGTAATTAAAACGGACAGGAAGATTAGCAAAGAAATTTGTCTGTTCTGCATTACTGCTTCCTGGATTTGCAACTTGGGTATAAATACCCTTCTGTTGACATTAAATCTGATGCCTATCTTAGCTAGACTCAGAGTCTAAGGAGGGCTGCCCTTCTACTTCACATACTGACACAAATTCACATCTTTTGCCGCTGGCCCGCTCTGGCTTCTCACAGTCACGTCCACCAATCAGAGATGGGATTAATTCTCCGGGGAAGCCTGAGGCATCTCAATTTGGCAAGAAGTTCTCATTCCCATGGAAGGAAGCACAGCTTTCACACCCCTGTTCAACATGAGATGGTCCACATTTTCTCATACAATCTGCTCCTTCTACTGACGGAATTTCCCTCTTCACCTTCCTGAACAAGCCCTTTCGTACGGAGTGGGGGAGGGGGAATACCCATGAAGTTCGAAAATTACTTTTTTGGACGACTACCGCCAGGGCTGGGGCTGCCACTAGGCGAACTAGGTGACTGCCTAGAGCGCAGACCGGAGAGGGGCGCAAAACTAACCTCAGAGGGTTGCAGAACTGACTACTACTACTACTACTACTACTTTCTTCTTCTTCTTCTTCTTCTTCTTCTTCTTCTTCTTCTTCTGCATTTGTCCCCCTTGGTGGTGGGGTCCACTACACAGATCCATTGTTTTGCTGTGACTTTTTTGGGGGGAGTTTGGCCAGCCCATCTCAGAGCCTGACACCTAGTCTACAGCATCTGGTATTTCCAGGCAGGAAACCATCCAAGTACTAACCACTCCTGACCCTGTTTAGCATTCAAGATCGGGCTTCAGGGTGGTATGGCTGCTGCGGCTATTTTCCTACAATTTGTTTGCTTTTGGAAATTGTTTGGGGTGTGTGCACAAGTAGTTAGTCTTGCGGCACATACACTAATTATCAAGGCTTTTTGCAGAACGAAACCAGCTAAGAAGCTAACCTGGCCTCAACCTCCGTCATGTGACTTTGGGGCATTAATTACAGTCTATAACGGGGATGTTCAGCTTTGAATAGGCTGAGGTCTACTTTTTCCGCCCCAAAGTGCCTGAGGGCTACTACACTAAAACCTCTACTTACAAATTTTATCCATTCTGAGCACATGCTCAGAAGTAAAAAAATAAAATAAAATTGTAAGTAGAACAGCGGTTTCCCATAGGAATGCGTTGAAAAATCAATCAGTTCTGAAGGGAATAGATTTCAATGTGCCATGGCCCTTGAACTGCCCTGCTTGTCTGAGACAGTGGGCTGGCACACCCAGAACTTTGCTGGGGCAGTAGTGGTCCTTGGGATGGGGGAGGGATGGATGGAGAACTTATCCCCTCACCTTTTAAATTGATGGCCAGAGGGCTACTTTTGAACCCTTCACGGGCTACCAGTAGCCCACGGTCTACCTGTTGGGCAGGCCTGGTCTATAACTTTGGGATTGCTCACAAGAATGTGGCACACAGCCTTGAAGAAGATTGAAGGCTCACTGTTTGTTTTTTGTTTTGTTTATTTATTACTGGTCTAATGAAAGTATCACCTGTTCCTGCATTTGTATTGTTCCAGATAACAGGGGGCCTTTTCCTGATTGTAGATAACAGTTGCATGACACTGCAATGCTGCATGTTCTTTTTTGTTTTTTTCAAAACCAAATTAAATATTAAGAAGAACTTCCTGACAGTTAGAGCTGTTCGGCAGTGGAATATGTTGCCATGGAGGGTGGTGGAGTCTCCTTCTTTTGGAGGTTTTTAAGCAGAGGCTGGATGGCCATCTGTGGGAAGTACTTTGAAGGGGGTTCCTGCATGGCAGGGGGGTTGGACTGGATGGCCCTTGAGGTATCTTCCAACTCAATGATTCTATGATTCACGTCTTATTAAAACATTTGCTTCAAGCAACATGGACTTTTGAACCGGTGTTTACTAAAATAAACAAACAAACCCTTGCAAATGAACAACCCAGCCCCTCTCTCCAGTGGTATGTTTTGATCGTATATTCTCCTACCATAGGACTGAGATTAAGGGCGCTTTTACACGACCCCTAAAATCCGACGCAAAGGGTTCCCAGATGCGGAGCTTAAAATTGTTTTCCCACCAGCTCCGGATTTTAAAGAAAATTAAGTGTGACCACGCCCACCTAAGCGGGTCCCAGTGCATTTGAAAAGTACCTGGTCTCTGAGGGTGAAAAATTTATGATGCAGATGTAAAGCCTTGTGTTTGTTTTTTTGGCCCCACCGCCCCTTTAAGAGACAGGAATCACGATGACGACGGGGTTCAGGGCAGCTTCCACCGGCAGACGGAGGTGAGCCTACATTCTTTTCTCCCTTTTTTTCTCCCTCCCCTCACGCAGACAGGATCCAGGGAGTGCGGAGGGGTGGGAACACAGGAAGAGCGACGAACCCCCAAGATCTCTGGTCCGAATTTAAGTGGCCAGCGGATCTTAGGGGTTGTGTAAAAGCGCCCTAAGTTAAGAACTTGCAATTCACATATTAGTCTCCTTTGAACTGGAGAAGCAGCTTTTGGTCTGCTGCTTTTCCCAGACAAAAGCCGATAGGTATTATTGAATAACCAGTATGTGCCTTCCCATCTATAAGACGCCCCCTGTGTATAAAACAACTTTCAATTTTTAGTTTAACAATTTTAGACAAAAATACAGTAATACTTCAGATAACGAATGCCCCTGATAACGAATTTTTTAGATATCGAATTGTAATTTCCAGGTATAGGGCTGCCTCGGATAATGAATGTCCAGCATGCACTGGGGAAAAAGAGTTACATCCTGAACTATAGGTGCGTGGTTGAGAGCGTTGGTTTTTGGAGCTGTTTTTAGAGCGGTTTGGAGCAATTTTTCCTGTAAAACTGATTTGATTTTAAAATTGAAATGGTTCTGGTGTGTTTTTCCATGGATGAGAAATTTGGGGTGGGAGGGGGTGTTTTTAACTGACTTGATTTTAAAATTGAAATCGTTCTGGTGTTAATTGTTAAATAAAAAATTTAAACTTCTACTTTAAATCATTAAAAGTTTTTTTGCACTGTTGTTTCTTAACATGTTTTCCTGTGCAAAAAGTGTGTCATGAGTAAGAAGTGTTTTTGGTACAGTTCTGTAGGTTTGATTTGCCAAAGCACAGCATATGAGTACTGGGAGTTGTAAAAAGAGTGTTTGCAGCAGTTCTGCAGGTTTGAACTTCCAGTGCAGTGCTGCAAACATAAAGTTTGGCATGACTAAAGAAAAGTGCAAAATGTCTCTGAAGTGTACTGCTACTGTTCTGTACTGTACGACGCTAAAAAAATTTTTTTGATGTTTGAAATGTTTATTCTTGATGGATAAGTTTCTGTACATTTAAAGTCCACTTTATAAAGAGTTTTGATTAAAAAAAAAAAAAAACAGGTGCCTGTGTCTTTTTCCTAGGCTCCAGGACGGATTAATCACTTTTCCATACATTCCTATGGGAAACCGTGTTTCGGATAACAAATGTTTTTGGATAATAAATTGCATTGGAGAACGAATTAAATTCATTCTCTGAGGTACCACTGTATAGTATTACACAGTGCAGTATTACCCCCTTATCTGCTGGAACATTATCTGCTGATTCACTTATCTGCGGATTGAGGGGGGAAATACAGTGGTACCTTGTATAAAGGAATTAATTTGTTCCAAATGAAATTATGTTAAGCAAATTTTCCTTTATACAGATTTCCCATACGAATGCATTGAAAACAGAATAATCCCTAATCATGACGAGTTTTATGTTGTACGGAATCGCCCCATAGGCGATTCTGTTAAGCAAATTTCCCCTATCTCCGGAATGTTTTATGTTGTACAGATTTTATGTTACACAAACCATTTGTTATACAAGGGTACACTGCATTTTAAAAATAATTCAGTAGCTGTAAAGCAGACTACTGTCGTAAACAGTAGCTGCAAAGCCGGAAGCGAAGAAGGTGGCTGGACAGTGGTGTTGAGCAGGGCTCGGCATCAGTAAGTTTCTCTTGTTTTCTTCCTTCCTAGCTGCTGCCACTGTCCCCACAGAGCAGTGGTGACGAGAAGGGAAGAAAACAAAAGAAAGCTTGCCAATGCTGAGACCTCCTCGCCGCCTCCGCACTACCAAGTGTTTGGGGGAGTGTCAGTGGTGGAAGCTTTGGCCCTGGCACCCCACCACCCCTGTCTCCGCCATCATCCTCGGATAAGAGCGTTTGCTCTTATCCACGGATTTCGCTATCTGTGGGGGGCTCCCAGAACTGATCCCTTGTGGAATACCATAGTCGTACTGTACACAGAAAAACACTGTATTTGGCCCTTCCTTGGGATGTGATACGAAAGACATGGACTCCAAGACTCGCCACCATCTCTGCAAACAACATTTTAAAAAGTGTGTGCATATTTGTGTGTATGTGTGTGTGTAACACAGAGGGGAGTTTACAGAGCAGTGAAATTGTTAATTTGCTCGCAATTATACATTTCTGTACACACTAGCAAGTCTAGTGTTTTTGAACTACAATTCCCAGAATTCCTGAGGCACCACAGCCTGTGTATATAGTAGGACCCCATATCCACTGTTTCATTATCCACTGATTCAGTTATCCACAGATGGCAGAGGAAAAAAAATTAAATAATTCAGCAGCCACAAAGCAAGCTATTGTCACAAACAGCAGCTGTAAAGCAAGCTATTGTAAAAATAGCATATGTAAAGCAAGCTACGGTCACAAGCGGCAGCCATAAAACAAGCTACTGTCTCAAAACAGCAGTCATAAAGCAAGCTACCATCAGGAAACAGCAGTTTGGAGATGGGTGGGCAGGTGTTCTCTCTTATCCACGGTTTTCATGATCCAGGGGAAGGCCTGGAACCAATCCCCAGAGGATACTGGGGTCCTACTGTACCTCTTACACACATAAAACCAGACTGGGGTGGCTCCATTAGTGGCAATCACTATTCCCCCACCCCCTTAACACTGCTCAGTTCTCTTTGCTAGTGCAGCACACAAGATTAACACATTTGCAATTTATGGGATTTTTACAGAGTAGCTGGATATTTCTTACACAGAAGGGCCATTCATCACTCATTCCTGAAGTCCCAACAAAGAAAGTGATTTACGGTTATATATGGTTACTTTCGTGCTCCTGTTTCCCGATGGAGTAAATAATTTAGAGTTAACCTCATCTTTTCCTCTCGTATTCTTCCGCCCCTTCAAGATCCGGGGTAGAATCATAGAAATTTTCTTGAACTGCACAAATCCTTTGGGTCTAGTGAAAAGAAAGGACTTAAAATGGGCTTATAGATCTGGGGTCCCTGACAGAAAGAGACATGTTTAAGGCACTGTTTTGGCTCTAAGGGGAGCCTTCAGTTTTATATTTTATTTGGGCTGTAGCCCTGAAAATATCTTAGCCAGCAGAGCCGCTTGCTGGGGTGATTGAGTCATCTATACCTTGATATTTCAGAGCAACAACCTGTGTCCTTGCGATGCCATGGGGTAAGATGTGGGGTATCAGGAGTGGGGCTAGAACTGGATCTGGCATAGCTTGACTGTGGAAACACGCGTGAAGGGAATCCAGGGCAGGGGGTTAAAATCAGAGTGAAACCCAGCTAATTAGGAAATACAGTGGTACCTCGGATAATGACTGCCCCGGATAACAAATAATTCAGATAACAACTGCAAATTTCCGGGTATAGGACTGCCTCTGATAATGAATTTTCCCTATGGGCTGCTTTGGATAACGAATTTCAATTTCTAGGTATAGGTCTGCCTTGGATAACGAATTTTCTCTATGGGCTGCCTTAGATAACGAATTTTTTCTATGGACTGCCTCGGATAACGAATTTCCAGCATGCATGAGTAAAAAAGAGTTATCCCAGGTGGCTTGCATCTGTACCTTGAAAGTGCACTTTATAAAGAGTTTTGAGCAAAAAAACAGGTGTCTGTGCCCTTTTCCTAGGCTCCAGAACGGATTAAACGGTTTCCCATTCATTCCTATGGGAAACCGTGTTTCGGATAATGACGTGTTTCGGATAATGACTAACCTCGGAGAATGAATTACTGTCGTCATCCGAGGTACCACTGTATCCCCTGGCAGTGCTAGGCTTGGGAGTTTTTTTTTCTGTACAGGCACTCCTCACAACGGAGTTCCATGCTAACAACGAGGTCATTAAGTGAGTTGGTTGTTTAGTGAAGAGCTTTAGGGGGGTGTCTTGTGGTGGGCCCCAGTGAGGAGGCTCTCCGGGAGGCTATGGGAGAAGCAGAGTAAAAAGGAGGAAACAACCAAGATGGAGGTGGTTGACATTCTGACCCACTTGGGTTATTCTCCTCCCTAGGTGGAGGCAATGTAAGGTTCGCATCAACACCCATCCCTTGGAAGCAGAGGAGGAGGAGGAGGAGGAAGAGGAGGAGGAAGGTGGTGGTAGGGATCTTGCAGCCCTCCTTTCTCCCCTCTGAACTGCTAACAAGGAAGGCACAGGCAGGCAGAAGCAGGGTGTATGCTGTGGCCCAGGCCCTGTGGACTGGAATAGTAGGTTCTTCCTAAGGCAGCAACTGGACCGTGCCAGCAGCTTTGACCACTGCTCCTGTCTGTAGGTCTGAGCGGTCATTAAACAGGTTGGTTGTTCAGTGAGGAGTGGCTGTAGCTGAGCTACAGTGGTTGCCACCATTCCTGGTAAGGGTTACTTTCCACACTCTGTATGGCTCACATGAAAAAGGGTTTGGGAAGGTGTCAGGCCCCATGTTGCTGCTGGCTGGCTGGACAGCTCAGTGGCTTAGGTATAGGTCTGTGGAGCCAAAGTTTGTGAGTTCGGTTCCCCATTGCACCTCCTGCTAAGTAGAGCCAGCCTATGTGGGCTTGGGCAAGCTGTACAGTCCCGGGATGCTCACAGAGAAGGAAATAGTCAACTGCTTCTGAATATGCTCTACCTAGAAAACCCTGGAGCTGCCTAGATGCCCTAAGCACATCCGATCTCGCCTGATTTTGGAAGCTAAGCAGGGTCGGCCCTGGTTAGTACTTGGATGGGAGACCTCCAGGGAATACCAGGCGCTGTAGGCCCCTGAAGTAGGAACTGGCAAGCCAGTCCAGTATTCCTGCCAAGAAAACTCCATGGACATGGAGTCACGAAGAGTCGGTCACGACTGTAACGACACAACACACACAGAGAAAACCCTGAAAAGGGTTGTCTTAAGTCAGAATGGACTTGATGGCACACTATTATTTTCATTATGTTGCTGCTGAAGCTTGTGGAAAGGTTTTAGACTCATTAAGAGT
>JAHTLZ010000007.1:39176396-39192240 GCA_023846285.1 Phrynocephalus versicolor | reverse complement strand
AGAGAGAGAGAGAGAGAGAGAGAGAGAGAGAGATGGTGTGCTTACGCTAGGATTTGGCCTCCTAAATTTTAAAATCCAATCCAACTTTAAAGCCACATCACACATGAGAAATCAAATTATCTCCTTTCCCAGAGCTGCTTCCTCTGAAATTTGTACCACTGCCTGAAAATCCAGAAAAGCACAGTTATTCTCTGAAACTCCAGCCAGCTCCCTGAGAACTTGGTATCCCTACTCCCAGATACACTGGACCTTTGTATAACAAACAGTTTGTATAACATAAAATCTGTACAACATAAAAAATTCCAGAGATAGGGGAAATTTGCTTAACATAATCGCCTATGGGGCGAATCCATACAACATAAAATAGGATTACTACGTTTTCAATGCATTCCTATGGGAAATTTGTATAAAGGAAAATTTGCTTAACATAATTTCATTTGGAATGAATTAATTCCTTTATACAAGGTACCACTGTACACAAACCGAGTAAGTTCCATCCTAGGAACTTGGATTATTAGGGACCTCTATAAACAAAACAAATGTGAAAGTATTAAAAAGGAAGATGTTAGAAAAATGCACATTTTTTAAAGTAATGCAACTGAGCCTCTTAAATCTGGTATTTAAGGCTGTAATATAGCTTAATCTGTTCCTGCATAAAGGTACCTGGAGGTCGTTAATATGTCCACTATGGCCATTGCAACAGCATCTGGTCTCAGTGATTGAAACTCAACAAGAGAAACAATCAAGCCACATATCATCTGGAAATCTCCACATGTGAGGATTGTGTGGACCTGACTGGTTTTTTTTGTTTGCTTTTTGCTTTCAAAGACCTCCAAGCGCTTGTGCAGAGCAAATAGGTAAAAATGAAACCAGAACTTTGAAAAGAATAGTATTTGGGGATATTAAGTGGCACAGGAACTCTTTGTTACCAATCTCTTCTAAAAGCGATTTGGGCAAATTTTCTCATAAAATCCACAACACTGGTATTTCCTTCTAAACATCTGATTATGTGTTGTCATAGCTACATGGGAAATTTTACCTGTTTATTACATTTATATAATAGTATCTTTCTGCCCAACTCTTCCATGATACTCTATGTGGTTCACCACAGTACAATTCAAATAAAATACTGTTGATTTTAAGAACACTTTAAACAGTATATTTACCCCTTTCCAAGTAGGTAAGGCATTTTAGAATGCTAGAATAATGGAATCTTACAGAACTAAAGCAAAACAGTATAAAGAAGATGAGATTGAACTGTTAACACCAGAAGACAAGTATATGTAACAGACATTACTAAAACCTGGTAGGAGGAAACCTAAGAATGGGATGTCATTTAGAAGTATAACTTATTCAAAATGCACATGACTTGATGCGTGGAAGGCTGAAAAAGAGCATTTGACTAAAAATAAAGAAAAAGAAGAAAACAACAGCGATAACACTCTTGGCTTGGGAGATCTGCTACATAGACCTCCAAGCCAGACTGAATGCTTGAATGATGCTTTCTTAGGTTAGTTTATCAAACGCTGAAATAAAGTGTCAATGGAAGACTTCTAATTTCCCCTCTAACTACAGGATGCCCTACAACAATTTCATCTTCCAGAAGGTGGAAGAAGTGACAAAGGGATCAGCTATTCTGGACCTGATTCTCACCAAAAATAAAGAACTGGTTAATGAGGTGCTACTTGGTGGAAGCACTAAGAACTTTGGATGGCACAGTGACCATGCCCTCTTGGGAGTCAATATACTGTCCTGAGGAAAGAGAAAGCTAAGGTGAATACAAGGTGAATTCTGGACATGAAGAAAACTAATTGTAATATGTTTGAGAAGAGATACTGAATAAGATGCCACGGTCAGAATTAAACACTCAAAGAAGTGTTCACTGTTTGCTTGTTTGGTGATTTCTATTATTAATATCTTATCATAGTGACCTCTTGGGTCACTATAATAAGATATATAAGATATAATAAAATTAATATCTTATTATAGTGACCTCATGTCTTCACGGCATGTAATAAGAACAAAATATTTTGTGCCTTTTTCCTCCTAAAACAGGACCCAAGGTGGCTTTTATCAATAAAAACACAATATTAAAAGCTAAAAACCCAAAAATATTCAACTATTAAAGATGAATTAATAACATCGTATTCAAATGTGAGGTAAAAGTATTGTAAAAAACAAAATTAGAAGCAGCAAAATATAAACCATCCTGTTTATTGTCTCCTAGACAGTCACTGAGAAAAAGCCTACGTGAAAAGAAAGGTCTTTTCCTGCTTGCAGAAGGGCAGCAATGATAGGGCCAGTCTGGCCTCCTGTGGAAGGCAACTCCATGGTATGAGAGCAGGAACAGAGATGACCCTCTCCTGTGTCCCCACCAAATGCACCTACGAGGGTGGTGCAACCCAGAGAAAGGGTTCCCCTGATAATCTTAACACCTGTGCAGGGAAATATGGTTTTTAAGATACAGTAGGACCCCAGTATCCACTGGAGATTGGTTCCGAGCCTTCCCGTGGATAATGAAAACCGTGGATAAGAGAGAACACCAAAATGTCCCCAAAACTGCTGTTTTGTGATAGGAACTTGCTTTACAGCTGCTGTTTTTGATGGTAGCTTGCTTTACGGCTGCTGTTTTATGACAGTAGCTTGCTTTACAGCTGCTCTTTGTGACAGTAGCTTGGTATGTGGCTGCTGAATTGTTTACTGTATTTATTTTTTCCTCTGCCAACCATGGATAACTGAATCAGTGGATGATGAATCAGTGGATACGGGGGTCCTACTGTATGTTGGACCCAAACAGTTTGGGATGACAAAGAGGAGTGTATAGGAAATGGAAGGAGACTTCCTTCTTTCATAGAAACAGTATTTGAGACTTGGGGATTGGTTTTAGTTTCAGACAAGGAGGAAATACAACATGGAGAGAAGAATCAAAAGCAACTTGCCTGGCAAAATTATTGTATAGTAGATTTTTATGGCCTCTAAATGTATCTGAAGACCATAAAGTTAAGATGTGCATGATCAAAAATTCTTGGTTATCTCACTTGGTTAGAAAAGAGCACTTAAGAGAATGGGGTCATTCAGAGACTTATAATAACTTGCTGCTTTGTTCATTTTTTTCTAACACGTCCCTTCTGTCTTGTTAACTGGGAAAACTACATTTGATTCTTTCCCCAAAGATTTTCCCCAGCTCCTCTTTATGCTTTAAACCGAAAGCACTCTGCAAGTTCCAAATACTTTTTGTGAAAGAAGGACGTATCCAGGCAACAAAAAGTCATATCCTGGCAGCACTTTTTGCCCTTCAAGGTGTTTTATTTCATTAATTTACTGGCAGAGTTTTTTTTTTCCTTTTTGCAAGAAGGGAGGCAAGGATGGATCGGTAGCTCTTCCAAATCCCAGATGCTTGGGAGAAGTGAAAACAGATAGATATCTTTATCAACCACAATTCCCAAGACTGCGATCATGAGACCTCTGTTTACACTACTGTATCTCACAGACACAGTAGCTGATCTGTAAATGCTCAAGGTTGTATATAAAGGGACACAAATATTTCCGGTTAGGAGAAAGTAAAGTGAATAACAAAGAAACCATGAAAAAACAAACCACCTTACCTTTAGATACGGCCTGAGATGGGCATATTGAAACTTTCAAGTTTTCCTTTCTGCCTTTGTTTCTGGTTACAGCTCTCCTGGTAATCTTCACTCTTTTAATTCTAACACTTTTATTTAGTCAAAAGCCAACAACCATCTATAAAAGTAAGTTTTTATAATTGTCTTTTTTGGGGGGGCTTTTTTAAAAAACTATTTATTTCTATTTCGTTTTTACCTATTTTAAAACAGTGAATCCTGATGTGAAAGTATGTATTGGGGAATAGAGCAACTTACACACAACAGCACATTACAGCAGGAAATTATACACTGCCAGCAAAACAGATGGATTGGGGGTTCTATTAGTCTAGTTTAGGATGAAATATATATATATATATTTCATCCTATACAGTAGTGTAAACCATATATATATATTAAAAAATTTGATTCTTGCTTATCTCCTGAAAAATGACCTGTTAATCTAAAACAGGTTATTGATTTTTATATACGGTATACAGTGGTACCTCGACTTAAGAGAGATTTGACTTAAGAGTGGAAAACTTGGCATTTTAACTGCTGCCTTACAAATTTTAGATATGGTCTGCTCAACTTACAAATACTTTTTTATTTTTTTAAACTTATTTTTTCAATTTTTTAGATAGGTACCCTGACTTAAGAGTAGTTCGACTTAAGAGCATGCCTTTGGAATGGATTAAATTCGTAAGTTGAGGTACCACTGTATATTTCCCTTGCACCACTCCAAGGGAGTACATACTACTCTGGGCAGTTGACAACAATGAAATCCCACAAAACCCCACCTACCAAAATACATTAAAGAATACGATGATCTTACTTGCATAAGACTAAAATTCATACAAAAAAGAGGAGAGGAAAAAAAATTAAAATGACAGTGTAATTAACAGTGCCCAGGAGGATGAGTTGTTGAAGGCAACTGTGAATAATTTTGTTTCCACCAATTTCCTGGACATAAAGGAAGGAAGAAGCCTGGCATATCTCAGCTGGCACCTTATTCCTAAGACGGGAGGACACCACCTTCTCATCGCCTCCCTCCATGTGGCCACTTTTAGCCACATGGACTGAGAGGAGTAGTTCAAATGGGTAGCTGATTTCTAAGCCAGACGTTATATGACCGTTTTGCCTGAACTTGCTCTCAAACATCTGGATACAATCACTGGACCTTTTTAGCACAGAAAAAGATACGTAAAGGGAAGCTTGGTAAAGGGAGACACTTTTCTCTTTTTTTGTTATTTGAGCCATCCAGTATGAATGAATGGTGGAAGATTTCAGGACAGAGTGATGGCCAAATACAAAAGGATCTGGCACATTTCCCTACCCAGTCAGTGGCTACTAGTCATGATGACCACATGCTGCTTCTTGGGATCCACATCTCTCTCTCTCTCTCTCTATATATATATATCAATGGGCTAGCACTAATGCACTTGTGGGCTTCCCAGGAGATATTTGGTTGGCCACTGCAGGAAAGAGGCTGCCAGACGAGACTAGTCTTTTTAGGCCGCTACCGCACTTCAAACAACAACCTCTTTTTGTTTTGAATCACCTTCTGCCCTCTCCCGGTCACGTGGTCACTGAAGCGATTCAGCATTCTGCACTTAGTGTTTTCGCATGAACCGGTTTCCCTGTCCTCACTTTGCTAAACCGCTTCTTGTTCTGATTTTGTCCATCATTTTCCCATCATCTGCTTCTATTTCAGAAGGTTTTTTTTTTTTTTAGGATAACATCATGCCATTGTTCTTCCATTCTAAGTAATGTAGCTAATTTTCCGCTTTTCTGATGCCAGGATAAGGCATACAGAGGGGGAAACCCAGAAAACACTGGTGCATGGTGTCCATAGTTTCAGCCAAATTGCTTCAAAAAGCGGTCTAGAAATCGGTTTTAAAAAACACCACCCCTGGTGGCTGTTGTAAGAAAAACCGACACAGCCACCAAAAAGGGGCGTGGCCAATGGGGCTCCACGGAAAAAACGATTGGAAATGCATTAAGTGATTTTTAAGGCGATTTGACTTTAAGCAAAAGTGATTCAAAACCTAAGTGCGGTAGGGCTCTTATACATTTGACGCAAAGTCCTTTCCAGTTCCATTACATTCTATTCTGTGTTTCTAGATCGCTTGATGCCTTTTCTACATCTTTACTTCCTCTAGACCAGTGGTTCTCCACCTTGGGGAAATGGCAGTGAAGGTTTCTGGAAATTACTGCCCAAGAACATCTGGTTAGGAACCACTGGTCTAGATAAACTAGAAGTTATTTTTCCCAGTTGTCCTTAGCAGAAAGGTGACTTTGTTTCAGATAATAAAAAAATCAAACTGGTAACATGTTATTAGTTAAAACCGTGAATCCGTGTTTCTGGAAATCCTTTAAACTAGTATTGGGATGGTGGTGTTTGTATGTAATTAATCACTGAGAAGACAGGATCAGCTTCCTAAAATGATAATGAATACATAATACTCAGATTTCTTGCTTGCTTCTAAAACAAAGCCTCCTAAACCAAGCATAAAAGCATAGAGAAGGGAATCTTCGTAAATATAAATGTACTTTTGATCCTTTAATGACCCATGCTAGAATAATATTCAGCACAGCTTTGTCTGTATTAGGTGAAATTAACATGGCTAGGGCTTTTTTTAAAAAAAATGTGTGTGGTAGATTTAAATTGCAGACACAAAAGGTTCATCTGTATAATCTCTGCAACACGGCACCATGGAAATCTTTCATTGTCTCTTGCATTCCGGTTGCGGGCATACAAAAAAAAACGATAAGACAAATGCTGCAGCTGATGGGTTGTAAAATGTTATGCGTGGTTCACATTGTTCAAGAAGCAAAACAGAGAGCACAGAAGAGCCGTGCAGCTTTAAATAGGTCAAAACTGTTAATCAGGAAGGGGCATTCATTACTCTGTGCGAAACAAATAGGCATGAAAGATCAGCCTTCCATGACACACAAGATGTGTATTCCCCCCCACCACCACCCATTTGTCCTAGAGAACAGTTTCCCCCTCACCCCATTTCAGATCTCTTTCAACCATGAATAAATTAACAATCCCTCACTGCTAAATCTACAGAAATTAATGTCAACATATATTACCAGGGGATGCGGAGCCGAGAGTAATGCAAAGCCTAGCATGATGGGTGAAAGTGTAACTGCTTAACCGATCCAATCCCAAAGAGAAAGAAATATCAAAGGCATTATAAATGTTGACGGGATAATCAGGCATGTAAAAGAGGTCATCCAACACCATCCACAAGCACGAGCAGCACATTGTTTACTGGTTTTAGAAGTCAGCTTAAAATATTAACACACACACACACACACACACACACACACACACACACACACACAGAGAGAGAGAGAGAGAGAGAGAGAGAGAGAGAGAGAGAGAGAGAGAGAGAGAGAGCTAAACACACAGCCACGCACAGGAAACACCTAATCCTCCAAAAATGTGCCAGCTGCCATTCGTTTCGCCTTTTCAACATCCTCTGTGGCAGATTTAAATTAAGGGAGATTACTTAGCCACAGCCTGGCAACTGCTTACAAATCCACTGCTCTTACATGGCCCATCCCGCGGAATGGCGGTAGCTGTCCCGGTTGATCAGCAGATGTGTGGAACTGCCCATACTTTCACATACATCTTCTGTTGTTATGAGAAATCCATGTGTGAGGCGGTCCCAACCATGGGAGGTTTTCAAACTAGTCTCTAAGGGGAATCGTGGATTGCCTTCGCGGGGAAAAAGAATGTGGGAAATGTGCCATCTCAATTTTGTTATGTTTCCCCAAAACTCATCTGTCCTCTTCCCACCTTTCCTTCATATGGTATACTCTTTCTCCTTCCTTCCTGGAAGGAAAAGCTGCTTGCATGGTGTCCTGGTGAACCACCGCCTAAGGATGAGACATCCTCATACCACCCCGGACAGATGGCTGTCCAATATTTTCTTGAAAACCACCACCAATGGGGTGCCCCTCAACATCGGGAGACAAGCTGTTCCACCGTTTAATGGCTAGAAGACCTCCAAGGTCCCTTCCAACCCCATGATGATTCTATGATTCTGTTTCTTTCAATGCACCTATTTTGGCATATATTTTTGTGTCCATTTTGCCTTATGGATCAGTTTTTCAATGGTATGCATTTTTTTTTGCTTCCTGCCCCCCCCCCCCAAGAAAGTGGTGGAGTATTTTATTTCTCTGAAACACAATGCAAACCCTGTAAACACACAGATTTAAGAAGCAAGGCTCTCTTTGTTTTGCAACAAGTGTCTAGAGATATGAGGTGGATACTCTTGGAGCAAATTTCAACTGCCAACAAAATAATTTTCAGTCCCTGTTCGAAAGCTGATGTAGTTTTAGGGTAATAGTAATAACAAGCAAGCTACAGTCTCTTCTTGTAGCTACAAGATGAGTCAGATATCTGCCATTTTATGTAGCCCTGCCATAATGTAGGATAGGAGTGAGGAACCTTTGGCCCCCAGATGTTTTGGACCGCAACTCCTAGAACTCCAAGCCTATATAGACAGCGATAAAGGACTGTGGGAGTTGTGGTCCAAAACATCTGGGGGGCTGACAGTTCCCCATCCCTGGTGCAGGAGAAAACAATGATGTTCCTTTCATACTGGCTGAAATTCCCATGGTAATTATGACCAGGCAGACCACACCTCGATCTGCACAATGAATCATATAATGACCGATGCAACTGACCATGCAATTTGCTGTACAATTGGCCTTGCACTGGCCACACAACTGACCCTACAGCAATTAGCCAAGCAGCTCGGTTTACAAAGTTGCTTCCCAGATAAGACTTCTGTCTTGATGCAAATTTCGTGGCTTGTACAATGTCAAGTTATGTAGGCATAACTACACAACAGAGTTTTAGTCATTGCCAAAAAAAAAGGGGGGGAGAATAAATGCATCAGCTAAAACAAGGGCAAAAGTTAGCAACCATCTGCATTGAGTTTGCATGTTTTCATTCCTGCACAGAGATGAAAATTTAGAGCTAAGTAGTACCAACTCAATACTTTGAAGTGAGATTGTTATTTTAATCTGTTGTAGGCAGAACAATAAAGAAGATTCGCGTTTCGGAAGACAAAATTTTCTTAAAACAAATTGACCCGTAGAACAAATTTAATTCGTTTTAAGAGGTACCACTGTACTAATACAACAAATGGTGAAGTATGATGAGAATTGCCACCCAACAACAACATTGTCCACCATAATTTAAAAAGTTTGTCGTCTACCTTTAAGGGTAAAGCTAAAACTTCTGAAATATACCCCCTCCCCATTACAGGCTTGAACCACTGATTTCAGTCTGGTTCCAATTTCCTTAATCCTGTAAAGGTCAACGATTCTCTCTCCTTCCTTTCCAACTATTCTAACACATATCTTTTTCTTTGTCCCAGTCTTCTTAATTTTGATACCTGCCTGGTTTCGGTTTTCAAAAGAATCTATTAACTGGAGTGGATGGTAGCTGATCCTGTCAGTGCTTGTATTTATTGTGGAAGGTGATGAGCCACAGACTCAATAGAACGTGAACCTCCCCTGATCCCAACTCCAGTTTTCAGAGACTGAAAAATAAGAAGCCACAATAAAGCCAACGACTGGGGTAGGGGGTGTCGCAGCACATATGTAAAATAAAGGGTGCTGTGAAGTTGGGCTACCCAGGTTTAGTCAGTAACAGAATCAGGGACATTCTCATTTTAAAAAAATGCCTTCTGGGTCATCTGTCACCTTGATGATTTCACTGGCTTCAAAGCTGGAGGAGACCAAGGGCTTCTAAAGATCAGGAAAGTAGGAATTCTCAAGTCCATTGGTCATCACCACCCCTCAGATGCCACTATTACTCCTACACCAGGCAAAACCAAACCAACAGACAAAAATGTTGTGGCACCTCGAAGACTAACTACTATATTTTAGTGTGAGCTCTCATGGATCAACTCCACTTCCTCATGTATGAATGAGAATAGCTGACTGTCATACTTACGTGTGGCCCCAAATGGGGAGACAGGTAAGGGACAAAGTGACAATGGTTCATTAGTGAAAGAACATCACATCGGGCTGTGAATAATTTTAGTTATACAAGATGACAATTATGTAGTTGACACAACTAGCAAACTAGGGGAATCAATGTAGGATTTCATACTTGGTAGTGACTTAGGAACCCTTGATGAATATTCTTTCCTTTTAAATGGTTTTCTAGCATCTGTATATTATATAAGCTGTTTTTCCATTGTCTGTTTTGTGGTATCACCCTTCCCCCATATATATATATACACACACACCATTATATATATATAATGGCATGTGTGTATATACACACACACATATATATATACATATATGACACACACACACACACACATATATGACACACACACACACACACACACACTATAAAAGTCACATTAAAATACAGTAGTTAGTCTTTAAGGTGCCACAATGTTTTTTCTTGTTTTCTGTTTTCATTTTGCGTGTTTTGGTCTGGTATGTTTAGAGACTAAGACACTTAGTTATTTAAAAACTGCTATTCCCATTCTTCTTTTCTTCAAGTGCCATGTCCTTGTAGAACGTTGGCAATCAGTAGCCTGAACTGGTTTCTATCTAAGGCTATTCTAAACAGAGCAGCTGTGCTCACTGCGGACCATTGGCTTAAGTTCTTAAGCCAGAATGTTCTTCTACACCCCAGGCCACGCTTCCTGTCTATTTTTCCTTGAAGGATAACTTGCGGCAGATGGTATTTCTTATTATGCATTATGTGCCTGAAATATTGCAGTTTTCTTCTCTTTACAGTATTGAGGAATTCTAACTTTTTATTCATGCACTGTAATACAGCCACATTGGTGTGTCTGGCTGTCCAAGGTATCTTCAGAATTCGTCTGTACGTCCACATTTCAAATGCGTCCAGCTTCCTGCATAATGTGTCTGTAAGGGTCCAAGTTTCAACACCATAGAAAAGTATGCTGAATACATAGGATTGAAGTATTCAAGTACAAAGTCTAATAGATAAGTCCGAGTTTGTTAAGAAGACTTTTCTCATTTTGTGGAAGGAATATCTAGCTTGTTCAATTCTCCAGCAAGTCTCACATGAAGGTTCCTAGTTATCTTTGACAAAGCATCCCTCTGAAAAAAACCTGAGCATAGCTCCAAGCCAATTAAACAGAAGAGTTCTATTTAGACATTCTAACATTTACACCAAAAATAGAGAGAAGGTACAGATGCATCTACTAAAGATGCTAAAGTTGAATCTTTGGGTGATACGTACAGTATATACCATAGATCCCCAAGGATTTCCAAGTCCTGGTGATGAATCAATTCACTCCCTGCTGACGTTTGTGATAACTAGAAGTGGATACAGTAGGAGCCCAGTATCTGCTGGGGATTGGTTCCAGACCTTCCCATGGATAATGAAAACCATGGATAAGAGAGAACACCAAATATCTCCAAACTACTGTTTTGTGACAGTAGCTTGCTTTACGGCTGCTGTTTGGGACAGTAGCTTGCTTACGGCTGCTGAATTATTTACTTATTTTTCTCCTCTGCCAACCGTGGATAACTGAATCAGTGGATAATGAATCAGTGGATACGGGGTCCTACTGAATTGGTATGGAATTCTTTTGAGCTACATGAACGTTTTAGAAGGGGTAGCCGTAAAAATCTAGCATAACAGGCAAGAACAGAAACAAAACAAAATAAAAATGAAGCAGACAAAAAGTGTTGTGAAAACTTAAAGACTAGTTTTTTGTACATGTCACATTAAAAATTGCAGTTAGTTGTCAAGGTGTTACAACATTTTTTGTCTTCTTTCTTTCTTTGTTTTCTTTTCTTTTTTTGACACAAAAAGTAAGAATAAATGTCGGCAGTCTTGTCTAAGTTTGAAGAAAGAAAGGATCTAATTTGGTAGAATTCTTCCTGGGTCAGATCTTGGAACCAGTTGGCCCTGGTTAGTACTTGGATGGGAGACCACCAGGGAATACCAGGTGCTGTGGGCACCTGGAGTAGGAACTAGCAAGCCACTCCAGTATTCCTGCCAAGAAAACTCCATGGACATGGAGTCACAAAGAGTCGGTCACAACTGTGATGACACAACACACACACCAGGCTTTTATTTAAGTGGGTAGGAGTGGAGTCATACATTTTGCCAAGAAAGAGAGAAAGATCTGAGGTTAGTGGATTGGGCAAGTCATTTAGAGGCCAAAGCCTAGCTGGTTTTGGTGTGCAAGGGGTCAGAATTAGAGATGGGCATGGTTTGTAAGCACGGTGCAACACTTTCCCTTTCCCTGCCTCCCTGTGGCTTGTAACCCACTCACCAGCCAGAGTGTGCTCCTTCCCTCCTCCTCTTTGGCTGTTCAACCACCACCTAGCGGGGGCAAGGGCTTACCTGCCCCACCTCCTTGTCTGCGTGGGCAATGAGCCAAGAAAGTTGGGCAGAGAAGCTTGTGCTCCTGGCAGGGACTAGTTGGGCAGCCATAAAGGAGGTGGAGAGGAGCATGCATTGGCTGATGAGTGGGAGAATCCAGCCAGAAAGTTGGTGGTGGGGAGGGAACATGCGGCACCTAGGGTGCTGCATTTATAAACTGGCATGAACCTCCAAAACGAGGATTGTGCCTATCTCTAGTCAGATTCTTTGGGTTTGAGACACGGGTTCAAACCTGAATTATCCTACATAGTTTGAGCCTCACATTTGAAACACTGCTTTTAGTTATGATCCGTCACCCCCACCTTGTTCCATCTGGTCTCTTCTGCCATTTGTTTGGCTTTCCTGATGTGAAATTCACCCGAGGCAACAAAAATAAAAAATAAAACTGAGTTCAATTAGCTGTTGTGAGTTTTTCAGGCTGTTTGGCTGTGTTCTGGAAGTTTTTCTTCCTGACGTTTCTCCAGTTTCTGTGGCCGGCATCTTCATAGGACAAGGAGCTCAGGAACTAGGAGACTAGAGAAATCCTAGTTCCCTGAGCTCCTTGCCCTCTGAAGATGCCCACCACAGAGTCTGGTGAAATGTCAGGAAGAAAAACAACAGCTATCAGATCCCAGCTGTGAAAGCCCTCGAGAATACATTGAGTTCAATTACCTTAAGAAGTGGGCAACCCTACACTTAAACCCTAAACATTTCAGAAGGGCTTTTGGAGGACCAGAGGTAAGAAAAGTTATTATTTGGATTATACCTTCTAGATTTCTATACACTTCTCCCATCAACAACACTGAGGTTAGGGGCACCAGATACCTATATAATTCAAACTCCATATACAGTATAACTCTTTGTTGTTGTTTAGTCGTTCAGTCGTGTCCGACTCTTCGTGATCCCATGGACCAGAGCTCACCAGGCCTTCCTGTCTTCCACTGTCTCCAGTTTTGTCAAATCCATATTGGTTGCATCGATGACACCGTCCAACAATCTAATTCTCTGCCGTCCCCTTTTCCTTTTGCCTTCAATCTTTCCCAACATCAGGGACTTTTCCAAGGAGTCCTCTATTCTCATGAGGTGCCCCAAGTACTGGAGCCTCAGCTTCAGAATCTGTCCTTCCAGTGAACATTCAGGGTTGATTTCTTTCAGGATAGATAGATTTGATCTCCTTGAGTCCAGGGGACTCTCAAGACTCTCCTCCAGCACCACAGCTCAAAAGCATCGATTCTCCGGCGATCAGCCTTCTTTATAGTCCAGCTCTCACTTCCATACATCACTACTGGAAAAACCATAGCTTTGACTATCCTGACCTTAGTTGGCAAAGTGATGTCTCTGCTCTTTAGGATGCTATCTAGGTTTAACTCTTACACACACATAACCAGTATAACTCTTACACACACCCTAAAAGCATAACGACAATGCATAAACAGTTGATTAACACACACACCACTTCCGATACCCATGTCATCCTCCCAGCAGACCCAAGCACTTTCCCTAGATACCTCATGGAGGTGATGTGCCAGGAGAGCACAGCCAACATTATGACGCCATTGTACAAAATGATAGTAAGGCCGCACCTGGAGTATTGTGTATAATTCTGGCCACCGCATCTCAAGAAAGACATAGTGGAACTGGAAAAGGTACAGATGAGGAGAGAAAGTAAAATGATTACTGGGCTGGGGTACTTCCTTTATGAGGAAAGACTACAGCGTTTGGAGCTCTTTAGTCTGAAACATTGGTGCCTGAGAGGGGATATGATTGAGACATACAAAATTATGCATGGAATGAGTAAAGTGGATAGAGGGACGCTCACAAAATACCAGAACTAGGGGACATCCACTCAAAGTGAGGGATGAAATAATGAGAACAGACAAAAGTTTTTTTTTTACCCAGCATGTTGTTAGTCTGTGGTACTCCTTGCCACAGGATGTGGTGATGGCATCTGGTCTGGATGCCTTCAAAGGAGATTGGACAGATCCCCGGAGGAAAATTATACCACAGGTTACAAACCATGATGGAGATGTGTAATCTCCAGGCTTAAAACCAGGGTACTTCAAGGACCAGATGCAGGGGAGTGGTATCAGGAGACAGATATCTAGTCCCGTGTGCTCCCAGACGCATCTGGTGGGGCCACTGTGAGATACAGGAAGCTGGACTAGAGGGGCCTCTGGCCTAATCCAGCATGGCTCTTCTTATGTTCTTATTAGAGGGGGACATATGGGCCACCACAATCAGACTGGTGGCTGCTTCATTGACAATAATAGGGGCCTTGGTAAGTCTGAGATCCACTTCCTGGAGAAAAATATCAGCACTATCTATTGAAGATTGACTGGCTGACTGAATGACCTGAAAAACACTGTGTACAGCAGGGGTGGGGAACGTCCAGCCCTCCAGATGTTTTTTGGACTGCAATTCCTTTATCATTTGCAATATGGGCTTGGAATTCTAGGAGTTGCAGACCAAAAACAACTGGGGACTGTACATCCCCACCCCGATGTACAGTCTACAACCAAAACCATGCTGTTCAGTTCCATGCAATTAAATGGAGAAGTGTAGTTCCTACATTCTTTCGGCATTACATCCACAATTTCCTTCAAGCAATCTTACCCTGCTACTTCCAGTACACCTATTATATAACACTTAGATATTAATTCCCCTCCCCCTTGTATATGTGCAGTTCTTCCCAAAAAAGACAAATTTCCATGATAATAAAACAGGGGAATGCAACATGTAACAATGTGTGAGCATATAAGTCCTAGCTTAGCTTTCAATTAGTTATTCAGCACCAAATCCAACATTCCTTCTAATTATGGGGGGGGGGGAATTCCACACTGAAATAGAGGTCTTGGGCAAACCACCGAATATGTATAAGAGACCAAAAGGCATGGGTTCAAGAATAACTTTCTTAATAGCTAAATATTCAGTGTGGTCTTGCCATTAAAGTCTCTTCAGAAGTGCAACTACCTTGATATTACAGTTCGCTTTTTAATAAAGCCCTTTGAGCTGGCGGTCTGCAGACCTCTTGAGCTAAATGTTTTAATGTTATGAAAGTTTATCTTGGAATGGAAAGGCCCAACACCGAAAGGAAAGCCACAGCTGTGCTGGGGAGGAATGAAGGGTTGAAGATTGGGGTGGGGGAAGAAAGGGTGAAAATGAAGCAGAATTCTGAGGTTGCTTTACATGCTTTTGGAAGAGGAACTAACTATAAATAGCTGCTGGGTTGCTGCTGTTAGATGCCGTCCAGTTGCTTCCGATTTGTGGTAGCCCTACGAATGAATGAGCTCCAAAACGTCCTATGATTAACCGCCTTGCTGAGATCCTGCAAACTCAAGGCTTGACTGAGTCATTCTAGCTCTAATTAATAATAATAATCTGTCATCTAAGGTAATCTGAGGCCAGACCCACTCGAATGTCGCAGGTGCGCTCACTCAGGGTGCCCACTCCCAGGGAGGCGCGGAGGTCAGCCACGTGCAACCGTGCCTTCTCTGTTGTGGGGCCCTCACTCTGGAACCACCTTCCAAATGAGCTGTGCCTTGCACCGTCCCTGCCCGCCTTCAGAAAGGCTTTAAAAACTTTGCTTTTCAGGGAGGCATATGGCGACCTAATTTAATTTAATTTAATTTAATTAATCTATTTTAGTTTATTTAGTTTCCCTCTTTTTTTTTTGTCTACCGCCCATTGACCCATCTTGTTGTATTGCTTTGAACTGTTTTTTTAATCTTGTAAACCGCCCAGAGTTCCATATTGGAAGATGGGCGGTATAAAAATGAAATGAAATGAAATCAATCAAACAAACAAATAATAATAATAATAATAATAATAATAATAATAATAATAATAATAA
>JAHTLZ010000007.1:39147796-39176386 GCA_023846285.1 Phrynocephalus versicolor | reverse complement strand
AATAATAATAATAATAATAATAATAATAATAATAATAATAATAATAATAAACTGCCCAACTTTCCTGGGCGGTAAACAACATAGAAAAATAAAGAGGCAATAGAATATACCGAAAAGTAACAAATGAAAGCCATTTAAAAAGGCAAGTAAACTGGCAAATGCAAGATGGTGGTTAACAGACAGATAGGGCAGCAAATAAATTAACAAGCAAACAGCCACAGCGATCACCAAAAGCGGCTTTAAATAACCAGGTTTTCATTTGTTTCTTAAAAACCAGGAGGGGCTCCGCAATCCTTATCTCGCTAGCAAGATGGTTCTAGAGTGTCCGGCGAGTCACCAAGAAGAAGACTTCCTACTGCCTCGCACTTTCCCAAACACTAATGTGCTTTCTGTGAGCCTTGTCCTTTTCTCATGGTATGCCTGTCCAAGTACAGTGGTACCTTGGTTTACGAATGTTTCGGTTAAAATCTAATTTGGTTTAAGAAAAGAAATTATTGGAAATGGGGCCCTTCGGTTTAAGAAAATGTTTCAATTGAATGCCTCAGTATAAGGTTTATTTCCCCCCACAAGGCATTAAAAGTTGATGTGTGATGTTTGCATGACAAAAAGAATGGGTTGCCCCGGCTGAAGAAAATGTTAAATGGAATGCCTCCGTTTGCTTTTTTCTGACCTCTGGAACGAATTAATTGGTTTCCAATGCATTCCTATGGGAAACCGTGTTTTGGTTTAAGAATTTTTTTGCAATACAAAATGGCCCGGAGAACAAATTAATTCCTGAAAACGAGGTAGCCCTCTATGTTTGTCTCAGTGTAGCCTCCTTTTTAAAAACTTCTTGAAAAAGAGCAACAGAAATATTAATAGGGCTTTCAAGGGAAGAGAGGTATTTAAGGAGTTGTTTTATCAGTTCTCCACTCCCCCCCTCCAAACTTGTATCATACAGAAGCACACTCATTACAGGGGGCACCTTGTATGCGTAGACCTTTGCATAAATAAGAGAGTGTTTTAAAAAGAAAAAAAACAACAGCTAGTTTCTCCACAGTGATTGCTGTTTCATTTTAACCAGCCTTGCTAAGGATGTTAATATGGCCAGGTTCAAGATCTCCTCATGGCACGATATTTTTATGAGGTCTAATCGTTGGTAGCTGGAAATTGTTTTCACGTTGGGTCTGTACAAATTGTTCAGAACATGGAAGAGGGCAGTTGCTATAGTTACTCATGTAAAAATGCTTGGCAGAAGAACAGAAGCCCTTCACAGGTAGGTTTTTTTTCCCTCCCAAAGATGTCCTGCAGATGGCTTTTTTAAAAAAAAATCAGCAAAATGAGAACCTTGATTGAAAATAAGCTGGGTTTTGAAAGACTATGAATTCTCTTTAAGATAAAATATCAGGTTTCAAATTGCATAGAAAAAAGATACTCTTCAGGAAGTCACTTTGATGACATATTTGTCTGCAAATACTTTTTGTCCTCTTCACATACAGTACTTTAAAATGAGGTTCAGTCCCATGTATTCGCAGCTGTCAAATGTTGAAAGATAATGAAGTAATAAAAGAACCTATACTTGCAAGCTTGTGGTCCATAATAAACCACTTAATTCCCTAACCCATTACACCCTTTTCTCATAAAACTGGGCTGCTCCTTCAGCTCTTTTCCCCCTCTCAGGGCCTCAAGCTTTGGGTGCTTGAATCACACACGAAGTATGCTTAGCTAAATTAACACAGAGGTAAGAAGATGACCGTCAAAGAACAGGACACAAGAATGTCCAGCGAGAGAAGGAAGATTTTCTGAGATTTTTCTTCTTCTCGGCTACCAGAAGTAAGCAGAGATTACCTCATAAGAACATAAGAACATAAGAACATAAGAACATAAGAAGAGCCATGCTGGATCAGGCCAAAGGCCCATCTAGTCCAGCTTCCTGTATCTCACAGCGGCCCCACCAGATGCATCTGGGAGCTCAGGAGACTAGATATCTGTCTCCTGATACCACTCCCCTGCATCTGGCCCTTGAAGTATCCTGGTTTAAAGCCTAGAGATTACACATCTCCATCATGGTCTGTAACCTGTGATGGACTTTTCCTCCAGGAATCTGTCCAGTCCCCTTTTGAAGGCATCCAGGTCAGATGCCATCACCACATTGTGTGGCAGGGAATTCCATAGACTTACAACGCGATGGGTGAAAAAATATTTTCTTTTGTCAGTTTTTACTCTCCCAGCCCTCAATTTGAGTGTATGTCCCCTAGTTCTGGTATTTTGGGAGAGGGAGAAGAGCTTCCCTCTATCCACTTTACTCATACCCTGCATTATTTTGTATGTCTCAATCATATCCCCCCTCAGGCGCCTTTTTTCCAGACTAAAGAGGCCCAAATGTTTTAGCCTTTCTTCATAAGGGAGGTGCCCCAGCCCACTAATCATTTTAGTCGCCCTCTTCTGCACCGTTTCCAGTTCCACTATGTCTTTCTTGAGATGCGGTGACCAGAATTGTACACAATACTCCAGGTGGGGCCTTACTATTGTTTTGTATAATGGCATTATAATGTTGGCTGTTTTATTTTCAATCCCCTTTTTGATCATCCCTAGCATGGAATTGGCCTTCTTCACCGCTGCTGCACATTGGGGAGACACCTTCATGGAGCTGTCCACTAACACACCAAGATCTCTTTCCTGATCCGTCACGGATAACTCAGAGCCCATGAGTTGGTAGATGAAGTTTGGATTCTCACGGTCACCCAATGGCACATACAAAAACATGTGGACTAACACGAGCCTACATCCATCTGCCGCCTTCCTGTTGAGTCAGCCATGTTTGCTGCATCAAATATATGCATCATACTACATTTAAGGAAATCACACCTTGTTTTAATTATTTAGATGCCACATTGTATACATATGACATGTATCTTGTGCCTGCTATCACCTAATACATGAACATTATACGTAATCTTCCTTAGGCTTCGTGCAGGCATGGAAGATGGGGACATAAAGGCCTTCTCAGTGGTTGCTCCCAAGTTATGGAATGCTTTCCCTTGGGGAATCAGGTTGGTCCCCTTCCTTTTGTCTTTCTGCCGACAGCTAAAAGCTCACATTTTCAGGCAAGCTTTTAACAATCACGACTGACTCCCTGAGTGCCATTTTTAACATTTTTATATGTTTTTCATAATTCAATATATGTTCACCAGCTTTATAGCTTTTTTTAATGTATAACTTATTGTGTCTCTAATTTCATTCTTTCAAATATTGTGAACCCCCTCGAGTCCCCTTATTGGAAGAATGTTGTGACTATAAATCAGACAAATCAACAGATAAGCATGTAATGCACACATACACACTTTTATACACCTTTTTTAGTTGAACATTACACTACTAACTTCAGATAAATGCACAGTCTGCAGATGAATGTGTTCTGATACATGTGATTACACCAGGAAATGCAAATTAGTTTGATTGTTTTAAAAATTAAAGAAAATTCTCTGCCTTCTTTAAAGAAAGACCCTCCAAATATCTGTAATCTAATCTAGATGTGTTCCTCTCTCTCTCTCTCTCTCTCTCTCTCTCTCTCTCTCTCTCTCTCTGGTTGCTGGGGGTGGCGGTGTTCAAGAGTTCATGAAGCCTGTGAGTGACCAATATCTCATCTTGTTCGACATTTCTTCCTCTGCCCATTTTTGCAAGATCAGCTTCTTGGCTGCCAGAACTTCACTTTGTAATTTACAAAGCAGTTAAAAAAGAAAGAGAGAGAGGGAAAGATTTTTCCAAAAAGGAAAATGGGTTGCATAAAGCTACAAATATGTTACACTTATAGACAGAAATACAGATTTTTAAATAGTTACGAGAATCACTATCGGTATCATTTAAACAGAAATATAATATATCACGTTATACCAGGTAGGACTGCAAGTTAGTCAGATGTCCTGTTTGCCTGCTTAGGTGACTGTGCAGACAGCAAGTGGCAAGCATTTTTAAGGCTCTGCTTGCCTTCCTCCTTATTTGTTGCTGTTGCTCAGTCGTTCAGTGGTGTCCGACTCTTCGTGACCCCATGGACCAGAGCACGCCAGGCCCTCCTGTCTTCCGCTGCCTCCCAGAGTTGGTCAAATCGATGTTGGTTGCATTGATGACACCATCCAAACATCTCATTCCCTGCCATCCCCTTTTCCTTTTGCCTTCAATCTTTCTCAACATCAAGGACGTTTCCCAGGAGTCCTCTCTCTTCATGAGGTGGCCAAAGTATTGGAGCCTCAGCTTCAAAATCTGTCCTTCCAGTGAACATTCAGGGTTGATTTCTTTCAGGATTTAAACCAGACTTGGAGTAGAGAAGCCCTCAGATAGGGAACATGGGGGTAGGGAGAGGAACGTTCTTTGTTATAAAAGATATATGGCCACCTTGGCTACCCTTAAGCATTGGACTGGAATTCTTATTTTTTATATGTGCATGGATATATATGCATTTTATGTGTGATGCATGAACCAGGTTCACTTTTCATGGCACAATCTATTTTTAAACATCTGCCGAAAGCATTATTTTGGCTTGAAACACATTAGGATTTTTGCTGGTAAAGATAGAATAGTCACTTATGTTACCCCTATTGTTGTTTCAACTTATTTACTGCCCAATAGTGCTAGAGTAATTGGGTGATTTACAACATAATTATATAAACAACAAATTTCCCACTCCACAGCAATCTGAGTACTCATTTTATTCACTCCAGAAGGATAGGAAGCTAATTCAACCTTTAACACCTTATGATCTGAAATGGGGGACAAACCACCAGCGGTTTGTCATGGTTAGAGATGAGCACAAAATGCATTTTTATTTGTTTTGTTATTCGTTATTCATTTCGTTAGGGAATGAAATGAAAGAAAAATGAAACAAAACAAAATGGAAATTTCCATTTCGTTTGCTTCGTTTTTTGTTCTGGTGTACCTTTTTTGATTCGTATTAAATAAAACAAAACAGGGGCTGGGGCAACAAATAACGAAACACCATTTTGGCATTTCGTGCCCATCTCTAGTCATGGTTCATCAAGATTAATGAACCACAAATCCACCACCACCAAGAGAAACTGGGCAGACATCTTTTCCAAGATGGTGGCCTGGACACTGAGTGGCACTGTAGGGTAGGGAGGCAACAGGGGGAGGAGCACATTGATCGGGCAGTCTAAAAAAAAAGAGAGATGAGGGGATAAATAAAAAGTGGAAATACTTAACCCTTCATATTCATTGGGATCGTAGTAAACAATTTATCTCATAGCACGGTCCTTTTTTATATTTGTCACCATCTCTATTCAGGATTGAATTCAGGTTGAGAGGAGAGTCTTGACTGCTGTCAAGCCCCGCACACAGAGCGCACACACAAACAGGGTTCAGTTCTTTGCCAAGATCTTTAGTGGAAAGCCGGGCAAGTTCAAGTCCTTTGCCAACAATCAAGTGCCAGATAAATAACAGAATCCAACTCCCAGCAATTAACAGTCCAAGTCAAAACCAGAATATCTCACAGAAACCAGATGCCAAACCCAAGGGAACAGATTAAGCCGTTGTCCAGGAAGCCAGTCCAAAATCAGGAAACAGAGCCAAGGTCACAGACAGGAACGTGGTTGCAAGTTCAAATGAAAAAAGAAGTTGAGTGCCCGTGCTCAGCGTCATATCCAGAGGTTGGCTTTGGGAAACACACGTATGAGTGCTGTTCGTCATCAACCTTGATGAATCATGGGTCAAAATGAATCACAATATTTCTGATTTGTGTCCCTCTCTATTCAACAGACATGTAGACAGAACTAGCCATACCACACACCAGTCATCTTTGATAAAATGGAAACAACCAAACAGAATGTCAGTAACACTGCTACACAGATGAGTAGAGAGGGGCATGAACCACTGCTTGCTCATCTAGGATTTTTCCAATGTGAGGATGCAATCAAACAGCTGTCAAGTGGTGAACCTGGTTTTAGGCCTTGAGATTTTAATATACAGTACATGTATCTCTATTAGTTAGTGGCCTGCATATTCATCAATATGGTGCAGAATAGCCTTAACCTGAGTGGGCCTTGGGCAAGATGGTTTTGTGGTATAAAAATAAAACAAACGAACGAACGAACGAACGAACGAATGAATTATAAAACCACTTACTTCATCTCTCTCCTCACTTGAATTGCTGAATCTGATGGTGATGGTCATATTCAGAAACAAAGGACAATCTTTTAGAATAGTGGTTCTCAACCTGTGGGTCCCCAGATGTTCCTGGACTGCAACTCCCAGAAGCCTCTACCACTCGCTCTGCTGGAGGGGATTTCTGGGAGTTGCAGTCCAAGAATATCTGGGAATCCACAGGTTGAGAACCACTGTTTTAGATTCAGCTATCCAGGTGAGGGGAGAGAGGTGTACTGATGAACATGCAGGTAACTGCTTATTGGCTGAAAAAGAAGATTCTCCATCTTGCATCTGTGCCAAAGTAGTTGGTTCCATGGTGAGAGAAGAAAAGCCCAGCTGGTCTCTTTCTGGGTTTGACCCGACAACAATGATGGCAAACCCAGGATTACACAGAGCCCAGTAAGTGGTACAGGTGGCTCAGGGGGTGAGATTGGCCTACAGCTTATATTTGTTCGCCTGAAAATTGTACATGTATTTTATATACAGTGGTACCTTGTATAACAGACAGCTTGTATAACAGAAAATTTGTACAACATAAAAAATTCCGGAGATAGGGGAAATTTGCTTAACATAATTGCCTATGGGGAAAATCTGTACAACATAAAAATGGGATTACTCTGCTTTCAATGCATTCCTATGGGAATTTGTATAAAGGAAAATTTGCTTAACATAATTTCATTTGGAACGAATTAATTCCTTTATACAAGGTACCACTGTATATGGATTTTGCCTTTTTTTAAAAATGGTACAATTTGCACGTCCTCGGAGCAAATGCAGAATCCAACACAATTTAAGCTTAAGCTTTATGTTTCCAAATTTACAACACATCCTGGGAAATGGGGGAGGGGGGAAGGTGTGTGTCAGCCTGTGCATGCTTGAACATGCACAAAGAAAAAAGTGTGCAATTCTAAAATGTGCACAGACCCGCCTCCTCCGATGGCTGAATGTTTCTAAAAATACCTATATTTCGAAATACATACAGATTTCAAAGATACTTAGAGGTGGTGGGTGGGTTTATATGAAACTGGGATGGGACATGCTTTGTAGCAGGAAAACTAGCTGTCAAACTCAGGAAACTTGACACATTTGTCTCTCCCAGGCCTTACACAAACTACTGATCCCCACTCAATAATATGAACATGTGTAAAAACTGGAGTCAAAACAACAATCCGTAGGTGTGTTTAATAGATTTTGCCTCCCCTGAAAACCTTTCTGCAAACACCCTTGCCTTAGCACGTTCTCCATTGTGTTCTGCTGAAACATAGAGCTTCTAGGTAAGTGAAGGTGAGACAGAATACCCACCAACCCAAGGCCGTAGAAGAGGTTTTTATGATTCAGAAGGGATGTGTCCCTGGCTCTGATCCAAGATTGGGGGCCAGCTACCACACCACAGTAGCACTGCAGTGCAAAGGCTTTCGCTGTTGCCAGGGACTGAAAACCACACATGGCTGATTTGAGAATGTGCAATCAGCGTGACAAATAATTTTGAATAGAAACTACTCCCTTAGTCGCACAAATAAAATGTAACCTGTTAGCATAGTTTTCTGCAAAGCTGTCTTTAAAAGGATCGGTTGGCTGCCTATAAATTAAATTACTAAAGTGAAATTCAAGACACAGGACGTAGAAATCTGACTTGGTTCGGCATGTAAGTACTGGCCAGAAAGAACAGGTTATTTATGCAGCTGGAGCCAGCCAGCAGCTGTTTTCTTGTACATTGATTTTCATACATTTATAGGCCAGAAAATACCTGCAATCTTCTAACTGACCTGCTAAATCTCCAGTAGCAATTCCTTTTAGAGTGTGCCCCACCCCCAACCCTATTCTAACAGTTTTGTCCATATTTGCAACATGTTGATCTGCCCAAGAAGCTCTGAATGTTAGCGTCAATATACTTTGGAAGAAGAAACCCCCACACACCAAGGGATTACAGCAAACACTGCTTATCACTGTTAAAATTAGTGGGTGCTGTTCTTTTCAAACAGAGTTTTCTAAAAGTCAAGACATTCACCCACCAAAGTAAACAAGACGATTCTTTGTGGGTGCTAATATTTTGAACTCTGGGTAGCGGAGTGAGTTTTTAAATCTCAGCAGTGCAAAAATATGTAAACTTCCATCACTGTCTGGTGAAAGACAGCATACCATGGGGGGTGGGGAATCTAACAAGTTCTGCATATACAAGTAAGCTAAAGGTAGATTTTTTGTATATGGTCATCCCAAGAATAACCAACACAAATCAATGTATGTTATTCAAAGCCAGACTCAGCTCAGCAAATATCATCATCATTATCGTTGCTGTCATCATCATTATCATCATCATCGAACTGCAGAGCTGGAAGGGACCCTAGGATTCATCGCTATATAATACCAGAACGTTGTAAGTCTGTGGAACTCTCTGCCACAAGATGGGGTGATGGCATCTCGCCTGGATGCCTTTAAAAGGGGATTGGACAGATTCCTGAAGGAAAAGTCCATCACAGGTTACAAACCATGATGGAGATGTGTAATCTCCAGACTTAAAACCAGGGAACTTCAAGGTCCATTCAGGCGAGTTATTTCAGGAGCCAGATATCTAGTCTTGTGTGCTCCCAGATGCATCTGGTGGGACCACTGTGAGATGCAGGAAGCTGGACTAGATGGGCCTTTGGCCTGATCCGGCATGGCTCTTCTTATGTTTTTATGTTACCAAGTCCAGCCCATGTCAAGGAGGCACAGTGGGGAGGCAAATTCCCAATGTTTGCCTCCACAGGCATATCCTTAAACCACTGATAAGGCATTACCTCTCCCCAAGTGTCACTAAAAAGGCAAGAAATCCAATGTAAACAATGTCAACGTTTGCCGAGGTTTCACGACAGCCTCAAATGGCTGTGCGAAGCAGCTGCCACGCTTTGCCCAATGGTAGGATTGGCTCGTTTTTATAAAAATGTTTTCCTGAAAGCTCACAAAGCTCAAAAAGCAAGCAAGCAAGCAAGCAAGCAAGCAAGCAAGCAAGAAAGAAAGAAAGAAAGAAAGAAAGAAAGAAAAAAGCTAAGGAGGGAGGCCACACCAAACAATATTTGTGCTCCTTTTCAGTTTCTCTGACATATGGCAAAATGTGTCAACTTCCTGCCGTTTCCCGAATCAACAGTGAGGCGCTAATCCCTCTTGGTGGGCCAGAGAGTTTGTAAACCACATCTGTGAAAACACCAGCCGCCTGGAGATCACAGGCCTACCTATTGCTTTCAAGTTCAGGTTCACTCCCCAAAATGGAGGCCACTGAGATTAATGAGTGTAACCGACAAGACTGAGGTGACAATTGTTCAGAAATGATCCATTTATCACCTTTGTACCCTAGTTTTTTCCTCCAGGGGACGCTTGATGATACAAGTGTTCTTTCTACTTTTCCCTCAAGCTTGAGGTTAATAAGACTGGACGATATCAGCTACCTTCAGCTTTAAAAGCAAATATTTCAAGAAGCACTGGTGGTGACACTCAGGCTGACAGACATCTTCCCGCACATATTCTTGCTTCTTAAAGAATTCTGCAGTTTTTAGGAAACGGAAGTGTGTGAGGGGAGAAGAAGACTGGAAGTGTATCAGTACACATCAACCTGTTGCTCGCATTTTACATCTGAAGGCAGCCACATATGTATGTGTGTGTACTTGTGCCACAAAAAGCTCGAGGGTGACGACACTACAGCTGCTGCGCTCTGCCTTGCTCCAAAAGTTGTGAGGGGCCGAACCGCATAGCCTTCCCCAATGTTGCCTGTATTTTGGCACACCAGCACTGCATAACCACAGCACACTTACAAATACCTTTGTGCTGAGCTAGCGAGCCCTGGCACCATCAGGAATTGAGGAAAGTAGGACACCGGGCTTTAAAGCCACCTCACATATGGAAATCAAACTTCTTGCTCCCATTTCAGAAATGCTTTGCCCTGAAATGATTGTCCCTTCCCAGGAAGCTGGAGATGCACAGCAATTACACGAGACTTCAGCCATTGCCTTGAGATCCGACAACCCAACCTGTTGCCCCCTTTCATGTGCCCGAACACTCTTTGCTCTTTTAGTCCAAATACATTTCAGTGGATGAGGAGGGATTTGAAACCACTTTTCCCAATCCATGCAGCACAAGTGTATTGATTACACTGCATTGGCTTTCAGTAGCCTCTCTGAAGAGGTGCCTACAGGTCACCCAACTGGAATTCTGGTGATAATGAAGCTATAAACCTTAGTAATAGCTTTAGCTGTGCATGGTTTCAGCATATAGTTTTATTCTTATTTTCTAACAGGAACTTTATAAGAGATATGCTCAGAGGCAGAATGCATGTTTGCATCAATTAGATTTTCATCTGCTCCATACCACAATTAAAACACCCAGAAACTTTGTCAGAACTGGTTGGGTGGTAGTAAGGTGACATGTATTATTAGATTATCTCAAAGAATCCAGATTAAAACTGAAGTCTTCTTTCTCTACATGAGGCTGAGCTGTTCTGGTGTCTCACCGCTGAGACAAATTATTTTCTGGCTTGGTACATGATTCATACTTGGTTCCCACAACTTTCTCTGTTGCCACACTTATGTGGTATATCACATTTTTGACTAATCTTGTTGACTAATCTTGCTGCCTGTTACCTACTTCTATGAGGAGGTAAACACCAAGGAGATAATAGCAGGGGAGGGGAAAACATTGAGGTGGGGGAACTATAGGTTTGTTTGTTTTTTGCTTTGAACAGCTGTTTAACTTTGCTTGCAAGAATATTTCAACATAGATGGAAGATATTTATTGCTGTTCGGTTGCATAGTTTTTAGGGCATAACAATCACTTAAGGATATAGTAGCAGGTAAATGAACAATTTTTGGCTCTCCAGATACTGTTAGACTTCAAGTCCCATCATCCTTCACCCATAGACCATGATGACTTGGGTTGAAGGGAGTTGAAGACCAGCAACATCTGCAGAACTACAAGCTGCTAATTTCTGCCACAGTTGTATGTTATTACGTGCCAGCAAGTGCCCTCCATCTTATGTCAGGCCTAGGCTTGAGTGGCCTTCAGAATGTCCTGTCCTCAGTTGTCCTGTTCAATTCTTGTAACCCTGAGGCTGTGTATTCTTATGGAGTCAGTCCACCTCAAACAATCATAGAATAGTAAAGTTGGAAGGAGCCTATAAGGCCATCAAGTCCAGCTCGCTGCTCCGTGCAGGAATTTAAATCAAAGGATATATGCCAGGTGGTTGTCCAAAATTCTTTTCAATGCCTCCAGTGCTGGAGCACTCAACCAGCTCTTGAGGTACTGTGATCAGTTCCATTATCATACTGCTCTAAGTTAGATATTCAGCTGAAAGCTGGGTTCTCTTAACTTGAGCCCATCTTCTCCCTGCCCTGTATGACAGCCCTTCAAATATTTGAAAAGTGCTATCATATCACCCCCAGTCTTCTTTTCTCTAAGATAAACATGCCCAGTTCTTTCTGTCTTTGTGGTCTTTCTCTTTTCCTGAGACTTTCAACTTTCCTTAACATTATTTATTATACATCTTTCCAGAATGCATTTTCTTCTCATGATGTACCCAAAGCACAACAGCCTCAGTTTTATTATTTTTACTTCCAGGAAAAAAGTACAGGCTTGATTCGGTCTAAGACATATTGTGCCTTCATTTTGTAAAATGGAGCACCTATCATCTTCCTTCAGCTGGGGAGCTGCGAACTCTATTCCTTGCCCAGATCCCTCACCTCCATGGGTCCCAATTCCATCAGCAAGCAACAGGCATTGCAAGAACGACTACAAAACGTCTGAGGCAGGGGAGAAGGATAATTCCCACTGTTATGTTGACCTGTCCAGTCAAAGCCCGCAAAAAGAGTTAGTCGTCGTCATCATCATCATCATCTTCTTCTTCATCATCTCTCCCCCTCCCTCCCTCCCTCCCTCTCCCCTCCTCTCTCTCTCTCACACACAAGCATAATGAAGTTTCAGGGGGGGGGGGAAGAAACCTTTAAAACACAGTCAGTCCAGTGAGTGATGTGAGTGATGTAGCACCCTCCCTTTGCCAAGTCTGTTGTGAAATGGCTGATTGGTTTGTAGACAGGAATATACAGAGTGCTGAGGAACTGAATGACTGGAGTTTCCATAGAAGGTTTTGGCTTTCATCAGAGATTCAGTTGCCAGTCTCCTTTGGTGCTGTTTTCTTTTGCTGCAGCCACTGATGACAAGCATGTTTGTTTCAAATTTCAGCCTTTTCTAGGTCCCCAAAAGAAACTAATGAACAAACAAACAAACAAACGAAAACAATGCAAACTTTAGTGATTTGTAGGCAGATATGAAGTAGTCAGAGACCAACTTGGGGAGGGTGGCTTATTGAATTGCCCTGTAACTGACCCTGCCATGCTTTGCTTTGTGTGGACATTTTTCTTCAAATACAAGGCAAAGAAAAATCGAACATCCTATCTAAACAAGAGGCAAATGAGAGAATTAGAGCTATTCTTTTCACACATTAATTTGGGTGTTTCAATAAAATACAAATCACCTCAATCTATCTGAAAGCATGCATTGTCTTCAGCTTTTACGCAAACTACAACTTCAGTGCGACACAGCAGGGCGTGTTAGCTCCTTCTTCCTCAAGTTGGGTCATAACCAAAGAGTTCAATGGAGTTTGCCAAACAAGTCTTTATTTAGCCATGTTGAAAAACTGCTGACAAATGAGAGTCTTCCTGCAGCAGTGGAAGAAGATAAAACTAAAAATACCTCACTGGGAAATGTAAATGGCTGGGAATACTGAAGCAAGTTAGTTCTAATAGGAAAGGCAAGGAGAGTGACCTGTGTGAACAAAAGTAACTACGGTAAGAGTAGTAGTAGCAGCAGCAATAACAATAGTAATGTTTGATCAAAGCAAGTAGCCCAGCAAAGCAAATGGTGACAATTGGATTGTTGAGTTTGGAGGAGGCCATGAGGTAACTTCATAACAGATGTACATTGGGTTAGATCTAGACATCTAGGAGCATTCCCTTCTAGTACTTGCAATTTCCTGCCTCCCTTTCTGAGCCGAACTCCCTTCAAAGGCAGTCCTGAGGACTGAAGGTTTTTGTGAATAAACATCTGTCATGGAATGACATGCCGTCAATGGATGGGGAAGGAGGGTAGGTGGGGGGGGAGGATCATATCCTGTTTTGGCAGAAGTGTCACTATGTTCATAGGATGAACCTTGGCAACTTGTCCATTAAAGCAAAGCAAAAAGCAAAGTGTTCTGCTTATATACTGTCCCATAGTGCTTAAACCACTCTCGGGGCAGTTTTCAAGTAATTATGCAGGATACACTGCCACCCCCCGAGCAAGCTGGGTACTCATTTTACCAGTCTTGGATGGATGAAGAGGCTGAGTGAACCTCGAGCCTGGCTACCTGGGATGGAACCTCAAGTCATGAGTACAGTTTTGGCTGCAGTAGAGCATTTGAACCACAGCACACCATGAGGCTCTTAAAGGTACATTAGTTTCACCCATTATGTCTCACTGCTCATTTACCTTCTTGGTAAATGTGATGATGGGAAACCCAACAAATTATTCTACATGCTCCACAAAAGAATGAGGTATTTTTAGAAGTGGAAGACTGAAGGCTGAAGTATTAGGGCAGGGTTAGGGTTAGGGTGAAGCCCAAATGGTAGAGAAAAAGAAGGGTGAGAAGAGTGTGCCATCTTAATATCTGTACCTTGTAAAGATTTCTGCCATAGTTTAGTTTGTAAGCTCTGGACCATAACTCATAATACCTTGGTTTATGAGCATAATCCATTCCGAAAGCATGCCTGTAAATCAAAACACTCTTCCCTCAAAGCAAATTTCCTCATAAGAAATAATGGAAACTCAAGATTATTCATTCTGGGGTCCCACAGACCACATACTGTACACACAAAATGCCAAAACTCATAAAAGAAGTTGGCTAGAAGTCCACATCCATACCATGGTTTATGTACCTGGCTGCACAATCTGCTCTGCTTGGGACTAACAATTGGTTTTACTCTGTATTTTTAATGTGACAACAATAAACTGCTTATACACACTTGACTAGCTGCCCCATGACTAGGAATAGTTTGAAAAAATAAGAAAGGATGTTGAAAACAAATTAAATAAAAATATCAATATAAAGAAAAATAAAATCCTAACCTGCACTGTTGCAAGGCGGACTTCCCTTCCTCTCTCCTCCCTCTGCTTTGGATGCTGCCTGAGACAATCACACACAATCCAGCAGGGGGAGGAAGAGGGAGAGAGCCACCATTGGCTTACTTGTGATCATGTGACCTGCTCCCAGTGCTTGTACATCAAGACATTGCTTGAACATCAAGGAAAAATTTAAAAGAAATATTTGCTTGTCTTGCAAAACACTCTTAAACCAAGTTGCTCTTAAACTAAGGCATTACTGCAATTTCTTTTAAAAATATTTTCCAACAGGAGGCTGCAAGACATGGGAAGGAAGAACATATTGGAAATGAGCCATTTTTATAAACATAAACAAGAGAGAATGGATAACTGATTACTATTTGCCTCTTGAGTTTGCAGTGTTTTCAAAAATATTGTATGGACCGAGAGTATGTCAGGCCATAAATCTCTCAATAAAACAAAGAGAAAAGTTCAGTTCACCCTAATTTATAACCAATTTCATGCATCTGATTCCAGAAGGTATGAAATTCTGCATTCCTTCCATTTCCTGTTTTTCAACAAGAAGCTGAAAAACTCAAAATGTTCTGACACAATGTTGTTCTTACACAATGTCCAGCTGTGGCACCGAGTGCCAGAATTTGTGGAAGGGAAAAAGGGGGAAAGAAAGACTCATCTCAGGAACTTTAGAGCCTGGTTCTACTTACTTGTAAGAGTCAAAAGAGAATCAAAGCCTTCCTAAAAGTATACAAATGAATTTCAAACTTTTTTTTCCCTCCTCCTCTAAGTTCTGCTTCTTGTTTGTATCTCATGCTGTTCCATTTTCAACAGAGCTGTTAGTTACTGCCTGCACAGAAAAGTCCTTAGTAGCTGATTCTGCTTTATTAATGGACACTTGGCTATCTTATACAAAGTATTCTCCCCAGGACCAGCACAATATTTTTGCTGCTTAGAATACAGCAGGAAATTCCTCATTGGAACAGGCAGGATGCAACCTGTAACCCAAACCAGCCAAGTTGTTCTGACAACTGAGGCAGAAAACCTCACAAGCAAGTATTTCTCCACACTTGGTAGGCATAATTTTGCACTACTGTATTTTACTAACAAATTGCTGTCTCCTAAATCCTGCTACATGTATGGGTTTATGTGTGTAGGTGGGAGAAAGCATCATTCAGACTGTTTTGAGCTGGCAGTGACTTTCTGGCCTCAGGTGTATGTCAATCAATCAGATAAGAGCCAACAGTTCCTTCTCTCCCTCAGATTCTTTTCCCCGCTTTTATTTTTCCAGTCAGGAGTCTGACAATGTTGGTTATGGACTTTGTCAGAAGTGGACAGTTAGACTGATGTGATCTGACAGCTATGTAACAGGTTAGAGAGTAATAAAACTAGTTAAGCTCCGTTAATGATTTTTATACAAGATGATGTTTGTTTTTTTATCTATGCAGTTCATTATTTTTGTTGTTGCCAGAGTTTCTGAGTGGATGTATCGAGACAGTAAGTGCCAGTTGAGGTAAACTAACAAATAAAGGGAGGTCTACTAAGGGATCTGTTCTTGAACTCTAAACCATTTTATCTTATGTGTAATAACAGGAATTTTTTTAAAAAAATTAGCCACACTCAGTTCCTCACATACTCTGCCCCAAGAGATATTTGACAAAAGAACAGCTCATAAACACAGCAAATTGTCATACACTAGAGCAGGCCTGCCCAACAGTTAGACCGCGGGCTACTGGTAGCCCACAAAGGGTTCAAAAGTAGCCCGCTGGCCACCAGTAAAAAAAGTGAGGGGATAAGTTCTCCACCCCTCCCTCCCCCACCCCAAGGACCACCACTGCCCCAGCAAAGTTCTGGGTCTGCCAGCCTACTGTCTCAGCTGAGTGGGGCAGTTCAAGGGCCATGGTGCATTGAAATCTGTTCCCTCCAGAACAGATTAATTGGTTTTAATGCATTCCTATGGGAAACAGCTGCTCTGCTTACAAAAGTTTTTATTTATGAGCATGTGCTCTGAACAGATAAAATTCGTAAGTAGAGGTTTTAGTGTAGTAGCCCTCAGGCACTTTGGGCTGGAAAAAGTAGACCTTGGCCTGTTCAAAGTTGAACAGCCCTGCACTAGAGTACAGTATAAAATAAGACTACAAGGCCACAAGCTAACTTCCAAGGTATCCACATCTTTAGAAGCACACTTACTTTGAGGTAGCCACACAAAATCAACTAAGTTTATTGCAGTGGAAATTTATTTTAGAAAATGTGCATCAATGTAAAATATCTGCTTATACTTCGGAATATTTTGTCTGTAAGGCGAACCAATGGATCAATAATAGGAATATTGCCAGAGATATTTTTTCTTCTTCTTTCCAAGTAAAACAGTCTTTTTTGCTTTTAGAACAAGGATACAAATCTTTGCTAGTCTGAGTCTTGTCAGATACAATGAAAAGATGAGGTGGTTACTGTTAGTGTGAAATGGTAAGATATTTTCTGTTGGTTTCAGCCAGAGTCTTCACTTTTCCAGGAATGATTTTTACGCAAATTGTGCAGAACTGCAACCCTTTCTTTTGTTGCTTGGACTCTTAGGAACCAGACACATTGGTCTGAGCTGCAATCAGTATGGTTTTTTTGTGTCTTTTCTCGCTTTGAATAGCCAGTCAGTTCTGTGTTCCCTCCCTCACCCCAGTCTTTCTCACTCTTTCACTCTCTCCCTGTGTGCACTTTGCCTCTCAAGAAAGGATGGCTGTTTTGTGCAGTGGCATTTTGCACAGTCCTGGATTGATACTTTGATGGGGAAAAGAGAGATCCTTATCTCGGTCTTGCGCTGGAGATGAAGAACCTCAGAAGGCTTGAAAATTCCCCAATGTGTCTTGAGTCAAGAAGACCGTCTAAACCAGTGATAGAGAACCTTTTAGAGACCGAGCACCCAAACTGTGATTCAAAACCCACTATTTTTTTTTTTTGCAGAGTGCCAATACAGCAATTTAACCTGAATACTGGTGGCTATGAAGGAGGCGATGTCGAGTGCCCACAGAAAGGGCTCTGAGTGCCACCTTTGGCACCTGTGCCATAGGTTCGCTAACACTGGTCTAAAGTAATTAACAAGGGTTTTTCATATCCCTGTTTGGGAATCAAATGGGCCCATTCAAAGATGCTGCTGGTCCTCCTTAGCTTTATCTCTAAACAAGATGTGGGTTAGACCAGGCATGTCCAAAGTCCGGCCTGGGAGTCGATTGTGGCTCGTTTTCAAATTCTGTGTGGCCCAGCATAAGGTCTGAACTCCCCAAGAACAGTTTTGTGGGTGGGCAGATTTCTGTTCGTTTCCTTTCCCTGAAAGCCCATTGTCGATTTTCCCCAAAGCCTCCTGGTGAAGCCCCAGAGGTGGGAGGAGTGAAGCGGAGCCAACCCAGCCCACATGAGGAGAGCCGTTAACAGCCTTCCTCAGCGTTTCCGTTTACTTTTGAGCCACGTGACTCTTGTGACACAAGGATTGCGTGCCCATTCCTACAACGGCAACTGTAACTATAGAAAGAGAAGTCGACAGCAAGATCCGTCACTTCCAAGACATGCGGAAATGCCAAGAGATTCAAACACTGGCTAAGAAAATGCTGACCTTGTTTGGTTCGACATGCATGTGCGAGAAGACATTCTCGGTTATGAACATTAAGAACCGTGTGAGGACGGGACTAAGTGACTTTCACCTGTGTGACATCTTACACATCAAAACCACTGTTTGTTTTTGAGCCAGACCTGACCTATATAATGCAGGCGAGATCTCAGTATCACCCTTCATATTAGTGCAGTTATTTGTTTAGTCTTTCATAAAATAGTTCATTTGCATTTAATGTTAATGGTTCAAAGAATGTAAGGCTGAATGGTCACCTCCCCACCCCACACACATTTTTTACCACACCAAATCTGGCCTTCCTTGCAAAAAGTTTGGACTCCCCTGGGTTAGACAATGCTTTTAGCAGGACATCTTTGAATACAACTCTCTTCTGACATACCGTCAGACAGTCTTCTGCAAACGAGCCCAGAGGGCCACCCAATTTCATCATCTGGCTATTAGATATTACCAGAGCCAACTTTTTAAAAAGGAAGGAACTGCAATTTTATTTCCAAGGCTTAAAATATTTACTACTGTAATTTGTAAAAGTAACCCCATTACCGCCAAGCTCTGAGGTATATTGCCTCTGCTGAACAAGACTGCATGTAACTACTGTATATCAAATGGGACCACCTTTTTTATTTAGTGGCTGAACAAGATTGTCAGCTACGTGAAACGAGTTTCCCCCCCAAGGTAAATTAATTCCATAAATTCCCCAGAGCTGCAGTAGTCAGTAGCTCTCTCTCTCTCTTTCTCTCTCTCTTTGTGTGTGTGTGTGTGTGTGTGTGTGTTGGGTGACAGGAATGGGCCTGTTCCCTAGAATTTATGAAGACATTTGCCCTTTCCCATCCACACACCAGATGGAGTTCAAAAGCCTCCAAATGAAAGAAATTAAGTATTTTTGGAGCTGGCCAAAAAGAGAGGGGCATCTAAGTCTCCATTTAGCTGGAAATCTGTATGTTAAATCTGAATTTTTCCCTCTCAGAACCTACATGTCATTTCTTTCTTCCAACTTCCCTACACTAGCATTTTTCTGGAATGTTGAGAAACAGCGGAGGTGCCTTGAGAATCTCAGTACACACTACCACTGAATCATTCACCAAACTGAAAGAGAGATAAGATGTTGGGGAAAGAGATAAGTTAATAGTGCTCATTTTGGCACATGGCCGTGGGTCTATACATATAGGCATACACAGAGAATATTTTGTTTAACAGAGAGAGAGAGAGAGAGAGAGAGAGAGAGAGAGAGAGAGAGAGAGAACACCATACACAAGGGCAGTCATTCTAAACACGGTCTCATACTCTGTGGAGTTAAATAGTTCAGTGCTGGTCACATGCTCTTTAGAACAAAACCTGCTGTCATCTCTGCAATGGCAACTCGTATATTATGAATAAAGGATCTAATTCACACCACACAGCTGAGGTGGAACCACTGTTCATTTCATTAGGACCAGATATGTGGATCTAAGGCGCACGGCCAGTAATATTTGAAAAGGATGTGGAAAAAGCAGAATGCTGATCCACAAGGCAGGTTGACAGTCCATTCCAAGAATGAAATAGTACATCCTTTTTTAGTCACTGTTTTTGTTTACCATCTTGCTGCCGAACAAAATAGGCTTTGAATATTCCCTCGGGTGAAGCCTGACAGCAGATGGAGAAGCCAAAGAATCTTATAGTGAGAACGGTACAGGCAGGGGACTTGAATAAGGCTGGGTATCAAATAACATTAAATCATCTTCTGATGTCGGACAGCGCCTCTGTCTCATAGAATAACAGTCTACTTCAGTGTTAAAGACTTGTGAAGTGGTCAGCAGCTACCGAGAGGGAATAAAAAGGCCGAGAGATCTAGAATGGAATTATGTTTCTCTCTTCCACTTCTCAAACTCAAACCCACCCCTTTCCCCCATGGTTTAGGGAACTCAAATACAGCGGACCCTTGTATAACAAAATGGTTTGTATAATATAAAATCTGTACAACATAAAAAATTCCGGAGATAGGGTAAATTTGCTTAACAGAATCGCCTATGGGGCGAATCTGTACAACATAAAAATTGTCCCGTTTAAGGATTACTCTGTTTTCAATGCACTCCTATGGGAAATTTGTATAAAGGAAAATTTGCTTAACAGAATTTTATTTGGAACAAAGTAATTCCTTTATACAAGGTACCGCTGTATAACCAAGTACAAAATAAAACATGCCTACAACCTTTGATTTTCTCTCTCTCTCCCCAGCAGTAAAACAGGCAAAATACTCAAAGAAAAAAAAGTGAAGACCTTTCTCTTCAGGCAAGCTTTCCCGCCAAGACTGGCTGCCAGAGCGGGGGTTTCAAATGGGTTGTTGTACCTTACAGATTTAAATGTGTTTCGGTGTTGCTTATGTCTTTTTTTTAGTATAGTATTTGGTTGGTTTTGTATTTGTGTACAAATTTTTGTGATGTCAGCTGCCTTAGGTCCTTTTTAAGGAGAAAGGCAGGACGGACGGACAGACAGATAGATATTGATGGTTTTTGTGGTTTTTCCAGGCTGTTTGGCTGTGTTCTGGAGGTTTTTCCTCCCAACGTTTCGCCAATCTCTGTGGCTGGCATCCTAGACTGGTGAAACATCAGGAAGAAAAACCTCCAGAACGTGGCCAAACATCCCGGAAAAGCCACCACAACCATTAAAACCTGACTGTGAAAGCCTTCGAGAATACAAATAAATATTGCTTTTGTAGGGAACAGACTAGGCCACATTCAGCTGGAGTGAAAAGGATCAGGCACTTGTCACCTCTGTTTCAGAAGATGGTTGCCCAGAAGGTGATTTCGGTAGAGGCATGTCAAAGGACACACAAACACACACACAAGCATGCATCTCTCTGTGTGTACATACACATGAAGCAGAGAGAAACACAGTTCTGGAGGGCATGATAACTCCAAAGTGACAACAGTTACATACATAAGATAAGATGTTTCCCATAGCCAGAGTTTACCATTTATTTCTTCTGCAGCTGCATCAGTTTCAGTGATATGAGATTTTGGATGTTACTCACTCCTAGGGTAATCACAAGTCAGAGGCAACTAGGCAGCATCTAACAAGAACAACAATATGCCAAGGCCTATGTGTTTATCACATACTACAGTATCTGCTGTGAGTTATTAGGATGTGCCATTTGTTTTTCTTGTTGTTTGGGACTTCAAATTCTCTCTCTCTCTCTCTCTCTCTCTCTCTCTCTCTTTCTCTCTCTCTGTGTGTTCTGTCCACAGTGCCATATCTGTAGACACTCTCATTTCACGCATCTGCACAAGGTCGTTAGGCTTTATTTCCTGCTGCAAGATTTCATGGGCATGGTAGTTTTGTTGGCCTTATAGACAAGGCTTTATACAGAGAGTGCCTCCCAAAGAACTACCATGGGTGTGAACCACTGCAGCAGAAAATAGAACTAGGATGCTATGCAGCCCCAAAGGTTGCAGTCTTGAGCAGGTGAGTCAAGTGAAGATGTCCGTAGTTCTGTGCTCACCGAATTCTGCCAGAGAGATTCTAGGACAGTGATGGTGAACCTTTTAGAGACTGAGTGCCCAAACTGCCATTCAAAACCCACTAATTTTTTTTGCAAAGTGCCAATACAGCAATTTCACCTGAATACAGGTGGCTGTGAAGCGGCAATGTTGGGTGCCCATAGAAAGGGCCCTGAGTGTCACCTTTGGCAACTGTGCCCTAGGTTTGCCAACACTGTTCGAGGAGAATCCTTGGAGGTGATGCCCAAACAAGCTAACCAAATGTTACCCTCCCTAGCAGCGCATATTCTCAATCCTTCAACCAAAGGTCACACTATGAGCAAAAATCACAGCAGCTTTCCACTTTGGTATTAAGGGTTTGATGCTGGCTGCTGATTGGGTTTGATTGATTATTCACCTACATGGACATCAAGCTCCTAACACACCTGAAGGTCCTTTATTTTCAGCAGAAGGAGCTAATCTCTACAAGCTGAGGTAAGAGTGTGAAGTACATATTCCCTGCATTTCACTCAAATGTAACTCCTTTCTAAGGCACAAAAATCCCACACGGTTATTAGGGTTACACTCCTTTACTGATACTATGATCATAGAATTATAGAAAGGTGAAGTTGGAATGGACCTATAAGGCCATCACGTCCAACACCCTGCTCCATGAATGAATGCATATCAAAGGATATCTGCCAGGTGGTTGATCCCAAATGTAATGGCAGCTGATGATAATCAAGGATTTAAAGCGGAAGATAGTAGGTTGACTTTAACAAAGATGAATTTGGTCTAAAATAAGCTTCATTCCTTCCATAGAGTGCACATACAGTTTGGTTTAAGAATGTTTTGAAAGACAAGCAAAACATTTCTTCTAAATTTTGCCTTGATCAACGAGTAGTGTCTTCCAATAGAAGCACTGGAGCAGGTCACATGATCACAAGGGAGCCAATGGTCTCTCTCTCTCTGCCTCCCTAATGGATTGTGAGTGACTGTGGAACATTCTGTGTCAGGCAAGCCTCAAAATCAGAAGGAGAGAGGAAAAGAGGTCTCCTTTGGACCAGCCAGGAATATTTTCAATGGTGAGTGCAGGTTAGGGCTTTATTTTTCTTTATACAGTGCTACCTCTACTTAAGAGCAGCTTGACTTAAGAGCAAATTGACTTAAGGGCAGAAAACAGTTGGCATTTTAAAGTCATTTTGTTACTTTAAGAACATAAAATATGACTATGGATAATTTGATTTGGCATAAAATTATCACAACTAGCATATTAAAATATAGTGTATCCAAACAATTATTACAAACAGAATTTACTTTTTAAATATTTATTTGTAATTGTAAGTAACAGAGTAACAATCTCCTTAACTGTTTACTAGTTTATGTAGAACAAAAAAGCAAGCCCTCTACAAAACAATGTTTAAAAATCCAGAATTAACGATTCATATTTCCTCTCCACAGTATTAAATAAAAATAAAATAAAAGCTTATTCTTGTAAAAAGAATTGAAGAGCGGGGGAAATGTATAGAAGTGAGACTAAGTTTCAATGAATGGGCATGAAATTTAATCAGAATCATCTTTGTTGCTCTTAATTTTCTTCCAGTGCTTTGAGGCCCACAACCAAACACACCCACCCACATGCAAAAACACAAATGAAACCTTTTTCTTTTTTCTTGTGACACTAGCAGTACACCTGGGATTTATTTGCTTGTCCTCAGAGCACAGAAATTAGAATAATCTAGTACCATGCATATTTTTTAGATTTTTTGAAGAATATTAGAACACCCTCTCCTAAAATATTTTATTCATCACGTTCAAATAAAACATTCCATGATATTTTTTTTTATTTTTTCAATTCTTCCAATTTTACATAAAAAACAAACACATGGCTTCAGGAAAAAAATGGAAAAAATGCCCCCCCTTTGTCCGTCCCCCCCCCCAGGCCTTCACCTCTCTCGATTTGAACACCTAACCTTTGGCTCTGCAGCCACATGTTCCAACTCACTGAGCTATCTACCAGAATATTTACTAGCGCACCTACCCCCCCACACACAGAGCAATTGTACAAGTCAGCAAAACCAAAGTGATCCAGACTGCATAAAAGCCTATTGCAGTGGTTCTCAACCAATCCTTTAATACTGTTCCTCATGTTGTGGTGACCCCCTCGCCCTGCTTGGAAGAGGCCACCAGCCCCCTCTGGTAGGCCACTGCCGCAGGGGCCATAGAGAACTTCCCTCTACAGGCACCCTCAGCCAATCACAGCTTCCGGTGCCATTGACTGACATCCTCTCCAGCCTATCAAGCTGTAACTCACTCTTTCCCCCTTCCTCCCCTTCCTCCTCCAGATCCAAGCTATTTGTGCCTTTTTCTTCACTGGCTCATGGCGACCCCTGTGAAATGGTCGTTCGACCCCCCAAAGGGGTCCCGACCCCCAGGATGGGAACCACTGGCCTACTGTGATCCATTCTGATAAGGCGCCTCACTGCCTGGAGTGTAGGCAGCTCAAAATAGGGCTTGGCTCACATGGTGTCTGTACTCTTAGATGCGTCGTCTCTTGCCATTGTCACTAATATTTGTGGTTTGTTTTTTTGCCCAACTGTGTCATTCTGAAATCCTCTCCCAGATACAGAAGCATCTATATATACAAATACGGCCTGGATAGTTTATCTTTGCAAAGTTTTCAGCATTGGGCCCTGCCCAACTTCAAGGCCTTAGCCGTATACACTGCAGCTGTATTTCAATGTCAAACCTCACATTCCAGCATAGTTTATGGCTTGCCTGCCAGCAACCTTGAACATCTCTGGTGTTGATGTCTCAACTATGGCTCAGTGTGTGTTTGTGTGTGTTTGGGAGTCATCTCTCTCTATCTCTCTCTCTAGTTTTACCCTGTCAGACAAGTGGCCCCTCCTCATATGTTTTATCTTCTATTTCCTCCACATTAACAGGTCACAGGATTTTAAGTAGCTGACCAAGCCTGCACGATGGCTAAACTGTATACAGTATATCAAAAATCACAACAAATATGCAATGTTGAAAAAACATTAAGTCAAATAAAATTAAAGCAATCTTAAAAACGGGCAGGAGTTATCACCCATCTCCTCAAGACAGAGCATCACACAAACAAAAAAGGAGGCAGACAAATACTGACTCATATATTGTTGACAAAAGGATGAGCTGTGGATCCAGGAACACATTGCAGGGCCAACTCTGCCATTAGGCAGAGTAAGCCAGTGGCTTCAAATAGTACTTTTGGAGTAATGTAACCCCCCCACAAGTTTTAAATTGTTCAATTAACTGTTTCAAGCTGACACTGGCTGGGAATTCTGGAAATTGTAATCTCGAAAAAGGAAGCTCCTGGTTTAAGAGCGTTTTGCATGATAAGCAAACATTTCTTCTAAATTTTGCCTTTATCAACAAGCAATGTCTCGATATACAGGCATTGGGGCAGGTCACATGATCACAAGTGAGCCAATGGTGGCTCTCTCTCCCTCCCACCCCCCTGCTGGATTGTGGGTGATTGTCTGAAACCTTCAATCTCAGGCAAGCCTAAAAACAGAGCGAGGAGAGAGGAAGGTCTCTCTTGCACCACCCACAAAGGTTTTCAAAGAAGAGTGGAGTTTAGGGGTTTGTTTTATTTTTCTTTATATTTATATTTTATTTAATTTGTTTTCAACATCCCTTCTTATTTTTCAAACCATTTCTAGTCATGGGGCAGCTAGTCAAGTGTTTATAGGGCTACAATTTGCACTTAATTATTGTCACATTTCACAGAGTAAAATCCAGTTGTTAGTCCCAAGCAGAGCAGATTCTGCAGCCAGGTACCTAAAACATGGTGTGGACGCGAACTTCTAGCCAACTTCTATTGTGTGTTTTGGCGTTTTGTGTGTACAGTATGTGGTCTATGGGACCTCAGAATGAATCATCTGAGTTTCCATTATTTCTTATGGGGAAATTTGATTTGATCTCTCCAAACTGGGGGAATGGGCTGCGAAATGGCAAATGCATTTTAATGTAGCCAAATGTAAAGCAATGCATATTGGGGCAAAAAATCCCAACTTTATCTATCAACTCATGGGCTCTGAGTTATCTGTGACGGATCAGGAAAGAGATCTTGGTGTGCTGGTGGACAGCTCCATGAAGGTGTCTACCCAATGTGTGGCAGCGGTGAAGAAGGCCAATTCCATGCTAGGGATTATCAAAAAGGGGATTGAAAATAAAACAGCCAACATTCTAATGCCATTATACAAAACAATAGTAAGGCTGCACCTGGAGTATTGTGTATAATTCTGGTCACCGCATCTCAAGAAAGACATAGTGGAACTGGAAAAGGTGCAGAAGAGAGCGACTAAAATGATTACTGGGCTGGGGCACCTCCCTTATGAGGAAAGGCTAAAACATTTGGGGCTCTTTAGTCTGGAAAAAAGGCGCCTGAGAGGGGATATGATTGAGACGTACAAAGTAATGCAGGGCATGAGTAAAGTAGATGGAGGGAAGCTCTTCTCCCTCTCACAAAATACCAGAACTAGGGGACACCCACTCAAATTGAGGGCTGGGAGAGTAAGAACAGACAGGGTTGTTAGTCTGTGGAACTCCCTGCCACAGGATGTGGTCTGGCCTGGATGCCTTCAAAAGGGGATTGGACAGATTCCTGGACGAAAAGTCCATCACAGGTTACAAACCATGATGGAGATGTGTAATCTCCAGGCTTAAAACTGGGGTACTTCAAGGGCCAGATGCAGGGGAGTGGTATCAGGAGACAGATATCTAGTCTCATGCACTCCCAAACGCATCTGGTGGGGCCACTGTGAGATACAGGAAGCTGGACGAGATGGCCTTTGGCCTGATCCAGCATGGCTCTTATAAGAACGTAAGTTCTTATGTTCTTATGATATACAACTGCTTTGGTTTTCAAGCATATTTCTGGTAAGGATTATGCTTGTAAACCAAAGTATTACTGTCAAATAAAATAAGGTGATTAGCTATTTCATTTTATTTTCTTTGGGCCCCAAGGAAAGGGGGTGTTAGGGACATAGAGATAAGTGAAAGAACAGCTTTTGCTCAGAGGAGTCCATGTGGATAACTCTACACTGGCAACTCTGAATATTTGGCTTCTGGACTTGTGATACAATTTAACCCTGTTGAATCATGAGTTAAAAAGAAACGCTGCCATTCTTTTCCGAATCGTCTTGTTCCATTGTTCCAGTACAATGATGATGACAATACAATATATTTAGCAGACTAAGTGTGTGTGCCTCCATTGATAAATAATGCACTTTGGGATCTGCTTGTCAATATGCACAGGAGAATCTCAAGTATTTTTCAATGACCACACAATCCAAAGGCCACTGTGAATCAGTCTGGACTTTTTTCCCCTTCCAAATCTGTCTTTTCCCATAGTATACACTGGAATGATTTGAACTGTTTTTCCCGTGTGATCATTTCTTTGTTTCTACAAAAGGACAGAGGAGGTGTGACTTTGGGTGATGTTATGGTGACATATTAACTTGGGGGATGATTTATGGGGGAATGACAGCAGGAGCACCCACCCCACGATCTTTCTCCCTAGTCCTGAAATATTTAATTTTAAATATATCACCACATTTAGCACTGGATCATCTTATAACGGCATTGATCCTGTACATTGATTTAGCAGTAGAAGCACAGACGGATATCTAGTCTCGTGCACTCCTGGATACATTTGGTGGGGCCACTGTGAGATACAGGAAGCTGGACTAGATGGGCCATTGGCCTGATCCAGCATGGCTCTTCTTATGTTCTTATGTTGAGAGCTGAGAACACCAGGTGGGCAGGATCAAAGGATGAGGGACATGGGATGCGGGCATGTAGAGATTGGCACTGAAACAATCTGGGGTCTTTATGTGATCACATAAACTGAAAATACTGCAATTGTGAATTGTGACTGCAATTGTGAATTGTGAGTCTGGAAAAAAGGCGCTTGAGGGGGGATATGATTGAGACGTACAAAATAATGCAGGGTATGAGTAAAGTGGATAGAGGGAAGCTCTTCTCTCTCTCCCAAAATACCAAAACTAGGGGACATTCACTCAAATTGAGGGCTGGGAGAGTAAGAACAGACAAAAGAAAATATTTTTTCACCCAGCGCATTGTAAGTCTATGGAACTCCCTGCCACAGGATGTGGTGATGGCATCTGGCCTGGATGCCTTCAAAAGGGGATTGGACAGATTCCTGGAGGAAAAGTCCATCACAGGTTACAAACCATGATGGAGATGTGGAGTCTCCAGGCTTTAAACCGGGTTACTTCAAGGGCCAGATGCAGGGGAGTGGTATCAGGAGACAGATATCTAGTCCCATGGACTCCCAAACGCACCTGGTGGGGCCGCTGTGTGATACAGGAAGCTGGACTAGATGGGCCTTTGGCCTGATCCAGCATGGCTCTTCTTATGTTCTTATGTTCTTATGTAAGCCAAAGCCAAATTACTTGAGTTCAGCTTCCTAGTTTAGTCGCACCCTAAAACTCCCAACATTTGTCATTCATATCTTTCCTGTTATCCAGGAGATTGAATTTGTATTCTCTTTGAGTTAGGAGTTCCTATTCTACTTCTGAAAATGCAGTTTATAACAGTGTCATAGCTCTAAAATGGTCATGGGGAACCCATGGTTCTTTAGATACACACTACAGTTCCCATCATCCCTGAAAACGGACAAGGGACCTTGGAATGATGAATACTGGGGTCCAACAAACTCCTAAAAGATTGCTAAATCACAATAGGATTAACTTTGAGGCAAGTATCCCCAGAACTCTGGCTTGCAATAGATTAAAACTTCCTCTGAAGTTTAAGGTATATCATCCTTATTCAGAGTGTGATCCAAAGACATGAGTATGCAGATTGTTATGTACTATCAAGTCATTTCTAACTTAGGGTGACCTTTATAAAGTTTTCAAGGTACATGAAATGTTCGAGAAATGGGTTACCATTGCTATTCCCCAATAAATTTCCATGGCCAAACAGAAATTAGACCCAAGTCCTAGTCTCACAGTCTACCCATGGGATCACATTGGTTCTCTTAGACCACATATTATTCATATCATAAAGATCCTATTCCCTTTGAAAAATGCCACCTGGTAAGAATCAAGACCCTACCAAAAATGCCTTTTCATGAACTGTAGCACAACAGTCCATCTGCTTGAAACTCATGTGTTTGCACACATACATGTTCAGCAGTTCCATAAGGAAAAGGCTCATGCATACGAGAGGAGCAGCCTTCAAAGCACTGATAAAATAAGTAGACTT